>BTHU01000009.1:34012579-34612579 GCA_036184795.1 Tokudaia tokunoshimensis | reverse complement strand
CGTTAATATATTGCCATTCAGCTTTCCCTGAAAGTAGGTATCAAAGCTAGGTCCTTAAATTTAGAGGTCACTTGGAAGGTGGTCCTGTTCCTCAAGAAACACTTGGGACATTTTCTTCTTTATCCTAGATTCTTGATTCTGACTTAGCAATGATTGTGATGGTGGTGACGACGACAGCTACGATGAAGAGGAGGAAGAGAAGACATTTTGATAGTGTTGCTGTTTAACTTGATATCTTCCTTTTCTCATCATCTGCTAAATGTAGAAAGAGGCTTAGAGAGCAGGCTGTGTGCCTCGGGTTGCTGATGTTGCTAGGTGTCAGGCCTGGCTGCTTGCTCTCTGTGTGCTCCTCACTGTGTGCCTGCCTTACCAGCAAAGCACTGTTTCCTTTCCCTCCCCTCCACTTCGACCCTCAAGGCTCACCCTCTTCCCCTAATGCCCATCCTGCCTTTCTAGATCTTCTCTGCTCCACCCTATATCAGCCATCACTTTCCTGTTATCCCACGGTGCCCCTTGCTTACTCTTATGTAACCCCCACCTCCTTTAGGCACACATGATTGTGGGTTTTCTAAAAAAGAGTAAGGCCTGTCCCAGATGGTGAATGGTGCTTTTCCCTCTACCCGTTGGGAAGCATTTGTGTGGCACACATGCCTACAATGTACAGTGGTATGTTTTCATGGTAGCTACAGTGAGGCTACAACTCTCCACTGCTCCATGAGCTATATTCTCTCTGCTCGCTGAGACACCTCTCTCTCTCCCTCTCCCTCTCCCTCTCCCTCTCCCTCTCTCTCTCTCTCTCTCTCTCTCTCTCTCTCTCTCTCTCTCTCTCTCTCTCACACACACACACACACACACACAGAGAGAGAGAAAACCTTGGTGAGCAGAAGCTATTTTTGTCAAGGCACACTACAGGGAATCATGGAGTTGGCCTGGTCTAGCTGCTTTGAGAGGCACATGTCAGGGTTTCTGAGGTTTAGGCATGTGTCAGCCTCATGGGTGTCTGAGGTATGAGTTCACAGTTCCTGGCACACTATGTGCCTATCAGTTCCTGAGAAAATGAGGGGTTCCCCCAGGCAGCGAAGCATTCAGGCCACCCATGTTTCTCTGTGTTCCTTAGAAGTTGGCAAAGCAAGTAGAAGTTTGACGAAACAACTAGTCTTAGACATTAATCTTATATACCCTGTCTATCGACAACCGCCATTATATCATGGCAACCTCCCTTGCATTCTGTTTTGGTAAGTGATTGCCTGGAATAAACTTGTTTCAGACTCAGTCTTCCCATGACCCCTCCAGTCCAGTCTGATTTTAATTCCCACTGACTACATCGGGAGCCCCTGGTTTGGTAAACATGGGTGCTTACAGCACACGAATGCTCTTAGGGGGACTCCGAGGCAAGAGAGTTTGTCCTTTGGATCAGAAAATCCAAAACAGAGGACTGAAAACTTAAAAAGCCACATTTCTGAGGAGCTCTGCCAGCCAACATCCTGGGATCCAGGCTACTACTGGGTGATCTCTAGGCCCCTGTCCTGCTAAGATGGCTGCTGCTGTCACTACAATTGGGGTTTTTAGGGTCTACAGCAGTGATTGCAGCAGAAGGTGGATGAATCATTGGCTGACTGAACCCAGTGGGCAAGAGCAGCAGTCTGAGCCCCAGGGCTGTGCTCTGTCCAGCAAGCTCCTATAGGCCAGTGCTTACTTGTGCTGCCCAGAGGTGGCCCAGGGCCTTCCATGTGTTCTTAACTTGTTCATTTCTCTCAAGATCCTCCCCAATCATGGAGAAGAAATTTAAGTACAAGAGGCTAGCCCATTGGCTAGAAATCAGAGGCCACTTATCTTGTTCTTTGCCTCCTATCTAGCAGGTCCCTTCACTCCATCCTAAGCCTTCCCCTCTCCTTGTGGCTTGGAGAGAGCAGATGTCCTGGGATACAATGTTAAAAGCAAGGCAACAGAAAAGCTAACAGAGACTGCAGCTGACACAGACTGTCCCTGTTCCTCAGGACTACACCACTCACATGTCGAAGATCAGAGAAGAGAGATGATAAGCTATGTGCACTCCTGCCTGGCGTACATGGGCCCACAGGACAAATCTCAGACTCTGTCCTAGCTTTAGGCCTGCCTGGTCCACTGGCCCCTCACCTCACTGTAGTATCTGCTGGCTGTGGGCAGGGTACAGAAGTGGAGACTTCCTGGAAGGAGCACAGGCCAAGTGCCTGGGTACCCGATCTGTTCCCAACCCAGTTACTGCCTTCTCAAAGTCAGGGTCTGAAGAGAGGTCTCCTATGAGGGTCAGTTGCTTCTGGAATCAAGGTAGCAACTGCCTCTCATGGAGTGGAAGAAAGTCAAGAGGAGAATCAGCCATTCACATAATCAGGCTTTTACCTTCTCACAGAAGGTGGTGGTGGGCAAGTAGGCTCCCTAGGGATTTATTTATAAGTAGACCAGAGAAGGTGGGGGCACCCAGCGTTTGACTAGATGCAGCACTTAATCTAGACAGTCATGCTGAAAGTGCCTGAATTTGATCAGTTACCCAACGGAGACTGTGCTTTCAACTAGAAGACATTTGCAATTTGAATTCACTGGATTGGGACATTTCATTTTCCTAGTACTAAATGGAGACCAGGGGACTCCTTTACTGAAGGAAGTAACACATAGCTATAAAAATCAAACATGTTTCCTGCCTGTCCACAGGAGCCTTGGGGATGTGGTGGCACATTCGTCTTTGCAAACTCTGTTGCACAAGGGAGGCAACAAAGAGGAAAAGCTGGGGAATCTACCTGCTCAGAATTTCCAGAGGAGGATTTATGTTGGGAACTACACATTTCACAAGGGGAAACAATTAACTGAACACACACACACACACACACACACACACACACACACACACACACACACACAAATGTTCTAACTAAAAAAGCTAAACTGTATGGAGGAATTGAACTAGGAAGGCCTCAGTAGGATTAGGGACAGCAGTGAGCCTAAGACATTGAAACTGGGGGACAGAGGACAAGTGGGTTGACCCTGGTGATGCAAATGGAAGGGTCCCCGGAACCTGCCTGTTTCTCCAGGTGTTTTGAAGTATCTCTGATCCAAGGGTAATTGATTTTACCTCCTGCAAGTGAAGGGCTGATGAGGTGGTGGGAGTTGGCCCATGCCTGCCTACCCTCTTCCTCTCGGGAGACACAGCATCTGGTTAAGCTGTGCAGGCAAAAGCAATCAAAGCCCGGTGCCTTGGGCTCCCTGCCTCCATGGTAAAGAGAGCTTATTTTAACCTCAGCTTCCGTTCTTGTGTGGGTCCTAACATTTTCAATTCATACTGGATTCAGAAGAACAGGGATTCACTGGTTCTCTTGGGACAGGGTGGCTTCAGTTACTATCTGATCCAAGGTTTCAGTGGGGACAGAATACTATTTTTCTCATTTTTTTCCTGTTATCCCTTGTAAGTTTGATTTCCTTGACAGCTCAGGGCTATGCAATTTTTATCTTATTTTCTTTATTTTTATTGTTGTTGTTGTTGTTGGTGGTGGTGGTGGTGGTGATGGTGGTAGTGTGTGTGTGTGTGCAATGATCTCATTACAGACCTGACATCTGTCTTGGGAGGCAACTGGCGATGTTTCTTGTCTTCTCATTTCGGGACCTGAAGAACTTGGTGTGATGGTAAACTTCTGTGATCCGTGACTAAGCTAGGAGGTGAAGGAAGCCAGAGCCTTTAATTCTTAAATCCTCTCACATTGGCTTTTGGGCATTTATGAGCAGGATTAAAGCTGTCAAGATGTAGATTTACTGAATCTCTTCAGTGATTAAAGTTGATGACATACGGATATGACCTTATCAGTGAAGGGCTTTCAGTGCCAAGCCAGGCTGTATGGCCTGTCCTGGGAAAAGTGGGAGCCACTGAACACTTCTAAGCATGTGGAATGTGCCATGCTCCCATGGCTGCATTCTGGAGCACGTGCAGGGCATGAAGCTCTTGGGTATGCCTCCTAAGGGACCATAAGGGCAGCCAGAGTAACCCCGGGGATGGGGTCGGGGTAGGGGTCGGGAAGCCCCATTTTAACTGTTAGCTCCTCACTTTTAATCATGTCATTCTTTCTGGGACTCCCTCCCAACATAGATAGCTGACCACCCCACTCCCAACAATGTATGCAAAAGCAGCTGGTGTGTCCCATTTTGCTCTATAGAGTTAAGCCCTGTGGGAGTTCATCTCCTCACTGTTTGGCACAGGCACGGAGGAAGACTAAGGTTAAAGTAGCAGGGAACAGGAGATGATTCAGTTCCCTCTTAAGCCAGCTATTTCCCCTCTTCTGCTTCCCTAGAGTGGACACCTCTCCACCCCGGCATCTCCCTCTTCCTCTTGGCTGATGGTCCTGCCATGCTGTCAGTGACTTTCTGCATGCCTCCTCTCTATCATGCCAACATTCCACGTGCTCACCCAGTTCTTCTCTTGGCTTTTTCTTGCTCCGTGCACCTCCCTGAACTTAATTACCAGTGCCCTTCTCATGCCCTCTGCCCCCACTTCATCTGTGTGTGCACCAGCCTGTCTCACGGCCTCTGCTTACCTTCTCCACATTTAGCTTCTTGCCCTCTTGTCTGTTTTGACTGATTGCTCTCCAGTGGAATCTCACTTCCCTTCTGCTTATCTAGCTTGTCCGACTTTCATTTCCGCCAAGGACAGCTGGCCCTGTGTGTCTGAGAAGCAGATGTGCCTTTTGGCCTCTTATTTCTCCTTGGCAACTTCCTGTGTTCGCACCCAGCTATGCCTTGCCCTATTTCTGTAGGTCTACAAATTCCTTGACCTCTCTTCTGAACCTGCCTCTGTAATGTGAGTGGTGTAGACACTTTCCTTGTAGAATCCCTATGGAGGCTTGGTGAGCTGTTCAGTGCACAGCAGAGAGTAGAATGTTTCCTGGCACAAAGGTGTCTTCCAACAAACATTAGGTCTTACTATTATATTGATGGCACTATTAATATTATTTACATCCCAGGAGTTCCTCGAAAACAGAAAGCACAGTGGCAGCTTCTGGTGGAGGGACAAGGTGAGGCTAGCTACAGAAGGACAGAGCATGTCCCATGCCAGCTTAGACCCACTAATTCATCCCTTACACAGACTCTAACGGAATGTTCATGGCCAGCAGGAAGAATATAGTATTCTTCCTTACCAGATACATGATAAAGTGAAGAACAAAGTAGCTTGTGTAAACATGAACTTGGTAGAAATTTCCTTTAAAACAGAGTGAAACAAAACAAACCAATCATCAGTAGGTTGGTACTCCATCTGCTTGCTCCCTTCCAAAACTCCATCAGGATTGCCAAACGCAGTTTGGATTTTGAGAACATCTGGAATCTGCCAAGCACATATTTTAAGCTCTGCCATTATCATCTGTACTTCTTGCTACTTAGTTGTTCCTGTTGGCTGACCCCCCAATGATGAGTCCGACCAGCCCTGTCAATTCGGATTGTTTCAGACCTCAGAGTATATGGAGAGAGGAAGAGAGAGAGAGAAAGAGGGAAGTATATCCTTGTTTTTTGATATTAGAAGTAATAATGCTCAATTATTGAAATCTTAGCAAATAAATTGGTAAAGAATTCAGTAAGCAGTCATAATCTATCTACTCAGAAATAGCTATTTGATATTGTGATGTTTAAAGGGTCAAATGCACATACATATATGTAGTTATATATATGTGTATATGCGTGTGTGTGTGTGTGTCTGTGTTCATACACTCAAACAGCTACTTGACGTTGTGATGTCTGAAGGGTCAAATGCACATACATACATACATATATTTAGTTTGATATGTATGTGTATATGTATGTACTTATAAAGCATATATCCACATATCCACATTCCTATGTTACACTGTGTTTTTAAAAGATTTTTATTAGGACCATGTTGAATATACGTTTAAAGCACTGGATATTTTGTATAATATATATCTTGACTATTTTTTAATCTATGCATATTTGTTTTAAAATTTTATTTATTTATTTTGTGTATTCCTATAACATCTGCAAGCTACCTTAATTGTGATAGGTGGGCATTGTCCTCGGTTCACCTCCCACAATGCCAAGCATATGCCAAGAGGGTTTTGAAATGTATTATATGTATATGAATGTTTTATCTTATCTATGTCTATGCAACACATTCATGCCTGGTACCCAAAAAGGCTATAAGAGGATGTTGGATCCCCTGGTATTAGAGTTACAGACAGTTGTGAGTTCTATGTGAGCAATGGGAGGAACTAAGGTTATTAACTACTGAGTCAACTCTCCAGGTCTATCCCAAACTGTCTGTCTGTCTGTCTGTCTGTCTGTCTCCCACCCCCTCTGTGTGTGTGTGTGTGTGCCCCAAAAGGCCGGAAGACAACACTGGATCCCTTGAAGCTGGAGCTACAGATGTAGCTTTAAGTAGCCTGGAACTTTCTGTGTGGACCAGGTTGGCTTTGAATTCAGAAATCTGTCTGGCTCTGCCTTCCAAGTGCTGGCATTAAAGGTGCATGTCTCCATGCCTAGGTATCCAAGAGAGCTTTAACTGTGCATGAAACATTGGGAGATCTCTCTGCAAGACATGAGAGGGAGCAGGGTTATGGAAATGAGGTGAAGCAGGCCTCAACCCTGTTGGAGGAAACCTACAAGAAGGGCAGATGGAATGGTTCTGAGAGGGTCTTGCTCAGGCTGATGGGTCTCAAAGCCTGGGCACAGGTGGCTCAGTAGTTGTCTGTTCCTGATTCTGACTCCTTCACTTTCTGTGACCATTGGTCAGAGATAGCATGGTCTTGACATAAACACTACCCTGATTCGAAAAGGAGGTATTTGGAGGCTTGCAGTTGACCACATTCCCATCTGGGGGCTATCTGGTAGAGCAATCTAACCATTTCAGGAATGTAACACCAACACTCAGGAGGTAGAGGCAGAGGAATTGGAGGTTCAAGGTCACCCTCAACTGCATGGCAAGTTAGAAGCAGCCTGGGCTACCAGAGACTGGACAACAATTCTAACAGCTGTGTCTTTTTTTTTGTTTGTTTGTTTGTTTTTTGAGACAGGGTTTCTCTGTGTAGCCCTGGCTGTCCTGGAACTCACTTTGTAGACCAGGCTGGCCTCGAACTCAGAAATCCTCCTGCCTCTGCCTCCCAAGTGCTGGGATTAAAGGCGTGCGCCACCACTGCCCGGCAGCAACAGTGTTTCTTAATGTGACTCTTTGTGTTCTTCTTGCTAAGAACTTTAAAAATAAACAAATTTGCAGGCTTCTGCCTGACCTCGGTATGTTGCTTTCCTGAATTACCTCTCAAAATCCAATAAAAAGTAAAAATCTATCCATAGAGTCAAAAATCAACCAACTTAATCTAAGAGGAGATAGCAGGACATGAAACTTTCATAAGAATTTTAGAAGGAACTTGCATGCTATGATTAATGCGTTTGCTACTAATCAAAGCAAAAAGACTGAAGCCCCAGGTGCCGTGCAGAGGGCAGCAAATGAGCTGAAGAAGTTCAGAAGCTTTAGGAACTCAATGTGCTATGTACATGGGAGGGGTTTAGGTCCTGAGAACAGGATTGGTAAAAGACTCTGTATAAGAAGATTGACTTTACCGTAATCTTGATCATCCCTGGTTACCATGACATCGTGGGAAATGGGAGACTTTCCTCTCAAAGGATCCCAAGTTCAAGGCCAGCAGTGAGAATCTACCACATCAATAAAAATTACGGCTGTGGAGATGGCTCAGTGGGTACTTTTCCTCACTTGCTATGCTAGCATGAGGACCTGAGTTTGAATTCTTAGTACCCATGTGGTGGTGTCAGCTCTGAGGGAACAGAGACAGATTCTGGGTGCTTGCTGGACAGTCAGTCTAGCCCAAATGGTGAGCTCTAGGTCCAATGAGAAACTCTCTCTCCAAACAAACAAACAAAAAACAAATCAATCAATCAATAGCAGGGTCGGGTGGGGTGAGGTGGCAGGGAGAGCGATAGAGGAAGAACCCAGTGTTAGCTTCTGACTTTCACACACACATGCACAAATGCACCCACATCTCTGTGATCACACATATACCACAAACTGAAGAGGCTACCAAATTCAGAATTTTAGACTACGTATGAAAACAGAGATCATGTGATAGTCTATCTGCTACTATGAGCTTCCCAGCCAGTTTTCTCATCTTACATGCCGGTATTTGTTTAAGTATTTATTATTACCTGTGGAAGTGAGGATAAGATATTCATAACTAGATCATACTGGCATCTGGATGGGAGCAATTATCTACTCTAAGAATTCATGAATATTGACCTATTGTTACATAAAGATTTGTCCCAGACCAATAATACACTATTAGAGTTATGGTGAGCCAGGTAGCCCTGGAATTTTGAAATTAAAGTGCACTTAATATTATCTCACAATTTAATATTTATATGACACAAAATGAAGAGTCCACTATGAGTAAGAATCATCAGAGATCACACATACAAAAATGAACATATGTAGAATGTCTGCAATTAGAACACGGTCCATGTTTTGTGCATTGGTTCGAGGTCTGAAGTAGGAACAACCACTTAGGACTAGATACAGTTGAATCTGTAGGGCCTTGGTGGGCCTGGGTTAGCCTGTGGATGCTGAGAGGGGTCTCAGAACTTGAATGTGTGGCTGCAATGGTTCCCTGGAGGACTCCTGATCATGCTTATGTGTACGTCTATGACTTTAGAGATTTATTCATTTTTATTTTATATGTATGAATATTTTTCCTACATGTATGTATGTGTGTTGTACATGCCTGATACCCTCAGAAGCCAGAGGAGGGCACTGGATCCATTGGAACGGGAGTTACAGAAGGTTGTGGGCCACCATGTGGGTGCTGGGAAATGAACCCAGGTCCTCTGCAAAGCCAACATGTGCTCTTAACTACTGATGTACCTCTCTAGCCCTCTGCGCACTTTTTAAAAAGTCTAAATCTCTTGTGATTTGTTGTCAATGTGAAATTGACTGGAGGCTCTGGTAACATTAACCCAGAAGGACCTGTGCAAGCTCATGCAACCCTAAGGGCCGAGGAGAACAGTTGAAGCATTCTAAGCGTCCTCAAGGCACGATGCTCTGGGTAGTTTTATATTCGAGCCTTCCTTCTCCCCTATGAAATGACAAACTTATCATTGGGAGGTTGAGAAAGGGGGTTATATGAGCAGAAGGGTGTGTCCCAGTGGGAACATGAGTCATGATCAGTGGCACTGCTCATAAACCTTAGCGCTGCTGGTTGAGTGACCGTGGGCTAATTAAGCTCTCAGCACCACAGTGTCTTCATCTGTGAACTGAGAATGTAATATCCCCTTCACCCGAGGGTGACTATAAGGATTAAATGAGTTTATACTTGTCATTAGGGCCCACTTGGGAACAAGTACCATGCAAGTGTCATCTGCTAAATAAATAAGTGATGACTTTTAATCTAATAAGGCCAGAGTGCCTCTGAAGACACGTTCTGTCGGGGACACGTTCTGTCGGGCCTTTTCTCAGTAATCTTAGACCACTGCTAATGTGAACACAGAATTCTCCCTTTGTGCTGCACTGACTTCCTGGAGTCAGGATGGGGGTTTACCCATTTCATAAGTATTAGGGGATCCCTCAGGGTTTTTATTTTCAACAAGAAGAAATTGAGACCCTGGAAGCATTGGTCATGAGTTTGGATCCACAGATCTGGGTGTATGGCAGGACCACAGCCAGAGTGCTGACTCCAAATACATTTCTATTAAGCTGAAATTACTTTTCCCCATCCATAAATATCTGATAAAGTCAGGCACGCAGGCCATTTGGTAGGAGGAAAGACTTAATGATTAAGTCTCTTTCTGAATAAATTGATTGCACTCATTAGCATGCTTTCCTATTACAAATTATCTAATCATTATCCTTATTGAGAACACTCAGTGCCAAACATAAATGGCATCTCTGAGAATAGGAGTTACACTAGTGGTGATTTTTGTCAGTGATTAGTTAGGTACTTTCATTTTGGGGCCTTTTATTTGCCTTCTCGCTTTTCTTCTCTTATTCCCTGGAATGTTGTCAAATACAAATGGCACCCCTATTTTATCAGTGTTGTCAAAACCTGCACACATCTGGATTCCCTTCTAGCTTCTGCATGAGTACTGTCCTTCTATTCTTGTCAAATGCACCATAGATTCTTCACAGTATGTACAAAGCTTCAAATCTGCTTTCCTTATCTGTTATGTATAAACATATACTATAGCCAAACTATCCCACAAATGTACATTATAAACGTGTATACACACACACACACACACACACACACACACACACACACACACACACACTTCCTATTGATGCCATTTGGATTGCTTCCATTTTAGACCCTGAAGGTGGTGTCATGACACATTCTAGTACAGTACTGGGGCAGGACCAGGGTTTTGCATATGCCAAGCAAGCACTAAGTCACTAGACTCCATCCTTAGACCCTCCTTTTTTTTTTCTTTTAATTTAAGGCCGAAGGACATATACTGAAGATTGAAAACCATATTCTTTTTATAGCCAGATACTTTCCCTCCGGCTTTTTTTTTCTATATTTTTTTAAATTTACATTCCCAATGGTTTCCCCTTTCCTGGTTCCTCCCTCCCCGAAAGTCCCATAAGCCCTCTTCCCTCCCCCCTGTTCCCCATTCAATCCCTCTCTCGCTTCTCTGACCTGGTATTCCCCTACATCCAGTCTTTCCAGGACCAGAGGTCTCTCCTTCCATCTTCTTGGAAATCAATTGATATGTGAATTGTGTCTTGGGTATTCCGAGTTTTTGGGTTAATATCCCCTTATCAGTGACTGCATACCATGTGTGTTCTTTTGTGATTGGGTTACCTCACTAAGGATGATATTTTCCAGTTCTGACCATTTGCCTAAGAATTTCATGAATTCATTGTTTTTAATGGCAGAGTAGTATTGAGCCTACTCTTCTCCACCCTGAGTATCTGGCAGCTTTTACTTACAAGCAAATGTACTTAGCCAGGCAGTGATGACAAGCCATCTCGTGGATGTTATTAAAATAATAATGTCCTGGGTTAGAGATTTTTCTCTGTTTCATTTTATACTCAGTTGGCAAAACCTATAAAGACAATAGTTTTTATTTATGTAATAGCACTTTATAAGAAAATTATGCAACGCTACCTTGCTGGTAATCTCATACCCTATAAGACAATGACCTGCAGTAGGAGGGTGCTGTGGTAATTTGCAATAGAAAGAGATAGTAGAAAAGAGAAAGAAAAAGGAGATGGGAGAGATATGTGTGAGAGGAGCCTCAGATTTCCACGAAGGGGAAACAAGCCTTGCCCAGCAACAGGCCACACTCACAGTTAGTGTCCTGACCAGGACTTTTCTTAACACTTGAACTTGATCCTTCCTGTTCTGTCCCTCTCCTACCCCAGTGTCCTGGCATGACTTTCTGAATGTTTTCTTTTTCCCCAGGTTGTACAGGTTCTGCTGTCACCTCATGCTTGGTCAGATGCACACATGCATGCAAATAAAACCCAAACAAATAAAAACAAACACGAGGTCGTTATTGTTGTGCATGACAGGTCTTCAGGGCTAACATCTGAATGACAGACTTGCCTGAACTGAGGTATAAATTAAAACTCAAAATTTCAATGGCTCAATATATCAAGCTTTGCTACTGTGATGGTTTGTATATTCTTGGTGGCCCAGGGAGTGGCACTATTAGGAGGTGTGGCCTTGATGGAGTAGGTGTGGCTTTGTTGGAGTAGGTGTGTCACTGTGGGCATGGACTTTGATAGCCTCATCCTAGCTGCCTGGAAGCCAGTCTTCAGAACAAGAGATGGAACTCTCAGGTCCTCCTGTACCAAGTCTTCCTGGATGCTGCATGCTCCCACCTTGATGATAATGAGCTGAACCTCTGAACCTGCAAGCCAGGCCCAATTAAATGTTGTCCTTTATAAGAGTTGCCTTGGTCATAGTATCTGTTGACAGTAGTAAAACTCTAACCAAGATAGCTATTCATTTGTGTAAAGTTTTATGTTGGTTGGGTGACTTTTCTTAGTTCTATATCATTTGTGTACCATGGAGAGTACACAGTGAGTTACAAGGAATAGATAGGATTGAGGCTGATACTGATAAAGCATACTGGCTTTAGCTGCTTCAGATCATAAGTACCACAGTCCATGAACTAACTGCATAGCTGACTTTCATCTGTCCCTAGTAGAACTTCAAGGGGGAGAGGAGAAGTAGAAACGCTTAGTGAAGACCAGCTAGAGGTTGTAACAAGTTAATGCCCATACACTTATGACTTCCAAGGTAAAAGAAGTCCATTTGTGCTACAAGCATCACTATGTAAATAATGGGAACTCTAACGATTTCTGTTTAGTGGATTTCCTGAGATAATAGGATCACCACTCTCTCTGGAAACATTGCTGATTTGTCTTCTTGGCACCTTTTGGATGCAGCTTAAAGGTTGCTCTCAAGCTCTTTCTCTCTCTTTCTCATTCCTTGAGTTGTTTGTTGACCAACGACTGGGAGCTGGAGAGATGTAGGGTGTGGAGGAAACCCTGAGTGAGTGATGTCCTCAATGTGTATTGTTGACATGGGCACACCTGTGTTGAGGACTACAAGGCTTTCGACCCATAGGAAATTGGCAAAACCATTCCCATGTTGGGGCCAGATGCAAGAAGGGTGGTAAAACTCTTCTTGAGAGTTTAAATGTTTGTAAATGATCGGTCAGTGGGGGCAGAATCTCCTCCTCTCAGAAGTCTATAGCCTGAGACTGTTAATCTACAGAGATCTCCTACCAGGTTAACCCCTGCCCCAGTGCAGTATGTAACACTCAGAGGTTATGGGTTGGAATCTCACTTGATTCCAAATTTTCTGTACATGTGTCTGTGTCTCTCTCTTCATTTGCTCCATGCCCCTACTCAGAGTTCCCGAGCCTAAGCCACATAGGATGCTGATGACAGATGGCTCAGTGGTCAAGAGCACTTGCTACTCTTGCAAAGGACTCTTCATTCCTAGAATACACATGGTAATTCACAACCCCATAACTCCAGTTACAGATAATCCAACACCCTTTTCTGGCCTTCACAGGCACCAGGCACACATATGATACACATACAAACACATAGGTTAAATACTCATGCTCATTAAGTGAAAAAAATCTTTATTTTAAAAAATATTACAACCAATTCCACCCTTAGACCATGGCTGCTATTTGGGCTTGCTTTATACAACATGATAGAAATGACATTGTGACAGATCTAAACATGGGCTCAGGGTGCCTGCCTTGCACAATGAGGTTCTTGGAATAGTTTTGAAACTTACTGGGTGCATCATCCTTCACCTCAATCAGCATCCAGCCACCTTTCTGAAACTGAGCTGTCCCACTGATCCCAGTAAAACTTAGCAGAGTCCATATATAAAATCCCCGACTGCAGAAATGTGAGTTTACAAAGTGATTGGTGTGTTAGGGCACCAAGTTCTGAGGCAAACTTGCAATGACGCAGCAGCTGACATCCACCCAAGATTAATCTGTTCCCAATATGCCTGTGTCACCTGTGCTGTTTCGTAATTACATAATTTAATTAAATACTACTTTAAAAGAATGACATATGGATATGAAAATGAAGAAATTTATTCCTCCAAGAATGAAACCAGATGCATTGTAGAGACTTGATAAAAATGTTACCTTCCAAATGTTGTCAGAAAAGATGTGGATGCGGCATCTGTTTAAAATAAAACAAAGGGAAAAATATACTTTTCTTAGGGTTCTCTAGAGTCACAGAACTTATGGAATGTCTTTCTATATTGAGGGAATTTATTATGATGACTTATAGTCTGTAGTCCAACTAACCCAACAATGGTCATTTGTGAATGGAAAGTCCAAGAATTTTTTAGTTGCTTAGTCCCACAAGGCTAGTTGTTTCAGCTGCTCTTCTGTAGAAGTAGATTCCAACAGATGTGCTGGCAAGTTAATGCAAGCAGGCAAAGAAAAGCAAATCTTCCTTCTTATGTAGGTCTCCAGCAGAAGGTGTGGCACAGATTAAAGGTATGTACCACCACGCCTGGATCTGGGACTTGCTTTGTCACAGGCTGGCCTCAGAGATCTCCTTGTCTCAGTGTCCTGGGATTAAAGGTGTGTACTATCTTGCCTGGGCCTAAGCTTTTCATGGTCACTATGCCTCAAGATCTCCATGCCAAGATCCAGGCCAGAAACTTGTATCTTCCAGCCTCAAGATCTGGATCACAGGTCTAGATTGTAGATTGTAGGTCATTTCAGATATCATCAAATTGACAATCAGGAATAGCATTACAATACTATTGGAGGATTCTTGCTCAGGCTACTTCCAATGATTTAAAGTTTTTATCCATATGAACAAATTGAAACTTGATGTCATAATTGGATCACATTCTGAGAGCAAGACAGGAGTTGTGGAACAAGGAAATGCATCGACAATCCCATGGCCTGAAGAAGGTAGAAGGCAGTCTGTTTCCTGTTCTACCCCACAGAAGTCTGTTTTAGTTTTTATTGGTGATCCAAGCCTTTTGTTATTGTTGAGATGACCTTGGTGTGTAGGTGTGTAGGGGTTGTGCTGTCCTCATAGTCATAGTTATATGATCCTAGGTTCTGGAACCAGGAAAGGAAATTCTGGAGGAACCATAACCCTAACTCCAGGTGTCAGCCCAAAGGTGGCCCTCAGTAACTACTCTTGCACTCACCTGACCAAAAACAGTCACATGATCTACCTGAGGCCCCAGAAGACTGGGAAGTGTAGGCTTGCTGTAGGGTATCATGGGGGATATCCTGAGTCAATGTCCTTTTGTTACAGAGCAAGGACTTAGGTCAGAGCTAGCTCTCTCAACCAGAACAATGCATTATGGATTAAATTTTCATAAGGACAATGGGAAGTCTTAACTACACAATGGAAAAGTTTGGGTAAATACATGAGTACATTTGTTTTAAGATAATATATCAAAATAACAGTGGGTTGTGTCTGGGTTTTTGTTAGTTGTTTGTTTTTGTGACCTGCACTATTGATTTCTTAAAACTAACCAGTTACAATGGTACTAATTATGATAAAAGAGAGAAAGAGAAAAAAAAACTTTTTAGCCTTTCTTTCTTCTAGTTTTTCAGTAGCTCTCTATAGTATTTAGTGGCTTTTCATTTTTATATTTTGGGATTAAAGACCATTGAGGACACTTGAGCATCCCCTGTTATCTCCAAAGACCGTAATTTGTGAACTAGCCCCTGTTTACAAGAAAAGACAGTATTTGCTTAGTGTTTGAGATATGGCCAAGGAAGTTGGGAGGAAATACCTAATCAAAATATTCTTAATAATTCCTTGAGAATTACATGTATTACATTTTGGTCATATTCACCCCCTGCACTCTTCCCATAAATACCTAATTCAATTTGTGGAAAGGTTACCATCAAAGATGAAAACAGTGCACTCCCCAAGCCTAGTTTTACATCTATGTCATGCTTCTGGGAAGCAGAAACACCTGCATTATTTTAAGGGGGATAGAAAAGCATTGTTTCTGGTGACACAGTGTGATCCCTTCAGAGCTTTTCTTTCTCAGTAGTGGTTGGAATTTATCCTTCTGCATAAAGAAGAGCCATTCAGAAGATTTGAAGACACAGTTGTAAGCCCTTGACTCAACTGTCTATCTAGATCCCATGGTTTGAGGCCAGCCTTCTTCTTGTGTTCCTGAATCTTGAGGGTTCCATTCTTTCTGGTGTCATTGTGCCAGAGGCCTGCACCATCTCTGTCTTGGATGCTCCTTCATGAATCATTGACTTGCGTGTATAGTGCAGTTGGTAGATGACAGGCTTAGCATTAAGCCCTGTGTTCTACCCACAGGACCACAGAAAATAGGGTGTAGTAGTGCACACTCATGATCTCAGTACTTGGGAGACAGAGGCAATAGTGTTAAGAACAAGGTTATCTTTGGTTATGTGGTAAATTTGAGGCTATCCTGAACTACATGAGACCATGTCTCCAAGAAACAGTCAAAGAAACAGATTCATTAACCTCATCATCTTACCTTCTTTTATCCCCAACCCTGCAGATTTCCCTCAGTTTCCCTTGGTGTAACTGAGGTCAGCGGTTTTGAAATAAAAGGATGTTGCTGAACATGAAACAATGCTGTGCTTTTTTTCCATTTGTCTACCTGAAGAATCTGCAAATGCATAACGTGGTAATACCAGTGAGTCTAAGTAGATCTATAACAGCAGGATATTACTGGCTCACTGCAATTTGACCCGTGGAAGAGCTGGGTCTTGGTGTGTCAGTTTCCTGAGATTGTTCCATAGCTACTTGTTCCTGATTTGGGAGATACTGTTTATTAGACATAGAGATTTCATTTTTGACCTTTTATAAAAGAGATAGGTTGTGTTATAGTAAGTTAAAATTGCATAGTTATGTGCCCAGGCAGACTGCCTCAGTTTGGGACCCAGTGTGCCTAGCCTAAAAATGGCACGCTCCAGGCTCAGTGAGAGATTGAATCTCAGGAGAATAAGGTGAAGATGGAGGAGTACGATGCTCAGTAGCTTCCGTGGGCCTCTGTGCACGTGTCCACCTTCAGGTGCATGTGCATATCATACATTTAAAGTTACTACATTCTAGGAATAGTTTTGCTGCAGAGTCTTCACAGCACTTCTCTTGTGCTCACTGAGGAACCAGAAGCCTTTTATGTACCTCTTCATCCATAATCCTATGGTCATTGCTCTTATTTATAGACCAAGTCTCTGGAGAGACTCAATGACTTTCCTTTTTTTATTTTATTTCATTTTTTTTAATTGAACATAATCTTCATTTACATTTCAAATGCTAAAACCTTTCCCGGTTTCCCCCTTCCCGAAAACCCCCAACCCCTCCTCCCATCCCCTGCCTCCAAGTCTATGCCCCTCCACCTGATCCACTCCCACCTTCCCCCCCACCCCCGACACCAGTCAGAATGGCTAAGATGAAAAACTCAGGGGACAGCAGATGCTGGAGAGAATGTGGGGAAAGAGGAACACTTCTCCATTGTTGGTGTGATTGCAAGCTAGTAAAACCACTCTGGAAATCAGATTGGCGGTTCCTCAGAAAATTAGACATAGTACTACCTGAGGACCCAGCTATACCACTCCTGGGCATATACCCAGAAGATGCTTTAACATGCCATAAGGGCACATGCTCCACTATGTTCATAGCAGCCTTATTTATAATAGCCAGAAGCTGGAAAGAACCCAGATATCCTTCAACAGAGGAATGGATACAGAAATTGCAGTATATATACACAATGGAGTACTATTCAGCTATTAAAAACAATGAATTCATGAAATTCTTAGGCAAATGGATGGAACTAGAAAGTGTCATCCTGAGCGAGGTAACCCAATCACAAAAGAACACACATTGTGTGCACTCACTGGTAAGTGGATGTTAGCCCAAAAGCTCAATGACTTTCCTAAGGCCATTCAGATATCAAAGTGTGACTGATATGCAAATTCAGATTATTTCCCCTTTTTCATAGCACAGGAAGAAGAATGCAGTGTTCATTCCAGAAAATTAAAAAATGTGCATGTCAGCATCCCAGAAAAGAGGTCTGTATGTACAGATGACTTTGTGGTAGATGCTTCCGTATAATACATGAAAAGAATAGCAGGAGGGAGGGTAGCACATCTCTTTGATGGCATCAATGTACTAACAAGGTCTTGTCTTCTGCTAGGGTTCTCATGTGTTCAGGGCAGCTGTGCTCCCATCAAATATTTATCCACAGAAGTTTCTTCTGTGGCTCTTATTGCACATGGATCATGCCAGTGGCCTATTGCATTAGCCAGTTCTCCAGCCTAAGCTCTCTTTCTCATGTGTCATTTCCGGATTTCCTAGTAACCTTAGGGTTTCAGAATGTTAGTTGTTTTTTCCTGTTCTTTCTGGAGATCTCTGATTTAGATCAGAGAGGAAAGTGCTCTTCAGGCATTCATAAGAGTTACTGAGAGCATTGGTTGTCTTGGTGAATGATTATGAATGATTTGCTTGGTACCCAGATTCAAAATCACAAGTGCAGGGTGATTGGAAGCACAAGGCAGGGGCAAGCCCAGACCCAGGCAGGGGGAGACTGACACTCTGCTCTTGTAGCATTCTGTTCTTTTTCCTCTGTGGCTTTTCCCCTCTGTACTGTGGCCTCTTAAGGGAAGACGCTGACACAAGGGATCAGCAAATATTTACTTGAATGAATGAGCCAATGAATAAGAGTTTTAATTTCCAATTGAGTATGTACAATACATATTGTTATATATGTATTGATTATATACAACTACATATATAAGGCCCCATTAATCTCCCATCTCTCAAGTGGAATAAATTCTAGGAGAAACCTTTGGATTTAATATTTGCACATCCAGGGATGTGCCTTAATAAAGTTTCACTCCTGGCTGCACACCACAATATTTTTTTTAAAGTTGTAGAGTCCATACTATACCCCTTGCCCTCTGAGAGTCTAATTTAATTGGTCACAGCATTTTTGCAAATCATCATTTAAAAAACTCTTTGCTAGGTAACTTACTAAGCCAAGGCTTCATGTTCACTTAGGGCAACTAGTACCTGCTGGCTGAAAAAAAGTCATGTCCTGTTAGATCTAAGCATCCTGGGTAAAAAGACATGGGCCCCTGGACATATACCCTGAGGCAGAAGACAAGGACATTGCCTGGAAGCCCTATGAGGGGGCAGCTGGGATCCTCACGTGAAATCTACTGATCTGTAGGACATCAGTGTGCTTTGAGTTGTTGTGCTGAGGGAGACCTGCCATCCTTCCTGCTTCCATAACCTCTCTCCACTGCCTGAGAGCAGTGGGTCACCCCACAAAACCCCTGGAGGAATTTAACTTGCAGTTGCAAGTTTCTGTTAGAAATGGCTGAATTGAAGACACCGAGACTTAGGAACAAATGTGCACAACTCTCATGCCCTGGGAATAGAGGTCTGAGTTGTGTCAAACACTGGGAAACCTGAGAGATCCCATGTATGTGATAGTCAGTGGGATGAGGACCATGATTAATTAAAATAAAGGCTGAGAAAGTTCTCTGGTTTCAGGGATTTTAGAGTACATGCCAGGATGGAGTTTGTGCATCCTTCTTGCCAAATGTAGAGGAAAGGCAGGAAGAAGGAGACAACAGCTCTTTCCTTTTGCTTCTAAGTCTCTGTCCTGGGCTTATCTGTACCTAACTTGCCATTTCCCTTTTCTTTCATTATTTAAGAGATGGATTTGGCCTCATGCCTCTGTCCTGTGCCCTTTTAAAGGATGAAGAAGGATATGTATGGATGGCCCTGTCGTTCGGGTTCTGGGAACAGGCACAAAATGTGCTTTTCCAGGGTAATTTGCCGAGAAATGGGGTGTTACAGGTGTTAAGCAATCTCCCAGCATGGGTTTGGCTGATAGTTTTATAAACAGGAAACTTGGTTAACTGGTGTCAGGGGCTTCAGAAGGTCTCAGGTTTTCCCTTCTTGTAAAGAAGGTAACAAATTAGCTCGCCACGCTTTCATGTGGGCTGGCATATGACTGGAGATTTCTGGGTAAGAGAAAACGGCTTCATTATTAACAGCATTGCTAGTAGCCTGAATATTGGCAATATTTCTGTGCCAGGAGAGACAATGGTCTGGGTAACATCTGCACAGTCAGTGGCATGTGTTATAAGAACATGTTGCTTTTGGAGTCTCCATCTTTTAGTTTGGACAAAGCACTCCCACCTTGTGCTTGGGCAGACAGAACTATCTGTCTTCCAAGGCTGAACAAACACTGAACAAACGTCCTTGAAAAGGTTATTCAGAGCAAGGACAGTCTGTACTGCCTGCAAGATACACAGAAACACCAGCCAACCATAAGGGACTATCCCTCCATAGCAAGTCAAAAATAGCATGTGGTACTTATGTAGGCATGGTGAAGTTGAAAGCAGAGTGAAACCTGGACTTTGTACAAGTTTCCAAATCCCATCTCAAAAGTCTCAAGTGAGTACACAGTTCCCTCACAGTTCAAGGTTATCTGTTACCTAACAAATCACTCGATGAGTTCTCTACCACCAACAATTCTAGGTCCTGTGGCTTGATAGGCTGTCCTGTCCCAGTGGGCTGTGGGGATTATCAGTTGACTCACACATACATCAGTTGGTGGAGTTGACGGTTGTTGGATCATTAAGTCGGACACAGGGGGACTGGCCAAGCGTCTGTTGTGTCCCAGAAGACTAGCCCAGGCTCCCCTATATACTGATGGTCACAGGATCCAGTAGGAACGCTTGCTAAGTCTGCACCACAATGCTAAGGTTTTATGGACAGAGAAGGCCATGTGACCAATCCGACCTCAAGGGAGGAGAAAGCAAGTCTCTCCCAGGGAGAAGATAGATCCACAATAGGTTATTGTCTTATTTTCTAGTTATAGCTTCTCAGAAAGGCCTATGCCGTGTCCTCTCATTCAAGTACTAACCTGGCCTGACTCCGCTTAGCTTTCTTGAACAGAGGAGATCAGGTGTGTTGGGGAGATATGAGCACAGCTCCATGCTCCCCAGCCTCTCATGACTTCTATCCTATGGCCAGTTGCGCCTTTTTCTTCATAGTCCTTACCATGCTCTGACATAATTTGTTGTTCACATTTGTTAAAGTGGTTTTATTTGCTCCCTCATTTGAGTCTCCAACCACAAAGAAAGCTCTTGAGGACAATGACTTATCTAGTCACTCAAGGAAGTGACTGGCGATGGCGGACAACCATAAAATCCTTGTGGCTGGATGATTGGCAGGACAATAGATTTAGTCATCTTTATGAGAATTCTAGAACAATCACTTAAAGTTCACTTCAAGTGAACTTTGCCTGACAAGTCACTGCATGGGGCTTTGGAGATGGATGTAAGATGGGAGACCTGTAGAGGAAGTGAGTGTAACACAGCTACCAGTACTTGTTTTCTGAGCTTATTTTCTCTCCCTTTAGTCAAATAGCAGTTCACCTTAATTAGGATTTTGTTTACAATTGTGGGGTTCATCAGCATTTTAAAATGAAAACAGAATTTCCTCTCTTTGGGTACCCTATTTTTTTCTTTGATGTAGATGTTTATAAAAAAAATAGCTAGTTCTTTACAACACAACTTAGACTTTGTGTACATCATCTCTGACATCGTTTCAGAGTCTGGTGTGAGCACATGATTATGAGACCCTGGTGTAAGTTCATGATTATGAGGTCCTGTTGTCTCTTAGTCTCACATGGGGAACAGTTTCAAGTTTCACACTTGTGGAATCTAATGGGATGTGGATATTAACAAGTGTTTCATCATGACCACATGTGCTCCATCCTCAATCCTGCTACCAAAGTCTGTATTAGTTACAGTTCAATCGGAGAAATAGAACCAGTAGGATATGTATTTAAACTGTGTGTTTTATATCTATATGCATGTAAGTATACATATTTATCTATATCCATATCCATTGCTCTCTCTACACATCCAATTTGGGGTTGTCCAAACAAAGATTAGATCATGGTAGCTCACAACTATCTGTAACTCCATTTCTAGAGGTCCAAGATCATCTTCTGATCTCATAGGACACCTTGCATGCATGTGGTGCACATGAATGCATGCAGGAAAAAGTACTAGTACACATTTAAACGGTTAAAACACAAAGATCAGAGTATGGGCTGGAGCTCATGGCCAAGGGTGAATGCCTCTATTCATAGATACTTTCCCCCCACTTAAGTCTCAACTTTTTTTTTGAAAACCTTCCAGTGGAATGATCGGGTACATTTTATCTCTTATTTAAAGTCAAGTGACTAGAGAGTTCAATTTCACCCACAAAATGTATTTATAGGTAGTATTTGAATAACTGAGGGCTGTCACCAGTCAAGTCACACATGATAAAAAGCTAACATACTGGGTCTGGACTGAGGAACATGTGGAAACACTAAAATAATAATAATAATAATAATAATCTGAATATATATTTTGTCACCTCCTTAAGGGTGGCTGAGGAGTAAGTTAGCTCAGTGAGTTAGTATTCTTTTCTTATAATACAAATAATCAGTAAAATTGATAGTAATTGACCTCAACTGTGACCCATGTAAAAAAGATGAAGATATTTTAATAAGCTTCGTTATTTAAAAAATTGCAAATAAATCAAAATACCACATATCAAAATTAACCAGACCCAAAATCTATACAACTTAATGATCTAGGATTGGCATTCAGAATGGAGTCTGCAAAGCTTCGCATTAAATCTTACATTTTCAGTGTCATTATCTACCACCACCCAAAACAAAAAATATCATGAATGTAACTAGAGTTAGAAAAAACATTATTAGCTTTATATCCTCTTTCATTCTATTTATTTCTTTCCATTTTTAAGTTACATTTTTCTGAAGTAGTTCACACATACACACACACACACCCCTCTCAAAATTTTATTATCTCTTCAACTGTTGATGAATAATTAGGTTTATTCTAATTCTTTGCTAATGAATAAAACACCCATAAACATGGGGGTGTAAATATACCTATGGAAGGATGTGGAGTTCTCTGGGCATATATCTAGGAGTAAAATTGCTGGCTCATATGATAGCTCTATTTTTATATTTTTTTGAGAAATCGCCAAAATGATTTCCACTAAGATTGTATTAATTTGCACTCCTACCAACAGTGAATAATGGTTCCTTTCCCTCCACATCCTCTCTAACATTTGCCGTCAGATTTGTAGAAGATAGCTATTATGACTGGGGAGAGGAGCTATCTCAAAGTAGTTTTACTTTGTATTTTCCTGATGACTAGGGAAATTGAACACTTAAAAAAAAGTTACTGGCTATTGGTTTGAATAAGAACAGCCCCCATAGGCTCATATTTTTAAAGGTTCAATCACCAGAGAGTAGTACTATTGGCAAGGATTAATAGGTGTGGCCTTGTTGGAAGAACTTTGTCACTGGGGAAGGGTTTTGAGGTTTTAAAAGCCCACACTAGACCAGTCTTTCTGTCTACAGATTAGGATGTAGGTCTCAGTTACTGCTCTAGTGTCTGTCTGAGAGCTGGGAATCTCCCTGCCATGATGATAATGGACTAAGCCTGTAAGCAACTGTAAGCCTGTAAGAACTGGAAGCAAGACCCCAATTAAATGCTTTCTTTAGTCAGAGTTTCCTTGGTTATGGTGTCTCTTCACAGGCATACAATAGTGACTAAGACAGTCATGGAGACATTTTTGAGATTCTGAAAAATACTGGCAGGAAATGGGAGTGAATGGGGCATAAACAGAGCTTTGGAACGTCTTGAGGAAATATTGCTTTCCAAACAGGAACTTCTGATTTGGCGAGCACACTGAGGCGCTGGGAGAATTTTCAGAATTGTCAAGGGGTTTTGGTGTATACTGCCTACACTTGTATTTGAGCTTCTTTTCCATTTGGCTGATATGTTTGATTATTAAATATAACATAAACGAAATCAAATGCAAAACTTTGTGTATCAGTTAGTTTGATGTCACAGTGGCCCAGTGTGGGCTCACAGTTTGAAGGGGAAGCCATGGCAGCAAGCAGAACTCTCCATGATGGAGGGAACATGGGGTAACTACTTATTCACATGTCAGTAGACCATGAGTCAGAGAGATTACGCACAAAGCAAAGCCAATCTGTAACTTTCCCACTTCTGTATAGTTCTATATCTGACAGCCAAGCCCTATATCCAAAAGGTCCCACACCACCCAAAACAGATCCACTATTTGCCCACTGTAGTCATTGCTTTTCTTGTTGGTGTGTTGGACTACCTGACAGAAGCAATTTAAGGAAAGATGTGTTTCTTCTGGCTTATGGTTTGAGGGAATCAACCAATCATGGTGGGAAAATCATGGTAGCAGGATCTTGAGGGGTTGGTCCTGTTACCTCCACAGTCAGGAAGCAGAGAGTGATGAAATATTCCTGTTTAGCTTGAAAAGGCTAGGTTGACTCCATGACAGGCTTCAAATTGGCAGTTCAAGAGATAAGGCCTAAGTTCTCTGTTACCAAGAACTGGGCAAGTCCAGGCACGTCCTGTCTTCAGAAGCTGCCTTGCCACCTGACCTGAGACAAGGACAATGGGTCAGCAGCAGTTTCCAGACTTCTTCAACTACTTCCTCAGCAACAATTCCCAGACCTGCCCAGCAACAGTTTCCAGCCTCCATTCCCCAGTAATAGATTGTCCTTAGAGATGGAGCAAGACAAAGGTCATCAACTCTGGAATCCCCTAATGTGCTTTAAATCAGGCCGGCAAGCTCACTTGGTTGTCTCTCTATCTTGGTAATGGGAGATGCCAGCCTGTTGGACTTCTGCAGAATAAAACACTCTTTGCATTTACATTCTATTTGAGTCCAGGGTATCATTCTTTTGGTAAATCGTGGACTCTTACAAGATGGCTTTCTTCTTTTTGTGCACTTCAGGATCCTAGTCCAAGAACTGATGGCACTCACATTCACAAAAGGATTAACTTAATTAAGATATTTCTGATAGGTGTGTCTGAAGGAGTGACTTCTAGGAATTTCCAGAACCAACCACACTGATCAACCACATAAACACATGCTGTGGGAGACACTTTACATTTCAAATGATAATGCTATATAAAACATGGTTGAAAAGATAGAAATGTCAAAGCAATTAGGTTGTTTGCAAGCAAGAGTGAGCTCTTCAGAGTCAGAAAAAATGGTGATAAAGGAGCCACACTTATAGCTCATTAAAGTTGAGGTAGGTCAACTGACTCAGTACTTTCATCAGAAGGCATTTACACAAAAATCTTTTCACTTGGGGGAGGATAGTCTTCTTGAAGCTTAAGCTAAGGCTTCTTCTTCTTAAGCTAAGGCTTAAGTCATGTTTCAGTGTATTTAAATGGTTGCTTATTAGAAGCCTAGTCTGTGTGACAGACTAGTAGTTGCTCTACTAACCCAACTTCTGGACTCCTGAAGCAGCCAAAGGACCATTTGGTATGTGCATTTGTTTTATAAGCATGTTACTTTTGCATGTGTTTTAGGGTTAATGCAGCTGTGTGCTTCCTGTATGGGGTGCCGCTCTACCATTTTCTGTATTTGTGACTTTGTAATGCTCACCCATGGGGTCTTTTGTTTGGTGCTAGCAATGTAGTAATCATGTGAACTGTGACTCAGTGAGGCATGGAGAAGAGTCGTGGGCTCTGCCAACTTCACACATGAATGTAAAAGCCATTTTCTGTCAGCAGGTGAGAAAAAGCACACCTCAGACTCTTGTTCTGTTGAGGCCTCCACCCTCCCCAGGCATAGCTATAGCCATTTTGTTCCATACCTGTCATCTATTTCATATTGTCGCTGTAATATGTCTGCTGATCACTGACACAGAAAAATAACTTGACTCAGAGCGGGGTCATGCTGATCACATATCCTCTTATGTTCTGTATGAAGTTTGTTAATCTTAAGAAACTCCACAAAGTTTTACATAGGACCCATCAAATTAAAGGTACAATATGAACTGTTATGTCTGAAAAGGCTTGAGTCAGAGCTGACCACCAGGCAGCACTTCCTGTACCTGCCTATGAACTCACTGTGATTTTTATGGTTTTGGTCTTTACAAGCTGACAGAGATAGATGTTTGGGGCTATCACTTCAGCCTCCAAATGCTGAGCTATGACCCTGTAGGACCCCGACCCTTGGTCAGCGGTACTTACTTTGAGATGCCACCAAGTGAGACACCAAGACGCAGATCAATGCAAAAGCAAGAGGTTAATTTTCTTGCACACTGGGGTTGACCTTCAATTAGTCCCTCAAGCTGAGTGACTACGATATAACTGAATGGCTATTACAGCAGTTTTTATACTTTTTAGGGGCACAGGTTACATCAGTAAGTTTACAGTTCAAACTTATTGGCTAAGCATATTGACCTTTAAATCTATTGACTAGCAAGCATCATTACACGCATTTAATCTGGGACTTTCCAGAGGATCAGATGACTATCAGTCAGTACATTCTGAGAATCTTTTACTCAAGAAAGTTCCTGTGGGTGTAGAATGGAACTTTACCTAGGGAGGCAGGAGAAGTAAGTTGTAAGGAGGGTGTGGGACTAGAAAAAGCCCTTAGGGTCCCTCAACCCTGATCTATCAGTTGTAGGGTGTGTGTTCAGTAAACCATTCCTGTTTGACTGAGACCAGTGTTTCTGTGGTTTGTGGGTGACTCTTGCACGCCAACAGTTCTTTCTCAACAAGCCAGAGTTTGACTCAGTGTCATTAACATGATAAACTCTTCAATTACAGAGTAGGCCTGTACAGGATTCTTATTGATGGATCTACTTCAGAGGGAATGAAATCCAATCAAAGAAATCCAACGACCTGAGAGATACATTTCCTCAGTGAGGTTATCCAGACAATAGCTGCATCAAAGCCTGGGGTTTACATAGTGCTTTTCCTTAAAGGAATCCTGTATATGATTAAAATGACCTGTCCATCTTCAAACACCAGAGAGAGACCGACCTTAGTACGGTGCTTCCCTGAAGCAGCAAGCAAAGCAAGGAGCTGTCCAAAATAACAGAGGCCAATCACAGGTCTGGGATGGTAATCCAGACCCTGCACCCTGGGCCCATATACATTCTAGTGCTGGCTTTGAGATAGCTATTTGAATAGGTTTGCAAATACCTGCGTGGCCCTTGCTAATTGGCCAATGTGTTCTTTCCTACAGTTCCAGCTTGTAGTCTCAGAATCCTCCCCAGCCATCCTCCCCATTCAGCCACTTCAGTAAGTGTGGGCAAGATGACAGGATCCTTCTGGATGCTTATGGTGGGTGTTTAGAATCAAAATTCTAAAGTGTTCACTGTTCATGTCATTGTAATAGAACATGTGATAAGATATCTGCTATTTAGCTCTCGAGATGGTAATCTAGACAATCTGGGTCAGACAGATGGGTCAGAAAGGAGCATGAAGGGCAGATCTTGCTCTAGGAGGTCAAGCGTCCCTGTTGTAAGGACTGAGGTAAGGACTGTGCTGAGCTGTGAGCGGCTGCTCCTTCAGGTTAGCTCAGGTCTTGTTATTGTGTAGCAAGCTGTCTGCCTTCAGTGTGGGGCTCAAGATGTGCATAAAGTAGTAAAAGCAACCAAACAGTTTAAAAGTTACACTGTTCTGCCAATCACATTGTGCCTGATGGCGGCTGCCCTGAGGACTGTATAAAGGTCCACTGGGTGGGCTGCTCATGGCCGTTCTCTCCCCATGTGCAGAGTGACCACATCATGCTGGATTAAATAAAATTCCTCTTCCTTTTGCATTGAAAAAAATAAACTCTCTCTCTCTCTGTCTAATATATATATATATATATATATATATATATATATATATATATATACATAAAACATATATATATTTTAGACAGAGAATCCATTTGGAGACCCTAGAGATCAGAGCTGGGTGGAAAATGCAGGACATGGCTGTCTGCTTCTGTACCTCAAGAAGAGGGAGAGAGACTCTTGATAAAAGGAAAGCAACCAAGATTTACCCAACTAAAGCATATAATTAGCTGACAAGGTTTTAAAAACATTTCTTTTTGAGAGGGAGACAAGTTCTCTTCAACAGATTTTATATCCCTGCATTTGGAAGACGGAAGAAAATCAAGATCATTTGAAAGGACTAATTATAGCGTTCACCTTTGAATTGACACTTAAGTGGGAGGCAGAGGTGGAAACACCCTACAACTTCAGTATTTTCTGGTCTATAAGATGGAGATGTATTTTTGGCATGAAGCATGTTGACAGCCACTGGTTTTAAAATAAGTACAGCCTGCAGAGCCTGCTGATTCCATCCTCAGATGTCTGAGATCAGAGCAGTTTATGTCAGCCTTTGGCTTCCCTCTGGCTGCCCTACGTGAAACTGTTGGGAAATGAAGCTTCTTATTCTGGCTTTGATGTGTGAATCACTGCAACTCTTGTGAATTTCATTCTTTCCAGACCATCCACTTTCTCACCTGTCTTCTCAGCTTCTCAAGAAGTAGCCGGTGAAACCAGGCCTCCCTTCCAAGCCTGTCTCTTACTTTATTAATTCCCTCTTCCAGACTTCCCCACTCTAGACTGTTGTCAGCCACACCAATGTCCATGGTCCTTCTTGTGGGTTATCTACTAGCCATCACTGGATAACCACAGCCCAGCAGCTTGGTGACAGGTTATCAACCCAGGGCTGTTATAGACACGGATTGCAAAATGTCCCTCCCTGTAGAAGCTTGGGTGAGAGTCGCACACTGGCTCTTGAGCTGACCTGCCCTTGGCTCACTGTTGGTTTGCTCTCCATTGAAAGAACTCAGGTGAGA
This sequence comes from Tokudaia tokunoshimensis, assembly GCA_036184795.1. Classification (NCBI taxonomy): domain Eukaryota; kingdom Metazoa; phylum Chordata; class Mammalia; order Rodentia; family Muridae; genus Tokudaia; species Tokudaia tokunoshimensis. The sequence continues at coordinate 34,584,342 of BTHU01000009.1, read as the reverse complement.
CACAAAGAACACACCACGGGGGATGCTGGGTGTTTATCAGAGAGTAAAGTGAAGCACTCTCAAAGGGTGTGAAGAAGCAAAGGTGATGGTGACAAAGATCACAGTGGGGGACAGCACTCTCTAGGGGGAATAGTGGGCAATGGTCAAGGGCATTGTTGCAGAGGACAATAACCTAGGGACTGGGAGTGAGTGGACAATGGCCAAAGAAACTACTATGTTCACCTGTAGTTTAAGTAGGCTGGATATTTCTAAAGTCTCTAGAATACGGAGCTTCCCCTGAAGGACATTTTCTTGCCACAGAATTAATTCTTAAGGTGGGGACAACCATATGTCTTTGTTTTTTACCAGCAAACCTCTGGTTAGATGGTGACTTTTTGTATTGTTTTATGACAAAGTTTCAAAGGCCTCAAATTCCCTATGTGTCTGAGGCTGGCTTTGAACTCTCAATCCTCCTGCCTCTATTTCCCAAATGCTGAAATGGCAATCTTATGCCAACATGCCCTGTTGTGGATGGTCCTGGTGTTGTTTGTATTTTTATGTTAATTCTGGTTACCCATGAGGGGCTGTCTAGAACAAGGAATGAGTCATGTACTCAGGTGACTTCTTGTGAACCATCCCCTAATGAATAAAGGAGCCAATCACTGGGTAAGTAGGCGGGACTTCTGGGTTGGATAGGGGAAGAGAGTAGGCAGGAGAGGGATAGGGCTTTTGGATGGGGATAGCGAGAGAACAAGATGTAGCTACAAGTGTTTCCCAGTTTCAATGGCAGATCTGCCAGGATTCACTACTGGAGGTTTTAGATTTAATGTGATTTACAAGATTAGGATTCTAGGATTCTAGTTGTTGCGTCCAGCGATTGAGTTACCATTGTTTCTGAACTAAGTTTGTGTGGTGTTTTCCTTCACACAGTGGCTGGACTGGGTTCCAGAGAGAAAGGTACAGCGGCAAAGTGTGGGTTTGCCTGATGTGCACCACAAAGGCTGTGGGAGCTTTGAAGCATGGAGCTTGCATGGTATTGGCCCCAGTGGGAACTTAGTGAGCTGGGTGGAGAGATTTCAGAGCTATGAATCAGAGAGTCTCTGTGAGATGAGAACAGGTCAGCCATTGCCACCCGTGCATGGCCAGCCAGCCCACTGGAGCAGAGAGTAGCTGGGTATAGTGTGGGATGGTGCCACATTTTTTAATATTTCTTGCAACACCCAGCTCTAGATAGTAAACTTATACTCTTTCAGGCCAGCTGTTCAGCATGCCATGTCTCAGAGCCTTCTCAGACTCAGTTTTTTAAAAACGATTTATTTTATGTATGTGAATACACTGAAGCTCTCTTCAGACACCAGAAGAGGGCATTGGATCCCCTTAAGATGGTTGTGAACCACCATGTGGTTGCTGGGAATTGAACTCAGGACCTCTAGAAGAGCAGTCAGTGCTCTTAACTGCTGAGCCATGTCTCCAGTCCAGATCCCATCTTTTAACAACAACCAGAATTCTGATGTTCCAGTTCCTAGTTTTACAAGCTGCTGATTATGTGGGAAACTTCCATCCCCAGTAACCTTTAAGCCTGCTAATGTCTAACTGGCTATTTTACAAGAAGTGTGTTTGGGCACTTCTCCAAATGTTAACTGGGGTTATATTCCATGCTTCTTTGAGTCTAGACTACAAGTCACATCTCCCTCCCAGGTACAGGGACCCATAATAAGCAGTGCCCATGTCTGCTGGGGTAATGCAGGAAGGAACAACCATCTGCTGTCCTTTCTGCTCTTCAATTCCAAGCAAAATGACTAGGAATGACCTGTTCTCAAAGCATGTGTGTGCAGTACTGTCTGCCATCTGCTCCATGATCACTGATCACTGTTATTTTCTTGTATCCCCAGCTCTTTCCTCCCAGAAAAAAAAATCCCATACCTTGTTTTCGGGCTGGAATATCTCTTAAGAGGACTGCAGTTGAATGGATGAGAACTTCAGCCTGAAGACTTTCTTGGAAAACTCTGTCTTTCATGTTTTCCTGAAGTCTCCAAAAGGAGGGGTTGTGTGTGAGTCTCTCTCTCTCTCTCTGTGTGTGTGTGTGTGTGTAAATCTGCACACATTATCTATCCATCATTCTCTCCTTCTTTGCTTTGGCTGCAGTGTGATTCCCTGCCCCAAGCTCCTTCTGCCTTGACACACTCACCTCTGTAAAGATGGACTATACCTCAAATTGTGAGTTAAACAAACTGTTTCTCCCTTAAGTTGCTTTGGTCAACCAAAAAGAAACTAAAGTGTAAGATGAACCCTTTCCTTAGGTTTGAGGTGAGGGTTGTGGATTCATCTGAATTTGACTTATCCACAGATTTCTTAGATATATTTCTTCCAAGTCTAACTACCATTCTCAGGTGTGGAAGAAGGATAACAAGATACAGGGTCAAGGGTAGAGAATCACAAAATGGATTCTGACAACTTTTAGTATAAATTCTGTGTAATGGCAACATCAAACTTACTTTAGAAACTGGCTCCATTAGTTCTGCTTTCCCTATTAAAGCTATTTCCCATGCCACATCTCTGCCTAGTAGAAGTATTAAACACCGGGACCATTACTTAGCTGTACAAGCATTTGGTTCAACTCTTTTGAGATTACTGAATACTTGTATTAGTAACACTTTGTTCTGTGTTTGTTTTGAGATGGGATCTTGTTATGTTTTCCAGGCTGAGTGTGTGTTCATGATCTTCCTGCCTAGTCTCTGGCATGACGAAGTTATATGCATGTATCATTGATACCTTGCCTGCCTTATTAATGTGACTGTAGTCAATGTCTTGGTCAATTCTTGTTCCTCAAATATGCTCTTAACATTGTCTTCTTTCTTATTTAAAGTCTTCTTTTTGTTTTTAAACTTCATATATGAGTATGATATTTATCTCATTTCCACCCCTCCCAATCCCCTTTAAGCTCTTCCTATGCTACTTCTCCTTCTTGAATTCAGGGCCCTTCATTAATTATTTTTCACACACACACACACACACACACACACACACACACACGCAGACATGCACACACACATACCCTACTGAGTCCATTTAGTGCTGGTTATAAGTACATATGTGCCCATTCTTTAATTATTTTTTAACACACACATACATTCACACACACACTGCTGAGTCCATCTATGTTGGTTGTAAGTACGTATGTTTAGGGCTGATCACTTGGAACCAGATAACCTATCAGGAGTCTGTACCTGGAGAAAATTGATCTCTTATCAGCCATTGGCTGCCTATAGACTTTCACCCATGGCTGAGACTTTGTGAAATTTCCTCTATCCACCCTGTCACGTCAGTGGGTGTTCTCATTATGCAGGTCTTCTTTAGGCAACTATATTGGTGCAGTTTCATTGGTACAGCTTTTCTGTCACAACTAGAAGACACCATCTTGCAGCAGGTATTGTAGTCCTGTCATGGCATCTTCATGACATCCAGTAAATGGCAAATATTTGTGCATAAAATAGAAAGAAACAAAGACCTCTTCTGGTATGTTTATTTAACCTACAGTTAATCTACAAGATCACCCAAGAAAATCTACAGTGTGTTCCCATAGCAAACTGCCAGGACTCTGCTCATAGAGTATAGCTTCACAATTCTTGAGTTAAATAAGGGCTTATGGCTTTGGATTAGTAGGTGAAATCTGGGTCATTACTCGAATGAGTTGGACCAAATTACCAGGTTTGAATATCACGAAGATGTTGTTGATGGGGCCTTTGCGCTTGCCCTGGAAGATTGAAGAGACAGTCAGGGCAGCAGGGTGAATTCAACTTAATAGAAATAAAGATGACAGACAGCAACAAAGAGCAGCTGGGTTGCTCAGTGCTTTGTGTTTAGCTGGCAAGGTGACGAGGAAAGCCCCTAACTTAACCAAGAAAATGATGCGTTTATGTATTGATGATACAAATATTTCTTGATGCTGAGCACAGTGACTCATATCTTTAATCCCAGCATGGGGGGAGAGAGAAGGGGGAGGAGCAAATGGATCTCTGTGAGTTTGAGGCCAGCCTATTCTGCATAATGAATTTCAGGACAGCAGCCAGGGCAACATGGAGAGACCTTGTCTCACCAAGCTACACCCCAACAACCAAATACACACGCACACACACACACACACACACACACACACACTCACGCTTCTTGAGAAGACAAAGGAAGAGACCTCTCATTCTTATAAAAACAGATTTTGTCCTGATGTGGAAAACAAAAGATGACCTCATTGCTAAATTCAGCCATTCTGACCTTAAATGCCAATCAGTCATTTGCTTTGACCCAACTGGATAAGACTATATTCCAAACCACTCTAAAGTTTAGCTTCAAATGAAGCACCTCATCATCTGGTTTCTTCTCGTCCTTGCTCAGCTGATTCTTGCGACTCTAGTCAGTTGTGGGTCACTCGTGAAGCCCTACTCACCTTGGGAGGGCTCTCACAGGTGACATTGGGAATCTACTGTCTCTCATATGCAGGCTAACTCATATTTGTTTTCATAGCTATGGAGGAGTCCAAAAGCATGAGGGTATCCCAGGCCTCCTGAATCCCATTTTGGAGTGGACACACCATCACTTCTATCATGCTGTAATAGTCAAAACCCAAATTCAAAATGTAAGGAGGAAGACCCACTTCTTAGTGGTAGGAACTGTAACACTACACTGAAAATGGTTTGAAGGTTCAGAGAGCATTAGTTAAGCCATCAGCATGGTTAGCTTACTCTATGTCCCAATCAGAAACTTGGAGAAAATGCCATGGTGTTTTACACGGCAACAGTGGCTTTGGGGAATGCAAAGCCTTTCAAAGAACAAATGCAGCTCTGATTAGAAGTCAACCTGAATAAATGGAACCTTATGAAACTGAAAAGCTTTTGCAAGGCTAAGGACACTATTAATAAGACAAAACACAGCCTACAGATTGGGGAACAATCTTTATCAGCCCCACATCTGACGGGGACTAATATCTAAAATATATAAAGAACTCAAGAAATTAGATACCAACAAACCAAACAACCCAATCAAAAAATAGGGTACAGGGCTATACAGAGAATTCTCAACCTAGGAATCTCGAGTGTCCAAGAAGCACTTAAAGAAATGTTCAGCTATGCAAATCAAAATGACACTGAGATTCCATCTTACACCAGTCAGAATGGCTAAGATCAAAAACTCAAGTGTCAGCATATGCTGGTGAGGGTGTGGAGCAAGGGGAACACTCCTCCACTGCTGGTGGGAGTGCAAACTTGTACAACCACTTTTGAAATCAATTTGGTGGTTTCTCAGAAAATTGGGAATAGGTATACCCTAGGACCCAGCTATACTGCTGGGCATATACCCAAAAGATGGTGCATGATACTACAGGGACATTTGCTTAATTATAGCAGCTTTATTTATAATAGCCAGGAACTGGAAACAACCCAGATGTCCCTCAACTGAAGAATGGATAAAGAAAATGTGGAACATTTGAATGGGATTCTATTCAGCTATTAAGAACAAAGACATCATGAAATTTGCAGGCAAATGGATGGAACTTGAGAATATCATCCTGAGTGAGGTAGCCCAGACCCAGAAAGACACTTATGCTATGTACTCACTTATAAGTGGACATTAGCCATAAAGTGCAGAACAACCAAGCTGTTAATCCACAGACCCAAAGAAACTGGGTAATAAAGAGGGCCCAAAGAAGGGCTTGTGTGTCTCACTCAGAAGGTGAAAAAATAGCCATTGGAAGTGGATGGAGAGAGGAAACTGGGTGGGAGAGGGGTGAGGAAGGGAATGGGAATAACAATCAGGTGCTGGGGGAGGGGCTGGGAGAGGATTGGGAGTGAAAATGGAAGTTGTTGGAGGGCATCTCTGGGACTAGCTGGAGGTCTGGGTCAGGGGAGGCTACAGGGAGTCTGTTACAGTGACCCTAGCTGAGATTCCTACTAGTGGGGGATATAGAGACTGACGTGGCCACCTCCTGAAGTCAGGCAGGACTTCCAGTAGAGGTGGGGACATCAACCCACACATAAAACCTTCAACTCAAATTTGCCCCACCTACAAGATATGCAGGGATAGAGATAGAGCAGAGACTGGGGAAATGGCCAACCAATGATTATCCCAACTTGAGACCCATCCTATGGGAGAGAACCAACCCCTGACACTATTAATGATACTCTGCTATGCTTGCAGACAGGAGCCTAGCATAACTGTCTCCTGAGAGGCTTCATCCAGCAGCAGATGGAAGCAGATGCAGAGATCCACAACCAAGCATCAGATGAAATTCAGGGAGACTTGTGGAAGAGTTGGAGATAGAATTGAGTGAGACAGAGAGGCCAAGAACCACACAAGAAGGTAATGTGGGCAGGGATTTATAAGAGTAGGAGTCGGAGGCGAAGGGGGGGGGGCTGCAATTGGGATGTAAAGTGAATAAAAAAAATAAATTATTGGGAAAAAAAGTCAACTTGAAAGCTCCCGCCTGTGCTCCTATTGTCTGCCCCTAATTGACATGGGGCCATTACTGTCATGTCTTGCAGACTGTATGAGGTAATTTACTTGAGCAATGTTACTGTAGTTGAATAAGTGTATTCCCCTACACTGCTACATCGAGTCTTTCCAGGACCAGGGATCTCTCCTTCCTTCTTCTTGGAAATCAATTGATATGTGAATTGTGTCTTGGATATTCCGAGTTTCTGGGTTAATATCCCCTTATCAGTGACTGTATACCATGTGTGTTCTTTTGTGATTGGGTTACCTCACTAAGGATGATATTTTCAAGTTCTGACCATTTGCCTAGGAATTTCGTGAATTCATTGTTTTTAATTGCAGAGTAGTATTCCATTGTGTAAATATACCACATCTTCTGAATCCATTCCTTCATTGAGGGACATCTGGGTTCTTTCCAGCTTCTGACTATTATAAATAAGGCTGCTATGAACATAGTGGAGCATGTGTCCTTATTGCATGCAGGGGAAGCCTCTGGCTATATGCCCAGGAGTGGTATAGCCGGATCCTCCGGGAGTGTCATGCCCAGTTTTCTGAGGAACCGCCAGACAGCTTTCCAGAGTGGTTGTACCAGCTTGCAATCCCACCAGCAGTGGAGGAGTGTTCCTCTTTCTCGACATCCTTGCCAACAACTGCTGTCTCCTGCTAATATCCAATATATACAAAGAACTCAAGAAGTTAGACTCCAGAGAGCCAAGTAACCCTATTAAAAATGGGGTACAGAGCTAAACAAAGAGTTCTCACCTGAAGAATATCTAATGGCTGAGAAGCACCTAAAGAGATGTTCATCATCCTTAGTCGTTAGGGAAATGCAAATCAAAACAACCCTGAGCATCAGTATTCTTAAATATTCCCTAAGTGGTTCTCACCTGCATCCAAGGTTTAGAGCCACAGATTACATTATTGATTAAACGTGTGCTCTGTGGTTAGATTGTAGCACCGAACTGAGTTTTAAGTATCCATTAAGTCAATAATTCGGGGAGCCTGATGGTAGGCAGGGCATCATGTTCTGTGTAAAGTCATGGGAATCCTATATAGAATTATTGGAATGTTGGGAAGGGATGGTGGATAATGTAGGGATAATTGGGGAAACGCTGTCAAGCTTTAAAGAGCCAAGGGTAGTTTTTTCCTCAAACAGTAATGCATATGTGAATTGCCTGACCTTATTAAAGTGTGGCTTTGGATCCAGCAGAAGAGGACCTGAGTCTGAATAAATTTTAATTTCCCATTGCTGTTGCTTCTGCTGCTGCTGATACTGCTGTCCATGGGTCATAGCTATTGTCCTATCAAGAGTTGTCCTCAGTCTTTCAGGAAACTCTTTTCCCTATGGAAGCCATCTTCTTGATTTTAGAGCATAGGTCAAATACGGGTTTGAATTGCATTGTTGCCACATGTTTTCAAATGTAATTTTTATCACATGTACCAGTCCACATGCATTTGGACTAAGGAAAATCACCCCAGAGATGAAGGCCTTTCTTAGATCTGTTTTCTGTATAGGCACTGTTGTGGGTGGAAAGAGGCAGGGCTAGGAATCATGGGGCTGAGTTCAAGTGTCAAAACTCATTTCTTCCTGGAGAGGAACTGAGCACATTAAACCTTTTGAGCTTTGGTTTCTCCCAAAAAGTGGGCACATGGTTCTTCCTTATGTGAACTGGGGTTGTTGAGTACATTTGGTAGCATCATACCTGTGTGAATTCAATGACACGGTGCTCAGGATGACTATATTTGGTATTAGTCTATGTCTTAGTTAGGGCTTTCCTGCTGTGAATAGACACCATGGCCCAGGCAACTCTTAGAAGGACAACATTTATTTGGGGCTGGCTTACAGGTTCAGAGGTTCAGTTCATTATCATCAAGGCAGGAACATGGCAGCATCCAGGCAGGCATAGTGCAGAAGGAGCTGAGAATTCTACATCTTCATCTGAAGGCTGCTAGCAGAATACTGGCTTCCAGGCAGCTAGAACAAAGGTCTTAAGCCCACACCCACAGTGACACACTTCCCCCAACAAGGCCACACCTCCTAAAAGCACCACTCCCTGGATCAAGCATATATAAACCATCACAGTCTTTATGGTGGTATGTCAACCACTGTGGCAGGCAGTGTCAGTGAAGCTAAGATTCCACCTGAAATGTGAAAAGGAAGACAAGTAAGAAAGGCATAGATGACCTCAGGCCTGAGTGTTCTACGGGAGAGTTGGTCTTCACACTTGAAGGCAAGGCTCTGCCCTTTCACTGCATCCTCATTGTTTAGTGGACTTTTCTTCTTTTCTAGAAAAAAAAAACTCACTTAGTGGTCTTTTTCCCTAAAAGTCTTATCTCTGATTCACTCTTGTTCCTCTATAGGATTTGAGATGGAAAACCAGAAGGGTCTATTTTGGCTTTCTGGAAGGTGCCATTTAAAATGGGAAGTGGTTCACAATGTCTTGGGAGCAATTGATCTCTAGTTAGGGGGAGCACAGAAATACAGATCAAATCAGCCACAGTATTAGGGATTCTCTCTCATCACAGTGACATAGTATCTGACAAGAGCAGTTGAGGGAGGAAGGGTTTGCTTTGGATCACAGTGGATCACAGGAGGATGGTGTGGATCAGGGACCAGGAGACTGATGGTTACATCGTATGCACAGTCAGGCAGCAGAGAGATATGATAGATATCTGGTACTTAGCTCACTTTCACTTTACCTTTTTACCATTTTTATTCAATCTAGGATCCTAGCCCATAGGATTATGCTGCCTGCAATCAGGCTGGTCTTTTCTCTGCAGTTGAACCTCTGTGGAAATGCCCTCATGGTTATGACCAGAGGTAGGTAATTCTTAGATAACTTTAGATCAAGTCAAGTTGATAATGAAGGATAATCATCAATATCTCTCTACTAGGAAGGAAGAAAGAAAGGAAGTATGGAAGGAAGGAAACAAAAGACAGAGGGAGGAAAACAGAGACCATCTAACAGCTCCAGAAGGGAGCGGGGAACAGAATTCTAGAGCTTCTGAAATTTATTTCAAGAGAAACTTTGGGTCTCTGTATCTCTTTACATTTTTATGTGTGTTTGGTATTTGGGGCTCCAGAGACTGAACCCTGATTCTGTTTCCATGGTTATAGGACCAAAGACAAATGCTTTAGCTATCTTTGCTGCTGTTGGAAGGAGTTAACAAATTCACACCTTGTTGGATAATTTGAGGAGAGCTGCTACAGTAATCATCACTTTAAAACACTCAAGAGTGATATTAGAACACCAGTGTATTGAGAAACTGAAGGATTCAACGTGAAGAACTTGCCCACAGAAACGTCGCATCTTCTTTGAGTGTTTGATGCACATATAATGCCTGTGGCCAAAATGAAACAATGATCTCTGCAGTTGTCAGTCATCCTATATAAAGTTTTGTGCGGTGGATGTCACAGGGTACCCCTGGGGATGACCCGTGTGCTTTCTGGAGGAAGCAGAGGGAGAAAGCTGTGTCTGCCCCCCCCCCATGCTTCTTCCATTCCAAATTCACCCATTTCTGCCAGATGTATTTCTGGTTAGCATATATTGATTTATACCTTTTCTTAAAGCCCCCACAAGCTACCTGCTGTCTAAGGATGCATTCCAAATTCCAGAAGGCCTTCACTGTCCTCCCTCCTCCAGCTGATTCCAGTGGCTCCCTTCCTGGAAAAGTCCCACATGTCTTTGGAGAGAGCTGTCTCCTCTGCCCGCATTTACCAATATCTCCTAGCCCAGTGGGTACTGATGTGGTCCAATATATAATATAGGTGCCACACCTTCTAGGGGTCCTGCCTCAGCTCTTTCTGGGCCCATGAGTGTCCCCGCCACCACCTCTCAAAACCCTTGTACAAGGTATTTCACTACACTTTTCATAAGGGTTTCTTATGACACTTTTTCCATGTCTCCCACTCCAGACCTGGATGGTGTACCTGCCACCTCATAGGCCTCAGGGTGTGATTGCAGATTTCTTTCTTTCAGATATATTTATTTTATTTCTATGAGCACACTATATATATGTATATGTCAGCTACACACCCGAAGAGGTCATCAGATCCCATTACAGATGGTTGTGAGCCACCATGTGGTTGCTGGGATTGAACTCAGGACCTCTGGAAGAGCAGTCAGTGCTCTTAACCACTGAGCCATCTCTCCGGCCCTGATTGCATAATTCAAATACTCATAGTGAGAGCTGGCCTTGGTCCACTTTTCCTGATTTGCATCATAAAGGTTTTATATATAACTCAGCTGGCCTTACTTTGCTTGTTTCAAGGAGATGTTTTGATGATATTTGCACAAGTGGATAGTGGGCTATTACTTAATAGCCTGTGATTTTACTATTCTGTGGGTAAATTATCTATTAAGAAACTGGTGTTCTGTTATTTTAAAGCCTTGGGGAGGAGTCAAAAAATTCATCAAAATATATTCTGTATTGGGGTCTATTTGTGCTTCCTTTAAAATAATTTTTGGAGTGTTATGCCTTTTTTCCTTTTTGAATAGTCTTGTTATGTATCCCAGGCTGGACTTGGACTCCTGATCCTCCTGCCCCAGCTTCCTGAGGGCTAGAATTACAGGCCATCAGGCCTTGCTTGCCTTGCACTTTTAAAGTCAGAATGAATTAATAAAACTCAGGTGAGCTGTGTCTAAACGCTAACACAAGCTAAGTGTTGATTGGGGTGTTTTAGAGCATAAGTCCTCACAAATTAACACTGTGCCTTACTGAACAATGTAAGCTGAGGGAACTGGAGAAGCAGCACGTGCTGAAGGACTTCCTGGTTTGCCATGAAGGAAGTCACAGGATTCTCCCCTCCCCCACTCCACAAAAGGTGCCCTGGATATGCTTGGAGGAAAGGCATGTCCTTATCACCAAAGATGGGCAGGTATGGAGGAATCTGAACGAGCAGAACTTGCTCAGTTTTTCTGTTTTCTTCTTTTAGCAAATACCATTGTGTTCTTTCCTGCTTTTTACTGTTTGTAAAACCCAGTGCAAGAATGATGCTCAGACTGAGCTGGTTCTTCCGATCTTTGCTTCCCACGAAGGCTCTTGTGTTATCTGAAACACATGATTATTTTGCATGCTTCCCCATTGTTAGTCTGTCTTTTGTGACGGGGCCCAAACATTATCTTGGAAGGTAAAGATTTCTCCTTTTCTGCATAGGTAAAGAGAAAACACCATGTGTATACAGTAGGCACTCAATAAAGACTGTTCAGGGATAATATGTAAAATGGGGAAGAGGTAATAAGAGGATTATTTACTTACTTTAGAGATAACTTCACCTCTTCCCAGAGTTATATCCTTCAGATTTCTACACAGAGAACATAAGGTCTGGATTTTGAAGTGTGTACGAAACTTAAGAAACTTCGAAGTGAACGCTGGTGGCTCTCAGTGGGCTTCGTGGTGAGATGCTTCAGTTCTTTGAAGGATACAAATGTAAATTTTTCACAGAACTGCTTCTTGAGCTCAGCGCTCAGCATAGTCAGCTGTCTGCATCGACGGCATCTCTTCTTTAGACACTGTGTTTGTATTTCTTGTGGAAACAGATATAGGGCTGGATTTTGTATGTTTACTACTTAGGAGCAAGTTTCCCTAAAGGGTTTTGCCAAGGTTCAAGGGCTCATCAGTTCACAACGAAAGTTTACAAAGTCAGTCCTGGGATCAAATGCAAATAAGACTGTATTAGAAAGACTGGGAGATGTCCCAACTTTCAGATATCCAAGACTGTTGTTCCTGACTAAGGTTCAGTGCTTTTTGGAACTTTGGCTGGTGTAGAGAAAGACACACACACACACACACACACACACACACACACACACACTCACACACACACACACACTCTCAAAAACACATATTTGCCTTAAACTTTTAGTAAGCTTTTTAAATGTTCATTACGTCATAGGAATAGAAAGCAAAGACCAAAGAGAAACAGAAACACTGGGGACCCTCTTTGAAGTCCAGACAGATTCAGTCTCCTCCTGGTGGTAGACAAGTGACTTTGGACTTGGAAAAATCTAGTGTGGGAAGTTATTGCCTCAGCAACTGAAAATCATAGAAGGTCCTAGGGGCAAAGTGTTTACTAACTTCAAAGAGGAATGCTATTCCATACAGTGGCTCAGGTCTCTGTTTCTATGCACAAATTCTATATAGAGACATTCATGCAATGTTACCTATGGTCCTTGAGTAACCTACAAGGGTACAGCAGAGGTTACTCAGGTTCACGACCACTTTCATGCCTCAGACTTTTTCTGCTGAAAGAACATTTGGATGTGGGCTGCAGGTCCCTGAAAATCTAGTAAGTTTGGGTTTCAAGGGTAGATTTTTTTTTTTGACCCAAAGATTGGATTTCTCTCATTCCCAAACAAGATGTCTGGTTTTGTTCCCCCTTGGGATGTTCAAACACTCATTTCTTGACTCCATTTCTTCATGGGTTAGGATGGAGCTAAGATAGGTCTGGAGATGTTTAGGGACTAGAAAGGCATAGATGACATGCTCAGCTCCACCTTAGCTCGTATGCTGTGGGAGGTTCTTATATACCTTCTCTTTCTGGTAAAGCATTTTCTTGAATTTTTCAACAGAGTAAGGAAACCCAAGAGTTCTGAAGATTGGGATAAGAAAATTGTCCAGAGGATGTTTAAGTAGTAATTTTATTCTCTAGAAATTCCATGAATTTATATAATATATATTGTTTATATCCATCCACCACTACCTTCCTCCAACTCCTCTTAGTGCTCCATCTCATGCATTATTTTTACTTTTTGTTATTAATAACCCCCTGAGTCCAGTAAGTGCTGCCCATATGAGCACAGGTATGGTGCCATCCACTGGGACATGGGTAGTGGTAGTGTCCAGATTCCTCAGGAGAGTGACTCTTCTTTCCTCAATACCCTCTGACTGTCAATACTACAAATAGACTGCCCAATAGGGGTAAGGGCTCATGACCCCTCCCCCACCAACACTGGAATCTTGACTGGCTTGGTCTTGTGCAAGTAACCACAGCTGCTGTGAGTTGAAGCATGTAGCAGCCAGGTCATATCCAGAGGTCAGAGGTCAGCCTTTCATTCATCTATGGCTCTTCCATAATACTTCTTCATGTAATATATGTATATGTGTATACTTTTTTTATATGAGTCTATGAGTCCCTAAACTGTAGCTGTCTTCAGACACACCAGAAGATGGTTACGAGCCACATGTGGTTGCTGGGAATTGAACTCAGGACCTCTGGAAGATCAGTCAGTGCTCTTAACCGCTGAGCCATCTCTCCAGCCCCTCTTCATGTGTTCTTGATTTGCTTAAGCCTTCTGCTGACACCTCACCCCCATCTCCACTCTGTCCAAGGTTGAGTCTTTCTGCCCCAACACTTTCCAGTTCTACTTTTATTTTACCTGTTTCACCATCTCTTCTCTGTAAGTCCTCCACCCATGGTGGCTTGTTTAGAGTTTCCTGGCTTCTACAATTCAGGTTAAATATACAAAACAAAAGCCTCAAAGCTAGGATCCACCCAGGAGAAGGAAGCGAAACATTTGTCCTTCTGGGTCTGGATGACCTCATTCGGTATAATTTTGTTCTAGTTTTACTCATTTCAAGATTCCACTTTTCTCTAAAGCTGAGTGATATTCCACTGTGTCTCTATAGACCACATCTGAGTATCCATGTTTCAGTTAATGAGCATTCTGCTTGATCTTAATTCCTAGCTACTATGAATGGGGCCATGACAAACATGGATGTTCAAGTGTCTCTGGGATGGGGTCCATGCCCAGGAGTGATGTAACTGGGCTCTATTTGGGAGTTCTATTTTGTGTTTTTGAGAAACATTCAGATTGATTTTCGTAGTGTTGGTACGAGTCTATCCTCCCGCCAACAGTGTGCAAGAATTTCCCTTTCCTTCCACCCACACCTGCATTTGTTGTCAATTCTATTCCTTGATCATGGCCATTCTGGGGTGACATGGAAAGTGTATTTATTTTTAAGATTTATTTATTTATTATATTAAAGTACCCTGTAGCTGTTTTGAGACACACCAGAAGAGGGTGTCAGATCTTACAGATGGTTGTGAGTTACCATGTGGTTGCTGGGGTTTGAACTCAGGACCTTTGGAAGAGCAATCGGTGCTCTTACCTGCTGAGCCATCTCTTCAGCCCCTGTTTAAGTATTTTTTATCTGCATTTACCTTTTAGCTAAGGACGCTGAATGCTTTCAAAGTGTTTATTTGTATCTTTTGTTTTGATAACTTTATGTTCAGCTCCATAGGTGAGTCTGCATTGATATTCCCTGAACACATGACTCAGTCCCAGTTACCCAGAGGGTGCTGATCTACCAGGCAAAAGCACAGAGAACATTTGAGTCTTCAAGGGTACAGAATTCCAAGCCACACCTTAGCCAATAGATTTAATATTTATTAGGGTCTCATGCAGCCCAGGCTGGCTTCAAACCACTATGCAGTACTTGAAACGGGTTAATCTTATTTGCCAATTTGACTGCATCTGGATGCAACTAGAAAGCTGGGCCTATCTGTGAGGGATTTTCTTAACGGGATCACTTGAAATAGGAAGAACCACTCTAAATCTGAATCATTTGAGGTGGGAAGAACATTCCAAATCTGGGCCACAGCTTTTGGTGGCAGACCCCCCCCCCCACACACACACAAAAGAAGAAGGAATCTTTTGCATTTTTTTTCCTGCTTGTCCTCTTACTGGCAAGTTTGTCTTCCTGCTATTGAGACATTCCTTTAATTGCATTAGAACCTATTTCTTTAGGGTTCCAACAGTACAGAGACCAGCTGGGATTTTGATCCACTATTAGGTTCTTGGCCTTTCCATTGTGAGACAGTCATTGTTGGACTGGCCCAACTATAGCCTGCAAGCCATTTTAATAAAAGTTATAAAAGTTGCTTTAACATATGTGTGTGTGTATATATATGTATATATATGTATGTATGGATATATACATATATATGGATATATATATCCACACACACACACACATACACACACACACACACACACACACACACATATATGTACACATATATGACACTGCTGAGCTGTGTCCTTTGTCCAGATTTAACAAGCTGGTACACAAACATGAGCAGGAGGATGGGAACATGATGCCCTTACTTCACTGGTTTAAACAATGTAGAGACAGTTGACATCAATGCTTTAGAGAAACAATCAGCAGGACCTACTTGGGAATAAGTAGGTCACAATAGACTCTTGAGTCAGCTTACTAGAGTCCCAACCCCATGTTTCATGGCTGCTGCACTCAGGCCTCAGACCCAGGTGTGCATCTCTTTTGCTCACAGGATGTATTGACCACTCACAACGCAGGTCACGGCTCCTATGAAAAGACTTACATCAGCCCCTTGGGCCCTTTTCCCATTTCTATAGAGCTTCCCACTTCCTCACAACCACTCTGGGTCTTGTTCATCTTTCTCTAGGTACCCTCACCACTAGTGCCCTCTCCAGGCAGCAGGGTGGGGATTTTAAGTGAACACTTTACCATTTTGCTTGCCTCTGGTTCAATCTGAATGCTGGCTGCATATTCAAAATACCTGATATTTTGTGTGTGTGTGTGTGTGTGTGTGTGTGTGTGTGTGTGTGTGTGTGTGTGTCTGTGTGTTCAGAATGCACACATGTGTATGCATGCAGAGACAAGGGGACAACAACCTCTGATGCTATTTCCTAGGAGGGCAAACCATTAAGACAGTCTTTCTCATTGGCCTTGGGTTAAGTAGACAACACTTCTTCAGGAACCTTCTAGTATCTTCGTCCCCAGTTCTGGGATTACAAGCATGGCACTATGCCCTGTAGATGTAATTCTTTGGGGTTCTCTTGTGCCCCTTTTGCTCCCAAGTAATTGCAAGATCTATGCCTGCTCTAGCTTGTTTTATCTCCTGAATAAATGACATAGCTTCTAACGCAGAGACCGGGTATTTTTTATTACTAAGTTGCAAGCAGTAAGCTAGGCAGGTTCTGAGCTATTCTAACAGAACTAGGCTCCTACTCTCCAGCCAGATGTTCCATTACTTGCCATATATGGTCTTGCCCTGGCTCCTTCTGGATCCTCCTGGTCCCATCTACACTGTCTCTCTACCTCCCCTCCCTCCCCTCCTCTCTCTTGTCTCTTTGGGACTCCCAGACTGGGATTAGCAGTTCCACCCTAATCTCTTCTGCCCATCTACTTGGCAGATCAGCTCCTTATTAACCAATCAGAGGTGTTGGAAAACTATTTTTACATACCATTGAGACTGGATATGCTTGACCGTTCCACCATCCAGGCTGCAACCAGATGCTGGGCATAGAAACCAGCATCAAATACAACACACAAAAATCATCTTTCGTCTCATTACCACATGAGAGCCAGCTGGGGAGAGGTAGGTGCATTTCTCTTCTCTTCTAGGTGATTAGGTGCTGCCTGGTTGACCATGAGTCCTGGACATGATGTCTAGGAGCTATCAGAGGTGGCCAGAGGTGTTTGGAGTACAGGGGTAATAGATTTGAGGTGGGGTTTGAAAAGAGAAGTCTCCACTGTGTCTGAGAAAATACACTGCAAAGCTTCCATTTGATGGGAAAATGTCTGTCAAAGTTCAGTTGGATTATCTACATTGTCATCTGCTCTAAGAACTCACCAGACCCTAGAAACTGGTCAAGTGTGCTGTACCAGCCTACACACTGATCTCAGTGCAGACATTTGGGTTTAGAATAACATGTATGCCCTAGAGAAATAAGATCAAATCTGGGTGTGATTTGTAATGGACATCTATAACCCCAGCACATGGGAGGCGGAAGCAAGAGGATGATGGCCAGCCTGGGTTACATGAAAACCTGTCTTGAGAAAAGTAAAAGCAAAACTAAACCAAATCAAACAAGAAAGGAATCATTTTAGACATGTGTATGGCATGGGAAAATCATGAAACTTGGAATTTACTGATCTGAGCTTGATCTTGGTGGATGTAGACTGACTTGCAACTCAGTATTATCATCTGTAAAATGGGTGGTGATACAGACTGTAGTTGTGGAGTGAAATACCTGCCCTTGCCAGAAGGTGGCAGCACACACAAAGAGTTGCAGCCACTCGTTCTTTTCCTCTAGGTGGGATCCCTCCAGGGAGCCTGCATATTCTTCCCTCTGTAGTGTCCTAGCTTCTTGCTCAGATGTGAGTGCTCCACAGAGATCTGACAAAGTATAGGATGTGCTGTCTGAAAGTCTTCCCTGAGGAAAAGAGCTCCACTTAGCCCCTGTTAACCCCATCTGACTCCTGCACCTCTGTTCTCAAGTTTGGGAGGAATTCACCATTTCACAAGCAATTTCATTCTCTCTCAAGGAGAGAGGAATGTGAAGAACGCTTCATGCTTTGCCTGGATGTTTCAGGCTTTGACCCATTGTGGATGGTTGGGAGTCAGTGATGGTAACGACACACTGACACACAGTATAGACAGGGGGCCCAACTTCAGTCTGCTTTTAACAGTATGGAGCCTGTGCGCTCTCCCTTTCCCTCTCCCTCTCCCTCCCCCTCTCCCTCTCTCCTCACTCTCACTCATTATATGTTTCTGGTTGGACTGGTCTAGAACTAGCTACGTAGACCAGGACGGCCTCGATCTCACAGAGATCCACCTGCCTCTGCCTTTTGAGTGCTGGGGCTGAATTAGTTAATTAATTAATTAATATAATCAGATGAGTTGGGGGGGTTGGGATTGGATTTTTAAAATGATAATTTATTTTGTGTGTGTGCCCTTGCACACAACCTTGGGTGCATGTGGAGGTCAGAGAACAACTTTGTGGAGTTGGCTCATTCCTTCCACCAAGTGGTCCTTGAAATCAGGCTCAGGCCATCAGGTTTGGGGGCAGGCACCTTTACCCACTGAGCAATCTTGTCTGCCTCTGGACTGAAGTTAAAGTTCAAATTGTGGATTTGTGAATAGAGCATGATTTTTCTTTTTTCTAATGATTGCTGACTAGAGTTGATGACCACCTCAAGGAAACCAACACATTAGTGTTAGAAGTGAGGGTCTGGCAGGAGATGAGATGCAGTCAAAGTCTTTTCTGGGGTGATCCACTTGCTTTTCTTCTGGAAGTCATTGGATCATGTGTGGAAATTCTAAATTGACACCTGCCTACATCTCACCATAGACCATTGAAGCCAATTGTCCTCACCCCAGACAAATAACACTGTAGTATTTTCCACAACCTCCCACATGATCCCAAGGAGTGGCCAGGGCAAAAATCATTGGTTTGGAGAATTGGAGAATTCTGAGTTGTCAGAACCCTTCTCTTTCCCATGAAAGGGGTACCTTGGGGGCTATGTGTTTGGTTACTAAGAGCCCAGCTGTGATGGTTTCCACTATGTAAGAGAATCTCATGTGGCTGAACCACAGGCAACAAGCAGAGGCCAGTTGGGGATGGTTGGTGCTTCTCAGTGATGGCTGAGTCATTGTGTCTCCTTTGATAATAAGGTGTCCTTGTTCCGGGGACTCCCATGTTTCCCAAGTGGCTATCTTTGTCCTTTATCTTCAGATGAGTACAGCAAAGCAGCTTAGGGAAGATTTGAGATTGGGTGGTTTGGAAAGGCTCAGCATTGAAAGCGTGCAAAAACCACACTGGGAACATTCAGGAAGTTGATAGACAGGCTGCTGCTTCCTGCTGGGAAAGTGACTCACCCAGCTTCCCAATCAGGAGTCAGTGTACTTGGTGGCTTCCTTGGAGGTCCTTACTGAGCGACTAGCAGAGAGGAAACTGCTGGAGGAAAGAGCGGTAGACAGGCTCCCCCTGTTGTCCACTGCAAAGGCAGACCACCTGAGGATTTAAGGCAACAGCCACATTCAAATCCTGCTTTCTCCATGCTTGCTAATTCCGAAGCCAGAGAGTCACATTTCTTAGAGGACCTCATGGGAGGGGTGAAAACCTTCATTCTTGGTTTAATTGACTGGAGCCCTGTGATTGATAGTGAGGAAAGCCAGATTAGTAGGAGAAAAACAAAGACTTTCAAAATGTATCATACATAAGTATGGGAGTACGTGAAAGGTAGTAAAAGCCTTGGGCTGGCGTAGGTTCTATTAAGGAGGGAGCACTAACATTTCAGAGAAGCTAGGAGGCAAGCAGGCATCATCCTTGATACTCCTTCAAGGTGTCCTTTCATTTGTCTTCAGTTAAGGCTTTTTGGAGAAAGCTGCCTGGAGGTTTTTTGCCATCTTTGTGATGCATGATGAGCATGCGCAAAAGAGTTCCTGTGCTCTGTTTCAACCCTTTAAACACATGTTCCATGCCATCAAAATGTCCCTGTTAGCTTTTCCTGCTTGAATGATTATCTTAAACCGAGCATGCTCAGGGACCCTGGACCTTTCTTTTTTTTTTTATTTTATTTTATTTTTTTAATTTACATTCCAAATCACTTCCCCTTTCCCGTTTCCACCCTCCCCGAAAGTCCCATAAGCCCCCTTCCCTCCCTCTTTTCTCCATTCAACCCCCTCTCGTTACTCTGTCCTGGCGTTCCCCTACAATCCAGTCTTTCCAGGACCAGGGGTCTCTCCTTCCATCTTTTTAGAAATCTATTGATATGCTGATTGTGTCTAGGGTATTCCGAGATTCTGGGTCAATATCCCCTTATCAGTGACTGCATACCATGTGTGTTCTTTTGTGATTGGGTTACCTCACTAAGGATGATATTTTCAAGTTCTGACCATTTGTCTAGGAATTTCGTGAATTCATTGTTTTTAATTGCAGAGTAGTATTCCATTGTGTAGATATACCACATCTTCTGAATCCATTCCTCCGTTGAGGGACATCTGGGTTCTTTCCAGCTTCTGGCTATTATAAATAAGGCTGCTATGAATATAGTGGAGCATGTGTCCTTATTGCATGCAGGTAAAGTCTCTGGGTATATGCCCAGGAGTGGTATAGCCAGATCCTCCGGGAGTGTCATGCCCAGTTTTCTGAGGAACCGCCAGACTGCTTTCCAGAGTGGTTGTACCAGCCTGCAATTCCACCAGCAGTGGAGGAGTGTCCTGGACCTTTCTAATGACTGTATAGGATGCCCTAGGAAACTCTCAAGTGCTTCCTTTGTTTGAGGAGAACATTGCTTTGGAAATAGCTCCTGTACCATCCTGGCTGGCATAGGCAGGTAGAACTTACTCTGCCTTGTTATCATCCCTTGGCTATATTTGCTTAGGCTTTGCCTTTACCAAGATGAAAATCTATTGGGATTGGTTAAAGCAAGATGAAGGAAAAAAGACTTTTAGCTTCATGTGTAACAACTTGTAGAAAGGTAAACACCAAATAACTCATGGAAGATAAGGGCTATTGACATGGTTTGCTGTGTAGACCCTGTGGAACCGCATCTGCCTTAATGACAATATAGCGTTGTTTCTCGTGGTTGTCTGTCTGCTTTTAGTCGGGGCGGGGGGGGATAGTTTTTCTTTTTTTAAAAGATATTTTTTAAATATAAAGTTAGATCTCTCTCTCTCTCTCTCTCTCTCTCTCTCTCTCTCTCTCTCTCTCCCTCTCTTTCTCCCCTCCTTCCCTCCCTTCCCCTCCTCTCTCTCTCTCTCTCTCTCTCTCTCTCTCTGTCTCTGTCTGTCTGTCTGTCTCTCTCTCTCTGTCTTTCTCTCTCTCTCTGTGTGTGTGTGTGTGTGTGTGTGTGTGCATGTGTGTATGTTTGTGCGCACACATGTGTATGCACACATTTATACCTGAAGAGATCAGAAGAAGGTGTTGGACCATCTGGACCAGAAGTTACACGAGATTGTCAGCTGCCTAATGTGGGTGAGAACCAAGCTCAGGTCCTCTTCAAGAGCCTGCTCTTAATCCCTGAAGGTAGTTTTTCTTGTATTTTCTTTTTATCAGTCCTCATTAGTTCACAATGATCTCTAAGTCAAAGTATAGGCATTGCTCAACCTTAAGCTGGAGCAATCTCTGCTTTAGTCGTTGACTTGGGAAGGCTGGGCTTCTTCATAGGAACCCGCTCTCGGGGGAGGGCTTTCTACATGCTGTGGAACTCTTGGCTGATGTCAGTGGTGGTTAGGAGATGTGTGTAAAACCTATTACAACTGAATTATAAGGACAGTGACCTGACAGAGGTCAGTACAAATATGACCTGTCTGAAATGTCATATAATATCCTGAAAATGTAAATCTGGAATGTTTCTGGTGACTTAAGAAGATATTCTGTGTAGTTACAGTCCCGTGGACAAAAACTAGAACCTGTGTATAACCACCATATGCATGGACCCTCAAGTAGCTTCCCACCCACACACTAAACTGCTAGGGTTCTATATTCAAAATTATTGTTCTAGACACCTGACACAATGAATGATTTGAAGTGTGAAACCCTGAAATGTTGCTGTATTTTGATTTTTTAAAAAAATGTTCCTTCATCTTTTCCAGCAGCAAAGACATTTTGGAAAGTGCTTTCCATATTTGATCTGTATCTAACCATCTGGAAAATATGGGAGTGTGTACTGCCAAAGTAAATATATCTCTGCCTGATACAACTTGAGCATTTTGACTTGTATTACCAAGCAAGAGAAAAGAGAGACAGCAGGTAACCACACTCTATACCACAGAGGGAAGTTTGTTTGTTCCTTGAGTTCTGGCTTATGGAGGGAGCAATATGGAATCATAAGGGGCATGCTCATATGATAAAAATATTCCAAGTGTGGTGTAATTCTTTAAAAATCAGATACTCTTATTTCTGAATTAGAAAAAAATAGAGCAAACTCCATTAGAACCAAAAATAAAGGAATGGACATGGCTGCTTCCCCTCCCCATATTCTCTTTTAAAACCAAAATGGCAGCAGAAGTTAGAGTTTCCACAGAACAGCGACATGAGTACCAGTCCGTGGGGGAGGATGGCTGAGTTCCAGCACGGCAATGTCCCCAGCTATTGTGTGAGTGACTAACGAGCGACTTCATCTCTTCAGGCTTCAGTCTGGCCATTGGTTAATAGAAAAATAACAATAGCTGCTCCGCCTCACAGCACTGCTGCAAGATCTGTGAGAGCGAGAGAGGGGCTTTCAAAGGACCAAGTGCTGTACAAGCACAAGGTTGCTAACCTCAGCTGACTTGTTCTGCCTTCTCTCCGCGTGTTAAGGTTATTTTGCTTTGGGTTAGTGATATAGCTTCTTGTGTGTGTGTGTGTGTGTGTGTGTGTGTGTGTGAGTTTTCCATGTCTTCTTGCAATAAACCGTTGAGAAAGTCCAGTTTAAAGATCCAACACCCCAGTTTCCTTCAGAACAGAACTCAGGCTGCGGTCTTCCTTCTCTGCTGCCCACATCTCCTGTGGAACCCACAGACCATCTCCTTCTAAGCTCCTTCCCTAGACTTGTTACTTTACTCTAGTCCCCAACTCCAGCAGGCACCACTTGATAAACTACAGGCCACACTTGCCAAAAAACCAGGTAGGCTGCCAGAAGCCTTTGTCCTCTGTCTTTGTTCACTGAGACCCAACCCCCAGTCTCATTCCCAGCTTTGCCTGAGAACATCTGTGTCAGCCTCCCCCCCATACCCCACCCTTCTGCTCCCATCTCCTCTGGATCCCACAGATCTTTCCGAGCTAACCTTCCTCTTTTCACTTGTTGCCTTGTCCAAACCCCAACTCCAGCACGAACCCCCTGCTAGGGCCATTCCTTCTAGGGTATGGAGTAGACCAAGGGTAGAGCCACACCTTTCCTTCTGTCCTGAGATCCAATTCCCCCAGTCTCATTTCCAGCTCTAGAGTAGGAAACCTGCTGTGGTCTCCCCTTCCTCTCTGACCCCATCCCCAGCAGATCACAAAGACTTTCTCCTTCAACCTTTCTTCCCCCAACTCATCCTAGTATCCCAGCCTCCAACACCAGCAGGCAATCCCTGTGAATTCCAGGAAAATAGACAACACACAGACAACACACTCTCTGAAAACTAAAACTGAAACAGAAACCAAGGAACAAAACACCCACCTAACAAAGACAAATCCAGAAATCAGCACCTAGACCTGTGATCATCCAAATCCCAAATGCCTAGACGCCAGCATAAAAACACAACCAACAACAGCCAGGACAGTGTGTCTCCACAAAGGCTCACCTATCCTACCATAATAGGTCCTGGATATTCCAGCATAGCTGAAGCACAAGAAAAAGACCTTAATATAGCCGTTATGAATATGATAGAGGTCCTTAAAAAGGATTTGACTAAATCCTTTAAAGAAATCTAGGAAAACACAAACAGTTTAAGGAAATAAATAAAGCTGTTCAAGACCTGAAATTGGAAAGAGAATCAATAAAGAAAACTTGAACTGAGAAAATTCTGGAAATGAAAAATTCAGGAATTCAAACAGGAACTACAGTTCTTTACAGACTTTGAAAGGACAATACTCAACCTCATATGGAAAAACAAAAAAACCCAGGATAGCTAAAACAATCTTGAACAATGAAAGAACTGCTGGAGGCCTCACCATCCCCGATCTTAAGTTGTATTATAGTACTATAGTATTAAAAACCATATATTATTGGCATGAAAACAGACACATTGAATAGAATCAAACTGAGGACCCAAACATAAATCCACACACCTATAGATACCTGATTTCTTATAAAGAAGCCAGAAATACACACCAGGACACCAGGAAAAAGAAAGCATTTTCAGCAAATGGTGCTGCTCAGTCTGGGTGTCTGCATGTAGAAGAATGCAAATAGATCCATATTTATCACCCTGCACAAAACTCAAGATCAAGTGGATCAAAGACCCCAACACAAAACCAGATACAATCAACCTCATAGAAGAGAAAGTGGGAAATAGCATTGAACACATTGGCACAGGAGATGACTTTCTGAACAGAGCACTGATAGTGCAGGCACTAAGATCAACAGTTAATAAATGGTTCCTCATGAAACTGAAAGCATTGCCAGTTGGACAAAGCTGCAGTCTACAGAATGGGAAAAAGATTCTTGTGAACTACATATTTGATAGAGAATTAGTATTTGAAATACATAAAGAATGGAAGAAACTATATATAAAAAAATCCCAAACACTACAATTAAAACATGGGGAACAGCATGCTGGGTGGTGGTAGCACATATCTTTATCTCTGAACTAGGGAGGCAGAGGCAGAGACAAGCAGATCTCTGTGAGTTTGAGGTCAGTCTTGTGTACAGAGTGAATTCTAGGACAGCCAGGGCTACACAGAGAAAACTTGTCTTGAAAAAACTAAAACAACAACAACAACAACAAAACGAAAAATAACTAAAAAATAGGTGTAGAAACACTTAAAGTGTTCAACATTCTTAGCCATCAGAAAATGCAAATCCAAACTACTTTGAGATTCTATCTTACACCTGTCAGAATAGCTAAGATCAATAACACAAGTGATATCTCATGATGGTGAGGATGTGGAGCAAGGGGGAATACTCCTCCATTGCTGGTGGGAGTGCAAACTTGTACAGGCACTATGGAAATCAACTTTCTTAAAACGTTGGGAATTCATATACCTCAAGACCCAGCTATACCACTTTGGTTTTGGGTATATACCCAGAGGATGCTCCATCCTACCACCAGGACACTTGCTTAACCATGTTCACTATGGCTTTTTTTTTTTTTTTTAATAATAGCCAGATGCTGGAATCAACCTAGCTGTTCTTCAACAGAAGAATGGATAAAGAAAATATAGGACATTTACAAAATGGAGTACTACTTAGCTATTAAAATCAATGCCATCATGAAATTTGCATGCAAATAGACAGAACTAGAAAAAATCCTGGGTGAGGTAACCCAGACCCAGAAAGACAAATATGATATGTATTCATGTATAAATGGATATTAATCTTCAAGTAACTGATAACCATGCTACAATCCATAGACCCAGAGAGATTTGGTAAAGAAGAGGGCTCTAGGGTAGACACAAAGGTCTCCCTGGAAGTGGAAAATAAAGTAGATTTCATGGGTGAACTCAGGGTCAGTGGGGATAGGAGGTGGGCATCAGGTGAGGATGATGGGGTGGACAGAGTTTTCAGGGGGAGATAGCTGGAGTTGGGGGTCACTTGAGGGGTGTCGTGGAAACCTAGTGCAGTGGAAACTTCCTGCAATCTATAAAGGTAATCCTAATGAGGACTGTAATGGAGGATACAGTGGGGCCCCATTGCAGAGGATGACATCTACACAACTCATTGGACATGGAGAAGTTGAGATTGTGTCCACATGGAGCCTTCACTATTACACTCTAGTCTTTTTGGTGTGGGAAGGTTCTCTGCCAGATGCCAAAAGAGAAACATGGATACCAATTCAGGCACAAAACCTTTGACCTACAATCTGTCCTGCCTACAGAATATACTAGGGCAACAGTGGCACAGAACTTGTGGGAGGAGCCGACCAATGTCTGGTTTGACTTAAGGCCCACTCCATGAGGAGAAAACCACACCTGATGCTGCTTGGGTAATCAAGAACCAGAGACTAGATAGTTCAGACACCTAGGGTAAAACAAAACACTATTGGTCTATAAAAAAGTGTTAATAAAATGACTCTTGACATTCTGCTATACTCATAGATCAGTGCCTTATCCAGTCATTATTAGATAGACTTCCTCTGGCAGTAAATGGGAAAAGATGCAGAGACCCACAGCCAGACATTATTGGAAAGAGAGTTTAAGTGGAAGATCTCCATCAAATCCCTCACCTCAGAGCTTAGGGAATACTGTGGAGCAAGGAGCAGAAAGAATGTAAGAGCCTGAGGGGATGGAGAACACTAGTAGAACAAGGCCCTCTGAATCAACTAGGCAAGGCTCATATGAACTCACTCACAGAGAATGAAGCAGCAAGTCCAGGGCCTTCGTAGGTCTGTACCAAGTCCTCTGCATATATATTATACATTTTAGCTTAGTATTTTTATGGGACTTCTGACTGTGAGAATGAGTGGGGCTCTGATGCTTGTGCCTGCTCTTGGGACTCTTCCTCCTGATGGGTTGCTGTGTCCAACTTGGATTTGACAGTTTTTGTTTCATTTTATTATATCTTGAATCCAAATGGGAATGGAGGTGGGGAGGAACTGGGAGGAGTAGAGGGAGGGAGAACTATTATCAGGGTATATTATATGAGAAAAGAATATTTTCGGTTAAAATAAAAAAGAAAAAAGAGAAGGGAAAAAGGAGAGAAAGTCCAGTTTAGTTGGTTTGTTTGGTGAGATATCTCCTTTCCTCATGGTGTCTTCAGTTGAATATAATGACCCTATGGAAAGAGATACGTCGCCATGGAATTAATACTGCATCAAGAACTTGACAAGGTCATCATCTGGGTACCATGGTCTCTGAGAAAATACATATTCTTGATGAAAATCCATCTCTAATCCATTTACCATGGGTAAGGCCTTAGCAGGGGAGAAAGAGCAGAAGTTATTGTCCTTATCCATATGGGCACTCGCACTTCACTACTTAAATGGAAATGATATTGGTATGTAATGACATTGCATTGGAATTACTTGTGATGTAATGGGAATTATTATTACTCCTCACTTAAGGACAGTTCTTAAAGACAGGCAGATTCCTGTATACTTCAAGGTTATAGGTTCCTAACTTGTACATATATTATCTTACATATTAAGAGAAGTCATCTATTGGTAACTTAGTTTTTCATTACTATAACACAATACTGAAGATAATAAACTTGCATATGGAGACAAAACATGTATTTTGGAACATAGTTTTGAGTCCATGATGGATTAGCCCTGTTGCTTTCAACATAAAAGCATGTTGCCCAGCCAAACTGCTTGCTTCAAAGCTGAAGACAAAACAAAGCAAAAAAACAAGGAAGGAACTGGGATCCCACAGTAGCTTTCAAGGGTGTGCACCCCCAATAATTATCAGCCCCCACCCCCATGTCTTAAAGGTATCACTATCCACCAATAGCAAATAACCATGAACCAAACCTTCAACACTCAGGCCTTAAGGGTGGGGATGCTCAACATTTAAACTATGGCTCAAAAATAGCAGAGTTCACTGCTCTACTTGGAGTGTCATGATCATGCATTTCAGTCTCTGTTTCATTTCAGTGTTTTGTTATTATGTTGATCATTAAAAAATTGCTTGACAATTTTATACATACATGTGTATATTTATACTCTCTTTCTCTCTCTCTCTCTCTCTCTCTCTCTCTCACACACACACACACACACACACACACATATGTATTTAGTTACCTTTCCCTTTCCTCCTCTTCCTCTTTCCACTCTTTCTTCACAACTACTTTTCCCATATTTTCATGTCAGATCTCTTAGTTTTATTAAGTATTGTTGACTGTTGGAACACACTCTAAGAATGGAGTTGTGTGAATTTTAAGTGTTTCAAGAAAATTTCAAGAAAACAGAAAACAGTTGATTTCTTAGAGATAACTTTGAAGAGTCTAAGGACACATCAATCTGTATTTCTCCTGCTTTGCACATTAAAGTATACTGTCATATTGTGCCCTAGATGTATCTTTCATCGGTCCCATGTTTTGCTTCATTATGCATTGTTCACTTGGAAAATTAGGTTGCTCAATTATTCAGATTTTCCAAATGTTGACACATTTGTTCTAGGATATAAAAATGTCACAATTGCTAGTAGCACTACCCATCTTATCAGAAAGTTATTTAAGGATTTGCAAACTGTTAAGAGTTGATGATAGATGCAAGATTTTCAAAATTCAATTCTTTGCTTGATACTTAACTTAAAAAAAAATCACAGACAACAGATCCCGTCAGTTTTCCTTGAGATGACAGCCCCACTTGATGAAATGTTGGAAAATGCTCACAGCTCAATTTTTCAGTCATGTGCCCAATTCAAGATAGCACCCAAGAAATTAGTGGTGTTCTACTTTGCTTTTCTGTTGCTGTTATAAATACGGTGACCACAAAGCAACATGAGGAGGAGTAGATTTATTTTTTAGTTCATAGGTTTACAGCCCATCACTAAGGTTCACCAAAGCAGGAACTCAAGGTACAAGCTTAAAGCAGAATCCGCAAAAGGACACTGTTCACTGTCTTATTCAGCTCCCTTTCTTATATGCCTACCAGCTCAAGGACGACACAGCTCAGAGTGGGTTGGTCATCCTAAATCAATTAGGAGTTGAGAAAATACCCACAGACAAATCTGATAGAGGTATTTCTTACCCAGTGATGCTTTATGTAAAGTTGACAGCTGAAGCTAACCATGGTACGTGGCTAGTCCATCCTATAGCCCAAGTTGTTACATGGGCTTTTCTTTGAGATAAAGTCAAGATGGCAGAAGAGATTTATGTTCATTTTCTATTTTAACACCAAACTTACCAGAAAGATGAGAAAGAGCTGAGAGCTAATAAAATTCCTATTTTTCTTTTTTTATTTTCTTTTTTTAAAATTTTATTTTATTTTTCTATGTTTTTTTTATTTACATTCAAAATCATTTCCCCTTTCCTGTTTCCTCCCTCCCCGAAAGTCCCATAAGCCCCCTTCCCTCCCTCTTTTCCCCATTCAACCCCCTCTCGCTTCTCTGTCCTGGCATTCCCCTACATCCAGTCTTTCCAAGACCAGGGGTCTCTCCTTCCATCTTCTTGGAAATCTATTGATATGCGAATTGTTTCTAGGGTATTCCGAGATTCTGGGTTAATATCCCCTTATCAGTGACTGCATACCATGTGTGTTCTTTTGTGATTGGGTTACCTCACTAAGGATGATATTTTCAAGTTCTGACCGTTTGCCTAGGAATTTCGTGAATTCATTGTTTTTAATTGCAGAGTAGTATTCCATTGTGTAAATATACCACATCTTCTGAAACCATTCCTCTGTTGAGGGACATCTGGGTTCTTTCCAGCTTCTGGCTATTATAAATAAGGCTGCTATGAACATAGTGGAGCATGTGTCCTTATTGCATGCAGGTAAAGCCTCTGGGTATATGCCCAGGAGTGGTATAGCCGGATCCTCCGGGAGTGTCATGCCCAGTTTTCTGAGGAACCGCCAGATTGCTTTCCAGAGTGGTTGTACCAGCTTGCAATTCCACCAGCAGTGGAGGAGTGTTCCTCTTTCTCCACATCCTCGCCAACAACTGCTGTCTCCTGTGTTTTTGATCTTAGCCATTCTGACTGGTGTGAGATGGAATCTCAGGGTTGTTTTGATTTGCATTTCCCTAATGACTAAGGATAATGAACATCTCTTTAGGTGCTTCTCAGCCATTAGATATTCTTCAGGTGAGAACTCTTTGTTTAGCTCTGTACCCCATTTTTTAATAGGGTTACTTGCCTCTCTGGAGTTTAACTTCTTGAGTTGTTTGTATATATTGGATATTAGCCCTCTGTCGGATGTAGGGTTGGTAAAGATCGTTTCCCAGTTAGTTGGTTGCCGCTTTGTCTTTTTGACAGTGTCTTTTGCCTTGCAAAAACTTTGTAATTTAATGAGGTTCCATTTGTCAATTCCTGATCTTAGAGCATAAGCTATCGGAGTTCTATTCAGGAAATTCTCCCCTGTACCCATATGTTTAAGGTTCTTCCCTAGTTTCCTTTCTATTAGTTTCAGTGTGTCTGGTTTTATGTGGAGGTCCTTGATCCACTTGGAATTGAGCTTAGTGCAAGGAGATAAGAATGGGTCAATTTGCATTCTTCTGCATGTTGACCTCCAGTTGAGCCAGCACCATTTGTTGAAAAGGCTATCTTTTTTCCACTGGATGGTTTTAGCTCCTTTGTCAAAGATCAAGTGACCATAGGAGTGTGGATTCATTTCTAGGTCTTCAATTCTGTTCCATTGATCTACATGCCTGTCACTGTACCAATACCATGCGGTTTTTAACACTATTGCTCTGTAGTACAGCTTGAGGTCCAGGATACTGATTTCCCCATAAGTTCTTTTACTCTTGAGAATAGTTTTAGCTATCCTGGGTTTTCTGTTATTCCAGATGAATTTTTGAATTGCTCTTTCTAACTCTGTGAAGAATTGAGTTGGGATTTTGATGGGGATTGCATTGAATCTGTATATTGCTTTTGGCAAGATGCTCATTTTTACTATATTAATCCTGCCAATCCATGAGCATGGCAGATTTTTCCATCTTTTGAGGTCTTTTTCAATTTCTTTTTTCAGAGACTTGAAGTTCTTGTCATACAGATCTTTCACTTGTTTGGTTAGAGTCACACCAAGATACTTTATATTGTTTGTGGCTATCGTGAAGGGTATCATTTCTCTTACTTCTTTCTCAGCCTGCTTATCCTTTGAGTATAGGAAGGCTACTGACTTGCTTGAGTTGATTTTATATCCGGCCACTTTGCTGAAGTTGTTTAACAGCTGTAGGAGTTCTCTGGTGAAGTTCTTTGGGTCGCTTAAGTATACTATCATATCGTCTGCAAATAGTGATAGTTTGACTTCTTCCTTTCCAATTTGTATCCCTTTGACCTCTTTTTGTTGTCTAATTGCTCTAGCTAGAACTTCAAGTACTATATTGAAAAGATATGGAGAGAGAGGGCAGCCTTGTCTAGACCCTGATTTTAGTGGGATTGCTTCAAGTTTCTCTCCGTTTAGATTGATGCTGGCTACCGGTTTGCTGTAAATTGCTTTTACTATGTTTAGATATGGGCCTTGAATTCCTGATCTTTCCAAGACCTTTAGCATGAACGGATGCTGAATTTTGTCAAATGCTTTCTCAGCATCTAATGAGATGACCATGTGGTTTATTTCTTTGAGATTGTTTATATAGTGGATTACATTGATGGATTTCCTTATATTGAACCATCCCTGCATCCCTTGGATGAAGCCTACTTGATCGTGGTGAATGATCGTTTTGATGTGTTCTTGGATTCGGTTGGCAAGAATTTTATTGAGTATTTTTGCATCGATATTCATAAGAGAGATTGGCCTGAGATTCTCTTTCTTTGTCAGATCTTTGTGTGCTTTTGGTATTAGTGTAATTGTGGCTTCATAGAATGAGTTGGGTAGTGTTCCTTTTGTTTCTATTTTGTGGAACAGTTTGAAGAGTATTGGTGTTAGGTCTTCTTTGAAGGTCTGATAGAATTCTGCACTAAAACCATCTGGACCTGTGCTTTTTTTGGTTGGAAGCCTTCCAATGATGACTTCTATTTCTTCAGGGGTTATAGGATGGTTTAGATGGTCTATTTCATCCTGATTTAATTTTGGTATTTGATATCTGTCAAGGAAATTGTCCATTTCCTCGAGATTTTCTAGTTGTGTTGAATACAGGTTTTTGTAGTAGGATCTGGTGATTTTTTGAATTTCCTGTTTCTGTTGTTATCTCTCCCTTTTCATTTCTGATTTTATTAATTTGGATACTGTCTCTGTGCCCTCTGGTTAGTCTGGCTAAGGGCTTATCTATCTTGTTGATTTTCTCAAAGAACCAACTCCTCGTTTTAAATTCCTATTTTTCAAAATGACTTATTGTGTAGTATGAATATGCTTAGCCCATAGCAAGTAGCACTATTAGGAGGTGTGACCTCATTGGAGTAGGTGTGACCTTGTTGGAGGAAGTGAGTCACTGTTGGGGTGGACTTTGAGGTCCTACGCTTAAGTTCTGCCTAGGGAGAAAGAGACTCTCCTTCTGGCTGCCTCAGAAGACAGTCTCCTTCTGGCTGCCTTCATCTCCTCAAGTACTATGACTGCCTGGATGCTGCCATACTTCCTCCCATGATGATAACAGACTAAACCTCTGAAACTGTAAGCCATCCCCAATTAAATGTTGTCCCCTATAATAATTGTCTTGGCCATACTGTCTGTTCACAGCAACAAAGCCCTAACTAAGACACTTATCAAGGAGGTGCTTAGGCATCACTGGCATTCTGTCTTTGACTGGATGCATGGAGATGAAGAGAGTGATACTCGCTAGTGCTACTGTCTGGATTTGTGTTAACATCTCAGCAGTTAGTCATCATTCCACACCCCCTCCCCCTGAAAATGTCAGAATTAGAGAAAAACACAAAAACCTCTTAGAATTATTACAAAAGCAATTTAATCCTCATGGCTTTGGGGACACCCAGGGCTCTATGGGCCATTCTTTGGGAACCCCTGGTTTTGAGGACTTGACCTGCCAAGGACATACATATCATCTCACAACCATCCTCTGAAAGGAATATGATGGTGAGCACAGTTGACACTCAAGTATTAAGCCAATGGAGTTACAATCTTTCTGTGCTTGGGGACCTTTAATACTCAACAGTCCCAAAGATAGGATAGAAAGGCTTTCCCAGAATGCACATCTTTAGGCTAAAGACACAGGTTTCTAGGAATTCTTCCCTCTTTCCTGGCAGTGTTCCATTTCTTCCTTCTCAAGTGATGGACAGTTACACCTGTGTTCTACAGATAACAATGGGACTACCTTACTTTACCATTTTCATATCCTTCATAGAAACTGGTTCAGAATAACCAGTTTGAGTCAAAAATCAACTTTCCCATCCATAGCCATGACCTAAAAATTAACTACAGGCTTTCGTCTTTAAGTTCTCTTCAGTCCCCAAAGGACTAAGCTGTTTCAGGGAGAGTCTAATGATTACAGCAATAATCAAGTGAATCCATCAGTATATATGGCTTCTCAAAGACTGATCTCAGATTCCAGAGGACAGAGTATCAATGGAGAATGGGGTGATGGCTGGAGAATAGGTTTTGGCACTAAATACAAAGGAAGGCTGTTTGTTGAGATTGGCTGGCCAATGATTGTGGGCAAGGCTTTCACTTGGCCTAATCTTGAATCTTCAGATGGTGTTTAGTTGGCCATGAGTTAAACAGCCATCTGGTAGGTCATGTGCTAGAGACAACTGTGTTTATAGTAGTTGAAGGGAAAGGCTTCTTCCCTTAAAATGGATCTTAGCACACTTTCCATCTTAAAAGGGCTTATCTCCAGCTCCTATACTAGCTCTGTGACTTTTTATATCACAGTTTATTGCTTATAAGGTGGTAATAATGCTTACATAGCAGGATTTGGTAGATCAAATGGATTAGTACTTGTAATGTGAGTGTTTAGGAAGAATGTTGGCACAGAATTAATTGGTCAATTAAATAACTATTACTATTGTGATTGTTAGATTACTTCATTGAATTATTCCAAAACCTAAAGAAACAGAGATGGTTTATTTCTGATGAGGCATAGTGTTCAGAAAGAAAAAAGGTTTCTTACACAAACATAAAATCAATGCACATCAAAGATCTTATTTACTGTTTTAATTAATAAAAACTATCAAAATGTCAACACTGATTCAGAAAATGTTTGAGGAAGTAGGTAGTTTAGGCGATTGGAAGGTGAAATATAAAACTGAGTAATGTGAACCGGGCATACATTATAGTTTTTAAGGTGATCGATACTATAAGATGGAAATTATTGCTAACTCAACTGAACAAAATTTACAATGTCAACTTGATCTCTACAGATAGAGCAGAAAGGACCATGAAAGTCCAGGACCATGCTGAAGGAACCCTGATAGTTCCCCTTCCCTATTTCAAAATTATGAAGAAGTTTATGGTTGTTAGGTCTCAGGTAGCACACATGTCTAAAAATGACAGCTTTGCCTTAACTCAAGTTTGACTGTAGAAGGATTTCTGGAATTAGATAAAAGCCAGCATTCCTCAGGAACGTGTAAAATAAGCTTCCTATCTTCCAAAAGGAGTAATTTCTTTTCCCTTTGGCAGGAGGGACATATGACTGTCCATTGGCATATACCTGTGGTTACACATCAAAGCCCATGTTAGCCTCCAGGCTTCTGTATACAAGTATCTGTTATACATTTTGAAGTCCATGCCAGCATCCTGGCCCCTCACAGCTCTTCCTTCTACCTAAACCCCCAGGCTGTTGCAGTTAACTGGCTTCCCTCCTCCTGATACACATTCATTTTCTATATATGGCAATGTAAGCTTCCTCCACACCCCCTGCTGTTCTTTCAAGTTTCTTGCAGATAACCCTGGATGTGACCACTTTCCTTCTTTTTCTTTCTTCTCTAGACACTTTCAGATGCCTCTGGATGTCCTCTCTCTCTTATCTATAATAAAAACTTTCCTCCTAGTTATAGAGTGGCCATTTTTGTAGTTTCTTTACTGTGCCCTCATATATATCTGTAAAAGGGGAAATTAATTTATAAGAAGCCAAATATCTCCTGTCAGATTCTATGACTAGAAACAGTAGAGGTGGAAGCCAACTACCCACCATTTCATGTTTTCCCAAGTGAGATCCCTCCACTCAATAAAATCCAGTCCTTCAGGAGATAACAGTAGAGACAAGAAGTCCTGGTCTCTGACAGAGGAGAAGAGAGAAAGAAACACTTAAGAAAACACAAAAAAGTTCTCAGTTTCTTGGTTGCAAGTGGGTTTCCAGTCTTTCCACCATTTGTAGGAACACGTCTTCTTTTGAGAAACCTATTGTGAGATGAACTAAATTTGAGAGTGCAATGGAAGGTCCAAGTTTGTGTGAAACGGCATAGAGGTTCCTATACTTTTTCTGGATTGAGAAAAATATGTGTAACATAATACACACTTCTGTTGGATTTCAGACCTGGGACAAAGGGTTGAGGTACATATTGTACACACCAAAGCAAACCTGGCCTCCAGGTTCTCCCAGCATCCCTCAGTCCCTACCTGGCATATCCTGCCCCCAACCCTGAACTTTGCAGCCCAAGAGCTGGACTGCCCTCCCCGCAGAGGCCCTTCTCCAAATAATCCAGCCATTTTGGTCCACCTCCAGATTCTTCTCTCTATGCATGTGTACTTTCTTTCTTTTTCCCATTCCCTCTCTCCCTCCCAATGGCAACTTCCTTGGCCTTAGTCTTTGGGGCCAGTGAACTCACTGGAGAGCAGCTTCCTGATAAATCTACATTTATATACTCTAATCTGGTTTGAATTGGCTCATTTCATGAGTAGGAAAATAACTTATCAACTTCCCTTTACACAAAGTTAATACAATTACTTTCTATTGGAAATGATTTATTTATTCTACTCAGAAAAAATATTTTCCAGTTTTTTTTTTTTTTAATTTAATTTTATTTTATTTTTTTTTCTTTTTTTTTTTTAATTTAATTTAATTTTATTTTTTTAATTTACATTCCAAATCACTTCCCCTTTCCCGTTTCCTCCCTCCCCGAAAGTCCCATAAGCCCCCTTCCCTCCCTCTTTTCTCCGTTCAACCCCCTCTCATTACTCTGTCCTGGCGTTCCCCTACATCCAGTCTTTCCAGGACCAGGGGTCTCTCCTTCCATCTTTTTAGAAATCTATTGATATGCTGATTGTGTCTAGGGTATTCTGAGATTCTGGGTCAATATCCCCTTATCAGTGACTTCATACCATGTGTGATCTTTTGTGATTGGGTTACCTCACTAAGGATGATATTTTCAAGTTCTGACCATTTGCCTAGGAATTTCGTGAATTCATTGTTTTTAATTGCAGAGTAGTATTCCATTGTGTAAATATACCACATCTTCTGAATCCATTCCTCCGTTGAGGGACATCTGGGTTCTTTCCAGCTTCTGGCTATTATAAATAAGGCTGCTATGAATATAGTGGAGCATGTGTCCTTATTGCATGCAGGTAAAGTCTCTGGGTATATGCCCAGGAGTGGTATAGCCGGATCCTCCGGAAGTGTCATGCCCAGTTTTCTGAGGAGCCGCCAGACTGCTTTCCAGAGTGGTTGTACCAGCCTGCAATTCCACCAGCAGTGGAGGAGTGTTCCTCTTTCTCCACATCCTCGCCAACAACTGCTGTCTCCTGTGTTTTTGATCTTAGCCATCCTGACTGGTGTGAGATGGAATCTCAGGGTTGTTTTGATTTGCATTTCCCTAATGACTAAGGATGATGAACATCTCTTTAGGTGCTTCTCAGCCATTAGATATTCTTCAGGTGAGAACTCTTTGTGGAGCTCTGTACCCCATTTTTTAATAGGGTTACTTGCCTCTCTTATTTTCCAGTTTTTATGATCACCTTTTCCTGAGTCATTCTTAGCAAGATTAAAAATTGTCTTAAGATAAACTTGAAGCAGAGGCAGGTGGCTGCCTCATATTCTTTTTTAGTTTTGTCAGAATGTGTCAAAACATGATATAAAGCAAAAATTCACAGAGTGGGGTAGGCTTATTTATAAGCAGAAATTTGAGCCAAATGAAGCAGTAAACTACAAAATTGAACAAATCACTTTAATTGGTTTTTAAAAGTAAAACAAAACAAGCAGAATATTTTATCCCCCAAACCAAAACACTAGTTGAAGCCATATCTGGATAATATTGAAATGGAAAACTTAATATCTTAGCCACTGAAACAAAAAGCGTATCTTGGGGGGCGTCTTAGAATTTTATTGCTGTGAAGACATACCATGACTAAGGCAACTCTTAAAGAGGCAAACATTTAATTAGGGTAGGCTTACAGTCTCAGGGGTTCAGTCCATTATCATCATAGCAGGAAGCGTGGCAGTGGTGCTAGCAGACACGATGCTGAAGATGCTGAGAGTTCTACATCTGATCCTGGGCCACACATGCAGTCTCAAAAACACACAACCTGTCCATGCTGAGTCATGTTCCAATTTCATTGCCAAGTTAAACAACTCTGCAAAACTTTTTCTTCTTTTTTTTTTTTTGGATCTGACCAAATGCAATCTTTTAAATAGGCATATGTAAGTGGGAACCAATCAGGAGTATGTTTGTTGCATGCCTTATCTGCTTAAGTAGACCAGGGTAAGAACCTGGAGGTCCTTTGTCCCAAGCCAGCTACTCTGTTCCTTTGGGGCACACTTTTCACTTTGAGCTGAGATCAGCTCTCTCCCCAGTCTGCAAACTCATTCTTTTTTGTCTTCCAGTTGTCATGCCAGGGAGGGACCTTCTGTTTCCTCCTGTCTCAGTTTGCTGATGACTTGGGTAAGTGGTACTTTTGTGTTTGGGGGTGTTGGCAAAGTTTCTCAGAGGAATTCAAGGGAAAAGTGATTAATATCTACAAGTCATGCCAAGAGAATAGCTTGAGACGGAGGTCCATTAGAAGCACCAAGGAACTGACATTTAAATTTTGGCAGTATAAACTCCTAGAAGACTGTATATATGGGAGAGAGACCCTGAAATAATCTTTTTAATAAAGGGTGGGATAGTGTCTCTTTGTGTGTCAAATTATAAAATGAACAAATCTGGAACATGAAGATAGTCTCTGGATTAAACCCCTAACACTCTGATGCCCATCACCTGCTCAACGTCAGCACTGGGTGAAGGATGCTGTGTTAAGGAGCCTCCATCCAGGTCTGAGTTGTCTGAAATTAAGTGTTGTCTCTTTAGTTCAATTTTGTACCAGTGCCAGGGGGTCTATTCTGACTCACTGCTCATCTTCTTATAAACTCAGTCATGATGGAGCAGCTGTGTACAAGTAGGTGCTGATCTAGTTCCAGGAGCTGATACCTCTTGCCCAGCAGCCTGGAAGCCCAGAGATCACCAGGAACTGATAGGCAGCTAAGAGTCTTCTTGACTTCTGTCTGTTATCACAAGGAGAAACACTGAGAGAAAGCTACGCCAGGACTGGGGTTAGGCTCAAGGAAGACCTGCTTCTTTTTTTTTTTATTTTTATTTTCTATATTTTTTACTTAGATTCCCAATGATTTCCCCTTTCCCTGTTACCCACTCCCCAAAAGTTCCATAAGCCCTCTTCCCTCCCCCTGTTCCCCATTCAACCCCCTCCCGCTTCTCTGTCCTGGTATTCCCCTACACTGCTACATCTAGTCTTTCCAGGACCAGGGGTCTCTCCTTCCATCTTCTTGGAAATCAATTGATATGTGAATTGTGTCTTGGGTATTCCGATCTTCTGGGTTAATATCCCCTTATCAGTGACAGAATACCATGTGTGTTCTTTTGTGATTGGGTTACCTCACTAAGGATGATATTTTCCAGTTCTGACCATTTGCCTAAGAATTTCATGAATTCATTTTTTTCTTTTCTAAGTTTTTTTTATTTACATTCAAAATCATTTCCCCTTTCCCGTTTCCTCCCTCCCCGAAAGTCCCATAAGCCCCCTTCCCTCCCTCTTTTCCTCATTCAACCCCCTCACACTTCTCTGTCTTGACATTCCCCTACATCCAGTCTTTCCAGGACCAGGGGTCTCTCCTTCCATCTTCTTGGAAATCTATTGATATGCGAATTGTGTCTAGGGTATTCCGAGATTCTGGGTTAATATCCCCTTATCAGTGACTGTATACTATGTGTGTTCTTTTGTGATTGGGTTACCTCACTAAGGATGATATTTTCAAGTTCTGACCATTTGCCTAGGAATTTCGTGAATTCATTGTTTTTAATTGCAGAGTAGTATTCCATTGTGTAAATATACCACATCTTCTGAATCCATTCCTCCGTTGAGGGACATCTGGGTTCTTTCCAGCTTCTGGCTATTATAAATAAGGCTGCTATGAACATAGTGGAGCATGTGTCCTTATTGCATGCAGGTAAAGCCTCTGGGTATATGCCCAGGAGTGGTATAGCCGGATCCTTGGGAGTGTCATGCCCAGTTTTCTGAGGAACCGCCAGACTGCTTTCCAGAGTGGTTGTACCAGCTTGCAATTCCACCAGCAGTGGAGGAGTGTTCCTCTTTCTCCACATCCTCACCAACAACTGCTGTCTCCTGTGTTTTTGATCTTAGCCATTCTGACTGGTGTGAGATGGAATCTCAGGGTTGTTTTGATTTGCATTTCCCTAATGACTAAGGATGATGAACATCTCTTTAGGTGCTTCTCAGCCATTAGATATTCTTCAGGTGAGAACTCTTTGTTTAGCTCTGTACCACATTTTTTAATAGGATTACTTGCCTCTCTGGAGTTTAACTTCTTGAGTTCTTTGTATATATTGGATATTAGCCCTTTGTCGGATGTAGGGTTGGTAAAGATCGTTTCCCAGTTAGTTGGTTGCCGCTTTGTCTTTTTGACAGTGTCTTTTGCCTAGCAAAAACTTTGCAATTTAATGAGGTCCCATGTGTCAATTCCTGATCTTAGAGCATAAGCTATTGGAGTTCTATTCAGGAAATTCTCCCCTGTGCCCATATGTTCAAGGTTCTACCCTAGTTTCCTTTCTATTAGTTTCAGTGTGTCTGGTTTTATGTGGAGGTCCTTGATCCACTTGGAATTGAACTTAGTGCAAGGAGATAGAAATGGATTGATTTGCATTCTTCTGCATGTTGACCTCCAGTTGAGCCAGCACCATTTGTTGAAAAGGCTATCTTTTTTCCACTGGATGGTTTTAACTCCTTTGTCAGAGAACAAATGACCATAGGAGTGTGGATTCATTTCTGGGTCTTCAATTCTGTTCCATTGATCTACATGCCTGTCACTGTACCAATACCATGCGGTTTTTAACACTATTGCTCTGTAGTACAGCTTGAGGTCCGGGATATTGATTCCCCCAGAAGTTCTTTTACTGCTGAGAGTAGTTTTAGCTATCCTGGGTTTTCTGTTATTCCAGATGAGTTTGAGAATTGCTCTTTCTAACTCTATGAAGAATGGAGTTGGGATTTTGGTGGGGATTGCATTGAATCTGTATATTGCTTTTGGCAAGATGCTCATTTTTACTATATTAATCCTGCCAATCCATGAGCAGGGCAGATTTTTCCATCTTCTGAGGTCTTCTTTAATTTCTTTCTTCAGAGACTTGAGGTGCTTGTCATATAGATCTTTCACTTGTTTGGTTAGAGTCACACCAAGATACTTTATATAGTTTGTGGCTATCGTGAAGGGTATCATTTCTCTTATTTCTTTCTGAGCCTGCTTATCCTTAGAGTATAGGAAGGCTACTGATTTGCTTGAGTTGATTTTATATCCGGCCACTTTGCTGAAGTTGTTTATCAGCTGTAGGAGTTCTCTGGTGGAGTTCTTTGGGTCACTTAAGTATACTATCATATCGTCTGCAAATAGTGATACTTTGATCTCTTCCTTTCCAATTTGTATCCCTTTGACCTCCTTTTGTTGTCTAATTGCTCTAGCTAGAACTTCAAGTACTATATTGAAAAGAAATGGTGAGAGAGGGCAGCCTTGTCTAGTCCCTGATTTTCGTGGGATTGCTTCAAGTTTCTCTCCATTTAGATTGATGTTGGCTACTGGTTTGCTCTAAATTGCTTTTACTATGTTTAGATATAGGCCTCGAATTCCTGATCTTTCCAAGACTTTTAGCATGAACGGATGCTGAATTTTGTCAAATGCTTTCTCAGCATCTAATGAGATGACCATGTGGTTTTTTTCTTTGAGATTGTTTATGTAGTGGATTACATTGATGGACTTCCTTATATTGAACCATCCCTGCATCCCTGGGATAAAGCCTACTTGATTGTGGTGAATCATCATTTTGATGTGTTCTTGGATTCGGTTGGCAAGAATTTTATTGAGTATTTTTGCATCGATATTCATAAGAGAAACTGGCCTGAGATTCTCTTTCTTTGTCGAATCTTTGTGTGATTTTGGTATCAGCGTAATTGTGGCTTCATAGAATGAGTTGGGTAGTGTTCCTTCTGTTTCTATTTTGTGGAATAGTTTGAAGAGTATTGGTGTTAGGTCTTCTTTGAAGGTCTGATAGAATTTTACACTAAAACCATCTGGACCTGTGCTTTTATTGGTTGGAAACCTTCCAATGACGACTTCTATTTCTTTAGGGGTTATGGGACTGTTTAGATGGTCTATTTGATCCTGACTTAATTTTGGTATTTGGTATCTGTCTAGAAAATTGTCCATTTCCTCCAGATTTTCTAGTTGTGTTGAATACAGGTTTTTGTAGTAGGATCTGATGATTTTTTGAATTTCCTCAGTTTCTGTTGTTATATCTCCCTTTTCGTTCCTGATTTTGTTAATTTGGATACTGTCTCTGTGCCCTCTGTGTAGTCTGGCTAAGGGTTTATCTATCTTGTTGATTTTCTCAAAGAACCAACTCCTAGTTTTGTTGATTCTTTCTATGGTTCTATTTGTTTTTGCTTGATTGATTTCAGCCCTGAGTTTGATGATTTCCTGCCTTCTACTCCTCTTGGGTGTATTTGCTTTTTTTTGTTACAGGACTTTCAGGTGTGCCATTAAGCTGCTAGTGTATGCTCTCTCCCATTTCTTTTTTCAGGGCTATGAATTTTCCTCTTAGCACTGCTTTCATTGTGTCCCATAAATTAGGGTATGTTGTGCCTTCATGTTCATTAAATTTTAAAGTCTTTGATTTCGTTCTTTATTTCTTCCTTGACCAAGATATCATTGAGTAGAGCATTGTTCAGCTTCCACATGTATGTGGACTTTCTGTTGTTGTTGTTGTTTTTTTTTTTTGGTATTGAAGACCACCCTTACTCCATAGTGATCTAATAGGAGGCATGCGATTAGTTTGATCTTCTTATATCTGT
The DNA here is from genome assembly GCA_036184795.1 of Tokudaia tokunoshimensis. Lineage (NCBI taxonomy): Eukaryota > Metazoa > Chordata > Mammalia > Rodentia > Muridae > Tokudaia > Tokudaia tokunoshimensis. Next base: position 34,542,644 of record BTHU01000009.1, on the reverse strand, counting down.
TGAGGTCTGTTTTGTGACCAATTATATGGTCGATTTTGGAGAAGGTACCATGAGGTGCTGAGAAGAAGGTATATTCTTTTGCTTTAGGATGAAATGTTCTATATATATATCTTTATATATCCATTTGGATATATCCATCTATATATATATATCCATCTTATATATCCATCTATATATTTATATCCATTTGGTCCAAAGCTTCAATTAGTTTTACTGTGTCCCTGTTTAGTTTCTGCTTTCCTGATTGGTCCATTGCAGAGTGGGGTGTTGAAGTTACTCACAATTATTGTGTGAAGTGCAATGTGTGCTTTGAGCTTTAGTAAAGTTTCTTTTACGAATGTGGGTGCCCTTGCATTTGGAGCATAGATGTTCAGAATTGAGAGTTCTCCTTGGTGGGTTTTTCCTTTGAACCTCATGTAGTGCCCTTCCATGTCTTTTTTGATGACTTTAGGTTGAAAGTCAATTTTATTCGATATTAGGATGGCTACTCCAGCTAGTTTCCTGGGACCATTTCCTTGTAAGATTGTTTTCCAGCCTTTTACTCTGAGGTAGTGTTTGTCTGTTTGTCTTTGACACTGAAGTGCGTTTCCTGCACACAGCAAAATGCTGGGTCCTGTTTATGTATCCGGTCTGTTAGTCTATGTCTTTTTATTGGGGAATTGAGACCATTGATGTTAAGAGATGTTAAGGAATAGTGATTATTGCTTCCTGCTATTTTTGACACTGTCTTTATGTTTAAGTGGTTATCTACTTTTGGGTTTGATGAAAGAAGGTTACTATTTCGTTTTTTCCAGGGTATAGTTTCTCTCCTTGTATTCGCAATTTCCACCTATTATCCTGTGCAGGGCTGGGTTTGTGGAAAGATATTGTGTAAATTTGGTTTTATCATAGAATATCTTGGTCTCTTCATCTATGGTGATTGAGAGTTTCGCTGGGTATAGTAGTCTGGGCTGGCATTTGTGTTCTCTTAGTCTGTATGAGATCTGCCCAGGATCTTCTAGCTTTCATAGTCTCTGGTGAGAAATCTGATGTAATTCAGATAGGGGGAAGACCTGCTTCTTCTCCAGGATTCCAGGAAGCCTCTAAATCTCACTTGGAGGTATACTTTATTCTTCCGCCCCCCCCCCTCCAAAGAACTTTTTTTGAGGCAGAGTTTTGCCACATAACCTAGGATGACCTTGAACTTGACATCTACTGCCTTAGCTTCCCAAGTGTTGGCACTACAAGTTCACAGCTTTACTTCCTTAGGATAACATTCTTTTCTAGTTCTCAACAGAAAATGTAAAGGACCATGATTCGCTGAAGAATGATATCCCGGACTCAAATAGTATGGAAACACAAAGAGTGTTTTATTCTGCACAAGTCTAGCATGCTGGGGTCTTCCATTACCAAGATAGAGAGCCAACCAAGTGAGCTCATAGGCTTAATTTAAAGCACATTGTAATTCTGTGGTAGATGAGCTTTATCTTAATCTATTTCTAGGCATTTTTTTTTATTAGTAATTGACTTACCCAGATTTGCCTGGTCTTGCCCAGTTCTTAGGCCTGGTCTCCTTAACTACCAATTTGAAGTCTATCATGGAATCAGCCTAGCCTTCTCAAAATTTCTTTTTCCCCCTTCCAAGCCACAGTTAAATGTGGCTATAAACCTATTATTAAGTTATACAAGGATGTTTTCTGAAACAATAAAAGCAATTAGTCAGAGGAGGTAGGGGAAAGAGTGTGATTGTGTGTTGCTTTATGTTCTATGGGTAGGTGAAAAAGCCCAGAAGTTTCCACAGTCTCCACTGTGGTGGGTCAGAGTGTTGATCCTTGGCAGCTCCTGTGGAATGCTCAGAATGCTTTAGTGACCAGCAGCATAGAAAGAGACACATAGACATCACCACTGGCTGCCACTTTGCAGTTCTTGGGCCATTGAGTTGTTTTGTGTTTATAGTCGCTTAGACCCTTTTTTTTTTCCTGAAGCTGGTCTTGTGTTCCAAAACATTGTGTCACTGTTCTTAGTTCCTCTTTTAACAGGCTTTCCCTCCTGTTCCCATTTGCAGCAGCAGAGGTGCAGTGCAGGCAGCATGGTCACCCTTTCCCCTCAAGCTCTCCCTCTTTGGAGATGTGTCCATCTGAGGTTTATCATATTTAACTCGCATCTTCTTTTGGTCCCAATCTTTCTTTTCTGTGCACCAAGCAGGTGCCAGCTGTAGTCTCTTCCTTTAGGATCTACCTGAGGTTTTATTTTCTCTGACACACTCAATTCAATTTGTCTCAGAGCTCCTGATAGTTGTATCAGAAGTCATTTGAATCCTGGAGAACCAAAAGCTTTGCTTTCCAAATGAATCCAGTGTGAGAGGATGCCAGCAGGAGGGCTCACTAGAGGTAGTGAGAACTCTTCCTCTTAAAAAAGAACTAAAATAAATAATAAATTTAGCTTGAGGGTCCATCAACAGATGAAAGGATAAAGAAAATATAGTATTATGCACAATGGAGTTTTATTCAGCCATAAAGAAGAATGAAATTATGTTGCTTACAATAAAATGAACGAGATTGGAAATCACATTAAATGAGAAGGAAGCAAGTCCCATAACGACAGAAATCACATTTTTCTCTCATATGCAGAAGCTATGGAAAAGACGGAATGTGAATCTAAAAGGGGGTACTATGGTAAATAGAGAGTGAGAAGAATAAGAAGAGATGCTGTTGGGAATTGGTGGGCAGCGGCAGCTCCAGAGAGACCACACCAGGTCAAACAGTTCCACATGAGGTTTATTGGGAGGGGAGAGGGTAAAGGTGGCAGCTGAAAGAGAAGAGGGGAAGGGGGGGTTGTTCCTCTTATATAAACGGATGGTGACGTGGTCACAGGTAAAGGTGAGCCCAATGGATTCTGAGAATATGGTGGCTGTTGCCTTGGCGACAGGGTACAGGTCACACTGTCGCCTATGTGATATCACAGGTTTCAGAGGTCCTGGTACTAAAAGGTGGGTCTTCAGTAAGAAGAGAGTGAATGTGATCATTATATACATGCATGGAAATATTGAAACTAAGCCCCTCACTTTGTATGGTAATATATGCTAAAATCTAAAGCATGAAAGAAATAATTGCTTCTGTACTGGAGTATTTGAGGCAGAATGCTAAATTCCAGTTGGTGTGTGGCAGAGAGATTAGGAACATGGATATATATATATATATATATATATATATATATATATATAAAATACATAATCTCATAGAAACAAAGGAGCTACATTAGTTTTTTTTACTATAATAAAACTTGCAGCAGGTTAATTTTTTATAAAGAAAACTGATTTATAATTCTGGAGATTCAGAGTTCTATGGCTATGTATGCTAAATGATGGGTTTCTGGCTGATAGATTCTGAAGTGGTGAAGACATTTCATGGCAAGATATAGAAAATATGTCTGTATGTATCTGTTTATTTCATTTCTTCACCTGCTCAATTTAATTGTGAGCCACTCTAAGACTTTATTTCAACCTAATGACTTTCCAAGGGACCTGTCTTTAAAAAACACAGCTGGGCCATGCTCTTAATCCAGCACCCAAAAGGGAGAGGTAGGGATATTCCTATGAGTTCAAGGCCAACTGCTCTGCACAGGGAGATCTAGGTCAATCAGGGTTACATACTGGGATTTTTGTCTAAAAACAAACCAAAAAACCAAAACCAAACCAAACTAAACTAAAACAAACCAAACCAAAAGAAATCCTGAAAACAATACAAAACAAAACAAAAAACTCAACCTCCCTCAAACCACACCAACAAATACAAACCATAGTTGGATTTAGGTTTTCATGCTGTTGACACTATTAACATATGATTTTGGAGATGGAGCCTACATAGTAACAATGCACATAACATTTGTCATCTTAATTATTTAGTGGAGTTTAATCATTAAACAAGGAGGACTTTGAATGAGGAAAAATGGTTGTCAAAGGCTCTGTCTAATGCAATGGACACCTGAAGTGTTATTGGTGTGCGTTGATGTGTATAGTAGGGTTCTTGGATAAGCTCACATCCCTCACTAAGCCTGAGCACAGTTTGCATAGCTGTTGAGAGAATCAGAACTTCTGGAGAAGGGGAAATAATATTACAAAATGAGAAACAACATAGCCTCAGCTGTACCTTTTCATACTCAAACTTCTTTTGAATAGCAGCATTTTTAGATTCCTCCTTACACATGGTCCTTTCTCTGTAAACTGAGATGGTGGCTCCACTCACCCACAGCTATGAAGATCTTCAAGATGGCTTTCTTCTTTCTTATAGAACCAACAAGAAGTCAAGTGTCCCCACTCACCGACCTATAATTTAGGGAAATAGCAGAATAGACCTCTCTGCATGACACAGTCTCTTGAGCCTCATGGGAAATATCTGGGAAGCCCATTTACCTACTTTTGGATCCAGAAAACAACCATACAGACAGCTAGAACATCTATCAATGCCTGCTATGCAACAGCAGAGTATCTGTCCAGCCCTAGGACATGGATGTTTATTGCGTCTAAGCAACTGAAATTGCTCCGCCCTTGAATTGTCCTTGTAATCTGATAGTCTGTTTCTAAGGCAGACACTTCTCATCTGCCTGAGTTCACTAGGGTGGTCCTACGCTCCATAAATCTTATAAAATGATAAGGACTTCTTACTTAAAGCTAAGATTGTGTTGCCCAGAACCTCTGCCAAAGCTACCTATAAGAGAGCTGCATCCCAGTTCGTAGAGGAATCTTAGCGTTTTTCTGATCTCTAGACCACTAAGATATTCACAAAAATTCCCGGACTTATTGTACCTGAAAAATATCATGAAAACCATATTACTGCACCCATCTGTAATTAAACCCAACAATAACCTAAGATCCATCTTGAGGAGGTGGTGAATAAATCACCCTATAAAGCCGATGGGTGTGGTCAATCCACCAGGTAGGCAATGCTAGTACAGGAACACAAGAATCATTGAGAGTAAACACAATGCTTGCAACAGATCCAAAGAAAGAAGATGAAAAAAAAAACCAGAATGATTTTTAAGGAAACTTAATGAAATATGGGAGAATACAGGCTCAAACAATTTCCACAAAATCCAGGCAGACATTCCATAGTTAGAAAGAGAAATTCAGCAGATAGCAAACATAGCAAAGAAACAGTGTTGAAGCTGACGAGATGAGTAACAAAGTCGAGTTGAGGGCCTCGGCAGCAGACTAGACCTAGTGGATGGAGTAAGAGCTAAAGACTGTAACCTGGTCTTGTAACCTGGGATGCAGGTTTGTTGGGGGAATAACCTGGAGACACTGAACTTGTTCCAGGGTGTAACCTGGAAACACTTGTTGGGGGATTAGCCTAGAGACTGGAGCTAGGCTTGGGTTTTGTTGAGGGGGGGGCGCTACTTGGAAGCTAATGCTAGGGACCAGGCTGTTAGTTTATCTGAGTTCAAACTCAGGTCAGGTTCTCTAAAATGGAGTCTGGAACGTAAAAGATTTGGCATCTCAATAGAATGGGTGTTAAGTAAACTGCTGCAACAGGATACAAACTCCTAAAGCAATGATGGCTAAAGGAGACAGTAAAGACACATATGTTCCATGTGAAAGCACCCAACAACATGTAGTGAATGCTATCAAATCTCAGGGAAGAAACAGGCTCTGGTAAAGATGACAGTTGAAGCCTCTAAAACCCCACATTTGTCAATTTGTCAGACATCCAGATTAAAAAAAATAAACAAACCCAACAGCTAAACAATTTTTACAGAGCTTGGAGTCAGACTCAGGGTCCTGTGTGTGCCAGGCAAGTGCTCGACCCCTGAGCTACAGCTCAAGCTCCTGTGAGTGAATGCAAGTATCTTCTAGGCTCTCTTGTCTGGTGGGGTTCAGCCTGCTGTCCATCACTGTCCTCAGTCAAATTTGTGCTTTGGTTATAAAACTTATCCTACTTCTGTCTTCGATTTTATTTATTTGGGTCTTATTTCTTTGCTTTGTTAGTTTACCCAAAGTTTTGTCAATTCTATCTTTTCAAAATCCCATTTGATGAAATTTGTCACTTTGTGTGTGTGTGTGTGTGTGTGTGTGTGATAAAAACCTAAAAAAAAATCAGTACAGAAGGAGTGTGTCTCAACACAATGACAACTATGGGGTACACACATAGCCAACATCATGATACTATACCAAATGAGAAAAAGCTGAAATCACTTCTTCCTGAAGCCTGGAACAAGGTGAGGACCTCCACTTTCTTCTTCTTCTTTTTTTTTCTATATTTTTTTTATTGACATTCCGAATGATTTCCCCTTTTCCGGTTCCTCCCTCTCCGAAAGTCCCATAAGCCCTCTTCCCTCCCTCTGTTGACCTCCACTTTCAATACCTATCAGCATAGCATGGAAAAGCTGTTCTCAGCAGTCCCAGTTTCCTCCTAGGAAAACCCCTCTCTCCAGCTCCCCATCTTCGCATTTTCTTGATTTTTTGTGATCTCCCACCGCTCAACAAAATTTTAGTTCCCGAGTCAGTGGGCGAACCTCATGCTTTAGCTGAGCAGGCATCATTTACATGCTTCAGTAACATGACAGTTACTATGGTTCAAAGTCAAGCGAAACTCATCCTTTTTATAAGGAAGGTCCAGTTCTCCAGAATTTTTATTTGCTTTCTGTTACTGCTTGACTAGCCTTCCTTCATTTCATTTCTTCTTGAGGAAAAGCCTGTAAGATGGGGAGAAGAGTGAAGAGGAGCGACTGAAGACAAGCTTTATTTACACAGGGATACAGATGCTGGGAATGTAGCATCGTGCTAGTTCAGGACCGTAACTTTATCAGTACAAGCTGTTATGATTGTGTTTTAGCACATTTCCCCCACTTTTTGTTGTTATTTGCTTATTTTCTTTTGTGTGAGTTCTCTTAGTAGGCAGTCTTCTATCTGTGTTCCCCTTTTTATGACTGAATTTTCTTCTCCTATTAAGAGTTCAGACTGCTTCAACACATGATGGCTTTCCTCTGCTGCATGCCTTGCTGGTGTATAGGCGATTCCATCCGCCAGCTCTCAGGTACCTAGCAGCTGCTTACGGCATCATCTGCTGCTGTCAGGTGCACCGGGTGTGTGCTACGGATAAAAGGATCACCAGCCAACCCAGCTCTTGCCCTCACCTCTCTGTGTTTTCTGTTTCTTGGGCTCTCTGTCTCTCTCTTCCTCTTTGCCTCTGTCTCTCTGTCTCTTTCTCTCTCTGCCTGTGTTTCTCCTCTCTGCCCTCATGGTTTTCTCTCTTTCTGCTCTCTGTCTGTCTGCCTGTCTACATGTCCACCTGTCTGCCTCCATCCTTTCCTGAGGTTCTCACTCCCCTCCCTTTTACACTAGATCTTTTACAAACCTCTTTTACACTAGATCTATCACATGGTGTAATTTTTTAGGGATGTGCCTTAGCACTGGCCTGCCAAAGGTACCTCTCAATTTTTTTTATCATAACATTTGTAGTCTACACTCTTTATGCAAGAATATTTGCATCCATCAGTCTGTATCGAGTCTGCTACTGTATGGAGTCTCACGCTATATCCGTGGAAGTTCTTGGAGAACTTACCTACATAGTCTGTTTATGTCTTTTTAGATTTAGATTTTTTTATTCTTAAAAATAAGCAGAGAAATTTTTAGCATGTGCTAAATGCAATAGTCCTTCTCATGACTAGGCTCTGGGAAGAGCACAGTCTTCAATATTCACAAACAAAGTTTCCCACTGGGTAGACAGCAGTCTTGATAGCAGCTCCTCATAACATAATTACCGTAGTGAAGACTTGTCAGTTTCTTCCATCCCTGTGCAGCCAGATGCTGTGGAGGAGACAGCACAGAGATGGTGGGTGTCATGGAGGCATAGAGATTGCTTGACTTCTGCTCACCACTCCCGAGAGGTACTTTCAGGAATGGCCTGAAGTGAACTGTGCTCACTTGGGGATTATTTTGATTAACGTGGCCCAGCTGACTATTAACATGCATTAATTGCATCAAATATAGCAGATCCTACCAATTCCTGCTTGCACAGAGGAGCCCTGCAGGACAAACTTCATAAAGTACTCAAAAGAGGGGCCCTTCTAGAGATATATTCAGTGGCGTGAGAGGAAGACATTCCTGGCTAGGCAAATCTCTCACACATGTGTACAGAATCAGAAAATATGAGAACTCCCTCTGAGGCTGCTCCTGTAGATCCAGATACTGCCTGGGATAGGTTGGAATAGGAATAAAGTGGATAGAAAGGGGAAGGGCTGTGAGCTATTAGCCCCAAATCTCTCCATTCATGAGCACAGTGGGGCTGTACCGGCTCTCTGCCTTCTCCCTCTTGTGACTTCATATCAATGAATCATAAGACACAGAGCTTCAGGGGACAATTTCTTTCTCTGCTTTGAGAGAAGTCCAAAGACAATTGACTTAGTTGCTACATTGTTAGTCTTTCTACTTAGGACCTTTTTAGGCCAAAGTAAATTTCCCTTTAGAATCAAACAAAATGGAGAAGCAAGAACTCTTTATGAAGCTCTATTGATTGGCACATATTGCTTCTGTATTTTTCAGTTCTTTAGTGTATATTAAAGTGATTCATCAAACCAAATGCAGGCACAGCTTGAGAGAAGGCCTAGAGGATCATTGTTAGGCTCTCTGTGTCCTGAGAACTGGTCAGCAATGCACCTCCACACTAGAAAGGAACAGGACTGAACACTGTGCTAGCTGACTGAAGGGTCCAAGATGCAGGGTCACTGGAGGTGAATGGTCCATAGTGCACATTCCTCTTGCACCTCTAACCCAGTGCGGCACACATGGATGAGGTTTGAGAAAGATGTGCTGTCTTTTGTCTTTTTTCCGGGCATCTAAGGATATCTTGTAGGTGGTTGCAAAGGTTGTCCTGTTCTTAAAGTGCCCCTGAGAAGGAGAGCTCCTGCTGAATGACCCATCTTCAGCCTGCCAGGCAACTCCGCCTGTTACTGTGCTGCATACTGTGTGTGTGGTGTGTGTGTATGTGTGTGTGTGTGTGTATGTGTGTGTGTGTGTGTGTGTGGTGTGTGTGTATGTGTGTGTGTGTGTGTGTGTGTGTGTGTGTGTGTGTGTGTGTATGTGTGTATGTGTGTGTGTGTGTGTGTGTGTGTTTCTGGTTGGTTCCTCTTGCTTTGGCTTCCGTGCTGTTAGTTTCCTGGACTTAGCTCTTGGAAAAGGAAAGGAAGTTTTAAATGACTTATGTTCTTTTTTAAAAAAGCTGAGTGTGAGATTTTTCTATAATGTGAGATGAAGCTCATTTCTCCTAATCATTTGCATATTCTGTTCCCTTTATGTTTATATGGAGGTAAAGCTTGTTTAAAAGTTCCAAATTCAAAATACATAGCGCTGCTGAATACATGAGTATCTCCTGCCTCACCGCCCTCACACCAGTCCTCTCTACTCACACCTGCCTGTTCCATCTGTAGAACATTTCTTAAACATTACACAAAGGTATATGAGCGAGCTCACCACATTAGAAACTCCATGTTGTTTGGTTAAAGCCATCTTTACTATTGATATAAAAAATACTTTCTAAAATTTGCATTTATTTATCTGTATATGAGTGTGTGTGCACACTTGTGCCACAGTGAGGAAGTCATAGGTCAGAGGTCAGAGGACAACTATAGGGGGTTGATTTTCTTCTTCCTCCATGTGGGATGCTGGAATGGAATTTGGTTTGTCAGCCTTGGTGGCATGCACCATCTTGCTAGCCCAATACAGAAAAATTTAATTTGAACGGTATTTTACCTATAATCCTAAGTATTCCTTATACATAAAATGAGTAACATTCTGTTTTAATAGACAACATTTCTGGGAAAGACAAGTATGTTTTTTTCCTCCTTAAAAATCTGAAATTCAACTGGAACTGGTTATAATTTTAATAATTTCAAAATTATTTTCTTTTGCTGGAGAGTATTCTCTTATCTGGCTCAGATGATATATTTAAATTTCGAATCCTCCTGTATTCTTTTATAAGACCTACTTTCATGGTCTTATAAAATTCTATATTTGGGCTCTGTTCCCGCGGACTGCGCTGGAGAGACCGGTACCCAGGCTCTCCCCCCAATATAACATCACTTGGGACACGGCCTGTTGGGGCTTCCGTCTGTGCCCAAGGGCGGGTTGGCGCTGTGGTCGTCTGGGTGCCAGATCGGCGGGCCATCGTGACCACAGGGTGAGCGGCGCCACGGAGACTGCCCTCCGCCATCTTTGCTCCAGTGACCAGGTAGTTGGGACCGCCAGGCTCAGAGACAGACAGGCATAATATCGCTTCGGGTTCAGGCAGCTTGTGTGTAACCTGCTCCCAGGTGCTGGGCTGATCTGCAGTAACCAGCGCGCCAGCTCTGCGGTGGGACCTTCTGCCTGGTGGAGGGACCCCGCGCTGGGAGGGAGCCTGCCAGCTTTCCTTCCGCGACCTCTGTTCCCACAGACTGCGCTGGAGAGACCGGTACCCAGGCTCTCCCCCCAATATAACATCACTTGGGACACGGCCTGTTGGGGCTTCCGTCTGTGCCCGAGGGCGGGTTGGCACTGTGGTCGTCTGGGTGCCAGATCGGCGGGCCATCGTGACCACAGGGTGAGCGGCGCCACGGAGAGTGCCCTCCGCCATCTTTGCTCCAGTGACCAGGTAGTTGGGACCGCCAGGCTCAGAGACAGACAGGCATAATATCGCTTCGGGTTCAGGCAGCTTGTGTGTAACCTGCTCCCAGGTGCTGGGCTGATCTGCAGTGACCAGCGCGCCAGATCTGCTGTGGGACTTCTGCCTGGCAGAGGGACGCCCCCTTCCCCCCCCCAGGAGAGATCACACACCCCTGCACAGGGCAGGAGCCTGCCAGCCTCCCTTTGGCGACCTCTGCTCCAGGAATCCACTAGGCTGAGCCTTTAGATGTGCAAGGCCTCCCCAATATAAGATCACTTGGGGCAAAGCACATTAGGGCTCCAAAGTCACTCAGGAGCAGGCAGGCCCCAGAAATCGGTGCCAGGGGAATCCTGGTAATCCAGGGGGGGCAGAAATAGCTTTGCAGGCTCACAGGAGGTCCAACCAACAGCCAGTGGCAGCAGGACCAACTAACACCAGAGGTATCCAGATGGCAAAAGGCAAACGTAGGAATGTTACTAACAGTAATCAAAGTAATGTGGGACCATCCGAACCCAACTCTCCAACAGCAGCAAGTCCTGGATACCCCACCACACCCGAAAGACAAGATCTGGATTTAAAATCACTTCTCATGATGCTATTAGAGGATCACAAGAAGGACACAAATAAATCTCATAAAGAGTTACAGGAGACCATGAATCAACGGTTAGAAGCCCTTACAAAGGAAACACAAAAATCGCTTAGAGAAATGCGGGAGAACATGGATCAAAAGATGGAGGCGCACAAGGAGACAACACAAAAATCGCTTAACGAGATGAATCAACGGGTAGATGCACTCACAAAGGAATCACGAAATTTGCATAAAGAAATGCGGAAGAATATGGGTCAACAGACGGATGCCCATAAGGAGGCAACACAAAAATTGCTTAAAGAAATGAATCAACGGTTAGATGCCCTTACAAAGGAAACACGAGAACTGCTTAAAGAAATGCAGGAGACGATGGATCAACAGATGGAATCCCATGAGGAGGAAACACAAAAATCGCTCAGAGAAATGCAGGAGAACGTGGGTCATCAGGAAGAAATCCTGAAAGAGGTAATGCAAAAATACCTTAAAGAAATACAGGAAAATACAAACAAACAAGTGAAGGATCTCAGCAAATCCATCCAGGAACTAAAAAAGGAAGTAGAAACAACTAAGAAATCACAAAGGGAGACAACTTTGCAGATAGAAAACCTTGGGAAGAAATCAGGAGTCATAGATGCAAACATCAACAATAGAATACAAGAGATGGAAGAAAGAATCTCAGGTGCTGAAGATTCCATAGAAAGCATCGACTCAACAGTCAAAGAAAATGCAAAATGCAAAAAACGCGTAACCCAAAACATCCAGGAAATCCAGGACACAATGAGAAGACCAAACCTAAGGATTATAGGTATAGATGAGAGTGAAGATTTGCAACTTAAAGGGCCAGTAAACATCTTCAACAAAATTATGGAGGAAAACTTCCCTAACTTAAAGAGAGAGATGCCGATGAACGTACAAGAAGCCTACAGAACTCCAAACAGACTGGACCAGAACAGAAATACCTCCCGTCACATAATAATCAAAACACCGAATGTTCTAAACAAAGAAAGAATACTAAATGCAGTAAGAGAAAAGGGCCAAGTAACATACAAAGGAAGACCTATCCGAATCACATCAGACTTCTCACCAGAGACTATGAAAGCCAGAAGATCCTGGGCAGAGCTCATGCAGACACTAAGACAGCACAAATGCCAGCCTAGACTACTCTACCCAGCAAAACTCTCAATCACCATAGATGGAGAGACCAAGATATTCCATGATAAAACCAAATTTTCACAATATCTTTCCACAAATCCAGCCCTGCAACGGATAATAGGTGGAAACCTCCAATACAGGGAGAGAAACAACACCCTGGAAAAAATGAGATAATAACCTTCTTGAATCAAACCCAAAAGTAGATAACCACTCAAACATAAAGATAGCGTCAAGAATGGCAGATGGCAATAATCACTATGCCTTAATCTCTCTTAATATCAATGGTCTCAATTCCCCAATTAAAAGACATAGACTAGCAGACTGGATACTTAAACAGGACCCAGCATTTTGCTGCATGCAGGAAACGCACCTCAGTGTCAAAGACAAACACTACCTCAGAGTAAAAGGCTGGAAAACAATTTTACAAGCAAATGGCCCCAAGAAACGAGGTGGAGTAGCCATCCTAATATCGGATAAAATTGATTTTCAACCCAAAGTCATCAAAAAAGACACAGAAGGACACTACATACTGATCAAGGGAAAAATCCACCATCAAGAACTCTCAATCCTGAATATCTATGCTCCAAATGCAAGGGCACCCTCATTCGTAAAAGAAACTTTACTAAAACTCAAAGCACACATCGCACCGCACACAATAATAGTGGGTGACTTCAACGCCCCGCTCTCTGAAATGGATCGTTCAGGAAAGCAGAAACTAAACAGGGACACAGTGAATCTAATTGAAGCCTTGGACCAAATGGAACTAACTGATATATATAGAACATTTCATCCTAGAGCTAAAGAATACACCTTCTTCTCAGCTCCTCATGGTACCTTCTCCAAAATTGACCATATAATTGGTCACAAATCAGACCTCAACAGATACAAGAAGATAGAAATAATCCCATGCCTCCTATCAGATCACTATGGAATAAGGGTGGTCTTCAATGGCAACAAAAACAAAAGAAAACCCACGTACACATGGAGGCTGAACAATGCTCTACTCAATGATAACTTGGTCAAGGTGGAAATAAAGAAAGAAATCAAAGACTTTTTGAAAGTTAATGAAAATGAAGGCACAACATACCCTAACTTATGGGACACAATGAAAGCAGTGCTAAGAGGAAAATTCATAGCCCTGAGTGCCGCCAAAAAGAAACGGGAGACAGCATACACTAACAGCTTAATGGCACACCTGAAAGCCCTGGAACATAAAGAAGCAAATACACCAAAGAGGAGTAGAAGGCAGGAAATCATCAAACTCAGGGCTGAAATCAATCAAGTAGAAACAAATAAAACCATACAAAGAATCAACAAAACGAGGAGTTGGTTCTTTGAGAAAATCAACAAGATAGATAAGCCCTTAGCCAGACTAACCAGAGGGCACAGAGATAGTATCCAAATTAATAAAATCAGAAACGAAAAGGGAGAGATAACAACAGAAACTGAGGAAATTAAAAAAATCATCAGATCCTACTACAAAAACCTGTATTCAACACAACTAGATAATCTTGAGGAAATGGACAATTTCCTTGACAGATACCAAGTACCAAAATTAAATCAGGATCAAATAGACCATCTAAACCATCCTATAACCCCTGAAGAAATAGAAGTTGTCATTGGAAGTCTTCCAACCAAAAAAAGCACAGGTCCAGATGGTTTTAGTGCAGAATTCTATCAGACCTTCAAAGAAGACCTAACACCAATACTCTTCAAACTGTTCCACAAAATAGAAACAGAAGGAACACTACCCAACTCGTTCTATGAAGCCACAATTACACTAATACCAAAAGCACACAAAGATCCGACAAAGAAAGAGAATCTCAGGCCAATCTCTCTTATGAATATCGATGCAAAAATACTCAATAAAATTCTTGCCAACCGAATCCAAGAACACATCAAAACGATCATTCACCACGATCAAGTAGGCTTCATCCCAGGGATGCAGGGATGGTTCAATATAAGGAAATCCATCAATGTAATCCACTACATAAACAATCTCAAAGAAAAAAACCACATGGTCATCTCATTAGATGCTGAGAAAGCATTTGACAAAATTCAGCATCCTTTCATGCTAAAGGTCTTGGAAAGATCAGGAATTCAAGGCCCATATCTAAACATAGTAAAAGCAATTTACAGCAAACCAGTAGCCAGCATCAATCTAAACGGAGAGAAACTTGAAGCAATCCCACTAAAATCAGGGACTAGACAAGGCTGCCCTCTCTCTCCGTATCTTTTCAATATAGTACTTGAAGTTCTAGCTAGAGCAATTAGACAACAAAAAGAGGTCAAAGGGATACAAATTGGAAAGGAAGAAGTCAAACTATCACTATTTGCAGACGATATGATAGTATACATAAGCGACCCAAAGAACTCCACCAGAGAACTCCTACAGCTGATAAACGACTTCATCAAAGTGGACGGATATAAAATCAACTCAAGCAAGTCAAGCCTTCCTATACTCAAAGGATAAGCAGGCTGAGAAAGAAGTAAGAGAAATAATACCCTTTACGATAGCCACAAACCATATTAAGTATCTTGGCGTGACGCTAACCAAACAAGTGAAAGATCTGTATGACAAGAACTTCAAGTCTCTGAAGAAAGAAATTGAAGAAGACCTCAGAAGATGGAAAAATCTGCCATGCTCATGGATTGGCAGGATTAATATAGTAAAAATGAGCATCTTACCAAAAGTAATACACAGATTCAATGCAATCCCCATCAAAATCCCAACTCAATTCTTCATAGAGTTAGAAAGAGCAATTCAAAAATTCATCTGGAATAACAGAAAACCCAGAATAGCTAAAACTATTCTCAAGAGTAAAAGAACCTCTGGGGGAATCAGTATCCCGGACCTCAAGCTGTACTACAGAGCAATAATGTTAAAAACTGCATGGTATTGGTACAGTAACAGACATGTAGATCAATGGAACAGAATTGAAGACCCAGAAATGAATCCACACTCCTATGGTCACTTGATCTTTGACAAAGGAGCTAAAACCATCCAGTGGAAAAAAGATAGCCTTTTCAACAAATGGTGCTGGCTCAGCTGGAGGTCAACATGCAGAAGAATGCAAATTGACCCATCCTTATCTCCTTGCACTAAGCTCAATTCTAAGTGGATCAAAGATCTCCACATAAAACCAGACACACTGAAACTAATAGAAGGGAAACTAGGGAAGAACCTTGAACATATGGGCACAGGGGAGAATTTCCTGAACAGAACTCCAATAGCTTATACTCTAAGATCAAGAATAGTCAAATGGGACCTCATTAAATTACAAAGTTTTTGCAAGGCAAAAGACACCGTCAAAAAGACAAAGCGGCAACCAACTAACTGGGAAATGATCTTTACCAACCTTACATCCGACAGAGGGCTAATATCCAAGATATACAAAGAACTCAAGAAGTTAAACTCCAGAGAGGCAAATAACCCTATTAAAAAATGGGGTACAGAGCTACACAAAGAGTTCTCACCTGAAGAATATCTAATGGCTGAGAAGCACCTAAAGAGATGTTCATCATCCTTAGTCATTAGGGAAATGCAAATCAAAACAACCCTGAGATTCCATATCACACCAGTCAGGATGGCTAAGATCAAAAACACAGGAGACAGCAGTTGTTGGCGAGGATGTGGAGAAAGAGGAACACTCCTCCACTGCTGGTGGAATTGCAGGCTGGTACAACCACTCTGGAAAGCAGTCTGGCGGCTCCTCAGAAAACTGGGCATGACACTTCCGGAGGATCCGGCTATACCACTCCTGGGCATATACCCAGAGACTTTACCTGCATGCAATAAGGACCCATGCTCCACTATGTTCATAGCAGCCTTATTTATAATAGCCAGAAGCTGGAAAGAACCCAGATGTCCCTCAACGGAGGAATGGATTCAGAAGATGTGGTATATTTACACAATGGAATACTACTCTGCAATTAAAAACAATGAATTCACGAAATTCCTAGGCAAATGGTCAGAACTTGAAAATATCATCCTTAGTGAGGTAACCCAATCACAAAAGATCACACATGGTATGCAGTCACTGATAAGGGGATATTGACCCAGAATCTCAGAATACCCTAGACACAATCAGCATATCAATAGATTTCTAAAAAGATGGAAGGAGAGACCCCTGGTCCTGGAAAGACTGGATGTAGGGGAACGCCAGGACAGAGTAATGAGAGGGGGTTGAACGGAGAAAAGAGGGAGGGAAGGGGGCTTATGGGACTTTCGGGGAGGGAGGAAACGGGAAAGGGGAAGTGATCTGGAATGTAAATTAAAAAAATAAAATAAAAAAAAAATTCTATATTTGGTAAGAAATGATGCCCTATACTAGGGGGTTGAGGTTGAAAATATAAAAAGGGAAGAATTAGACTCCTGGATAAGTTGGCATACTGGAAGACCCACCATTAAAACTCAGTGAAAAACAAATAAACAAACCAGCTATGATATACACAGGAAGGGCTCATCTGTGGGAGATGGGGCACGTTAACAGACATTACACCAGGGGAGCTCTGCGGAGAAGCTGAGAATTGGAGCCCAGCTGGAAGCTGCCTAAGAAAGATGCAGAGGAGAGAGCAACAGAAAATTCCAGGGTAGTGCTCCTCTTCCCACATTCTGGACTTTCAACCAGAGGAGCTAAGGGAAGAAGAGTCGAAAGAAACCACCGAAAAAGAATCTAGAATCTCCCCCACCACCCCACCCTAGAACCCCATGAAAGCAGGCTGCACACTTCACTCAGTTTTTTAATTAATTAAAAATATTTTTATATAATATATTTTGATTACATTCTTTGCTCTTCTCAACTCCTTCGATCCTCCCCACCCTCCTACCCACCCAGCGTCATGTTCTTTCTCTTCCTATATCAAAACAGAAAACAAAACATAAAAATCAAAACAAATAAAACCCAATTGGACAGAAAAAGGAAAATCCCCAAACAAACCAAAGCAAAATCAAAGCTCCTCCCTCTTCCAAATTCCATGGATTCTGTTTTGTATTAGCCAACTACGCCTGGTCATGGGGCCTGCCTGGGAATATGGTTGATCTTTCTAGTGTCACGCCATTGAAGAAAACTGATTTTCCCTCTCCCAACAGGTATCAACTGCAGATAGCTTCTGGGTTAGGGTGGAGCTTTGTGTTCACCTCCCCATCTCAGTGTTGAGACTTTGTCTGGTTTGAATCTGTGTAGATCCTGTGTGTGCTGACAGCGTCTGTGTGAGCTCATGTGTGCATCAGTCCTGTTGTGTCCGTCTGCAAGATAGTGTTTTCTTGAAGTCATCCACCACCTCTGACTCTTACAATCTTTTTGTCTCCTCTTTCATGTAGATCCTGAATCTTGAGGGAAGAGGTCTGATAAAGACATCCCATGTAGGACTGAGTGTTCCAAAGTCTCTCTCCTCTCTTCTCTTCTCTTCTCTTCTCTTCTCTTCTCTTCTCTTCTCTTCTCTTCTCTTCTCTTCTCTTCTCTTCTCTTCTCTTCTCTTCTCTTCTCTTCTCTTCTCTTCTCTTCTCTCCTTCTTTCTCTCCCTCTCTCCCTCTCTCTCTCTCTCTCTCTCTCTCTCTCTCTCTCTCTCTCTCTCTCTCTCTCTCTCTCTCTCTCCCCTTTTTCTCTCCCCCCTCTCTCTCCCCACACTGTCTAGCTGTGGGTCTCTGTGTTAATTACCATCTACAGAAAGCAAGAGATTCTCTGATGAAGGTTGAACAATGTACTGGTTTAAGTCCTAGCTTAGTGTGACTGCCATAGGTCCCTGATAGAGAGTATTTCTGTGAGTTGGTAGGGGTCACAAAGGAATGGAGATGATCTAGAAGGAAAGGCTGAAAGGGGTAGCTGGAAAGAATGAGGAGGACCCTGGACCTCGCCAAGAGGAGTCTCAAGGCAATGGTTTTCTATTTTTATCCTGCCCCTAAGATCATGTGGAACCTGCTGTAGCCAGAAGGGTGTGAGAACCTTTCAACTCAGTGTAGCTGTGCCAGTGATCCACTCCATAATTTGTGTTGCTCTCAACTTTGGTTCTAGAAACTTCTTTTTGCAATGAGTAGTGATTAATGCAGAGACGTACAACTGATCAAAGTGCTTAAAATAAGTGACTTCATGTTTATCACTAAATGAGATTTATCTGTATCATCCCTTTTCTCTAAGGCTCAGGAAAGATCCTGGAAAGGAGGTAGGAGAATAAGAAGTAGAGGGTAGGGAGGAACGCTGTGAAATGCTGTCTTCAGCACATGACTTTGCTATACAAGGGCATGAGCTCATGATTCCTGTGACTGATTGTGTGCACGACCTGCACAGGATCAAGTCAATAAAAATCCCAGCATACAGACAGGAGGGACTTGAGGCTCCACCCTAGCAGGAACTATTAGCAACTGATAGTTTTTGAGGGAGAATGAGTCCTTTCCTTCGGGTTTCTGTCCATGGTTGGTTGCTTATGCTATAGTGGATGGCCCCACACCCAAACCTATACTGGACTTAGTAGATTATTAAAAAGAAAAATAATAAAAGAAAAAAAAGAAGAGGACAGGAAATTTGGAGGGGAACTGGGGGACTAGGAGGGGAGGAATGGGCAGAGTATATGATAAAGATACATAGTATACATGTGTGAAAAAGAAAAGATTTCTATAGTGAAGAGGACAAAGTAAAAGATATAAAGTCTAATGGGTATAGCTTTAAAGTGGTTAGAAATTATTCGCAGAAGTTGGTATTTTTCCCTTTTAGTTTTGATCTTCAAATAGTCATTTTACTGCATTGTCCTTTAATGAGGTAAGTTGTCCATTCTCTGGACAATTTGTTTCCATCAGAACATATCCATCTTCTGTCTCATTCCATTAGGATCCTACTTTCTGCCACCAATTGATAAATTTAGAGGAACAAAGGCATTCTTCATTGATAATGCCTTACTACAATCTTCTCATCTGGAACATACTCACATTTTAGTAGCTGCCTTCAGGGCTATAATCCAAGGATGGTTAATAGTGGTGAGATCATAGGGGTGGTGGTAGTAGGGATGCCTGTGCAAGAGTCTCATTATCAGGAAATCTTGCTCCATCATTCTAATGAAGGACTCCTTTGTCAAAGCTTAATATCAACTCAATCATGAGTTGCAAAATGACATGCCATAATGCAGATGAATTAGGACTTTGCTTGACCTAGGGAGGTCAGGAGAAAAGAGGAAAGAAAGGCCTAAGGACACAGGGGAGTGTCTAGAGCCACATTGTCCAATTTGGAAGCCATCATCCACATTTCTGAATCTGTTAAGATTTTATTGACTGGTGCCCATTTAGCAAGTGACCATGGCTTTTCTAGAAGGAATGTGATTCTCCCTAAGAGAATGGTTCTCATGTGTGTTCTAGGGTCTACCTTGCGTTGTAGACTTAAGGATTACAGTCTGTGCTGTGAGTGGTAGAAAGGAACAGATACCATATGATGACTCTCTGCTCTAAGAAATTAGTTTTTATGAAGAGAGACTGCAATTCATGTTGATGTAGTGATAATGGTCACCATTATCACAAATTTAAAGACATAGATCCTCTTTAATCCACTTATCCTTAGAGTACAGGTACATTAATTTCTATATTTTATGGATTGGTATTGATATTTATAGGACCAAAGGTGTTTTGTTTCCTTAAAAATAACGCAAACCCTGCATAGTTGAGTCCTCAAAACCAACTGCCAATCAGGAGCCACAACTCTCACGTATGTGGCTATAGCACAGACTCTGGACAAGACACCCAATGAGCCAATGCGGCTCTTCAAGCACCATTTCCTAAAGGTGATTCAGGGATAACATTTTATGAAAAAAGATTCTCAGACCAAACAGTTTTAGCAAATATTAGTTTAAATAAAATGTAAAAGACTAGTGAGATGCCTCAGTGGGTAAAGGTATTTGCCACCAAACTTGACAAAATGAGTTCTATCCCACAGATAGAAAGAGGGAACCAACCTCCACATGTGCATACTTGTATGTGCGTGCATGTACAAACACACACACACACACACACACACACACACACACACACACACACAGACACACAATTTTTTTTTTAATTTTATTTTTATTTTATGTGTTTTGCCTACGTGTATGTTTGTATGAGGGTGTCAGACACCTGGAAATGGAGTTACAGATAGTTGTGAACTGCCATGTGGGTATTTGGATTTGAACTGAGGTCCTCTGGGAAAACAGCCAGTGCTCTTAATTGCTGGGCCATTTCTCCATTCCTACATGTTTTTTGTTTGTTTGTTTGTTTGTTTTTATTGAATATAATCTTCATTTACATTTCAAGTGTTAAAACCTTTCCCGTTTTCCCCCCTGCCCGAAAACCCCCAACCCCTCCTCCCACCCCCTGCCTCCAAGTATATGCACCTCTACCCGACCTGCTCCCACTTCCCCCCACCTCAATTTCCCTTTGTTGGGGCATCTATTGAGCCTTCACCGGACCAAGGACCACTCCTTCCACTGATGCCCAACAAGGCATTCCTCTGCCACATTTTTGGCTAGTACCATGTGTACCCCTTGGTTGATGGTTTAGTCCCTGGGAGTCCTGGGGTGTCTGGGTGGCCGACATCGTTGTTCTTCCTATGGGGTTGTAAACCCCTTCAGCTTCTCTGGACTGCCCTCCAACTCCTCCATTGGGGACCCCACTCCCAGTCCAATGGTTGGCTGCTAGGCCTCTGCCTCTGTATGTGTAAGGCTCTGGCACAGCCCCTCTGGAGACAACCATGACATACTTCTTTTGGTATGCATTTCTTGTCGTTCATAATAGTGTCGGGATTTGGTGACTGTTTATAGGATGAATTCCCCGGTAGGGCAGTTGCTGGGTGGCTTTTCCTTCAGTCTCTGCTCCACACTTTGTCTCCCTTATTGCTCCTGTGAGTGTTTTGTTCCCTTTCTCAGAGGAACCAAAGCACCCCTGCTTCAGTCCTCCTTCTTCTTGAGCTTCCTGTTGTCTGTGAATTGTAACTTGCTGGTTTTGAGCTTTTGGGCTAAGATCCACTTATCAGTGAGTACATACCATGTGTGTTCTTTTGTGATTGG
The DNA here is from genome assembly GCA_036184795.1 of Tokudaia tokunoshimensis. Taxonomy (NCBI): domain Eukaryota; kingdom Metazoa; phylum Chordata; class Mammalia; order Rodentia; family Muridae; genus Tokudaia; species Tokudaia tokunoshimensis. Next base: position 34,521,260 of record BTHU01000009.1, on the reverse strand, counting down.
GTTACCTCACTCAGGATGACACTTTTGAGTTCCATCCATTTGCCTAAGGATTTCGTGAATTCATTGTTTTTAATAGCTGAATAGTACTCCATTATGTATATATACCACACTTTCTGTATTCATTCCTCTGTTGAAGGACATCTGGGTTCTTTCCAGCTTCTGGATATTATAAATAAGGCTGCTATGAACATAGTGGAGCATGTGTCCTTATTACATGTTGGAGCATCTTCTGGGTATATGCCCAGGAGTGGTATAGCTGGATCCTCAGGTCCAATTTTCTGGATCCTATGTCCAATTTTCTGAGGAACTGCCAAACTGATTTCCAGAGTGGTTTTACCAGCTTGCAATCCCACCAACAATGGAATGTTCCCCTTTCCCCCACATCCTCTCCAGCATCTGCTGTCCCCTGAGTTTTTCATCTTTGTCATTCTGACCGGTGTGAGGCAGAATCTCAGTGTTGTTTTGATTTGCATTTCCCTGATAACTAAGGATGCTGAACATTTCTTTAGGTGCTTCAGAGCCGTTCGAGTTTCCTCAGTTGAGAATTTCCTATTTGGCCCTGTACCCCATTTTTTAATAGGATTATTTGACTCTCTGGAGTCTAACTTTTTGAATTCTTTGTATACACTGGATATTAGCCCTCTATTGGATGTAGGATTGGTAAAGATCTTTTCCCAATTTGTTGGTTGCCATTTTGTCCTATTGACCATGTACTTTGCCTTACAGAAGCTTTGCAGTTTTATGAGGTCCCATTTGTCAACTCTTGTTCTTAGAGCATAAGCCATTGGTGTTCTATTCAGGAAATATTCCCCTGTGCCCATGTCTTTAAGGTTCTTCCCCACTTTCTCCTCTATAAGCTTCAGTGTGTCTGGTTTTATGTGTAGGTCCTTGATCCACTTGGACTTGCGTTTTGTACAAGGAGATAAGAATGGGTCGATTTGCATTTTTCTGCATGCTGACCTCCCATTGATCCAGCACCATTTGTTAAAAATGCTGTCTGTTTTCCACTGGATGCTTTTAGCTCCTTTGTCAAATATCAAGTGACCATAGGTGTGTGGTTCTTTTCTGGGTTTTCAATTCTGTTCCACTGATCTTCCTGCCTGTCTCTGTACCAATACCAAACAGTTTTTTTTATCACTATTGTTCTGTAGTAGAGCTTGAGGTCAGGGATGGTGATTCCCCCATAAGATCTTTTGTTGTGAAGAATAGTTTTTGCTATCCTGGGTTTTTTGTTATTCCATATGAATTTGAGAATTGCTCTTTTTAGAGCTATGAAGAATTGATTTGGGATTTTGATGGGGATTGCATTGAATCTGTAGATTGCTTTCAGCAAGATGGCCATTTTTACTATATTAATCCTGCCAATCAATGAGCATGGGAGATCTTTCAGTCTTCTGAGATCTTCGATTTCTTTCTTCAAAGGCTTGAAATTCTTGTCATACAGATGTTTCACTTGCTTCATCAGAGTCACACTAAGGTATGTAATACTATTTGTGACTATTGTGAAGGGTGTCATTTCCCTAATTTCTTTCTCAGCTTGTTTGTCCTTTGAGTAGAGGAAGGCTACTGATTTGTTTGAATTAATTTTATATCCAGCCACTTTGCTGAAGTTGTTTATCAGCTTTAGGAGTTCTCTGGTGGAAGTTTTGGGATCGCTTAAGTATACGATCATATCATCTGCAAATAGTCATATTTTGACTTCTTCCTTTTCAGTTTTGACCTTTGACCTCCTTTTGTTGTCTGGTTGCTCTGGGTAGGACGTCAAGTACTATATTGAATAGATAGGGAGAGAGTGGGAGGCCTTGTCTGGTCCCAGAATTTAGTGGGATTGCTTCAAGTTTTGGTCTGTTTAATTTGATGTTGGCTACCAGTTTGCAGTATATTGCTTTTACTATGTTTAGATATGGGCCTTGGATTTACAGAAGGGGAGTGGTATTCTGGAGGGAGGGTGGGTTTTGGTGGTTGCTGGGTAGTGAGTCCCAGCCAGCAACTCTGGGTCTCCAGAGGTGGGGGTGGTTCTTACCGAATGCCCTGTGTACTGCTGGTTCTCAAGAACAGATGTCTGATCTCTAGTGTTTAAAGCCACCTTTGGAATGGTGACTGAGAGAGTGCATGTGGGATTATTTCAGTTGGTTGGAAATATTTAAGTATTTGGCTCAGTGGTCTCACAGCACATTTTGGTTGAACTGTGGACTCGGGTTCTTTTTTTCTGTGCGTGTTACAGTCTAAAGCTTTCTTAGCTAATAGAACGTAATAGTGTTCATAATGCTCTGCCTCTACTTTAGAGGACGTGTTGCTGGTGGGCAGGCAGGCAGAAGGAGAAGGATGGGAGAGCATGACAAGGCCAGTTCTCTCTTAAACTCTCCTGGTGGGGGGAGTGGGTGAGGCTACAGGGACATTCTATAGACTCCTCCTCTTTAAGATTAGATGAGCTGCATGTTTACCAACACACTGTTCTGATTCCAAAGGCCTTACTTAATAAGGATCAATAGTTCAAATGTAGCATTTAAAATTAGTGGAGGGCTAGGTTCATTGCTTAGTTGGTAGCTAGATTGTTTGCCTAGTATACATAAAGTTTGATCCTAAATAGATCAGGCAAGGTAGTGGCACATGACTGCATCCCAGAGCTCTGGAGGTGTAAGCAGTAGATTCAGAAGTCCAAGGTTATCCTCAGCTACACAAGGATTCTCAGACTAGCCTAAAATTAAAACAAACAAGCAGACAAACCACAGTGAATACATACTGCATACTTTAGCTTTTAGGAGAATTTTAAGTCATCTGGTAGGTCCTAACAATCAGACATACAATTGGCCTCCTATCTGTTACCTCTTGTTGGGATCTCACAGTTGTCACCAAGAGTCATGAGTATGTTGTTAATGGTTTGTGGCTACACATCCACCAAGAGTTGAACTGTGTGTTTATTTTATGAGACGTTGGCAAACTTAAGTAAAATTTGATTAATGAGGGCTTTAGCTGGGACGTTGGCATCTTTTATGCATATACCAAAGAATACTTTTATTAACAATCTTTGTTTTCAGATGGACAGGTTTATAAGGCCATGGAGAATTTCTACAATTCAAATGAGGAACATAGCTGTTTTCGATAGAATTACTTGTGAATGAGAAGAACTGAGATTCTTTCATTACAGTACCATCAAGAAGACTGGGCTAGCTCAAAATAACCAGAATGCATGTTTAAAACTACCAATTCAGCATCCAGCATTGTTAGAACATTCCAGTACACAGCCTTGACAGTCTAAGGAGACTCAGCATTAATTTTTACCGGGAGTGGATTCCTAGGACATGCCTAATTTGTGAGAAATCTTTCAGTTCATAGAACTTGCTTAGTTGAAGTTTTTATTATGTCTAAAGTTGTTCAAGTCTGGCTCAGATATTGAAACTGCAATTTACCAGCTGTGAATGGAGGAATATTCTTGGCAGTTTCAAATGAGAAGATCCGGGTAGGTCACCTTTCAAAGCTCAACCAGATTTTTTTTTTTAAATTTAGTTGTTAGGTATCTTAGTTTGCAGTTTACTGCTGTGAACAGACACCATGACCAAGGCAACTCTTACAAATGACAACATTTAATTGGGGCTGGCTTACAGGTTCAGAGGTCCAGTCCATTATCATCTAAGTGAGAGCATGGCATTATGTGGGCAGAAATGGCACAGAAGGAGCTGAGAGCTTTACATCTTCATCCAAAGGAACCTAGGAGCAGAAAGAGAGAGAGAGAGAGAGAGAGAGAGAGAGAGAGAGAGAGAGAGAGAGAGAGAGAGAGAGAGAGAGAGAGGAAGAAGGAGGAGAAGGAGAAGGAGAAGGAGAAGAAGAGAAGAGAGGAAAGAATTGAACAAAGGCTGTAAGTATGTTTCTGCTGCCAGTTAGATACTTACCAAATGACCATTCCAGAGTAGTTTTGTCTAGGCAGCCACATGGTGCCATAGTCTTTGTAGTTGGGTGTAGCACTTTGCCTCTATCTTTCACCAGTAAGGGAAGCATGACCAGAAGGTGGGTAAGAAAGAGCATAGTTTTTGGTATGGGAAAGTAAGGTTAGTGTCTTAGTTTGATTTCTACTTTTGTGATAAAGATTATGACCAGAGGCAACTTGGAGAGGAAAGGGTTTATTTAGTTTACACTACCAGGCAACAATAAGTGGTAGCCAGGAACTTAAGCAGAGACCATGGAGGGATGCTGCTTTCTGATTTGCTCTCTATGACGTGCTCACTTTGCTTTCATATACCACCCAGGACTTCCTGCCTAGGCTGAGAGGCTGAGATTTTCTATGTAAGTCATTAACCAGGAGAATACCCCACAGACTTGCCCACTGGCAATTTGATAGAGGCAATCCATCAATTAAGGTTCCCTCTTCCCAGATGACTTTAGCTCATGCCAGATTGACAACCATATCAAACCAAACCAAACCAAACCAAACCAAACCAAACCAAACCAAACCAAACCAAACCAAACCTAAGCCAGCACAGTTGGATAACAGGAGGCCCATAGCAATCCATCACCGTAGTTAACCACCTATCTGTGACATTCTAGTTTCAAAGGCTGAAGAACTAGATTCCCTCTGAAAAGCATTATTCCAGCCACTCTGGCAGTTTCAGAAGGTAAGGGCAGATGATTGCCAGATATTGCTTTACATCAGCGTATTTCAAATAGTAGCTAGTATATACAGTCATTTCATGGATCTACTAGAGTTGTCTGGATACCATTCTATTGGTTGCAAATGGAAAAACTTATCACTTTTGTTATATCTAGAAAGTGAAAAGGACTATATTCCCTTTTGAATTTTCCCCTTTTATTTTAGAATATTTACTTGTCAAAGATTGACTATAAGGGATAAAATATGATATATGTATATAATATGTATAATGATGCTTACCATATATTTTATATAATGATATTTACCACAATTAAATTAATTTGCCAATCACTACGCATTCTGAATATTAAATCTTTATAAATTCTTCAGTTTGCCCCTGATTTTTTTTTTTTAATCTTTTGTAACTTCTGTTTTTTTATCTATGACAGAATCATTGAAAGAGGGACCATGGGAGGTTGTAGAATCAATTCTTGTTTTGTGCCCTCCAGTTGTGATGTGATTCATCCTTGTAGGATGAATCCAATTGTAAGTGATTTGTTTGGCATCGTGACTCAGTGGGATTCTTGTTTGAAGTCATTTTTCTCCTATCATTTCCTTTAAATATGTTTTGAATTACCTTTTATTTTTGCGTCCTTTAACAATATCTTTGGAATGTCTGCGGTCTTTTTCAGGTACTGAAAACTCCAGTCTTATTTGCTTTATGTTGAAACTTCGATCTCACATTCAATTTACTACTAATGTCCTCCCTCTACCTACAGATAGCTAAGCCTCAGCTGGAGGGATTTGTATAGGAGATGGTGAGTAGCCACAGTCTGTTTATTCCCTCTTACCTTTCTTTTTCTGAGTTTTAGCTCTTTCTTAGGTGTGACAGAGAGGGATCGTTGAAAAGAACCATGACCTTTGGATTTTCTTAATTGGATTATCCATGGCTACTCTTGTATACCTTCCCTGTCTGACCATGACTCCTGTGTGGATGGCAACTATGTGTAGGTTCCCCTTAGTGCATGTGAGTAAAACCTTTGGGAAGCATAGACATAGATCATCTTCAATGCAGGGCTCCTTAACCTGGGTGCAGGAGGGATGAGCAAACCTAGAACTTAACAGCTTTGTCCTGCTCCAGAATCTGTTGGCCTTTTGTTCTTGTGGGCTAGTGGCTCTGCTTGCTGGCTGAGTATTGCAATCACATAAGAATCCTTTACAAAAATACCCATGTTTGGGAAAACCAAAGAAATCCTGACTGTTTTGCTTGGGTTCAGGCCTGGATGTTTTTGGAAAATTTAGCCCCTCATTCCAATCTACTGGCAAGCCTGAGAAGTAGGTTTGTTGGGAATGGAAGGGTGAGGACAACCAAAACCTTGGGTGGGGTCACTGTTAGGATTTGGGAGTCTCTGTCATAGTAAGTTTAAATATTTAATGCCATATTCAGTATATCTCTGACAGGTTTGAGGGCTTGTACCTCCTAAGCATATGTGGGTTAGACAATCTATATCTATTTCTAGTTATCTGCTCTAAATTGCACCTAGCAAACATAAACCGGGAGGCAAAATAAAGCTTAATAATTAATTGTGTCAGTTCTCTGACACATGACTTTAAATGTAATTCTGAACACATTAAAGGATATGACCATTTATAAGTTTATTGTCTCTCAACTTGCATTTCTTAGTTATAGTAGGTTTTATGAGTCTAGAACTATTATAGTAGCTTTTGAAACTAGAACCTGTTAAGTTTGAGCCTTAAAAATCATGAGTTTGAATTGAAACATGTCTAGCATCAGTACAAAATCCTTCAATCTATAAACATAGTCCATAAAGAGACTGGGGACATTTTTTTATGGTATATCATTATAAAAATCTATAGCTTATAAAAATCTAAGGCTATATTATATCTTTATAACATCAGCAAAACGAAGGACAAGCATATTTTATGGCAGTGATCTTTAACCTTTTTAATGTTGTAAACCTCTAAAACTTGAAAAGCTTATGATCTCTCAATTGTGTTTTTAGTACTATTAAAATAAGGCACCTTCTTAAGAGTAAAGACATAGAGCAATGGTGTAACAATTTACCAAGACAGGACAGAAATAGCACAAAAATCTTATCTCAGTTTAAAAGTATCTTTGGATGGGTAGTGGTGGCAGATGCCTTTAATCTGAGCACTTGGGAGGCAGAGGCAGGTGGATTTCTGAGTTTGAGGCCAGCCTGGTCTACAGAGTGAGTTCCAGGACAGCCAGGGCTACACAGAGAAACCAAAAACAACAAACAAAAACAAAAAAAGTACCTTTAGAGATCTGCTTCCCTGGTCGGCTCACATCATGTGTTGCTGCCCTTAGGCAAGACAGGTGTGAAGCTATATGACTTCCCATAACAGAGATGACTGCTGCCTTGTGATTGCCCTTACCCAAGATGGTTGTGGAGCCACGATTCCTTTCTTTAAATGGAGACCAGCATGTGCTGTTTACCCACTGTGTATACTTTCATGCTGCTGGCATGGTGGTTGATTTAAAATGATTTAGTCTTTCAGTAACACCATTGTTGCAATCAACACCATAGTCAGCACTGCAATTGATGCTGCCATCACTGCTGTTGAGGTACAAAGTGAGGTGGGGGAGTGTGGGTCTAGGCAGCACCTGGGGCCCTGTTCTCTGTGCAGCCAAGGGGGAGTGAGAGATGGGCAAGAGTTCACTTTCCAAAACATTGGATTTAGGGAGTTCAAACCAATTTGAATAAATTTTGTTTCGTATCCAGTGGCACCTATTCTCCCAGGCCTTGCCAGAGATCCCGAGACTATGGAAATGGCATCTCATTTGAATAGTCTGGGATCGAATCCTTTATATGGGGGTAGTAACCTCAGATCAAACATATTTGTATCAAAGGTTTTCCCAAAACAAAGACCTGGTCTTTGTTCAGATGGGGTTAGCTCTGGCATCTGGGACTTAGCCGAGAAAACCTGGAGGGTCCTTGACCCTAATAGGCAGTAGTTGGGAATGGGTACTCATGGAATCCAAAGAAATGTTTCTCGTGGAGAAGGATAGAGGGAGAGAAGTGGTCTCCAGGAAAGACCCAGGCCATCAGGTTGGAGACGCAACTCCTGGGTTCGGTACCATTTGATAGGTTTTTTTTCTCTGCCAGTGCAATGGGCCAATTCAAGCTCAAATTAGACTATATTAAATGCAAGTTTATTGGGAAACTGGTCTTCGGCAAGATCACTGGCCCCAAGGACCTAGGCTAGGGAAGTCGCCATGGGGAGAGAGAAAGGGGTGGGGTGGGGGTAGAGAAAGAGATGAGACACACAAAGATAAGGAGGGAGAGAGAGAGGAGAGAGAGAGAGAGAGAGAGAGAGAGAGAGAGAGAGAGAGAGAGCAGAAGAAACCAAAATGTCTGGATTATATAGGAAAGAACCTCTTTGGGAAGGGCAGCAGAGTCTTGGGCTGGAAAGTTCAAGGTTGAGGACTGAAGGATGCTGGGAGAACCTGGAATCCAGGTCCGCTTTGGTATGTGAAATATACACCCTAGTCTCTTGACCCTGGGTCTGGAACCATACAGGTGCCACTTTTGCTAGTGAGCGTTTCTGGTGACTAGTGTGCTTTATGATATAGGATATATCAAGTGTTGCTGGCTTTCTATTCTACAGGGGTTGAAATTCACAGCCAACAGGAGAATCCTACCTGATATTGTTTGTTGGCCTTTTTGAAAGTCTTCCTGGTCCTTATGCTATCTTGGCATCTATCGCTGCACAGAGGAGATTCACAGTAGAGCTACAGTTGCCAACACAAGCCGAGAGGTTCAGACAACACAGGCAACCTCTATGAAACTGTACTTAACTCTAGCGGTTTCTGAAGCAGGCTGGAGAGATCATGAGCTCATAATTAATAAGTGTTTCCTCGTGAAACAACAAACACATTCAAGCGACATTTTCTTTCCCCCTAGTCCATCTTTCCCTTCTTCAACACATTTTACTAGCACCTTCAGTATTAAAATAGTATCTTTGTTACTGAGGTTTTTTTGTCAGTTCTTGCTACTTACACTATCCATGAATTCATTATTCCTTTGGTCTCTTGACATAACATAACTGTTTCCATAGCAACAGATTTCAATATCAGAAACTGAGATGATTTCAGGTGAAGGATAAATAACAAGAGCCAACAAACTTAGAGAGACCAAATGCCCTGCTCCAAATGCAATGAGAGCCAGGCTGAAGAGACAGGATTCGACTCCGAAACAGAATTATCCCTAAATAGAAATTCCAATTTTTCCCTTGAATCATCAGCAATTCCTACAGTTTTTGACATAGAAACTACTGAAAGGAAACAAATTGCCCGACAAAATTGTATGTGGTTCAAGATGGGAGTATTTTGATTATTTGAAGGTATTTGCTTGTAAATATGTGTTATAGTTATCACTTATTTCTGATAACTAGTGACATTGGATATATGACATTATATCCCTCGGATAATCAGAGATCAGTGGGTACTTAGAGGTGTTATTAGGTAATAATATGAAAATTCTTTTCTCTCTATCTTTCTTCTAGAGGGGATCAGGATATGATCCTGTTGGCATTAGTATTATTTTGAGCTAAGTAATTGAGAAATAATATATGCAAGAAGATCTCTGTGCCTTCCCTTCCATTTTTACCTGAAGAGGAACATAAATACTTAAAAAGAAGTTTGGCAGTGTGAATACTTAGTAAAACAATAGTAGTAACCCACAGCCCAGCTCCTCAGGACCTGTGATTTCCACCACCATGGTCTTTTGACTATGTTTTCAGTGACAGCCATGAATTCTCTCTGTAACACAGGCCTCATATATCTAAGCAGAAAATAATTGGTTACACCCATGGACTGTTCCCCTCTCCCCATAACCTCACCAGCATTTGCTGTCATTTGTTTTCTAAAAATAGCCATTCTGACTCCAGTGAGAAGACAGGATCTCAAAGTCATTTTAATTTGCATTTTCCTTAGTGTCTAATGTTGTTGAACACTTTAAAAATGTTTACTAGCCTTTTAAATTTCTATTTCTTCTTTTGAGAACTCTATTCAGGACTATTACCCATTTTTTTTTTATTGGATTGTTTGTTTTCTGGATATTTTGGTTTTTTTTTTTTTGTATATCCTAGATATAAATCTTCTGTTGGATATAAAGCTGGCAAGTATTTTTCCCCCATTCTGTGGACTGTCTCTTCACTTAGCTGACAGTTTCCTTTGCTATGCAGAGCTTATTACATCCAGGAGATTCCATCTCTTGATTATGGGCTTTATTTCCCAAGTGATCAGAGTCCTACTTAGTCCTTGCCTGTGCCTGTATCTCAAAGTGTGTTCCCTGCTTTTTAGTCTGTCGGATTTGCTGTTTCAGGACTTATGATGATGTTCTTGATCCATTTAGAGTTGATTTTCGTTTGGTGTGAGGAGAAGGATCTAGTTTCCTATTCCTCCTTATAAGTATCCAGTTTTCCTGGCACATTTGCTGAAGATGCTGACTATTTTCCATCTTTGTCAAAACTCAGCTTGCTGTGAGTTGTGTGGCCTTGACTTTGACTCCTCTATTCTGGCCCATTGCTCTATACGTCTGTTTTTGTGTCAATATAGTTCTATGTTGTTGTTTTGTTGTTGTACTACGGTTCTACAGTATAACCTGAAGTTAGGTGTGGTGATTCCTCAAACTGTGTTCTTCCTGCTCAGGATTTCTTTGGTCTGTCCTGTGTCTTCTGTGCTTCCATATAAAGTTAAGGTTTTTTTTTTCTATTCCTGTGAAAAATGTCACTATAAATTTTATTACATTGAATTTGTAATTTGCTTTTGGTAGGATACCCATTTTCATAATATTGGTTCTTCTGACCCATGGGTAGGAGAGGTGCAATGTATTTCTCAATTTCTTTCTTTAGCACTTTAAAGTTTTTATTGTAGAGATCTCTTAAATCCCTGGCTATGTCTAGTCCAAGGAATCAATCAATTAATTAGCTAATCAATATTAAGACTATTGTGACTGGAATTATTTCCTTGCTTTCTTTTTCAGTATGCTTTTTATTGGTATATATGAAGGCCGCTGGTACTTTTTCAAAGCTGTATTCTGTCAATTTGCTGAAAGCATTTGCCAGCTTTCAAACGTTTTCTGGTTGAGTCTTTAGGGTCTCATAGGTATGTACAGTTATATCATCTGCAAATAGAGATCCACTGACTTCCTTTCCTATTTGTATCTCTTTTTTTGCGTCTTTTGTCTGATTGTTCTAGATAAAACTTCCAGTGCTATACTGAATGAGAGTGGAGAAATTGGGTCCACTTGTCTTGTTCCTGCTCATAGTAGAAATACTTTGAATTTTATTTCATTTAATATAAAGTTGGCTACAGGTTTATTATATATAGCCTTTATTATGTTGAGATTATATTGCTTCTACTTTGGATTTCTTCAGGACTTTTAACATAAAGATATACTGAGTTTTGTCAAAGCTTTTTTGTATCTATCATATGACCATATCACTTCTGTACTTGAATCTATTATTTTTTGTGTGTGTGCTTTTAAATTTTATTATTTTACTTATTCACTTACATCCCGCTCACTGCCCTCTCCCACAATTCTTCCCCCATTCTCCTTCCTCTTCTCTTCTGAGTGGGTGGGGGCCCTGTAGGTATCCCCTCACTCTGGCATATCAAGTCTCCCACTGAGGCCAGATAACATAGCCCAGCTAGAAGAACATATTTATAAGATTTGCTGTTTACATATGTTGAATCATCCCTACATCTCTGACAGAAAGCTAACTTGATCGTGATGAATTTTTCTTGCATTTGTGTTCATCAGGCAGGGAAATGAAGCTATAATTTTCTTTCTTTTTCTTTTCTTGCTCCATTTTTTGGGGGGGTTGCATTTTCATCTTTATTGGCTTTAAGTATTGGAATAATAGCTCCTTTATAAAAAGAACATTGTAATATCTCTTCCTTTTTTCTTTTATGGGCTAGTCTGAGAAGCTTAGGTGTTAATTCTAATTTGAAGAGCTGATAAAATTCTGTAGTAAATCCTTGTGGGCCTGGACTTTATCTTATTTGTAAGATTATAAATTACTATATCCTCATTTTTTTTTAGATTTCCCAATCTAGTGGAACACACACACACACACACACACACACACACACACACACACACACGCACACACACACGGTAACATCTAATGATTTTTTGAATTTTACTGTTATCTGTTGCAATGGTTCCTTTTCATCTGTAATTTTAATTACATTCATTTGTGTCTTCTCTCTTCATCTTTTGATTAGTTTGGGTAAGAGTTTGTCAGTCTTGCTTATCTTTTTAAAGAACCAATTCTTATTTATATTGATTCTTGGTAAATATTTTTTGTTTCTATTTAGTTAATTTCAGCCCTGATCATGATTTTGTTTTATTATTATTATTATTATTTTTTTTATTACTACTACTACTACTATTATTATACTGCTCACTGTTCACCTCCTGGTCATCCCCTCCTGATCATCCCCTCTCACAACCCTTTCATTTCTCCCCTTCCCTTCTCCTCTGGGCAGGGGCCCTCTGGGTATCCTCATACCCTGACACATCAAGTCTGCCAGGCTAGGCGCGTTATCTCTCACTGAGGCCAGACAAGGCAGCTCAGCTAGAAGAACATATCCCATGGACAGGCAACAGCTTTTGGAATAGCCCACACTCCAGTTGTTTGGGACCCACATGAAAACCAAACTGCACATCTGCTACATATGTGCAGGGGGCCTAGGTCCAGCCCACCTGTTCTTTGGTTGGTGGTTCAGTCTCTGAGAGCCCCAAGGGTCCAGGTTAGTTGATTGTGTTGGTCCTGTAGAGTTTCTATCCCCTCCAGGGCCCGCAATCCTTCCTCCTATTCTTCCATAGGAGTCCCTAAGCTCCATCCACTGTTTGGTTGTGGGTGTCTGCATCTGTGTGAGTCAGCTGGTGGGTGGAGCCTCTCAAAGGACAGCCATACTAGACTCCTGTCTGCAAGCAGGATTGCAGCTTGATTCTTTCTTGATTTGAGATTTGGATTCTTCTTCTTTGTCTGTAGTCCTAAGGTGTGTCATTAAGTCCTTTGTTTTAGATTTCTTAATCTAAAGCAGACACTCAGATCTAATTACCCTTCACTGTGTCCTGTGTACCATGTTATGTTTTGTTTTCATTTGACTCTACAAACTTATATTTTCTAAAATTCTACTAGTTCATCATTCATCAGTGTGCTGATTAATCTCTGTGAGTTTGTGTGTGTTCTGTATTTTTCTTGTTAATGTATAGGCTTTTTCCACTGTAGCTATACAGAATACAAGAGATAATTCAATTTTCACATATTTTTGAGACTTGCTTTATGTCCTAAATATGATCTATTTTAGAGAAAGTTCCATGTGCTGCTGAGAAAATTTGCATTCTGCAGTATTCAGATGGAATGGTCTGTAGAGGTCTAAGTCCATTTGTTATGTGATGTTATTTAATTAATATGTTTATCTATTTTTTGTTGTTGAGAAGACCTGTGAGAGTAGGATATAGTTATCTCCAGCTACTATCATTAATCTGTGACTTTCAGTCAGGTAGTATTTGTATTTAAGAAGTAGGGTCAATCTGTGTTCAAGGCCTGAATGCTCAGAATGATCATATGTTCTTGGTGGATCATTCCTTTAATGAGTACGAGGCTATCATCTTTCTCTTTCTCTATGCTTCTCTTTTGTTAGATATTAGAGCAGCAACACCTGCTTGTTTTTGTCTGTGTTCTTATTCTTTCCCATTCTTCCACTCTGGTGTAGGGTTGGCCTTTTTGGAGAGAGAAGAATTTCTTGGAGGTAGTAAACAGATGGTTGCTGCTTTGTCATCCAGTCTACTAGTCCATGATTTTTGTTTGGGAGAACTGAGACCATTCATATTCAGAGTTATGACTGAAAATTGCATATTGATTCTTGCCATTTTGTTAATTTTGTAGTTTGTTTATTTTTTTCTTCCTCCTCTCTTGTTGAAGCATTGTTCTAGTATAATGTACTCATGCCTGTGGCCCCATGGATATATTTGGTTTTTGATTCACTTAATGGAATTCAAGTGTCTTCTATAGAGCTATCTTAGTGGTTATAAATTCCTTCAGTCCTTTACCATGACCAGGTTTTATTCTCCCTTTAATAATGACAGATAACTCTGCTGGATATAGTAGTCTGTGTTATCAGTTGTCTTTCAGAACTCAGAATACATCCATCCATGCTCACCTGGCTTTTGAACTTTCAGGTAGATAATCTGCTGATGTTCTGCTGTTTTGTTGTTCTGCTAGGCCCATCTTTGCACATAGCTTGCTGTTTTCCTCTCACAGCTTTCAACATACTTTCTTTGTTCTGTATATTTAGTGTTATGGTAATAATATATTGGGCGCGGGTCCTTTCTGGATTTGTCTTTTTGTGTCTTAAGTGCTTCCTGTATCTTTATTTTTTTATTTTTTATTTTTGGCATAACTATTTTTTTTATTTATTTTTTTAACTTACATTGCAAATCATTTCCTCTTTCCCGTTTCCTCCTTCCCCGAAAGTCCCATAAGCCCCCTTCCCTCCCTCTATTCTCCATTCAACCCCCTCTCGCTTCTCTGTCCTGGCGTTCCCCTACATCCAGTCTTTCCAGGACCAGGGGTCTCTCCTTCCATCTTCTTAGAAATCTATTGATATGCAAATTGTGTCTAGGGTATTCCGAGATTCTGGGTTAGTATCCCCTTATCAGTGACTGCATACCATGTGTGTTCTTTTGTGATTGGGTTACCTCACTAAGGATGATATTTTCAAGTTCTGACCATTTGCCTAGGAATTTCGTGAATTCATTGTTTTTAATTGCAAAGTAGTATTCCATTGTGTAGCTATACCACATCTTCTGAATCCATTCCTCCGTTGAGGGACATCTGGGTTCTTTCCAGCTTCTGGCTATTATAAATAAGGCTGCTATGAACATAGTGGAGCATGTGTGTATCTTTATTTTTACTTTTATGTATATATATGTTTTACCTGTGTCTGTCTGTCTGTGTATGTATGTATGTATGTATGTATGTATGTATCTATCTATCTATCTATTTTTTTTTTAGTATAGAGTAGAGTTTATTTAGGGCAGAGGATGGGAGTTAAGGGGGTAGTGGGGGCAGAGAAAGGCAGATAGAGAGGGAGAGAGTAGAGAAGCAGAGGCCTGCCATGACCACATGGAGAGAGGAGGGAGGGGAGGAGAGTCCAAGAGGGGCAGGAGAGAGCCGAGAAGCAAGAGCAGCAAGAGAGAGTAAGAGAAAGAAGAGTAAGAGAGAGAAGCAAGAGCTTATCTGTCTCTATCTATCTATCTATCTATCTATCTATCTATCTATCTATCCATCTATCTATCTATCTTTGTATCACATGCTTGACTGATGCCTGCAGAGGCCACAAGAAAGTATTACATCCCCTGGAACTGAAGTTACAGACAGTTGTGATCCATAAGGTGGGTTCTTGGAATTAACCTCAGGTACACTGAAAGAGTAGCCAGAGCTCTTAGCTGTTGATATATCTCTCTACTACATGTTATAATTCTTTTGACAATATTTTCTATGTCTTTAGAATGAGATTCTTCTTCTTCTAAGCATGTCTTCTTCTTCTAAGTCATTACCATTAGACTTAGCCTGTTCACAGCCTTGCATGTGTCTTAGAATTTCCACTGGAACCTTATTATTCTATCTTTGTCCTTGTTGCCATGTTCCAGTTCCTCCAACCTGTCTTCAAGATCAGATATTATATCTTTTCCTTCATCACTCTACTACTGAGCTTCCCAAGTAGATTTTTATTTTTAAAGATTTTGTTATTTTTTATGCAGATGGGGGCTTTGCCTGGATGTATGTCTGTGCACAATGTGCATGCTGTGACCTTAGAGGCCCAGAAGAGAACAACAGAGTTACAGATGTTTGTGAGCCACCATGTGGTTGCTGGGAATTGAACCTGGGCCCTTTGGAAGATCATCCAGTACTCTTAATCTCTGAGCCATCTCTTCAACCTCTTCATGGAGTTTTAAAATTTGGTATATTATGTTCTTCATGTCTATCATGTTAGATTAATTTTTTTTAGTATTTCCTTCTCTTTGATGCTTTGATGAATTCCACTGTAGTGTCTTACATCACCTTCCTTACTTCACTCAGACACTTCCGTTCTTAGGGGCTTATTTTTCTCTTGAATTTCTTTAAAAAAAAAACTAATTAATTGTGCTAGAGAGATGGCTTAGTGGTTAAGAGCACTGGCTTCCAGAGGTCCTGAGTTCAATTCCCAGCAACCACATGGTGGCTTACAACCATCTGTAATGGGATCTGATGCCCTCTTCTGGTGTGTCTAAAGACAGCTACAGAGTACTCAGGTAAATAAAATAAACCTTTAAAAGAGTAATTAATTAGGAATTTAATAAAAACATTTATGAGAATTTCATATATCACTATTGTATTTGCATCTTGTTCTCTACTTTCTTCCCTTCAAATCCTCTCACGCATCATCATTTATTTCTAAATTATGACTTTTAAAAACAATTGATGTGTGTGTGTGTGTGTGTGTGTGTGTGTGTGTGCGTGTGTGTGTATCTGTCTCTCTCTGTGTGTCTTTGTGTATAAATACAGCCTTTTGAGTCGTGTTGTTCATATGTATATGTATTTAGGGCTGACCATTTGAGATTGGATAACTTATCAGGGGCTCATCCCTGAGACACACTAATTCTCCTCCTGTTAGTAGCCATTAATTGCCTGTAACTCTTCATCTAGGGGTGGGGACTTGTGATATTTCCCCCAGTCCACATTGGTATGTCAATGGGTTTCATTTTACAGGTTTCATTTAGTGACCATATTGTTGCGATTTCTTGGGTCCAGCTTCCCTGTCATATATAGAGTATACTACCTTGTTCTTGATTGTGTCTGTTGATGAGGGCGGGCCCAGCCTAAAAGTGGACACACCATTGCCTGGATTGGGTCCTGTACTTCATAGAAAATCAGAAAGCGAGTAAGCTCATGAATGCATACATTCATTTTCTCTCTGCTTCTGACTGTAGATACACAACTGCTTCAAGTTTCTGCCATTTTGATCTCTCCTTAGGGATGGACTATGACTTGGAATTATGATCTAAGACAAATCTCTTTTCTCCTAATTTGCTTTTGCCAGGGCATTTCATCACAACAATATAAAGGGAAATTAAGATGAGGGAAGTTAGGTAGACAAAGATAAGTATTATATAAACTTTGAAATGAACAAAAATATTGAGGTGGATAAAGGAGCTAGGAAGAGAAAGCTGGGATACTGGTAGGGCTCTCAGATGTTAGAGATGGTATGAATGGCTATAATTAAGAAGTAAATAGTGTGTGTTTATGTGTCCGGAGGGGGTTGAGGGTAGTAGAAAGAAGGAGAAGTGTTTAAGAAACAGAGAGGTAAACTAACTAAAGGTCTTAGAGGCACTATCCAAATTGACAAAATAAGAAATGAAAAAGGAGACATAACAACAGAAATGGAGGAAATTCAAAAAAATCATCAGATCATATTATAAAAGCCTATAATCAACAAAACTGGAAAATCTAGATGAAATGGATGGTTTTCTAGACAGATACTACATACCAAAGTCAAATAAAGAGTAGGAAAACTAGGTAAACAGGCCCATATCACACAAGGAAATAGAAGAAGTCATAAAAAAACTCCCAACCAAAAAAAAAAAAAAAACCCAGGGCCAGATGGATTTAGTGCGGAATTGTACCAGACCTTCAAAGAAGACCTGATGCCAATATTACTCAACTATTCCATAAAATAGAAAGAAAAGGAATACTACCTAACTTGTTCTATGAAGCCACAATTACTCTGATACCTAAACCACACAAGGACCCAAGCAAAAAAGAGAACTTCAGAACAATCTTGCTTATGAATATCGATGCAAAAATACTCAATAAAATTCTTGCAAACCAAATCCAAGAACACATCAAAACCGTCATTCACCACGATCAAGTAGGCTTCATCACAGGGATACAAGGTTGGTTTAATATATGAAAATCCATTAACATAATCTATTATATAAACAAACTCAAGGAAACAAATCACATCATCAACTCCTAAGATCAGAAAAAGCATTTGACAAAATATAATACCCCTTCATGTTAAAAGTATTGGAGAGATCAGGAATTCAAGGCCCATATCTAGACATAATAAAAACAATATACTGCAAAACAACAGCCAATATCAAATTAAATGGAGACATACTTGAAGCAATCCCACTGAAATCGGGGACAAGACAAGGATGCCCACTCTCCCCATATCATTCAATTTAGTACTGGAAGTGCTATCTAGAACAATAAGATAACAAATAGAGATGAGAGGGATACAAATTGGCAAAGAAGAAATAAATGTATCACTTTTTGCAGATGATAATATACATAAGCGACCCCAAATATTCTACCAGAGACCTTCTCCAGCTGATAAACAACTTCAGCAAAGTGGCCGGATGTAAAATTAACTCAAATAAATCAGTAGCCTTCCTTTATAGAAATGATAAACAGGCTGGGAAAGAAATTAGGGAAACAACTCCCTTCACAATAGCCACAAATAATATAAAATATCTTGGGGGCAACTCTAACCAAATAAGTGAAAGACCTGTATGACAATAACTTCAAGTCTCTCAAGAAAGAAATCAAAGATGATCTTAGAAAATAGAGAGATCTCCCATGCTCATAAACATAGTAAAAATGCCATCTTACCAAAGGCAATCTATAGATTCAGTGCAATCCCCATCAAAATCCCAACACAGTTCTTCAAAGACATGAAAAGAGAAATTCTCAAATTCATCTGGAAAGGCAGAAAACCCAGAATAGCAAAAACAATTCTTATCAATAAAAGAACTTCAGGAGGAATCACCATCCTTGATCTCAAGCTTTACTACAGAGCAATAGTTATAAAGATGGCATGATATTGGTACAGAGACAGACACATTGATCAATAGAATAGAATTTAAGACCCAGAAATAAAACCACACATTTATGGACACTTGATCTTTGACAAAGAAGCCAAGAATATACAATGGAAAAAAGAAAGCATCTTTTATAAATGGTGCTGATCTAACTGGATGTCTGTATGTAGAAAAATGAAAATAGACCCATATTTGTCACCTTGCACAAAGTCCAAGTGGATCAAAGAACTCAATATAAAACCAGATACACTGAATCTAACAGAAGAGAAAGTGGGAAAGAACCTTGAACTCATTGGCACAGGGGGAGATTTTCTAAACACAACTCCAGTGGCTCATGCTCTAAAATCAAGAATTGATAAATGGGACCTATTGAAACTGGAAAGCTTCTGTAAGGCAAAGGACATAGTCAATAAGACAAATTAGCAATCTATGGATTGGGAAAAAATCTTCACTAACCCCATATCCAATAGAGGCTTAATATCCAAAATATATAAAGAACTCAAGAAGGTAACCACCAAAAAACCAAACCACCCAATCAAAAAATGGGGTATAGAACTAAATGAAGATTTCACAACTGAGGAATCTCGAATGGCTGAGAAGTACCTAAAGAAATATTCAAAGTCCTTAGTGATCAGAGAAATGCAAATCAAAATGACCCTGAGATTCCACCTTACACCAATCAGAATGACTAAGATCGAAACCTCAGGTGACAACACATGTTGGAGAGGATGTGGAGAATGTGGAACACTCCTCCACCGTTGGCGGAATTTCAAACTGTTAAAACTACTCTGGAAATCAATCTGGAAGTTCCTCAGAAAATTGGAAATAGATCTACCTGAAGACCCTGCAATATTACTCTTAGGAATATACCCAAAAGATTCCCACCATGCCACAGGGGCATGTGTTCCACTATGTTCATATTGGCCTTATTTTTGATAGCCAGAAGCTGGAAACATTCTAGATGGCCCATGACAGAAGAATGGATACAGAAAATGTGGTTCATTTACACAATGGAATACTACTCAGTTATTAAGAACGAGGACATCCTGAGTTTTGTAAGCAAATGGATGGAATTAGAAAATATCATTCTGACTCAGGTAACTCAAACCCAAAAGGACATGCATGGTATGTACTCACTAATAAGTGGATATTAGCCAAAAAAAAAGTACAGAATACCCAGGATACAGTCCACAGAACTCAAAAAGTTCAACAAGCTGAAGTGCCCAAGTGAGGATGCCTCAATCCCACTTGGGAGGAAGAAGAAAATAATCACAAGTGGGAAGGGAGGGAGGGAGGGATCTAGGAGGGAAAGTGGATGGGGGAGTTGGGGGAAGAGGAGAACCTGATCTGGTATTGGGTGAGGGAAAAGGACTGAAGCCCTGAGGGCCAGCAGAAAGAATGGAAACAGGCAACCTTGGGAGACAGGAGTTTGTGGGAACCCTCAGAATGCACCAGAGACCTGGGAGATGAGAGACTCTCAGGACTCAAAGGGGGGACCTTAGATGAAATGCCCAACAGTAGCGAGAGGGAAGTTATAGAGCCCACCTCCAGCAGGAAGACAGGCTATCAAATGGTGGGGGGCATTCCACAGTCACAACTCTGACCCATAATTGTTCCTGTCTAAAAGAATTACAGTGATGGAAATGGAGAGGATCCTGAGGAAAAGAAGGTCCAGGGACAGGCCCATAGTGGAATCCATCTCAAAGGGAGGTCCCAAGGCCTGACACTATTACTGAGGCTATGGAGTGCTCACAAAAAGGGACCTAGCATGACCGCACTCCAGAAGACCCAACAAGTAACTGAAAGAGTCAGATGCAGATATTTGTACCCAACCAATGGACAGAAGCAGCTGACCCCTGTTGTTGAATTAAGGAAAGGCTGAAAGAAGCTGAGAAGGGTGACCCTGTAGGAGGACCAGCAGTTTCAATTAATCTGGACCCCTGAGATCTCTCTAACACTGGACCACCAAACAGGCAGCATACAACAGCTGTGTGAGGCCCCCAACACATACAGTAGAGGACTGCCGGGTCTGTGTTCATTCAGAGATGATGCACCTAGCCCTCAAGAGACTGGTGGCCCCAGGGAGTTAAGAGGTCAGGTGGGGTGGGTGGTGGAGACATCCACCTGGAGACAGGGGTGTGGGGAGGAGGTATGGGATGTGGAACAGTTGGAGGGTGGACAGGGGAGAGAAGAATAAACTCTGGAGTGTAAAATAATAATAATAATAATAATAATAATAATAATAATAATAATAATAATAATAATAATAATAATAATAAACACAGAGGAAAGGTATAGTGAAAAGTTACTCGGCTTGGATGAAGAAGCACTCACAACAATCCTAAACCCTAAACGGAGTAATACGCAGACAAAACGGAAACCATGAGGTGTGTATGCAAGAGTGGAGATTTAATGGAGAATAAGAAATAAGAAGAGCCTGTAAGGTGTGAATTGCCATCCCAGCTGTGTTGAGTTGACTTCTCAGACGCCTCCGGCTCTAGAAGGGTAGCGATGTATGTCAAAGGGGTGATGTGAGATGTTGGCCTCTGCTACCACCTTACTTGGTGCGACTCTGGTGTGTGGAGAGTGAGAGGTTGTGAATCTTTTCCTGGCAGTTTCTTCAGACCTCGGCATTCACTGGCCTCTTTGGGGCAGCGGTCTGGGTCTGGGGTATGTGGCACTTCCTTTGCAATCTCTACTGCTCTCCTCTGGGCAGCGTAGTCTAGCCACATGGTCCTTAGAATTCAGGACTTGAAGTTTGGCTTTTGTTCTCAGCACATCAGTTGCCTTCTCGACACCTACCTCGGACATGGTCAGGTCTGGTTGCTCAGGTTAACTTTCAACCCTTAGCCTCATCTTGTGAGTCAAACTGTTTCTTTGAGGCTTTTACAAAATGATTCTCCAGTACATGCCAGAGTAATAATAATATTTGTATTAATTTTCTTCTGTTAATTTGGCATTTGTCAGTTAAGTTTATAGGCCTCAGTCAATAAAAAGAGGGGACGGAAACCTCCTACATTGCACAGTGGGCAATTTAAAGTCTCAAAATCGAAACTGCAAAGAATCAGGTCCTTTTTTTTTAAACAAAATCTGATGAAAGCAGAGTTGAGTAGGAAAAGCACAGGACGAAGGCTTTAGGGATCTCGGGTCTTCTCTTTTCTCTGCCATTAACTAGGTTAGTGGAATAACAGCCCCCTGTACTCTACTTTTTTGTTGCCAATTGAATTGGGCCAGATAATTTCCACTTATGTCCTTCCCAGCCTCATTGCTCCGTGACACTCAGGTTTGGGACTTAATGTAGCACAGTGAGAGTCATGATGTAATTATTTTTTTGTTCCTTTTCTTTACCACTTTCTTAACTTTTCTGGAGAGGCTCATCAGCAGATGAGAACTGTATCTGCATAGGTTAGTTTTAATATTGATTATCCGTAATTCTCTACAGGATGGTGTCTTCATTAGGGTTTCTGTTGTTATAAAGAGACAGCATGACCACTGCAACTCTTATAAAGGAAACAGTTCAACTGGGACTGACTTACAGTTCAGAGGTTCACATTATCATCATGGCAGGAAACATGGCCCCATTCAGTTAGACACGGTGCTGGAGAATGAGCTGAGAGTTCTACATCCAAACCAGCAGACAGCAGGAAGAGAACTGGCCTGAGCTTCTGAGACCTCAAAGACTGAGCCCACAGTGACACACTTCCAGGAAGGCCACACCTATTCCATCAAGGCCACACCTTCTCTAATACTGCCACTACCTGTGTGCCAAGTATTCAAACACATGAGTCTATGAGAGCCATTCCTATTCAAACCACCACAGATGGCTATTAACAAAATTCTATATTTTCCACAGCATAGAATTTAATCAGCACGTTGGATGTAAGTGAAGCCTATTCTTAGAATCTGCTGCAAGAATATAAAAGGTATAGTGAGGTGGCATTTTGGCATCCAAACCAAAGAAGCTCTATGGAGTCTTTCCCTTGTTTTTGCTGGATGACAATACTCAGAACAGTCCTGAGAGCATAAATTAAATGGCTGAACTTCTGTCATCTTGAGTTTCAGAGTGACTGTGTGGAGCATGGAATTATTTTTTCTTAGAGGTTCCAATGTTTTACCTATTATATTATGAATATTATGACTACTTCTCATATTGCTCAATGTGGTTTGGGAGTTTTTTTCCACTATGATTATTTTTATCTGCTCTTCACAAATATGAAAGAAAGAAACCTACTTTTTTTTAAAAAAAAATTAAACATAGAATTCCACTAAGATGATTTAGCTAGAATGTCCAAAAAGGCATATTCCTTGGAAATTTTACGTCTCAAGTTTATCAGTCAGTGACGCACTTTCCAGAGGTTTGATGCTAGATTCCCTGACGTTGGTACAGGTATGGAGTAAGTGGGAAGTAGGAAGTGAGAATATCTAACTCTCTTGTCTGCGCCAGGCAGGAACTGGATTTGGATGGAATCATGGAGAACCATGGATATTAGAAACTAATAGCCTTTGAATGAGCCACATGAATCCGGGACTGTCACACTTTTCTGAGCCAGATAAACCTCATATTTTGCTTTTGTTTTTCGATCCTCTCTTACAATGCATGGCTGGCATCTGATTGAGTTTGTTCTTCCTGTCAACCGTGGCCAGTTGGAACCTGAGCAGGATTTAATTTTATTTTGAAAAATAAAGGAATGCAACAGTTCTTGCCCTGTGGGTACATGGAACAGTTGGTACTGGTTACAAATGGGCTGATTGATAATTTTAGTGGATTCTATGCCGGCATATGAATAATGGATAGTGATAGAAATCTGTGTTCCTCTGTACTTTACTAGGCAGCTTAACTGTCTTATGGGCTAAGCAAATAATGTCACCTTTGCTTTGTGGATTAGCTCAGGCTGTGTTGTCAAGATATATGTGCAATATTTCTGTTGCTTTGCCTTCCAACCCCCAGGTCCCTTAATATGTGCTCCAGACTCCAGACTTATTTAATGTGAGCACAAGAAAAGCAGGGTCAGGAAAATAAATTGGCTGATACTATTTCAAAACCAAGATTTCACAGTATCTGATAAATCAGGTAAAACTATCTTTCAATATTATTTGTATTTCTATGACCATTTTAGCTTGCCTAATTAGGCACTGATTATTCCTAAAAAATATTTTGTGCAAAGAATATTAGGAAAATATGCGTTTGAGAATAAAAACTCTAAGATTCAAAAATCTTCCTTTTAAGCAGGTAAAATTGTTGGGAAAGCAAAGTTGTGGTACTAGAGGAAGGAGGCAAGAGCTCAGGGCTAATGAGAAGAGATAGAAAGTGTGAACTCAGTGGATTTAGGTGCTATGATCTCATTTGGAGAACAAAGTTAAAAAAAAAGGGAGAGAGAGAGACTTAATAGTTTGTGTTCTTTTATTCAGAAGGACAAATGGATAAAGGTCCACACTGTTCACACTCAAGACAGCATATCTGACTGTACCTCAGTACTACTGCTGGCAAGCAAATGTTCCTCTGTCTTCCTGCAATAGACTTATGATAGAGGGTAATGTTTTATGAAAGACAGTCAAAAATATTTAGGAGAAGTACTGAATGTAGTTTATCTAGACCTGTCTTGGAGGAATATTGGAAGAGGTCAAGAACAAAAGGGTTTTAAGTTATATAATGGTGTGGGGTAATTTTTTTGGGGGGGGTAGTAATCCTTTTTATCTATGTCTATCTATCTATCTATCTATCTATCTATCTATCTATCTATCTATCTATCTATCTATCTATTATCTATCATCTATCTATCATCTATTCATTTATTCAACTTGAAAACTTTTAACTGACAAGGTGCTTTAATATATGTGTTTGTTAGTACAAACATTTAAACATTTGTTATTTGCTTGTGCTAAAACCAGTCAGCGTGTTTCCTTCTACCTTTTTGAAGTATGCTGAGCCTACAGTCATCTACAGTGACTGTGACCTTGCAGTAGAGCAGCACATTAGAGCCTCCTTGTTCTCTTTAGCCATAGCTCACCTACCTCTCCCCATGACCCTGTTTGGCTTGTGGCAACCACTAGTTTACTCTGGATCTTTTCATATTTTATGTAGGAGTGAGGTAACTTGGCACTTGTCCTGCTGGGAAAAAGATTAACCTTTGCTTGATAGACCTAGGGCTGCTGCTGAGTATTGTGAGTTGTGAGTTGTTTCTTCCTCTGATTCTTGTCATGTCAGCCCAGGAAATAAATCATGTGACAGAGAACTTCCCTGCTTCACATCAGAAGCCCATACGGGGAGTGAAACTCTAGTTGGGCGTCTGGAGTTCATTGATACTCATAGAGAGCCAGACTTTTTCCCACTTCTGTTCTTTTCCTCACCCCTCCCCTTTTGCCCTGGAGACAGAGTGTGTTATAGTATGCAATGAACATCTTGTGTTGGTTTTAAACATGTCAAGGAACTACTTTCACATGTAACACAACATCTACTCTTTGTATCCCAACCACACCTTGTGTAGTACCAGGTGTGTACTGTGCATGCAATAACTTTCAAGTAACAAATATATGACTGAACTAGTAAATCCTGCTTCTAAGAGAAAAATAAGGAAGGCCTGAACTTTATGTGCCTCTAGTGGTAAAAATCTATCTCTATGTATAGGTATGCAACATTGTAAAATGTATTCTTTAGGGAAAATCATAAAGCTGCCATCATTATCTCATAATAGCTTTTGTTTAAGTATAACATAAGATTAATTTTCTATTCTTTGCTCTTTGGAAGAAAGTTTTAGAAAGGTTCCATAGCCAGTCTATTTGCTGTTAGTTATAAGTTTTGGCCCCTTGAGCGCCCAGAGTTGGTATCAATCAAATTTCTTGTCAGTTCATCAGGTGGGGCCAATGGGAGTGTTTAATTGTATCTCCATCTGAGTTTTGTGGTCTCCTTTCTATGTCTACTAGGACATGCCAGCGGGTATCAGAAGTTGGAGATGGAGGAAAGTGAGGGGCATGTGAGGTTTCCCTTGACTGCAGCACTGGAAATGTTACTACACACTGGGTTCATTGCAGGGTCAGAGCTGATTCTTGGGTTGGTTGATGATACCCTCTGTCAGTTCTGGGGATTCATGCAGCTCCATTGAGGTGAGTGAATCTGCTATGTCTGGTCGCTTAGGATTTGCTCAGAGTTCCTGTCCTGGGTCTCCTGACAGTTCACCTTCAGTCTGTATTCTGAGAGCTTGTGAGAGATCACATCTTTTGGGTTCGGTCTCCATCTTAGAGAAACTGACCTAAGGTTGGACTCAAGATAACTAACAGTTGTGTACCTAGCACCAGTTTCCAGGCTACCCTCCCCCCACCAACAAGGCCTGCATCTAACACCAGTTTCC
Source organism: Tokudaia tokunoshimensis (assembly GCA_036184795.1). Taxonomy (NCBI): domain Eukaryota; kingdom Metazoa; phylum Chordata; class Mammalia; order Rodentia; family Muridae; genus Tokudaia; species Tokudaia tokunoshimensis. The sequence continues at coordinate 34,495,401 of BTHU01000009.1, read as the reverse complement.
AGGCTATTCCCCCCAACAAAACCTACATCTAGCACCAGTTTCCTGGTTATTCCTCAACAAATCTGCACCCCTAGGTTACAAGCCCACCCCTGGCACTTCACTTCCTGAAAACCACCAATCAGAAGGAAAGCAGAAGTTATTTTTATGGTTTGACTCCCAGCACCAGCCAGTTATGTTAAATGACATAATGGCCCTCCAACCAAATATGTACCAGGCTAGATACCTACTTCTTGCCTCTATAAATGCTTGTCTAAAACTAGACTTAGGGTTCCACCTTCCTGCTATGTCAGGGTTGGTGGGGAGCGACCAAGCTTGAGCTTGAATAAAGAGACCCTGATGCAATTACCTTAGACTCAGCTCCTTGGTGGTCTTTTGGAGTTCACAAACGCTTCCTGGCAGAACACTTGCTGTGTTGTAGGCCATCTTTTGTAAGGCTTCCCCTTTGGCCCTGTCCATGTCTGATCCACATAAAATACGGATTTTTAAGTCACCACTGGTGGCAATTTAATTGCCGTCTCAACATCGTAATTTTGCCATTAACTCACATGCAGATCAACTCAATTTCAACCACTTCTCAAATGTGAATCACACCCAAGTAGCTGCTCCTCAAGCCCCATGTCGCCCTCACTGAGGGGCTTCTATAACACTCTGTAAGCTTGATATCCCCTATCAGTCCCATTTCAGGGTAGAGGGAAACGAAAATCCTACAGCTGATGGTCAGAGATAGCCTCTGACTTGCCTTGTCTAACGCTCTCACTATTAGCTTGAAAAGCCCAGACACCTGTTTGCCAATGCTACGTAGTGGTCTACAGAATTCATTCTGAGATGTGAGAAAGGTTGACTTATATCATCGTGGAGCCACAGCTGAAAGTGAGGTAAGTAGTCGTTCCGTATGCTCACACTCATGCTATGGTCATGAAAGATCATTTGCAGTACTCGGAGTCTTTAATGCTATTCAAGACAGGTCATTAAAAGGTGAAATGTATAAGCAAACGTTGAATATTTTGATCTCTAGAGTAGCAGATGGATGATGATTTTTAAAAGTGATGCTTCACAGAGAGGCAGAGAGAAAAACCTGCAGTCAGTTCTCCAGTCTCTTTTGCTAGGGTGGAAATACTCTTTTCATATATGTGTGTAAAGTTTGCTTCCTCTTCCTTTTTCCTTTTCTTGCTTTTTTCCCCTTGTGAATGTATTTTGGTGATATTTAGATTATTATTTTTAATATGTAATTTCTAATGTCTATCAAATTAGGAGATCAAATCTAATTCCTTTTTTGAAAAATTGGATATTTTATTTGTTTACATTTCAAATGTTATCCCCTTTCCCAGTTTCCCCTCTGCAAACTCCCTATCCCACTCCCCCATGCCCTGCTTCTATAAGAGTGCTCCCCCCACACTCCTGTCTCACCGCTCTAGCATTTCCCTACCCTGGGGCATCAAGCCTTCATAGGACCAAGGGCCTCCCTTCCTATTGATGCCAGATAAGGCCCTATCAGCTTCTTCAGTCCTTCCCCTAACTCCTCTATTGTGGTCCCTGTGCTCAGTCCGATGGTTGGCTGCGAGCATCTGTATTGGTCAGAATCTGGCAGAACATCTCAGCAGACAGCTATATCAGGCTCCTGTCAGCAAGCACTTCTTGGCATCATCAATAGTGTCTGTGTTTGATGTCTGCATGTGGGGTGGATCCTCAGGTGGGACAGTCTCTGGATGGCCTTTCCTTCAGTCTCTGTTCCACTCTTTTACCCTGTATTTCCTTTAGACAGGAGCAATTCTGGGTAAAAATTTTTGAGATGGGTGGATGGCCCCATCCCTCAACTGGGGGGCTATGCCTAACCTCTGGATATGGTCTCTGCAGGTTCTCCCTGCCCTTTGGTGGGGGGGGGGTTGTTATTTCAACTAATGTTGTTCTCATGGAGTCCTGGGAGGCTCTTGTTTTCCTGGCATCTGGGACTTTCTGGTTGCTACCCTCAGTTCCCCATCCCCCATTGCTATACACCTCTGTTCAATTTCCTGACACTCTGTACATTTCCTTCCACACCTGATTCTGCACCTCTTTTCCCCCTCCCCCTCCTCTCTTCCTCCCAAGTCCCTCCCACTCTCTACTTCCCTTGATTATTTTGTTTCCCCTTCTAAGAAGGACTGAAGCATCCACTCCTTGGTCTTCCTTCCTCTGGAGCTTCATGTGGTCCGTGAGTTGTAACATGGGTATTCCACACTCTTTGCCTAATATCCAGTTATCATTGAGTACATACCATGTGTGTTCTTTTGTAACTGAGTTACCTCACTCAGGATGATATTTTCTAGATCCATCCATTTGCCTGCAAATTTCATGAAGTCATTGTTTTTAATAACTGAATAGTACTCCATTGTGTAAATGTATCACATTATCTGTATCCATTCCTCTGTCGAGGGACATCTGAGCTGTTTTTGGCTTCTGATTACTATAAATATGGCTGCTATGAACATAGTGGAGCAAGTGTCCTTATTACATGTTGGAGAAACTTTTGGGTATATGCCCAGGAGTGGTATAGCTGGGTCCTTAAGTAGTACTATGTCCAATTTTCTGAGGAGCTGCCAGACTGATTTCCAGAGTGGTTGTATCAGCTTGCAATCCCACCAGCAATGGAGGAGTGTTCCTCTTTCTCCACATCCTTACCAGCATCTGCTGTCACCTGAGTTTTTGATCTTAGCTATTCTGACTGGTGTGAGGTGGAATCTCAGGGTCATTTTGAGTTACATTTCCCTGATGACTAAGGATGTTGAACATTTCTTTAGGTGCTTCTTGGCCATTCGAGTTTCCTCCTTTGAGAATTCTGATTAGCTCTTTTCCCAATTTTTTTTTTTGATAGGGTTATTTGGTTCTCTGGAGTATCCAGTCTGTTAGTCTATGTCTTTTTTATTGGGTAATTGAGTCCATTGATGTTAAGAGATATTAAGGAAAAGTGATTGTTGCTTCCTGTTATTTTTGTTGTTAGAGATGGAATTATGTTTGTGTGGCTATCTTCTTTTGGGTTTGTTGAAAGAAGATTACTTTTAACTTTTTCTAGGGTGTAGATTCCCTCCTCCTGTTGGAGTTTTCCATCTCTTATCATTTGTAGGCCTTGGTTTGTGGAGAGATATTGTGAAAATTTGGTTTTGTCATGGACTATCTTGGTTTCTCCATCTATGGTAATTGAGAGTTTTGCTGGGCATAGTAGCTTGGGCTGGCATTTTTGTTCTCTTAGGTCTATATGACATCTGCCCAGGACCTTCTAGCTTTCATAGTCTCTGATGAGAAGTGTAATTCTGATAAGTCTGCCTTTATAAGTTACTTGACCTTTTTCCCTTAATGATTTTGTTTTGTTTTTGTTATTCTTTCTTTGTTTTGCACATTTGGTGTTTTGACTATAATGTGATGGAAGGGATTTCTTTTCTAGTCCAATCTATTTGGAGTTTTGTAGGCTTCTTGTATGTTTATGTGCTTCTCTTTCTTTAGGTTAAGAAAGTTTGCTTCTATAATTTTGTTGAAGACATTTACTGGACCTTTAAGCTGGGAATCTTCACTCTCTTCTATACCTTTTATCCTTAGGTTTGGCCTTCTCATTGTGTCCTGGATTTCCTGGGTGTTTTGGGTTAGGAGCTTTTTTCATTTTGCATTTTCTTTGACTGTGTGTCAATGTTTTCAATGGTATTTTCTGCACTTGAGATTCTTTCTTCTATCTCTTGTATTCTGTTGGTGATGCTTGCATCTATGATTCCTGATCTCTTTCTTAGGTTTTCTATCTCCAGAGTTGTCTCCCTTTTTGATTTCTTTATTGTTTCTATTTCCATTTTTAGATCCTGGATAGTTTTGTTCAATTCCTTCACCTGTTTGTGTTTTCCTGTAATTCCTTAAGGGATTTTTGTGTTTCCTCTTTAAGGGCTTCTAGCTGTTTAACTGTGTTCTCCTGTATTTCTTTAAGGGAGTTATTTATGTCCTTCTTAAAGTCCTCTATCATCATCATGAGATGTTATTTAAAATCAGAGTCTTGCTTTTCTGGTGTGTTGGGGTATCCAGAACTTGCTGTGGTGGGAGAACTGAGTTCTGATGATGCCAAGTAGCCTTGGTTTCTGTTGCTTATGTTCTTGAACTTTCCTCTCATCATCAGGTTATCTGCAGTGTTAGCTTATCATGGTGTCTCTGACTGGCTTGTCTCACCTGTATGCCTGTGTGTCAGCACTCCTGAGAGACCAGATCTCTGGGGGCAGAGTTTGGGTATGGAGAATTGTGGCACAGTGTCCACTGGAAACTGGAAGGATCTTGTCCCAGGCTGCTCCTCGGTTCCTGTGTTCTGAGGGCTCCGGGTGGGTCCCTCTTGGGTCAGGTATTTGAGAAGAAGTGGTGGTCTCACCTGTGCTCTCATGTGTGTCAGCACTCCTGGGAGACCAGTTCTCTCTCTGCAGGATTTGGTTCTGGAATGCTGTGGCACAGGGACAGCTCTAGGGTGCGGATGGAAACCAAAGGCTCCTGTCCCAGGCTGCTCCTTGGTTCCTGTGTCCTGAGGGCTCCATGCAGGTCCCTCAGAGCAAAAGTGGTGGTCTAACCTGTGCTCTCAGGCATGTTAGCACTCCAAGGAGACCATCTCTCTACCAGCAGGATTTGGATATGGAAAGCTGTGGTACAGGGTCAGCTTCAGGGCACAGATCCTAATTCTTCCATTTATACTTTAGACAAGCAACCATTTTCAAAACAGATTTCAGTGAGCATTTATTTTAAGTTTCTAAGAATGGGCACTATGAGTTGGTTCCTTAGTACCCAGTGCTCAGAACCTACACTTTAGTGCTTATGGGGATTTCTGTGTTTCAATAGCAAGCTGTTCTGTTTAGTCATGCCCATGTCAGGTATCAGGAAATATTTTAATATTCTTAGAGCAAGATGCTAAACATATCTCATCTAAACAAACAAATGTGTTATCTGTAAATTTGGGTCACTTTGATTATAAAACATATCAAAGAAATAGAATTTCTGTGGATGTTTAAATGGATTAATTAATTTCAAAAAGTATATGCTGATGGCCAGCAAGATGACTTACTAAGTCAAGGTGCTTGCCCCACAAGCATGGTGAAATTTGGTCCTTGGAACCTATACAAAAGTAGAAGACAAGAATTGATTCCACAGAGTTGTCTTTTGACCTCACACTTGTGCTGTGGCAATCCCCGCACATACATCATCGGCATGTTTGTGCATATACATGTAAATTTTAAAACTATTTCCTGAATATAGATTCTGAACTAAGCAGTAGGGGGGGGTCTCTGGGCACAACAGTGATTAGGAAGAGACCCTTTAGTATCCAGATGTTTGTGTACAGTAATATCTTTAACTCTAGTCAAAGGGCTTTTCATTTCTTGCTAGGAATTCTTTAGGGGCATATGTTTGAAAGGAATGTGGAAGTAATACACACATCTCCCTGGTGAGCAAGTTGAAACAGGAGACTCGAAACTGAGATCTGGCTTTTTCTGTAGATGGCAGTAGCTCTCAGGGTCACCTTATATCTGCTTCATTTTCTCTAAGCTCCCTTCCCTTGGCAACCCAGTACCATGGAGATCGTAATTGTCTGCACAGTGTTTGAAAATCTTCAGAAGCAGGCTGCTGTTACTGTAAAATAATATTTTAAAAAATAAAAGCAAAAGACTTTGAGACTCGGTGTTAGCATTTCCCTTCCTAAGGCAAATACCTGTTGTTTTTCCTCAGGAGCCTAAGGAGACAATGGAACTTGTCAAATATTTATGATCCAATATTTTGTGCTTTGTTGTCTGGATCCTGTGGGAGGAATTTTGATTAATCATAATTGTTCACTTTCAGCAGGTGACCTGATTACTTTTTTTCCTATTTTAACAATTGCTTGACAAGTATTATGAAAAGAAAATCAAGTCAGAGAAATGCTATTCTCATGATCTTGAGGTTCGAGCATGGTGTTGGTCACCTGCCAGCGTTCGTTCCATGATTTCCTTAAGATCTTAAGCCATTTTCAATATCTATAAACTTTTATACATGCATCAAAAAAATAGGGGCCTGAAGTATGTCAGAAGCTCAACAAAGCTTGTATTTGCCAAGCTGCATGCACGACTGTACATGCATGGCTGTACATGCATGACTGTACATGCACGGCTGTATTTTCCTTGGGAAATGCTCTCACCTCCTCTCCTTAACTAAACTGCACAGCGTCTTTCTCCACCCCCATCTGCCAGCTGCTCTCCCCTGGAAGATCACATTAAACCCACGGGAACTGTTCTTAACAAAGTCCTTTCGGTTATTATCCAGAACCCTCTTTCTCTATAAAGGACAGAGTACTTGATTATATAATGAATGAAACTCATGTCTCTTGAAAAACAAGGCTCTTTTCCCATCCATGTGGCACACCTTGGGTGATGTTTTCTCTGATGCTGTTGGGTGATATGTTCCAGCAATGTCAGTGTGTGTACTATATGTGTAACTATGACATCAGGACTACAAAGTGAAAGGTTCTTAAGAGTTTCTGTTGCCTGATTTCTCACTACCTATCCTCTGTGATATGATCACAGAATGTTTATAATATTGTCAGGAGTGTGGTCACTTAAGGTTAGTTGAGCCTACTCTGAGACCAGCAATGACTAAATCACATAACATACATGCAGGCAAGGTGTGTGTGTGAGTGTGTGTGTAAATGAGTGTGTGTGAGTGTGTATATGAGTGAATGAGCGTGTGTGTATATGTGTGAGTGTATGAGTGTGTGAGTATGTGAGTGTGTATATGTGTGTCTGTGTGTGTGAGTGTGTATGTGTATGTATGTGAATGTGTGTGCTAGTGTGTGAGTGTATGTGTATTGCACATTTTAGCAATTATTGAACTCTATCTCCTATGGGTTGATTACAATATTCTTGCAACTCTGTGTGTAATACTCTTAATTATGCCCATGTAGCACTGATCTTGGAGGTCAAACACGCAGTCCTTGCTGAGAATGGGGTGCTCAGCTATTGATATGCATTATTACAAATAAAATAAGTTGCCAGGGATCATAGCACTCTGACAAGCTTAGAGTTCATTCCACAGTATCAAAGATTTTGCAGTTGGGAGGTCTCATTAAGCTACAGGCCACAGGATGTATACAGAAGAGGTGCCAGTGAGTGGAATGGAGAGCCTTGAATGAATTCAAGCAAACTATTGAAAATGGCATAAAACGTAGGAATTTTCTTCCCACTTTGGTAGAGATGCAGGTCCAGAGAAGCAGTTTTAACAACACAGTGACATTACACATCAATGGTGACCTAGCAGTTCCAGTTGTGCTAACGAAAAGATAATGTGCTAGAAACACGGTTTTGTGTTTTCTCCTGGCCAGGTGTGGGTTAGGCCACAGAAGGCTCCGGCCTGAGCTTGTTTGCACTGTCTCAGGTTTCCTGACTGGGGGTGGGGTTGGGTGGGGGTGGAGTTGGGTTGCTGCTGCATTGGGCTATTTCTGGTATTTTTGAAGGAGAACTTCTCTAAGGGCTCTTTTCTCTTTCGGGCTGACCTGGCGGTGGGCAAGGGCTCCTTCCCTCTCCTTCATTAGGTTATGCTTCCGGGGTCAGTGATACTTATCCATAGCTTCCTTTGTATCACCCTGCTCCAGGAGATCATAGCAATAAATGACAGCAATATTTGAACTGTATCCTTCTAAGGAAAGATGCAGAATACACAGGAAGTTCAGACTATACAAAGATCCGCGGGGGCAGCAAGGATCCTGGCTCTCATAACAGAGATAGGTATGCGTGGTAAGCTTTGTGGGACTAGAATGGGAAGTGACTGAGAAGTAGCAAGGGCTAGAACTGTAGCCCAAAGTAGGAACCAAGCACCACACCAACTCCCCTTGCCCACTGTGGAGGACAATATAGGAAGTACTGACTGCACATATCGCTCACTCAGAAGAATGGCCCCTAATGGGTCTCTCTGTAGAGAGAGGTTTTGCCACCTCCTCTCAGCTGAGTCACAGTAGGAGGCAAGTTCCAGCCCCTGACATTTATCTCCACTTACATATTGATGCTTTTGATAACTATATCTCTGCATTAAAATACTCTCTTGATGAGCTCCAGTTCTATGCATTTAAACTCTGTCTCTGCCATCAGCTGCTTTAGGGCATTTTCCCTTGCAGGTCCTACAGGCATTTTAAATTCAACATATTTCAACTAGAAATCATCATCTTCCTCCTCTGGCTGGCTTTTCTTTCCTGACTTTTCTTTATCCTCCCTCCCTCCTTCCCTCCCTCCTTCCCTCCCTCCCTCCCTCCCTTCCCCCTTCCTTCCTTCCTTCCTTCCTTCCTTCCTTCTTTCCTTCCTTCTTTCTTTCCCTCCCTCCCTCCCTCCCTCCCTCCCTCCCTCCTTTCCTCCCTCCCTCTCTTCCTTCCTTTCTTCCTATCTACAATTGGCACTTTACATTTTTTATTGCATTTTTGTCTCTGTATGTATTCACATGTTTGTGTGCATGTGCACGTGTGTATGCACATGAAGGCCAGAGGTCAGTTCTGGAGTCTTTCTCGATTGCTTTTCATCATTTCTGAGTTTGAAGCCCTCCCAGCCAACTAACTAGTCTGACTGGCCCACAAGCCTCTGGCCCTCCTGGCTTCTGTCCTTCTGGTTTTATTTCTTCAGCCCAGGGATCACGGGCACCCACTGCTGTGACTAACAGGAATTTCTATGTAGCTTTTGGAGGCTGAAACTTGGGTCCTCCTGCTCACTCGCCAAGCAGCTGGTCAACCTGATCATCTCCACAGCCCCCTTTGTAAATGATGAAAAACCAAAGTAGAAAGGTGCTTAAAAGCTGCCCCCCCCATTGCTGCTTAACATGTAAAAGCTGTCAGTTTCAAATACTATCAGCCTCTTCAAGATAAAGCCAAAGCACAATCACTGTGCCTGAACTTTCTTCTTTTGCCAATTATTGAAAATAGATTTTCTTTTCACATAATGCATCCTGATTACCGTCTCCCCTGTGTGCACACAGTAAGGATTCTCCATGCTACAAAACACTCCCCTCTCACACTTGCAGGGATCTTTATATTGTCTGGCTCTCTCTAGGTGGTTATAAAAACATAGACCACGTGCTTGCCTACCTACCAGGTGTAGATAAACAGCCAAAGCTTAGATTATTCCAGAATGTTCAGGGCAAAGGTGCATTCTTTTTTTTTTTTTTTTGAGGCAGGGTTTCTCTGTGTAGCCCTGGCTGTCCTGGAGCTCACTCTGTAGACCAGGCTGGCCTCGAACTCAGAAATCCACCTGCCTCTGCCTCCCAAGTGCTGGGATTAAAGGCGTGCGCCACCACCGCCCGGCTAAATTTTCTTAAGGATATCTGTTTCGCCCAACAGGATCGGGGCCTCAGGCCTGCCTGTGATTCACTTCTGCAAGTCACTTTGACGTTTCTCTTTTGTACGATGCCTTAAAAGATGATTTAAAAAGTGAGATCTTTCAGCCTAGAAGCAGGAGGAAAGACGGTAAGCTGGCAAGAGTGAGCCCCCAGGAAAGCTCAAGGCATTCTCCTCTGGAATGTTTCTTCTATTGAAGCCCTTTGTGCAGAACACATTTATTGTTTTCATCTGGACCTGCCTGTTTTATCCACTGCTTTTGCCAAAGATGCTCCCTAGAGATGTCTAAGAAGGAAGAACAGGCTTGCCTATCATTAGCAACTACGAGACCGAATGACAGTGCTTTTCTTTCTCCACACAAGAGGTGGTATGATGAGAGGTGATAGAGGTGAAGTGTCCAGTCTGGTGCCTGTCACCCAGGAGGTCCTCGAGGCACAGTTTACTCTCATTGTTGTTTCTGTGTTTCACTTCTTCTTGTCCTTGTCAAGAGCCAGGATAAAATACACACACACACACACACACACACACACACACACAGGCCCATGGCAGTTATAGTTTCTGGCCCTAATGAAGACTGGTTGAATATGGATTTATTCATGCTATGCTCAATGTGGGTAGCTTCCAGCAACAAAATTCTTGTATTAACTGTCTAGAATGAAAGTATAGCCTTGGCTCACGTCGGTCATAACCAACCAGGAGTCCTGGCAGTGAAGGCTAGGGTCATGTTCTGGAGGGCGGGTCTGATATGTTACTCTGCGGTCAATGAGGTACAACATGCCTGGATTTTTAAGACAGATTTTTGCTTTAGTCTTTTCCTGCTTTAAGTGTTTGAGTGTTTTGTCTGTCTGTCTGTCTGTCTGTCTGTCTGTCTGTCTGTCTGTCTGTCTGTGCACTATGTGCATGCATGATACCTGCAGAGATCAGAAGAGGGTATCAGAGCTCCTGGAACTGAGGGGACAGACAGTTGTGAGCCACCGTGTGCTGGAACTGAACTGGGAGATAACTGCAGAGTTACCATCTCTCCAGCCTTGTGATTAGATCTGTCCTTACTTCAGTGGCCTCCAATCATTTCACTTTTCTTAATAGTAGCATGTTAAGCCAATTATTTCATCCCTACTGGGAGTGGCCTCGTGAGGCTATCATCAACTACACTGACCTTTGTTAGCTAAAAGATGTGATTTGACCCAATGAGACCAACTGAGTGCTCCTTGCCTGAAATATGAATTGTAATTAGAGGGAAAAGAGACTATTTCTCCCACTCTCAGCATTCCTTAGTTGCCTGTAGTTCTTGGTCTACTGTCCATGGCTCATGAGCTTACTCCTGTCTGTGTTGGTGTCATTATTGTTTAGGTAAGGTTTAGTCAGTCATATTGGTGGGATTTCATGAATGCAGCTTCTGATACTTTTAGGAGGCACAATATCACAGAAAACTCCCAGATCTTTTGTTTTTTACAGTCTTTCCACCCCTACTTCCTCAATGGTTCCCTAGTCTTAGGTACAAGAGTTATGTTGTAGAAGTTGGGAATAGCCTTCACAACTCCAAATTGTATTGGTTGGTGTTTTCTGTAATGCTCTGTTACAAAGAGAAGTTTCTTCAATGATGTACGTGAGCTACACTTATTTGTTGATATATATATATATATATATATATATAGAGAGAGAGAGAGAGAGAGAGAGAGCTTAGGGATTGTGCTGGTTTAGCAAAGTGGTTGTAGGCTCTCCTCAAAGATTCATGACTTCACTAGGCTTGGGTAGTTGGCTAGGTTTCCAGTACCTGGTAAGAGGGTAAGATTTCCCTCTTGTTAAGAAGATCTTAAGTCGAAATAGAGAGCCGTTGGTTCCTGCCAAGGTATGCGCACCACTAGTGCACCCTTAGGTTTATTGCTCCACACTGCTCATACTTCAAAATCTTCTAATTAGTCATTGACCTCTTCCATAGTAGCATAGCAATACATTTATACAATATGCAGTCCATGTTAATTGAACTGAACTGATTATAAGCCAGAACCTTAAGTGCTAATCCTGACTGTCTAACTATTAACAGTGGAAACAAATTAATCCTGGTATCACTTTACTCCTAAATAAAATTAGAATCATCCATTGGACATAGTAGTACATGCCTGTAACATTAGTATTCAGGATGCAGAGGCAACTTAGCAGTGAGTTTGAGGATGATCTCCACTTGTCTCAAGAAAATTAGAATCGTTCTTTGTGCCTTGTATACTTAATAGAGTTAAAAGAGCAAAGTGATGTGATATATGGAGAAGGACTCAGGACAGGACAAATAAGTAAGAAAGTAATTGGAAAGGATGCTATGACTCAAGACATCCTTCCTTGGTTCCCAGCATCCTAACGAACAGCTACACAGGTATTTGGACTTATACTTTGGAAGCTTGTGGCCACTTCTAACTTTGTATAATTCTATAAGAGAAAAAAAAATCACACCCCTTCGGTATGGAGTAGTTGAAGTCACTCAGCTTTGCTCGAGTACTTCTGTTCCACTCCTTAGTCTAAGTGCCCATCTTCTCTGATGACAGTCTGTCCTCTGGGTCACATTTGTAGGTCTCTTCAATGCATCTAAGATAGAGTCGCATTGTGGGGATACGGGAAAAAGATTTGATGGGGTCTTACACTGTTTCTTATATGGGCCTGGAGATCATTATGTAGCCCAGGCTAGACTCAAACCCAGGTAATCCTGCCTCAACTTCCTGAGTGCTGAAATTACAGGCATATGCTACTGCAATCAGCTTACAGTTACATTTTAAAAAATAATTATCTCATCCACATTCTCGCTAGTTCTGAATGCTACCACGGTGACTTTCTGGCCCTGAGATTCCCTGATATCATCAGAGAACTGTCTGCATAATTTCCCATCGGTTATGGTTTGACTATTAACTGTCTACACAAAAGATTCATGTATTGAATGCTTGGCAGGCAGCTGGTGGTGCTATTTTGGGATGCTCTGGGAGTTTTAGGAGGTGGGGCTTAGCTGGAGGAAATAGGAGCTGGAGTGTGTCTTGTTCCAGGCCCTTCCCTAGCATGCTGTCTGCTTCTTGCTGGCCATGAGGGGAATAGTTCCTATCACATTCTTCTGTTGCTGTGATGTTCTACTTCATCAAGCACCCAGAATCAGCAGAGTTCCAGAGTGTAGGTTGAAACTTCTGAAACCATGAGCCCAAAGAAATCTTCCCAGCACTAAGTTGCCACTATTTTACTGTAGTGTTGCAAAGTGTGATGAATTCCATCTTCATCTTTGCCTGGTTATCTTCTCCTCATTCACTAGGGTTTATACCTTAAGTCGTTTCCTCAGAAAAGTCTCTCTTGATTTTGTAGACTTGGTCAGACTCTCTTCATCTTCCTTTTAAAAAGTGTGTGTGTGTATCTGTGTCTATGTGTAATGTCTGTGTGTGTGTCTGTGCATATGTCTCTGTGTGTATATGTTTCGGTGTGTGTCTGTGTGTATATGTTTGGGTGTGTGTTTGTCTTTGTGTGTGTGTTTCTCTGCGTGTGTGTCTGTGTGTATCTCTGTGTTCATACATATGTGGATATCAGAGGACAACTTTCAGGAGTTGTTTCCCTCTTCCTATCACAGATCTGGGGACTGAACTCCAGTCCTCAGGCTTGCACAGCAAGGACTCACACCTGCTGAGCCATCCCATTGTCCTCTCCTTGTCTTTTCAGCACCTGTCTCAGAGTATTTAACTTTATATCATCTGTTCAAGGAAGTCCTCATGTGATGGATTAAATGTTTACCCCTTCTAAGTTCATGTATGGAATCCTACCTATATCCACAGCCCGTGGTATTAACAGAAAGGGTCTTTGGAAGAGTTTAAGCCATGAGGACGGTGCCCTAATGAATATGATTACTGCCCTTGCAAAGGCACCCTAAAGAACTTTCTCATTCCATTTCCATCATATGAAGGAAATCATGGAAAGAGCAGGCTCCAGCCTGGGCATTTGTGTAAGTTTATTTTCAGTATCACATCTATCTATCTATCTATCTATCTATCTATCTATCTATCTATCTATCTATCTATCTATCTATCTATCATCTGTCTATATTATTTCTCTTTCTCTTACCAGTCTTTCATATGATGCTTTCCAAAATATTTCTCTATTTCTCACACACTGACAAGTTTATCAATACAAAGATATTAACAATATCCTTTTCCTCTTGCCATCTATTAATGCCACTTTTAGTCTTTTTAATATTTATTTTTTGTTCTTCATGTTAATGTTTCCCTTCCTTCCTTCCTTCCTTCCTTCCTTCCTTCCTTCCTTCCTTCCTTCATTTACTTTATATCCTGATTGTGCCCCTCTGTCCCATCCTCTCCTCTCAGTCTCACCTTTACAAATCCCTCCCCCCGAGAATTTCCTGAACAGAACTCCAATAGCTTATGCTCTAAGATCAAGAATAGACAAATGGGACCTCATTAAATTACAAAGTTTTTGCAAGGCAAAAGACACTGTCAAAAAGACAAAGCGGCAACCAACTAACTGGGAAATGATCTTTACCAACCCTACATCCGACAGAGGGCTAATATCCAATATATACAAAGAACTCAAGAAGTTAAACTCCAGAGAGGCAAGTAACCCTATTAAAAAATGGGGTACAGAGCTAAACAAAGAGTTCTCACCTGAAGAATATCTAATGGCTGAGAAGCACCTAAAGAGATGTTCATCATCCTTAGTCATTAGGGAAATGCAAATCAAAACAACCCTGAGATTCCATCTCACACCAGTCAGAATGGCTAAGATCAAAAACACAGGAGACAGCAGTTGTTGGCGAGGATGTGGAGAAAGAGGAACACTCCTCCACTGCTGGTGGAATTGCAAGCTGGTACAACCACTCTGGAAAGCAGTCTGGCGGTTCCTCAGAAAACTGGGCATGACACTCCTGGAGGATCCTGCTATACCACTCCTGGGCATATACCCAAAGGCTTTACCTGCATGCAATAAGGACACATGCTCCACTATGTTCATAGCAGCCTTATTTATAATAGCCAGAAGCTGGAAAGAACCCAGATGTCCCTCAACGGAGGAATGGATTCAGAAGTTGTGGTATATCTACACAATGGAATACTACTCTGCAATTAAAAACAATGAATTCACGAAATTCCTAGGCAAATGGTCAGATCTTGAAAATATCATCCTTAGTGAGGTAACCCAATCACAAAAGAACACACATGGTATCAATAGATTTCTAAGAAGATGGAAGGAGAGACCCCTGGTCCTGGAAAGACTGGATGTAGGGAAATGTCAAGACAGAGAAGCGAGAGGGGGTTGAATGGAGAAAAGAGGGAGGGAAGGGGGCTTATGGGACTTTTGGGGAGGGAGGAAACGGGAAAGGGGAAATGATTTGGAATGTAAATAAAAAAAAACTTAGAAAAATAAAAACAACAAATTCCTCCCCCCATAGCCCCTTCCCCTTCACCTCAGAGAAGAAGAAGTACCCCCTTGGGTACCACACCACCCTGGGACATCTAATCACAGTAGGCTTAACTGTATCCTCTCCCACAGAAGCCTAACTGGTCATCCAGTTAGGAGAAGGTAACCAAATCAGAGATAGTCCCCGTTCCAATTGTTAGGGTATCCACATGAAGACTGAGTTGCACATTTGCTATTATATCTTTTTATTGGTAATATACATTTGGAGGCTAATTGCCACATGTGAAAACTTTTAAATTTTGTATATGAATGGTTTCATGGATAATTGCTATTTAATGTATTTCTATAGGTTAGAATACTATAAATATGAGAAAACTTATAAATTCTTGTCACACATTTACCAAGTTAATAATGGAAAAGACAAGAACTATATTTTATGTAGCTGCATGATCAAGTACATTCTTGATATAAGTAAAATCCCCTTTAACCATATGTCAATGAGACCCTTATTTATAATCTTATGGGTCTCATGATTAGATGCATTTCCCTCTAGCTGGTTTTCAGTTTTATATGGAGTACATATTTGACCCTGTATCTTTGGGCTCTGATGTTGCAAGAGCTGCCTAGTAGCAGTCTGAATATTCTTCCTAGAGGGTTTTTGTATGCTGGATCAGCTAGTAATAATTTAGCTACATACAGAATTGACTATGAAACACATAGCTCAATTCAATTAAGTTAAACTAAATGCATTTTTAATTTAACTTTCTCTTTTAGCCGGATCCCAAAATAACTACAGCTACTCCAGTATCACACTATTGCAGTCAATTGATTATCACTGCTGTTTATTTACATTTTAACATTCTAACATTCTAATATTAACTTGGTGAACATACTGGCATAGAAGCAATAAGGGGTCCTAATTTTAATCAGTTGCAGGTAAGCTCTTTTAAGTGTGCATATTTTACAAAACACATGGTCATTTGATGTTGCTGAGCCACCAACAACCTTAGGAAGGGCAATGCAAGAGAGGGATCTGAATATTCTGATTCCTAATCTCCTTGAGTCTGCTACTTAATGCTCCCCTGAGTCTCTGTAGGGTTAGTATTTGCAAGTTTATATAGAGAGCTAACATCTGTAAGAACATTGACATGGGAAATATTTTTCTCATTCTGTGTTCCTCTAATTGGCAAAAAGATAAGTTCATAGTTTACACCATGACTTCCAAACTAGACAGATACCAACTTTGATCACAAAGAAATCCAAGGCACAAGTAACAAAGTGGCTTTAATGAGGAACCCCTGAAATCTTTCCCAAGCATCCTATGGCCTCCTTTCTATCATGTGACACTTTACTCAGTGTCTTGGCCCATTGTTCTTACCTAAATAGTTCTGTTTTGTCACAAACAGCAGGAAGGACTGTGTGGTTGACTTAATCCAAAGACCAGTAATGAGAGAAGACTTTGCTGTACACTACCAAGCAGTGAATATCCAAAAGATTTGAACCTCATCTCAGAAAACATCATCTTATGGAACCAAATGAACCTTCTGGTGCTACATAGGCCTTTGAGCCATTGGTGTTGTATAGACCACAGTTCCAACCTTGCAATTTCAGTTGATGAGAGTATACCTCACTTTCTTTCTTTAAAAAAACACATTTTTTGAGATTATTTTTATTTTATGCATACAAGTGTTTTGCTTGCATCTATGTCTTTGCTCCTTGTGAGTGCTTGGTGCTCAAGGAGGTCAGAAAAGAGCACTGGATCCCCTGGAACTAGAACTACAGACAGTTGTGAGCTACCATATGGGTGTTGGGCATTAAACCTGGGTCGTCTTGAAGAACAGTCAGCACTCTTTCTCACTGAGGTATCTCTCTAGCCCCGACCCTCTCACTTTCCCCCCTTTTATTAAAAACAGATCTTTTTCTAACATAATATATCCTGATTAGGGTTTCCCTTATCTTCTCCTCCTAACTCTTCCCTTGTTTTCCTTCCAAACAGATTCACCCTGCTTTTTTTCTGTCTTACTAGAAAACAAACAGGATCTCTTCTAAGAGATAATAATAAAATATAAGTTAAAATAAAAAACGAATGCATTAAAATAGGACAAAACAAATAAAAAGGAGGAAAATATCTCCAAAGAAGGTACAAGAAAAAGATATTGATACAGAGAACCACTTGTTCACACACTCAGGAATCCCACAAAAACACCAAACTGGAAGCCACAATATATATGCAAAAGACCTGTAGGGTAAAAAAAGAGAGAGAACAGAAAGTCCTGACACACATTGTGAGACAAGAAACCTCCAAAGATGCCACTGACTTTGTTTTCTCTTGGCCATCTACTGCTGGGCATGTGCCTGCCTTTAAGTGTAGCTTCTTTCCCCAGTGAGACTCCCTTGGAGAAAACTAAATGTTCATTTGCAAGTGGTTATCAATTGGAGATAGCTTCTGGGTTAGGGGTGGGGTATATGTACACTTTCCCTCTCAGCTCTAGGACTCTGGTGCAGATCTGCTTCAGTCTCTGTGAGTTCACATGAGCTTTGTTCCTGTTGATTCAGGGGCCTTGTTTTCTTGGTGTTCTCCATTCCCTCTGGCGTTTACACTCTTTCTGTCTCCTATTCTGCAGGGTTCCCTGAGCTCTGATGGGAGAGATTTGATGAAGACACCAGTTAAGGAATGAGTGTTCCAAGGTCTCTTACTCTCTTGATATTGTCTGGCTGGGAGTCTCTGTATTTGTTCCTAATACTGCAGTTGTATAGGCCACAGTTCCAACTTTGAGTTTTCTGCAGGAGGAAGCTTCTCTGATTATGTCTGAAGAAGCACTGATCTATGAGAAGAATTTCATTGGGCATCATTTTATTGCTCCATTATTTTAGTAGAACAGTAAGCATTTCATTGTACCCCAGGTTCCTATCTTATCTAGTCTCAGACTTTTGGTCACCCAGTGTGTGTTCCTACTTGTGGAGTGGTCTTAAGTCAAATTAGATATTGGGTGGTTTCTCTCACAAGCTTTGTGTTACCATTGCACACAAAACCAGCCAGTACAGTCGATGACTGTTTCTCCTTTGGTAGCATGCAGAATGCCTTCCTGTGCCAAATATGCTAGCATGCAACCACCTCATTTTCTTACTGAGTCTCTTGGCAGAGGATCTTAACTGTGCCTGTCATGGCCTATACTGAATATTTTATTCCCCTTTCCTCCAATTTTTTGAAAAAAGTTTGAGACAGAGTTCACCTTATGTAGCATATCCTGGCCTTGACCATGAGATCTTCCTAAGTGTTAGGATTATAGACACATGCTAACACATTTGGTCTCATTTCTAAACAACTCTAACATATGCTCAAGAAGATTGTTAGTCAGAGTGGCTAAGAAAGAGTCTTACAAAAAAGCCAATATTGGAAGTTTATGGAAATGAAAGTTTACTGATTCTTCACTAAGGATGTGATTTTTAGATGTCACTTAAACCTCTAGAGACCCAATTTCTCTTATGTCTATGACTGAGGATAATGTGAGGAAACAATAAATACCTAAAGAGGGTAGACGGGAAATATGCCAGTCCACACTCCTCTTCCTCTTCCTCCTCCTCTGTGTTCTCAAGTATTGGCATGAGAAAGAGAAGTTGAAGGGAAATTGGTTTAAACTCTCTCTCTCTCTCTCTCTCTCTCTCTCTCTCTCTCTCTCTCTGTATGTAAAGCTCAAGTACATAGAAAACTAATGAAATTTCTGGTTACCCATGTCCCTTTTCTATGACCTGAAGAATATTGATGATGTGTAATTTCAAAGAGACACTTAGTTTCTAGTACCACCAGGGCAGGTGGGTTCTTCTGATATAGTCCCAGGTCCCCGAACATTTCCTTACTGTAGTTTCAAGGTACTCTTAGTACTTCACACGTTCAAGATGTCTAGAGGTCGATGGTTTGCAGCATTCAGAGATTTTAGCACAACCTTAGTTTTCTCAAAACATTACAAGCACTAGATGAGCCTGATCTCTTATGTTCTTTATGTTTCTGACCTTGAAATTATTCAAAAGGGTTGCATTTAAATATATACTACCTAAAACATGCCGGCTGCCTGAAAGGGATAAAAAAGTTTCCTTGAGAAGTTGGAGATTTGACATTCACTGCTGGATTCAAAGCTAATGCACAGCCTTTTATTCCACAGAAAGCCCTTGTCAAACTTTACTCTCATGAATTATTTGAATACAGCTGTCTGAAAGCTTTTTAAAAAATGCCTTAAGGGTATTAGCACTTTGCTCTAGAGTGGGAAGACTTTATTTTAATGTTTTGATCACATGTTTTCAAATTTAGAGTTTGATTTCATTTCCCCAATTACATTCCTCTAATTTCTGGCTTTGATGTGAAATAGATGATTTGTTTTTTGATGGAGAAAAATGTTCAGAGGTAATGAGTCTCCTGTTAGAAAGACCACTAAGAAGATTAACGCATTATATAACTTTGTTTTGTAACGGTTACAACAAAACCCACCTATTTATACATATGAATTTAACAGTTTTTATATTTACTTGGCCTGGGAGATTAGGATGTTGGTGGATAATAACTTTCATTGTAGCTTTGAGAGAAACATTTTATTGTAATGGGCTAGAATCACATTCTTCAATTAGAGCTTTTGGGTTTCATTTCTCACTGGTTCATACCGATTTTCATAATTAGTTTCAAACTTAATCACATAAAATTTGAGAGGAAAAAGGAATGATGTATGTGCATTTTGCATCTGAATACATTTTAAGCTGTTTGTCACAGACCTTTGATCACATGTTAAGCCAGAGATGCTCAAATGAAGAAATAAAGGGATTTACAACTGTGGAGTAGCAGAAGAATTGTATACCCTATATCTTCCCTAATTGGAGACCTAGAAGGTTGTCTTTAAGAATATGATAAAGGCATATGGACATACATTGAATTAGATATTTTGCTGTATAAAAATTCTTAATATATGGAAGATACTTGTGGATACTTGAGAGACAGCTTGGTGTAGACAAAAAGCTAACTGAATTTATCTATGCATAAAGAATACCAATCAGTAAGGCAGGAGCTGGTTGGCTTTACTTTTCAACTTGACACAACTTGGAAAGAGACTCTTAACGAGGGATTATCTCTATTGGGTTGTCCTGAGTGTGTGTATAGGGTTGCCTTAAGGTAATTAATGTATGAAGACCCAGCCTACTATGGATGGCACCATTCCCTGGGTAGGGGGAGTGGCTAACACAAATGAGCATAAGCAAGCAAGCAAATAGGCATGTATACATCAGTTTACTCCTGACCATAGACTTGATGTGACAAGCTGCCTTGACTTTCCTGTAAGGATGGACTGAACCTAGAAGCCAAAGAAACTCTTTTCTAAAAGTTGCTTTTTGTCAGGGTATTTTAGTACAGCAACAGAAACAAAACTAGAATAGGTAGTTATCAATGTTCCTTTAAAAGTACTAAATTCAGGGATGTGAATGTTTAAATATAAAAGGAGAGACATAATGCTCAATAAATACATAAAACATTCAATAGTCAACCAATACAGTTGGAAATAAAGCCAAATGTCACTTTGCTGTTAGAATGGAAGAGACCAAACACATTGATAACATGTGACATTGGTGAAGTTGATAAGTTACTCATTCATACAGTGGAGATTAAATGATCCCATTACTCATAGACACACAGAATGTCTCTGTAGGTAATCAGTGGTTATTCCTTTTAGGCGTGAGGGTGACAGTTTACAAAATGCTTGGGCAAATCTGTCTGTGCTAAAAATGATTATATAATGCAATTGGAAACTTTCTGTTCAAGAATGTGACTATTACTGATAGTTTTTAAAGATTTATTAATCTTTTGTTTTATATGTATGAGTATTCAGCCTGTATGCATGTTTGTGTATCAAACGTGTTCATGGTGTCCTCAGAGGCTGAAAAAGGGTATTGGATCTTCTGGAACTGAAGTTACAGATGGTTATGAGTCACAGTGTAGGTTCTGGGAAATGTGTTAAAAACCTGGAAAAAACAAGCATTACACTCTGGTCTTTTAAAGTTACTTTGCTAAAAGCAGGTAAGTAGATGTAAAAAGCTAATTGCTTTGATTATACAGAGCAGAAAAACCTTAAAGATAATCTTTTGGTTGTAGCAAGTTGATTTATGTACACTTTCAATAAGGTTTGTTTTTGTAAGACTATTGGTAACTCACCTAGATTTTGAAAATGTAATCCTTAGATTTGTACAATATAATGTTATCCCAGAAATTATAAATTATATATGTAAACATACATATAATATATTATCAATATCCTTCAATCATTGGTTCTTTTATTCTTAAAAAAAATTGGCTTTGGATAAGGAAAAGAAAGAGCAAATAAAATTAGATATTTTGAGTTTAATTTTTCTGACATTTAGTTTCAAATAATAGTCATAAAACTTCAGAATTTTAACTTATGTCTATACTTAATGTATAGCTGTTTTTATAGCTTTCTCAATATAGTATGCCTAATAATGTTGATTTATATTGGCATCTGTGAATTGGTGCCATTTATAGATATAAGCATACTTACATCATACTCTATGCTTAAATTACATACTGAAAGCATAGCATGTTTAGGGTGTGAAAAATTCAGGATGTTTTTTGTCCAGATCTTTTAACTTAATGCCATTTGACAACATGAAAATATTATTCACATAAAGAGTTATGTGTATTTGTAGAGATTTTAAATCTAATATTGCCTCTTCGAGAACAAGTCTGGCTTTGTCTTTAAATTTTTTTTAACATATTATAGATACATACTGAATTAGATATTTACTTATCTAATCCCTTAGCACTGTTTATAATAAAGTATGTATTACCTGTTAGCAATGAGTTAATGATGTATAACAGTTTTTTCATATCACTAGCAAAAATAATCCATGTCAATGCTGGCAAGACTCAAATATGTTACACATGAGATCAGGCAGTACACCAAGTGTCTAATACTAATGTACGTAACAAATGGAGCAGAGATCAGACACAACAAAAAAATCTCATATTCAGGGCCAGTTCTTTAATTTTTAAAAACATTTTATCTTCTAAATTTATAAAGTTTTCAGGCAAAAAACTCCTGGGAAAATTTCAGAAGATTTGATAAAGTTATATTTTGACAATTTATTCTTTAAATTCAAGTTATTGGTTATTTCTTTTCTTGGTAAGAACCAAATCATATTCTTTCTGCTTATTGCACACACAATACTAGATGAGCTTTCTCAGATCCTGTTATTTATTGTAAGTCATGGCATAGTCTACATGTCACCAGTAAAAGCATATTTAACATGGAGATCTTTAGTAAAACATGCATCAAGGATATTTTATGTATTATAGTTTTTTTTCCTTTTTATTATTATTTTCTAAGTTTTTTTATTTACATTACAAATCATTTCCCCT
Organism: Tokudaia tokunoshimensis; assembly: GCA_036184795.1. Classification (NCBI taxonomy): domain Eukaryota; kingdom Metazoa; phylum Chordata; class Mammalia; order Rodentia; family Muridae; genus Tokudaia; species Tokudaia tokunoshimensis. The sequence continues at coordinate 34,473,280 of BTHU01000009.1, read as the reverse complement.
TCCCCGTTTCTTCCCTCCCCGAAAGTCCCATAAGCCCCCTTCCCTTCTTCTGTTCCCCATTCAACCCCCTCTCGCTTCTCTGTCCTGGTATACCCCTACTTCCAGTCTTTCCAGGACCAGGGGTCTCTCCTTCCATTTTCTTGGAAATCTATTGATATGTGAATTGTGTCTTGGGTATTCCGAGATTCTGGGTTAATATCCCCTTATCAGTGACTGCATACTATGTGTGTTCTTTTGTGATTGGGTTACCTCACTAAGGATGATATTTTCCAGTTCTGACAATTTGCCTAGTAATTTTGTGAATTCATTGTTTTTAATTGCAGAGTAGTATTCCATTGTGTAAATATACCACATCTTCTGAATCTATTCCTCCGTCGAGGGACATCTGGGTTCTTTCCAGCTTCTGGCTATTATAAATAAGGCTGCTATGAACATAGTGGAGCATGTGTCCTTATTGCATGCAGGTAAAGCCTCTGGGTATATGCCCAGGAGTGGTATAGCAGGATCCTCCAGGAGTGTCATGCCCAGTTTTCCGAGGTACTGCCAGACTGCTTTCCAGAGTGGTTGTACCAGCTTGCAATCCCACCAGCAGTGGAGGAGTGTTCCTCTTTCTCCACATCCTCGCCAACAACTGCTGTCTCCTGTGTTTTCGATCTTAGCCATTCTGACTGATGTGAGATGGAATCTCAGGGTTGTTTTGATTTGCATTTCCCTAATGACTAAGGATGTTGAACATCTCTTTAGGTGCTTCTCAGCCATTAGATATTCTTCAGGTGAGAACTCTTTGTTTAGCTCTGTACCACAGTTTTTAATAGGGATATTTGGCTCTCTGGAGTCTAACTTCTTGGGTTCTTTGTATATACTAGATATTAGCCCTCTGTGGAATGTAGGGTTGGTAAAGATCATTTCCCAGTTAGTTGGTTGCCGCTTTGTCCTTTTGACAGTGTCTTTTGCCTTACAGAAACTTTGTAATTTTATGAGGTACCATTTGTCAATTCTTGATCTTAAAGCATAAGATATTTGAGTTCTGTTAAGGAAATTCTCCCCTGTGCCCGTATGTTCAAGGTTCTTTCCTAGTTTCCCTTCTATTAGTTTCAGTGTGTCTGGTTTTATGTGGAAATCCTTGATCCACTTGGAATTGAGCTTAGTGCAAGGAGATAAGAATGGATCAATTTGCATTCTTCTGCATGTTGACCTCCAGTTGAACCAGCACCATTTGTTGAAAAGGCTATCTTTTTTCCACTGGATGGTTTTAGCTCCTTTGTCAAAGATCAAGTGACCATAGGAGTGTGGATTCATTTCTGGGTCTTCAATTCTGTTCCATTGATCTACATGCCTGTCTCTATACCAATACCATGCAGTTTTTAACACTATTGCTTTGTAGTACACCTTGAGAACCGGGATACTGAATCCCCCAGAAGTTCTTTTACTCTTGAGAATAGTTTTAGCTCTCCTGGGTTTTCTGTTATTCCAGATGAAATTTTTTTTATTTTATAAGTTTTTTTATTTACATTCCAAATCATTTCCCCTTTCCCGTGTCCTCCCTCCCCGAAAGTCCCATAAACCCCCTTCTCTCCCTCTTTTCCCCATTCAACCCCCTATCACTTCTCTGTCCTGGCATTCCCCTACATCCAGTCTTTCCAGGACCGGGGTCTCTCCTTCCACCTTCTTGGAAATCTATTGATATGTGAATTGTGTCTAGGGTATTCCGAGATTCTGGGTCAATATCCCCTTATCAGTGACTGCATGCCATGTGTGTTCTTTTGTGATTGGATTACCTCACTAAGGATGATATTTTCAAGCTCTGACCAGTTTTCGTGAGTTCATTGTTTTTAATTGCAGAGTAGTATTCCATTGTGTAAATATACCACATCTTCTGAATCCATTCCTCCATTGAGGGACATCTGGGTTCTTTCCAGCTTCTGGCTATTATAAATAAGGCTGCTATGAACATAGTGGAGCATGTGTCCTTATTGCATGCAGGTAAAGCCTCTGGGTATATGCCCAGGAGTGGTATAGCCGGATCCTCCAGGAGTGTAATGCCCTGTTTTCCGAGGTACTGCCAGACTGCTTTCCAGAGTGGTTGTACCAGCTTGCAATCCCACCAGCAGTGGAGGAGTGTTCCTCTTTCTCCACATCCTCGCCAACAACTGCTGTCTCCTGTGTTTTCGATCTTAGCCATTCTGACTGGTGTGAGATGGAATCTCAGGGTTGTTTTGATTTGCATTTCCCTAATGACTAAGGATGATGAACATCTCTTTAGGTGCTTCTCAGCCATTAGATATTCTTCAGGTGAGAACTCTTTGTTTAGCTCTGTACCCCATTTTTTAAAAGGGTTACTTGGCTCTCTGGAGTTTAACTTCTTGGGTTCTTTGTATATACTAGATATTAGCCCCCTGTCGAATGTAGGGTTGGTAAAGATCATTTCCCAGTTAGTTGGTTGCCGCTCTGTCTTTTTGACAGTGTCTTTTGCCTTACAGAAACTTTGTAATTTAATGAGGTCCCATTTGTCAATTCTTGATCTTAGAGCATAAGCTATTGGAGTTCTATTCAGGAAATTCTCCCCTGTGCCCAAATATTCAAGGTTCTTTCCTAGTTTCCTTTCTATTAGTTTCAATCTGTCTGGTTTTATGTGGAGGTCCTTGATCCACTTGGAACTGAGTTTAGTGCAAGGAGATAAGAATGGATCAATTTGCATTCTTCTGCATGTTGACCTCCAGTTGAGCCAGCACCATTTGTTGAAAAGGCTATCTTTTTTCCATTGGATGGTTTTAGCTCCTTTGTCAAAGATTAAGTGACTATAGGAGTGTGGATTCATTTCTGGGTCTTCAATTCTGTTTCATTGATCTACATGCCTGTCACTGTACCAATACCATGCAGTTATTAACACTATTGCTCTGTAGTACAGCTTGAGGTCTGGGATATTGATTCCCCCAGAAGTTCTTTTACTCTTGAGAATAGTTTTAGCTATCCTGGGTTTTCTGTTATTCCAGATGAATTTTTGAATTGCTCTTTCTAACTCTATGAAGAATGGAGTTGGGATTTTTATGGGGATTGCATTGAATCTGAATATTGCTTTAGCAAGATGGTCATTTTTACTATATTAATCCTGCCAATCCATGAGCATGGCAGGTTTTTCCATCTTCTGAGGTCTTCTTCAATTTCTTTCTTCAGAGACTTGAAGTTCTTGTCATACAGATCTTTCACTTGTTTGGTTAGAATCACACCAAGATACTTTATATTGTTTGTGGCTATCGTGAAGGGTATCATTTCTCTTACTTCTTTCTCAGCCTGCTTATCCTTTGAGTATAGGAAGGCTACTGATTTGCTTGAGTTAATTTTGTATCCAGCCACTTTGCTGAAGTTGTTTATCAGCTGCAGGAGTTCTCTGGTGGAGTTCTTTGGGTCGCTTAAGTATACTATCATATCATCTGCAAATAGTGATAGTTTGACTTCTTCCTTTCCAATTTGTATCCCTTTGACCTCCTTTTGTTGTCTAATTGCTCTAGCTAGAACTTCAAGTACTATATTGAAAAGATATGGAGAGAGAGGGCATCCTTGTCTAGTCCCTGATTTCAGTGGGATTGCTTCAAGTTTCTCTCCATTTAGATTGATGCTGGCTACCGGTTTGCTGTAAACTGCTTTTACTATGTTTAGATATGGGCCTCGAATTCCTGATCTTTCCAAGACCTTTAGCATGAACGGATGCTGAATTTTGTCAAATGCTTTTCTCAGCATCTAATGAGATGACCATGTGGTTTTTTTCTTTGAGATTGTTTATATAGGGGATTACATTGATGGACTTCCTTATATTGAACCATCCCTGTATCCCTGGGATGAAGCCTACTTGATCGTGGTGAATGATCGTCTTGATATGTTCTTGGATTCGGTTGGCAAGAATTTCATTGAGTATTTTTGCGTTGATATTCATAAGAGAGATTGACCTGAGATTCTCTTTCTTTGTCGGATCTTTGTGTGTTTTTGGTATTAGCGTAATTGTGGCTTCATAGAAGGAGTTGGGTAGTGTTCCTTCTCTTTCTATTTTGTGGAATAGTTTGAAGAGTATTGGTGTTAGGTCTTCTTTGAAGATTTGATAGAATTCTGCACTAAAACCATCTGGACCTGTGCTTTTTTTGGTTGGAAGACTTCCAATGACGACTTCTATTTCTTCAGGAGTTATAGAACGGTTTAGATGGTCTATTTGATCCTGATTTAATTTTGGTATTTGGTATCTGTCTAGGAAATTTTCCATTTCCTCCAGATTTTCTAGTTGTGTTGAATACAGGCTTTTGTAGTAGGATCTGATGATTTTTTGAATTTCCTCAGTTTCTGTTGTTATATCTCCCTTTTTGTTTCTGATTTTGTTAATTTGGGTACTGTCTCTGTGCCCCCTGGGTAGTTTGGCTAAGGGCTTATCTATCTTGTTGATTTTCTCAAAAGAACCAACTCCTAGTTTTGTTGATTCTTTGTATGGTTCTATTTGTTTCTACTTGATTGATTTCAGCCCTGAGTTTGATGATTTCCTGCCTTCTACTTCTCTTGGGTGTATTTGCTTTTTTTTGTTCCAGGGCTTTCAGGTGTGCCATTAAGCTGCTAGTGTATGCTCTCTCCTGTTTCTTTTTGTAGGCACTCAGGGCTATGAATTTTCCTCTTAGCACTGCTTTCATTGTGTCTCATAAATTAGGGTATGTTGTGCCTTCATTTTCATTAAATTTTAAAAAGCCTTTGATTTGTTTCTTTATTTCCTCCTTGATCAAGGTATCATTGAGTAGAGCATTGTTCAGCTTCCACATGTATGTGGGCTTTCTGTTGTTTTTGTTGTTATTGAAGACCACCCTTATTCCATAGTGATCTGATCGGAGGCATGGGATTAATTTGATCTTCTTATATCTGTTGAGGTCTGTATTGTATCTAATTATATGGTTGATTTTGGAGAAGGTACCATGAGGTGCTGAGAAGAAGGTATATTCTTTTGCTTTAGGATGAAATGTTCTATATACATCTGTTAGTTCCATTTGGTCCAAGGCTTCAATTAGTTTCACTGTGTCCCTGTTTAGTTTCTGCTTTCCTAAATGATCCATTTCAGAGAGTGGGGTGTTGAAGTCACCCCCTATTATTGTGCGAGGTGCGATGTGTGCTTTGAGCTTTAGTAAAGTTTCTTTTACGAATGAGGGTGCCCTTGCAATTGGAGCATAGATATTCATAATTGAAAGTTCTTCTTGGTGGATTTTTTCTTTGACCAGTATGTAGTATCCTTCTGTGCCTGTTTTGATGACTTTAGGTTGAAAGTCAATTCTATGTGATATTAGGATGGCTACTCTGGCTCGTTTTCTGGGACTATTTGCTTGTAAAATTGTTTTCCAGCCGTTTACTCTGAGGTAGTGTTTGTTTTTGACACTGAGGTGCGTTTCTTGCACGCAGCAAAATGCTGGGTCCTGTTTACGTATCCAGTCGGTTAGTCTATGTCTTTTTATTGGGGAATTGAGACCATTGATATTAAGAGAGATTAAGGAATAGTGATTATTGCCACCTGCTATTCTTGACTCTATCTTTATGTTTGAGTGGTTATCTACTTTTGAGTTTGATGCAAGAAGGTTACTATCTTGTTTTTTCCATGGTGTAGTTTCCCTCCTTGTATTGGCGGTTTCCACCTATTATCCTTTGCAGGGCTGGGTTTGTGGAAAGATATTGTGTACATTTGGTTTTATTATGGAATATCTTGGTCTCTCCATCTATGGTGATTGAGAGTTTTGCTGGGTATAGTAGTCTAGGCTGGCATTTGTGTTCTCTTAGTGTCTGCATGAGATCTGCCCAGGATCTTCTGGCTTTCATAGTCTCTGGTGAGAAGTCTGATGTGATTCGGATAGGTCTGCCTCTGTAAGTTACTTGCCCTTTTCCCCTTACTGCTTTTAATATTCTTTCATTGTTTAGTACATTTGGTGTTTTGATTATTATGTGCCAGGAGGTATTTCTGTTCTAGTCCAGTCTGTTTGGAGTTCTGTAGGCTTCTTGTACGTTCATAGGCATCTCTCTCTTTAGGTTAGGGAAGTTTTCCTCCGTAATTTTGTTGAAGATATTTACTGGCCCTTTAAGTTGCAAATCTTCACTCTCATCTATACCTATAATCCTTAGGTTTGGTCTTCTCACTGTGTCCTGGATTTCCTGGATGTTTAGGGTTACACGTTTTTTGCATTTTGCATTTTCTTTGACTGTTGAGTCGATGCTTTCTATGGTGTCTTCAGCACCTGAGATTCTTTCTTCCATCTCTTGTATTCTATTGTTGATGTTTGCATCTATGACTTCTGATTTCTTCCCAAGGTTTTCTATCTCCAAAGTTGTCTCCCTCTGATTTCTTAGTTGTTTCTACTTCCTTTTTTAGATCCTGGATGGATTTGCTCAGATCCTTCACTTTTTGTTTGTATTTTCTTGTATTTCTTTGAGATATTTTTGCATTTCCTCTTTCAGGATTTCTGCCTGTTGACCCAAGTTCTCCTGTATTTCTTTAAGCAATTTTTGTGTTTCCTCCTCATGGGCTTCCATCTGTTGATACATATTCTCCTGCATTTCTTTAAGCAATTCTTGTTTCCTTTATAAGAGCATTTACCTGTTGATTCATTTCTTTAAGTGATTTTTTTGTTGCCTCCTTATGGGCCTCTATCAGTTGACCCATATTCTCCTGCATTTCTCTAAGCGATTTTTGTTTTTCCTTTATAAGGGCTTCTACCCACTAATTCATGTTCTCCTCTATTTCTTTATGAGATTTATTTGCGTCCTTCTTGAAATCCTCTAATAGCAACAAGAGAAGTGATTTTAAATCCAGATCTTGCTTTTTGGGTGTGATGGGGTATCCAGGACTTGCTGCTGTTGGAGAGTTGGGTTTGGATGATGCCATATTTTCTTGATTTCTGTTAATAACGTTTCTACGTTTGCCTTTTGCCATCTGGTTACCTCTGGTGTTAGTTGTTCCTGCTGTCACTGGTTGTTGCTTGGACCTCCTGTGAGCCTGCAAGGCTATTTCTGGCCTCCCCCCCCCCGGATTACCGGGATTCCCCTGGCACCGATTGCTGGGGGGCTGCCCTGCTCCTGAGTGACTTTGGAGCCCTAATGTGCCTTGCCCCAAGTGATGTTATATTGGGTAATCCCTGCACATCCGAAGGCTCAGTGTAGTCAATCCCCAGAGCAGAGGTCGCCAAGGGGAGGCTGGTGCGCTCCCTCCCTGTGCCGGTCCCTCTGCAGGGCAGATGTCCCACAGCAGATCTGGCATGTAGGTGACCACAGAACTGCCCAGCTCTTAGGAGCAGGGAGCACACAAGCTGGCTGAGTCCCAAGCGATATTATGCTTGTATTATAGTTTGATACTGTTTTATAATTAATTACTGCACATATAAAGATATTCATGGACAAGAAACCTATGGCAATCATCTATTAAAAAGATTTTTTCATGTGCATCCTTTATTGGTATTTTATTTTTATTTCTATTAATATTTATTAAGATATTTTATCTTAGCAAGTCTTGCTCGGTAACTTCTAATATCAAGAAAATGTCCTAAAGCAATTATATTTAGAGTTTTTTGCATTATCCTCCTAATGTATTTTAAATAATACATTTTCATTAACAAATAATTTTTATATTTTTTTGTTTTCTATTATTCTTGACTACTAATGAATGAAGAGAAATGAATGTAAATTTTAGTTTCTTGGGAGGTAAGGGAAGTCTGTTTCAGAAGAAAGTCCTTACCAATATAAATTTTGTAGCTTTAAACTTTTATCTTTCAACTAATGAATGCTGTTTTATTCTGTCGCAAATTGTGCTTTCATCAAAGTCCTTGTTTTAGGTGGCTACTAGTCTTCAAAGATACTTGCTCTAGAAGATCAAATGATTGTTGATTCAAATCATTTTAATAATCTATGGGATATATTTTTTATGCACAAATAAATCAGTTTTGATAGATTTTCAAAAAGTGAAGTGTATTCACATTTATAAGGCACAGCACAACAGATTTATAAGGTCCATGAACAGATAGTTAAATCCCAATTACATTACAGAATAAAACAAATCAGTCTGGTTGTATTTTAAATTTTTATGGTATGTCATATTACTGTCTCTTTTCTGAGCTGCTATCCCCACAGTGAGAGCTTTAATTTAAAATGAATTATTCTATGTCCCGAATTAGCATTTGAGTGCTCACATTTCAGTTAGACCAAATATTAAAATGAAGGAAATGTTTTGGATCAATAGTTGTGTTACTCAGTGGAGAATCCTCCAGAGTGTTAACAAGAGGCTGCACATACCTTATTACATGTCTTGGAAGGTCTCAACTCCCAAGGGTATGGAGTGTGACAAGGTCTGGACAACTAACTTTTATGTGTACTACCCAGGAAGCTGTTGGAGAACCCCCTAGCTCATAAATTGGTTTTGTTTGACGTAATTCCCTATGAAACTTCTGTATATCATAGTGTCAGATGCCCTTGACTCCCTCACTAAAGATGCTAGAATAGTGATTCTCAGTATATGGCTTCCAACCCCTTTGAGGAGGTAGAACAATCCTTTCACAGTTATTGTGTATTAGATATTCTGCATATCAGATATGTACATTACAATTCATAGCAGTAACATAATTATAGTTATGAAGTAGCAACAAAATAATTTTATGGTTGAGGGTCACCAGAACATGAAGAACTGTATTAAAGGGTTGCAGCATTAGGAGGTCTGAGAACCACTGTTTGAGAACCACCCAGAGTAATCCAGAGGAGAATTCATACCTTCTCTTCAGAGTATAGGGAACTCTTGTGTTAGATGACTCTCTAATGGGACTAACTTTTGCTGCAGTCACTCCATTAACCCAGTCATTAAGGACAATAACTAATAGAATTAACACACAAATTGACATAAAAACAGTAAATTCAGAATACCTGGTTAGATCCTAAAAGGACTAGTCATCCTTAACTCTTTCTTTTCTTTTTATTATTATTATTTTTTACTTACTCAATCTACATCACAATCACTGTACCTCTCCCAGCCACCCCTTCCTCCCCTATCCTCCTCTGTGCTGGCACTTCCCCACAGGTGTCCATCAACTCTGGTACATCTAGTCCCTAAAAAGCCAGGCACTTCCTCTCCCTCTGGGGACAGACAAAGCAGTCCAGCTGGAAGAACACATCCCACATACAGGCAACAGCTTTTGGGATAGCGCCACTCCAGTTGTTCAGAATCCAAATGAAAACCAAGCTACACATCTTCTACATATGTGTGGGAAGGCCTAGTTCCAGCCTGTGTGTGTTCTTTGTCTGGTGGTTCAGTCTCTGAGAGCTCTAAGGGGCAAGGTTAGTTAACTCTGTCGGTCTTTTCGTGGGGTTCCTGTCCCCTTCAGGATCCACAATCCCTCATCATATTCTTCTATAAGAGTTCCCAAGCTCCATTCACTGTTTGACTGTGGGTATATACATCTGTGTGAGTCAGTTGGTAGGTAGAGCCTCTCAGAGGACATTCACGCTTTACTCCTGTCTGCAAGCATAACAGACATTATATCATTAATAGTGTCAGGGATTGGTACTTTCCCAAGAGATGGATCTCAAGTTGGTGTGATGGTATAAATATGGTTGGTCCAGGGAGTGCCACTCTTTGGAGATGTGGCCTTGTTGAAGGAAGTCTGTGGGCATGAGCTTTATTTATTTATTTATTTATCTATTTTTGGTTTTTTGAGACAGGGTTGGGCATGAGCTTTAAGAGTCCCAGCTACCCGGAAGCCAATCTTCTCCCAGAGGCCTTCAGATGAAGATGTAGAACTCTCAACTCCTCCTGCACCATGCCTGCCTGGACATTTCTATGCTCCCGCCTTGATAATAACAGACTGAACCTCTGAACTTGTAAACCAGACCCAATTAAGTGTAATCCTTTGAAGAGTTGCCCTGGCCATAGTGTCTGCTCATAGTAAAACCCTAAATAAGACAGTTGGTGTCCCTATCGCTCCACTGGGGTTCTTGTCTGGCTTCAGGTTGCATATCCCCAAATGCTGTGAGTCACAGCTAAGGTTATCCCCATTGATTCTTGGGTGCCTCCTTATCCCAGGTCTGTCTTATCCTGCAGATGCTTCCCCATCCTCACATTGACATCACTTGCAGATTTCCATTCATTCTCATGGACATCTTTCCTGTCCCTCCTCTCACCTGATCCTGAACATCCCCATTCCCTTCCCCATACCCTCTCATATAGTTAATGATGATCTGTGTTAAAAATCTTTAGGTAAAATGTTAATTGGAGCTAACATTTCTACATGGTACTAAAGTGTTGTTTTTATAGATTATTTACTAGTTATTAAATTGGGAACTTGATCTTATAGTTCATCATCTGGTTATAAACCACTATATCCCATCAATCAAACTTAAGTTACAAATAGTAGAAGACTGTGGGGAGAAAATACTTTTATGCAAAGATTAAAAAGTATTGAACCAGGGAAGACCCTCTGAAGGACAAGATTTGAAGAGTTGGACACCTGGAATGACACTGTAACAAAGTATGTAGAGGATGACCATTAACCAAACAAAACTGAATTATGCATCCCATTATTTTTTACAAGTGTACACGCTAATGAAGTAAAAGTGAATTATAGTATTAAGCTTGTAGGGTGCCAGCCACCTCATCTTAGATTTTTTCAGTTTTAGTTCTCCAAACCATCATATCCTAGAAACTAAAGTCTGGTACTCTACCAGCTTTGCATCTTTCCCTCTGGTCCTTGTCTCTCATATTCGATTGTAGAATTTGTGGAGGAAGCCTTGACAAACAAGGAAAAGTGATAAAAGGATTGCCACTTTGTTCCCCAGTGCTAGCTGACTCTGGAAACAAGAAGGAAAAAGCTCTAAATTAGATATGGGGTTTATTTTTTTCCCTTTGAGCATTTTATTTTATTTTGTTTTAGGGGATGATAGAAAATGGTCCCCAGATTGAGTGTGATGATAGTTATTGTGTAACTCTGTATAGGCTGAAAAATAATGTCCTCACAAAATGGTTAAATTGCATGTTTCAATAAAGTTGATTTTTTTTTAAAAGACTAGTCAGCTAGGATTGTCTTGGGGCTCCCAGGTAGCACAGGCATAATATTTCCCATGCTCCCTCCAATTATGAGGAAAATCCCCCCTAAACTGATTTAACTTGAAATTCAAATAAAAGTTCCCTGAGAATTCTCAATTTTCATTCCACAATGGCTGTAATTTCAAAGCTAAACAAAACGGCTACTCAAGCTTTGAAAACAGGTTAACTCATGTGCTATCAGCTTGTCCTGAAAAGTGGCCCAAGGTGAGTTTGCACGACTGTCACTTCTTAAACACAGAGACAAAGCTTAACCCCAAATCTAAAGACAAATGTCCAGTCGAGCTATGGAGAAAATTAAACTGAGCATGCACTAAACTGATGTCTCTTGTCATGTGACTGAGCTACTCTAGAAATGGCTCAACTGCTTTCTTTCCAGATTTCTTTATAAATTGGTACTGACAATGCAAAACAAACAGGGTTAGGATCACAGAAGTTTACCATGGCCTTCCCAAACCATAAACTAAACAATTAGACAGCACAAATAGAATAATGTCAAAAATCCCCTTTCCATCGCCTGCCCACTAATGTGCATCCACAGAAAACTGTGCTCAGACACTGGGAAGAGAGGAATAAGCTCCCAGCAGCTGTAAATTCTGGGGGTTTCCTAACTGATGTCCTTAGCTACAAGCCTTCTTCTTTGTTCATTAAGCCCCCAGCTATGGACATGGACTTGGGTTCATAAACTTTTCATCATATTTCAAAAGGAAATTAGAAGCAGATTGGTGAGAGAAAGTGGACTTAGTCTTTAGCTAGGACTAGGGAGAGGAAACTCTTTAGTCTCTCTCTACCCTTCCCATGGTGATCCTATAATTATTGACATTATGAAATAAAACTTAGGACCTGTGGGTATGTTGATTTAGAGGTAAAACAAACTGTCAGAATTGTTTCCTGAGGGGGAAGTTCTTCTTCTCTGATCACAGAGCTATAGTCTATTTTCTTCCTCAGCGTGGGGCTTCTGGACAAACAGCTCTTTGGTACTTTGTTTTAGAGCGTCTTGCTACACTGTTTCCTGATCGCACTCTTCTTTATGGCTGAATAAAGCCCTGCTGTGTGTATCCTCCATATTTTCTTTATCCTTTGGTTGAATACATCTAGGCTGATTCCATGACTTGACTTTGTGTGTAATGCTGCATAAATACCTCAGAGTGACACAAGTGATCATATGGTAGCCATAATTAATTATTTTCTCTTTTGAGAAATTTCTCTACTCCTTTCCATGTTGACTTCACTAACTTACATCTATACAGCTGGGAGATAGTGGGCCATACCAGGAAACTTGATAGAGTTGAGTTGGTTCAGAATCTCCAGAACATAGGCACCCACCTGAGATGGTAGGTGGCTCCTTGCAGCCCACTAGATTCCTGGTCTGGAACACATGCCTTCTCCTCCTCCTCCTCCTCCTCCTTCTCCTCCTCTTTCCTCTTCCTCTTCCTCTTTCTCCTCCTCTTCCTCCTCCTTGCATTTCTGCCTTGGTTTCCTTGAATGTTAGTTTATAATCTATAAAACAAGTAGATCTTCCCTCCTAAGTTGGTTTCGCTCAGTGTTTTAGCACAACAACAGAAAGCAAACTAGAACAGGGGCTAAGCAAAGAACAGACTTTTCTTTAGTCTTTTATTCACTCTCCACATTTCTATCTTTCTTTACTGTATCTATTAATCAATTGTATTTCTTGAGTAACCTCCCTGTGCCTCTAATGCTTTAAGTGTGACAGCAGATCAATATTGGGAGCAAAAATAATTGGCTTTATAGTGATTTTTTTTTTACTAGAAACTTCTCCATTTGTGGTTAGTGGAGGGCTTCACTGTCAGTTTTATTGTGGGATTCTTGTGCTTATTTTACTGCTCATTAGCCCATTTTCCAGTGGTGTGCAGATATGTGAGCATAAGCAGATGTAAGGGAAAGAGTCATCAATGGATTAAATGAGTGTCACAGAGAATTACAGCGCAGCCTGACTCTTTGGCTGCCCAATTTGGAAAGAATGCACATTGTGCATTGGAGGAGTTATTGACCGGCAGGTAGCAACTGAACTGGAGTTTCCCCTTAGCTAGCAATCTATATGGAAATGATTAAGCCTGCCCACATCCCTGAACCATCTCATTTTCTACTTAGCAATTGTGGAATTACATGAATGCAGATGGCCGGTGTCATCGGGAGGTATTTGTTATTAGTGTTCTTTTATGTTTGTCATTCTCTTCATTAGTAAATATGTCCATCTCTGTTTTCAGGGATGCTCTCTGTGTTTGCCCATGTGCTCCTGAGTCTTGTCTGGGAGATGTTAATGTTTCCCACCGACTGCTATTACAACTTTTTTTGACACCATTCTCTCGAAACAATGCATTCTTTTATCCCAGAGAAATTTCCAGTAGGGCAGGACACATGTTAGTATCTTCCGGGGGAGACTTTCAGTTCATGCTGGGGAAGTTATTTAATTTATTAGGTTCATAGTGAGACTTTAAATGTTAACATTAAGGTCAACAGAACACTTGGTGTTTTGCTTCTAAAAGTCTTGGTTGATTTAAAAATAAATCATTAGAGACAGACCATTAAATTTATAAACTATGAATGTGCTTAATAGCCCTGTTTAATAAAATAGCCTTAAGTTTTTCAATGGACCATTGCTTCTACCTGAGGTTATGTTCAGATTTCAAATATTCTTGACCATCTTGAAGGTGATTATTTGTCTCAGATGATAGCAAGACCACTGCCTTTGCAGAGCATTTGTCTGTTTGACTTCATTGTGAGGTGAAATTATAAACGGTGGTAGTATTTCCAAGAGTATTAAAACTAACAAAACCTTTTTGCTTATGGTAAGTGGGTTATTAAAATGACTTTCAACTCCATAAATACTAAGGTCTGAAAATCAAGATTAAAGTTTCTGGATTTTGTCAACAAGTTTCTAAAAATAGTGGCAACTCTAATAACCTCTAAATAAAAAAAATACTTTAAAATCTTACATTGTTATACACAAAGTGGCATTGCTATAACATAAAACCCGAGTCTGGTTATTTTATGAAGAAAACAAGTTTGTACAGTTCATAGTTTAGAAACTTAAAGTCAAAGATTGGGCACTTTGTACATTCACCTTCTGGTGAAGGCCTGATGGTTTGAACACACTGTCACTGGGAGGATGTGTATGAGCAGTCACAGGGACAGGAAGTGAGTTGGAGTCAGGCTTGCCCTTTGACCTTCTACTAGGCTCTACCTCTTACAGGTTGCACATTTCTATTCATGGCTGTAAGAGGCCCCCAAGGAACTGACAACCACAGTGGCAACATTTTTAAGACTAGAATTCAGGACATTAATTACTACTCAGGTTTGAAGAGACACCTTGCATACTGTGATCATTTGGATGTCCCTTTGAGTTGAATATGGATTAATAACTTGGCCACTGTCTGACTCATTTCTTTACTGGAGGGCTTGTTAGGGGTAGGATTCTTGAGATTATTATGGCCAGAGGAGGAGATGAACAGTTTACAACCTGCAACAAGCAGGTATAAAACTCAACAAAGCAGTGCTTGGCCATCAGTGGCTTCTGTTTCTGAGGAGGATTGGTATTTATTACCTTTCTGTAGTATCAGCAATCCTGGGTAACTACACTTTCGTTCTGAGGTAATTTAGATGCTCTTATAGAAGATTGTTTGTTTTAATCCTAAGCTTCTGGTAAGAATTAAATGTGAGGCAAACACGGAAATCTTTTTGCTTGATGTATTAAGTGGTTCTGGTTAATGTACTCTAACAGCTAACAATATCAAAGAAGAAGGAATTCTAATTAATAATAGGGATTTATTTTACAAGGACTTTGTCACAGGCTTTCCTGTAATTAGAACATAATTTGAACTGTGAAGGCCTTGACAACTTGCTAAGCCTTAACTTTATCCTTGAATTACACAGTGAATGTGCCAGTTGACAAGTACATTTTAGCCAGAGGCAAAAATATCTGGTAGCCTTCACACAATAGTTTGGGGGATAATTTGAGAATGTTACACAAGATCTCACTTTTTGAAATTCAGATCCAGCTGTTGGGTAGGCAGAGGTTTGAAGCCTAAACTGACTCTGTCGTTGAGGTGGGGCCTTTGGACAGGGACAAGGTTTAGATAAAGTCACTAGTGCAGAGCCTATAGGTTTGAGTTCTGGTGGATTCATAAGAAAAGAGAAATGTGCCAAACAGACATAAGTACACATGCACAGTCTTCAGTGTCTAGCAACCTTCTAGGACCATGTCAACAAAAAGACAATTGCTAGATTCAGTTCTTGATTTTGTACTTCAACACAGTAAGCTACAATAAACTTCCCCTTCCCATGAAGCAGCCTGCCTCAGGCATTTTGTTATAGCAGTGGAAAACATGACCACATATACAACTGTATTAGCCTTTCATGTGAACATAACTCTGTTTCTCTCTGAAAGGTAAATAAGTTTTGGAATATATTCACATTAACTCACTTGACTTATATGTAATCTTGGGAGGCTAGATTTTCTTTTGGATTGACTCTCAGAAAGAAAGTAAAGTTTATCTCAAATATGTTCAGAGAAAATATTTGTGAGACAACTAGGCCACCAGTTGAAGAACATTTAGGGGACTCTGTGTCGACATGCTGAATGCTCTCAGAAGAATCTGAAGTTTCCCTGAAACTATTTCTTATATCGCTTAATTGGCAAGGAACCCCAGTAAACACTGTCATAAGTTTTGCAAACATCATCCCCACTTTGGAATGACAATTATATCCAGGTTACTTTTTAACTTAAAAAGTGAACATTTAGACTGCATGATAAATATCGGTTGATTAAAAAAAGTAGGGTGGGGTGGAGTGTGTGTGTGTGGGGTGGGGATATCGTCTTGGAGACAGGGGAAGAGAATGGAATGAGTATCTGTCTGAGGGCCAACCAGGAAGGAGATAGCAACCAGACTGTAAAACAAGATTAAAGATATTTAAAAAAAGATATTAAAAAATTAATCAAAAGCCATGTGCTGTAGACATGTTTGAGCAGAGAGCTCGGGTCTTGATCTTAATAGTTTTCAAAGCTGAATTTTACTTCTGTTTTTCCCCTCTTCTTTATTTGCCATCCAAGTCCCAGATTTTGTTATTTGCCACCCAAGCGACTCTCTTAGAAGAATGTGAAGTCTTGTTCTTGTGATAACATGGGACCATTTAAGAGACTAGATTTGTTTCACCCTGGCATTTATTTGACAATGGAAGGTCGTTTTTGTACTGCAGGCTCACATCTGTCTAAGTTATCTTCTAATTAACCTGACATATGCTTTCTCAGGCATAATTTCCTTCCTACCATTGGTCTCTCAACTTTCAAACTGAGCCTCCCATCAGCACAAAACACTCTGAGATGGTCTCTTTGAAAAATGTATGAATATTACACATTTAAATTGTACACAAGCAGAATTGTGATTCTGTATGTGACATAGTAAGAAAGTCCAATTTCTGATTTTTGGATAAAATAAAACTAGAAATTCTATATTTTTAAAAATACAATCTGGTGTATGTACATCACTTTGGGAACTGCAGTCCTGTGTTTATTATTCTGAATAATTTTCATGGTCTAATATCTCTTGGGCTACATATAACTTCTGTCAGTTTAATACCCAAGGCAGTGACTCACCAACCAGCATCTTAGGCCATCGACGGTCCTTATTTAACTCCCTGGCACATTAAAGTAAATAGTCTACTCTATTTCCTAGTGAGATAAAATCTGGTAATAAAAACAATCTTAGTCTAGGTGGCAAAATAGCCCTTTTGTCCTGCATTTGACTTGCACTTAGATGGATGTGATATCAAAGGCAGAGAGTAAAAAATTATGTAGCCTAGTGTTATAAATTATATGACTTTTTATGTGGTTCACACGGTTGTTCAAAATGGTATTTATGTGGTTCACACTTGTGTTTGTTCAAAGTTGTAGTCATCCTGTAATGCTGAATGCAACAATATTTTAAATTTTAAATTTTATTTTGTATCTATGGTTGTTTTGCCTGCATGTCTGTCTGTGCACCACATGCATGCAGTTCTCATAGAGGCCAGAAGATTAGAGGCCATTAGATCCTCTGGAACTAGAATTACAAATGGTTTTGAGCCACCCTGTGGGTGCCTGAAACAGAATTTGGGTATTCTGCAAGGACAAATGCTCCTATCCACTGAGCCATTTCTCCAGCCCTGCAGCTATATATTTTTTTAATAAGCTAGGCAAATTCTTGAAAAGTGACAAGCAGCATAATTTTATTTTAAACAGAATACTTTTAAATTATACTGAAAGAATTTATGATTGATTATTTTATTTTCCTAATTTATTTATTTTAAATAAAAAGACACATATTTTCTTATTATATTCAAGTAAGTGTTTAAAAATATTTGTACATAATGTATACATACACATAAGAAATATATATATATATGCATGTATTTATCATAAGCAACAAAGTGTATGTATGTAATGGAATTGTTCAACCTAGTTGATTACTTCATGTAATAATACTTTTAATGGTGATTGGATTTAACATCTGGTCTTATCATTTTCTCCCCCAGGACACAGTGCATGATCATCCGCTATCATCTCTCTTCTCTACAATAGGCCACTGAACTTCTTCCTTGTCACTAACGTGGAAGTCATTGTGTTGTTGTATAGTAGAATGACTAAGGACACAAATATCCATATGATTCATACAAAATTTCCCCATTTATCTGAACTAGACTAGGCTTAAAAACAAACAAAGAAACAACCCCAACTCTATGCTGCTTTCCTGACCATAGTCTTCTGGATCTTGAGCAAAATGTCTGAGAATGTTCTTATAGATGTTCAAAAGGGAATCCTTGGATAATAAGAGCTGGGGAAGTGCAGTCCTGGAGTCTGATAAGCCGTTCTTACTTGTGTAGTCTTTGGAGAGTCATCATGCATTAAAAGACTGGGAGTAGGCATCCGGTAAATGGCATCATCGAACTCATCCTAATCCAGTGTCTATGCTTTATATACATTTGTTATCTTATAGTAAGTTAATTTTCTCTGAAATGCATTCTGGGAAATGTGGAGGCAGATTATTCTGGTACTGCTTTACCCAGTTCCTGAATCAACGTTCTAGACTCTAGGCACTAAGAACTAGAGGTGGTTGGGCGGGAATCCTGCTAGGTGCATGGTGTTGCTGCTACCAAGCCACGGGACTTGGGCGGGAATCCTGCTAGGTGCATGGTGTTGCTGCTACCAAGCCACAGGACTTGGGCGGGAATCCTGCTAGGTGCATGGTGTTGCTGCTACCAAGTCACAGGACTTGGGCGGGAATCCTGTTAGGTATATGGTGTTGCTACTACCAAGCCACAGGACTTGGGCGGGAATCCTGTTAGGTGCATGGTGTTGCTGCTACCAAGCCACAGGACCGCTCAGAAATCTTTCAGACAAATGCTGGCTTTATTAGTAGTCCTGTTTTGTTCTCTGAAGAGAAAAACCAGTCCTTCTATGGACGAAATAGAATAGACTGAGCCAGAGGCTGGTCCAGAACTTTTTCTATAGCAACTCCTCTCCTCTCCTTCCTTCCTTCCTTCCTTCCTTCCTTCCTTCCTTCCTTCCTTCCTTCCTTCCTTCCTTATTGCCTTTCTCTCTCTCTTTCTCCCTCCCACCCTCCCTCCTACCCTCCCTCCCTCCCTTCTTCCATCCCTCCTACCCTCTCTCTCTCTCCCTCCCTTCCACCCTCTCTCTCTCCCTCCCTCCCACCCTCTCTCTCTCCCTCCCTCCCCCTCTCTCTCTCCCTCCCTCCCTCTCTTTCTCTCTCTCTCTCCCTCCCATTCTCTCTCTCTCTCTCTCTCTCTCTCTCTCTCTCTCTCTCTCTCTCTTTCAGGGCCCTAGGTTTAAACTGTTTTTCATGAGGGTGGAAGGGTCAAGGTAGATCATTTTCTAAGTGAAGAGGTCTGAGGATAGTAGGCAGAGCATTGGGCTTCCCCTGGGGGTGAGTAGCCGGTCATGTCTATTGCAGCAGAAAGCTAGAAAAGGCAATTTGAAACAGGGTTGTCTATCATAGAGATCTTTGAAAATTCCACGTTACTTCAAAGCATAGGGTGATTGATGTTAAATGTTGCCCCTTTATACTAGGAGTGTAGCTCAGTGGCAGAGCACTTGCCTAGAATGTCTGAAGTCTCAGGGTCCGCTCACAGACTGCAGGGGAAGAAAGCAAACCCTTTGAAAATTTATACAAGTAGTATTGTTGCTCTGCATATTAAATGTTCAAAAGTTAATTTCCCTAGAGCTATTGCAGCATCTATCAATAGCTAGCCTACTTAAGGCCGAGAACTCATCAGAACCTGCATCCTTTTTGGGGGTAAGAAAAAGATCTTGGTATAGATGACCTCATTTGTAAATATGGCGTTTTTTTTTCTTTTTTCTTTTTTTCCCTAAACACAGTTTTGAATCATCAATGAAGTCTCCATATACAAACCCTTCACTCTCCTTCCCAAACCAAGCTTTTGAAGCATGATAAGTCCTCTCCTGCATTTGGTAGTCAGGCTCGGAAATACTTGAACATTAAGGGACTTTTTTCATACAGTGTTCATGACTGCGTTTCATTAGGAACTCCACATACATATTGCACATATACATTGTTTTATGATTAGTGTGCTTATCATGGAAAAGGAAGGTTGAACTCAGAGAGCCCTCCTCGGCTCAGTCAATGCTCACACCCTAACTTGGAAAAAATTCTTTAGCTTTCCAGAGCCCCAGAGTTTCGTACATTAAAATGAGATTTGGCAATACCCCAGGTCGGATCCACATTATAACTTATTCTAATGGAAAGACAGATAGATCCACAAAAGCAGCAAATCAAAGGCCGTTAGTGCTCAGGTCTGTGGGGAAGGTGCCAAGAGGTGGGCTAATCCTGACAGAATAACACACCTCTTTGGAGATCCATATTTCTCAGATATTTAAGAGAAAGCAATATTATTATTATACTATAACAAATTCAAATTTGCTTGGAAACAGACTGAAAAGACATAAAGTTGTAACCCCAAACTCAAGAGTGAATTTTAAATCTCCCAACAGTTTCCTGGAGAATATGCCTCTTCACTGTTAGGATGGTTCTAACACAAGAGCTTGAAGAGCGCTGGCCTGGAGCCCCAGCTCAAAAGTTTCACCAGTGAGACCTGTTAGTCATCTGGGAGCAGAGTCCCAGCACCTCTTCCCTCCCAAGGCATCTGCTCTACCTCATTTACCCTAAGTTCGAAGAGCATCATTACGCAGCACTTGCCAGGTCCTTCACATATTCTTCTTCATACATAAGAGTTCTTTCAAGGTAAGAGCTTCTGCCTGCTTTTTAGATGAGCAAATCAAACGCACAGGTGATTTAAATTATATACTCTGTGAATGCCAGAGGCAGACACTAAATGTTGGCCCTTCGAGCAACTCTCAGAGTTAGAACTCTGGCCTTGTGGGAATGCGGCCTTGGTTGCCCCCTAGAGTCATTGAGAGCGAGAGCCGCGGTAGGAGGGTTGCCTAAGTTGACTCCTCCCACTCATAGCCTGCAGTTTAGGGGCTGAGCTGTACCTGCGGTGGAGCATCATGCCTGTGTTATCAATCCGTCTTTACAGAATCTAGGACATTCCGCTGTGCACAGCTGGACTGAAGTCTTACACTTCAAACAGATCTATCATTTTTCTCTGTTGTGATGGCATATGGCTTTAATGCCTCCAAGGCCAAAGTAGGAGACGTTCCAGATAGAGTGTTCAGAGGGTTTCAGATCTTTTCAGCAGCTGAGACAGAAAACAGAGAATAAGGACAATGTCCTTGAGCTTAAGAAGTACTACTGGGTGCTTTGCATGTATGGGTACTAGTTCCTTAACAGAGGTGAGACAAGCTCACCCTTTATTATCCTCTATGACAGAAAACACTGGTGTTACTTTTTATTTGAGAATTCTGAAATTTAGAAAAGATAACACAGAAGCAACCACTTAACAAACAGCCTGAGGCTCTTCCATATGATTTTCTTCTCTGCTTTTGTGGTTTAATAGACATGATAGTTCCTGCTGACACTTGGTTGCCAATCTCACTTAGTATCTTAGTGACCTTCCATTAGGCTCTGAGCTCTCAAATGCCTTCCAGTGCCGAGTATTATTTCTTACTTCATATTCTCACAGACAGAAGATCCTTTTGAAATTTTGGGTGCGAACAGCTGGTGAGCCCTGTCACAGGCAGTAATAGTACAATATCACAGCTTCTTGTTGTGTGGCCTTTAACAGTGGATATCTGTGGACTAGCCACCAAGGCCACAATGTCTAATGCATTATTTAGCAACACTGTTCCCTTGGTTGAGCACTGTAACTGTGCCCTGAAGAAGGGAAATGGAGAGAAATTTTTATTTTAAAAACTTTTGGTTTCTGTTCAGGCCTGCTTGCTGTCACCCCTGCTTTGTTATTTGTATTTTTGAGGTCGTAAGTTACTTTATTAAGGGGTTTGGATAGGAGTGGGTGCTATCTTATCTCCTATATCCTGCCTATAATTCCAAGAGGACACGACTTAATGGGCTCTGATCTCTCCAGGAAGCTTTCTTTGAAATTCATTTGGATACAGAGGTATTGTGAGTACAATCAGATCAGTAATTTCTTAAACTTTTAGGCAAAGATGAAGAGCGAATGATCTTTGTGTCATCCAAAACCTCAGCTGAGCTTTCCAGATGTTCCATTAGCTTTTCTTTTTTTTTTTTTGAAATCAGAAGCCATGACCAAGTCTCCAATTAATCCCAAGAATAATGTTTTTGTTCCTTTAATTTTTCTTTCTCTAGCTGACTGCAGTATGCACATGTGTACATTTTGAATTTGTAGCATGCAGAGGATAATGTGAAATCATCAGCAGGTCAATAAATTAGGGGGTTTTCTTGAGATCATTATCTAGAGTATAACTATTCTGCGTCAACTACAGGTTCAGTGTTATAATCCTCATACTACTTTATAGAAGACTCAACATGAGTATGTCCTGTAACATAAGGCACTTGTATGATTTATTTGAGGTTCCTGAAATTCAGAAAAAGCAGATAAGATGGATAACACAGAAATGATTCTAGGAAGAAAAGCCATTTATTTTAATAACCAGCCTAGGGAAAGAGGAAATGGTAAGGGAGGACTCGGTGTCTTCTGGACAGGACTTGGCTATTGCATAAGACCAATTTAAGACCAAGCCAGTCAACATCTCAACAAGAATAGGGGAGGTTCTCACAAAGCTTTACCCTTAGCTAACAATAGTTTACAGTTGATGGCTTCTAGGGATAGAAGAGCCAGCTTTCTGCAGGATGTAACCTCTGGTGATAGGTTGTTTATGCTTTAGTAGATGGCACAATACTTTTGCATACACAGTACTAATTGGACTTGCTGGGTTATTGTTACTACTTTTTAAAGGGTATGAAGTTAGGAGGAAGATATAGGAATAGGTTCAGGATGATTTGGAGAGGGGGTACATATATGATCAAAATACTTTGCATTCACTTAGGAGATTTCGTCTATCCTATAGCCTGGTTCTTTGTTATTTTTGGTTTGATTTTTTTATAGACATCCTGGCTGTTGCTGACCCTTGTGTTAACCTGGCTTCATGTTCTTGGTGACCTTTCAGTAAGTGTTGACACTCACATGGTCATCAGTCAATCTGAGTAAGAAGAATGGGCTAGGAGCCAGAAAAGAGGGTATGTGAGGGGCTGTGGTAATTGGAGAACACACACACCTCTTAAGATTACACATGGTATGAAGTCACTGATAAGGGGATATTGACCCAGAATCTCAGAATACCCTAGACACAATCAGCATATCAATAGATTTCTAAAAAGATGGAAGGAGAGACCCCTGGTCCTGGAAAGACTGGATGTAGGGGAACGCCAGGACAGAGTAATGAGAGGGGGTTGAACGGAGAAAAGAGGTAGGGAAGGGGGCTTATGGGACTTTCGGGGAGGGAGGAAACGGGAAAGGGGAAGTGATTTGGAATGTAAATTAAAAAAATAAAATAAAATAAAATTAAAAAAAAAAAGAGTAGGTACCCTTTTTATTTCTGCATGGTGGATTATCTTGGGTATGCCAAATATCTTAAAAATTTAAGATGAGTCAGAGATCTGAATTTTATGTGAAATCTCCATTTTAAGTAGTAGCAGACAAAAAGATATCTACCAGAATTTTATTTTCTGGAGGATGATAGTTGAGGCTTTAGTTTAGTTTAGTCTAGACACAGAGCAGGGATGAATGTCTGCACTGTTTCCCAGGGCTGTACAGGCATCTTTTCCTGATGTCAGTCTTTGAGTAAAGATGGCTTGTTGAGCAAAGTAGAGTGACTTCCAGTCTGTGTACTTGGGCTGTTTCGGGGCTGCCTTCTTGCAGAGTCTTCTTCATGAGAGGGCTTCCTCACAGCTAGGTGTGGTCCACTGAGCTCCTCTGTGTTGCTCACTCTGAACTAGGCACGGCACACCCTTCCTTTAATCCTCTCCTCTTCTTAGGGGGACTTTAGCTGAAGACGGAATGGCAGAATTAATGTTTACAAACTTCCTAGACAGAGCTTCAGAAGAGGGCCATGCTATTTTCAACCAGATCTCTCTTTGTTCCTGTGACCTGCGAATTTTATTTATTCAGTTTCTGATCCCTGTAAGCACACAAAATTGAAAATGGATTAAATTTTCCCAGTTGCAATTGCGTACTTATTTGATGTTACTTTAATTGAAAAGTTTATACTTTTAGCCAATTCTGGAGTGGGAACATCATCTTGAGATTTTTCTTTGTTATTGAACCCAGATCTTTGCATATAACAAAACCACATCCATGTTGTCATGTGCTTTGGTCAAAAATTATTCTACTTTATCAGGGTAATGATTTGTGTTTTCTTCATTCTTGGAGGTATGATGAGAAAAGAATTTTATCAAGACCTTTTGGGAATTCTAGAATTAAAAATTATTGCTTAGTATTTGTTAGGCCTGTAGTATTTTTTTCCTGTTTTTTTTTTGTCATCAAACATTATCATATTTGATACTTTAAATCATTTGAAAGTATCTTATTTAGGGTTTCTATTGCTGTGGTAAAACACCAGGACCAAAAGCAAACTGGAGCAGAAAGAGTTTATTTCATCTTACAACTCTCAAGTTACACCTCATCCCTGAGGGAATTCGGGGTAGGAACCTGGAGGCTGGAACTGAAGCAGAAGCCATGCAGAACTGCTGCTCACGGCCTTGCTCCTATGGCTTGCTATGCTTGTTTTCTTACACGATGCACAACACCAACCCAAAGGTGGCCCCACCCACAATGGGCTAGGCCCTCCCACATCAATCATTAATTAAGAAGATGCTTTATAATCCCACATCAATCATTAATTAAGAAGATGCTTTATAAGTTTGCCTACAGTCTGATCTTATGGAGTCACTTTTTTATTTTTTTTTAAATATCTTATTTTATTTACTTTTTACTTATTCACTTTACATCCTGCTCACTGCTCCCTTTTTGGTCATCCGCTCCCATAATCCTTCCCCCTTTCCCTTCCCCTTCTCTTCTGAGCAGGTGGGGCCTCTTGAGTATCACCCTCTCCCCAAGCACTTTATGTCTCTGTGATGCTAGGCACTTCCTCTCCTACTGGGACCAGACAAGGCAACCCAGCTAGAAGAACATATCCTACATTCAGGCAACAGCTTTTGAAGTCATCCCTGCTCCAGTTGTTCGGGATCCACATGAAGACCAAGCTGCACATCTGCTACATATGTGTGGGGAGGCCTAGTTCCAGCCCTAGTATGTATGTTTTTTGGTTGGTGGTTCAATCTCTAGAGCCCCAAGGATCCAGGTTAGTTGACTCTGTTGGTCTTCCTATGGAGTTCCTATTCCCTTTTGGGGACTGAAATCCCTCCTCCTATTCTTTCGTAAGAGTTCCGAACCTCCATCCACTGTTTGACTGTGAGTGTTTGTCTGCATCTGTGTGAGTTAGTTGGTGACTGAAGCCTCTCAGAGAACAGCCATGCTAGACTGCTATCTGTAAGCATAACAGAGTATCATTAATAGTGTCAGGGATTGATCTCAAGTTGGGCCAGTTATTGGTTAGCCATTCCCTCAGTCTCTGATTCATCTCCAATTTCTTGTTAAACAAGATAAGTTTTGGGTTGAAAGTTTTATGAGTGGGTTGTTGTCCCTATCAGCCCATCAGGGTTCCTGCCTGGTCACAGGAGGCAAGCCTCCCCAGGCTCCATATCCCAATTCTGTGAGTCACAGCTAAGGACATGCCTACCCATTGATTCCTGGGTGTCTCCCCTATCCCAGGTTTCTGGTTCTTCCTGGAGATGCCCCCTTACTTCCCTGTTCCCCCATCAGGTACAGATTACCATTCATTTTCATGGCCATCAGGCCATCCCATCTGCCCTTCCCCACATCCAACCCTGAATGCCCCCCCCACTCCCCTTCTGATCTCCTCTCCCACCCAGTTCCCTACCTCCATCTGCCTTCCACAACCATTCTATTCCCCCTTCCAAGTGAGACTCCTTGCCAGGGCCTTTCTTCTTGTCCCGGGAGGCATTTTTTCCCCCTTAACTCAGGCTCCCTCCTTTCAGATGACTCTAGCTTGGGTCAAGTTGACATGAAAGTTTCCAGTTCAGAAAGTTCCCTAGCAATTCCCCTTTAAAGAGAGAGCAGCATTTTCAAAATGACTCCATTGCTTAGAGTCACACTGTCTCTCAGTTGTGGAATTTGCATTCAAACCTAAATTCATTTAATCCTCAAAGCGCCTCATTTCTAATCACTGTGCCATACAGCATATTCACTCTCAAAAGGATTGTTTCCTTCCACATCAGTAGCTGTGCAGTAAGCTAAGCAAGATGAGCTAGTAGGAGTGAGGCAGGAGCATTCTTGGTCTTTAATTAAGACACAGAAACTGCTTAGGAGATGAACTGCATGTTGTGCATTTCCAGTTTGGGTGGAAGATTTTGCTCTTGGAATGGTAGCAAGCAACTCATCTTGCTTGAGGATTGATGGCAGGGGCATCATGAGAGAATATACCTTCAGGAAAACTGATGCTCTGTGGCTTCTAATGATTTGACGCACACCTTTTCAAGGTTATGATGTTATAAAAGTGATACAGTAGAAATTGTTAGGATTCTGTCTAAGCTCCACTCCATAGTTGCCTGGCAACAGCCAGGTGTGCTCCTCCCTACAGTTACCTGGCAGCATCCAGGTAGTCCTGGCCCACTATAAAAGGGGCTGCTTGTACCCTCCTCTCTCTCTTACTCTCTTGTCTCTTACCTCTTGCTCTCTTGGGTTCTCCTGCCTTCCCCCTTCCCTTCCCCGCCTCTCTCCACATGGTCAGGTCATGGCCGGCCTCTACTTCTCTACTCTCTCCTTTTCTCTGCCTTTCTCTGCCCTTATTATCCCCTTAACTCTCCTCCCCATGCCCTAAATAAACTCTATTCTATACTATACCATTATGCGTGGTAGGGACAGGGGGAAGGGATGTCTTGGCATGGGCCCACTGAAGTACCTCCTTCCCCCACATATCACCAAACACCCCATAGAACATATTCTTTACCCATTTCTCTTTTTATAAACACATCAGAAATTGCACTTAGAATTCTGAATTTTGATCTTTTCCAGTATGTGATGAGCCTCTCTTTTGATGTTTGAGAGGGTCCACGAGTGCTGTTCCTCATCAGTCACAATTCCAAAGGCAGAAGTGCATTGGGTTCTGTGTTGCCAGATTGAGATGTTCAGTAGGCCATATATATTAAGTGCATTCTGACTGTTGATATTTTTAGCTTATGTTGAATTTACTGGGCTGTGATGGCATCTTAAATTAGGGAGTATCTGTGTACAACATTGATGTTGAAGAACCGTGAGAAGAAATAACACCAGACTTTGTAATAATGTGGAATATTGATTTCTGTCATTTTATATGAATTCAGTGGCTGCTTTGGGTTTCCGTCCATGAGTGTTCCTTAATTCATTCAACTGGTCCTTAGTAATGGTTATGAGAACTCAACATGCACAGACTTTGACTGTTGAGCAAAGCTGTTGATCATTTTGAGTTGGGCTTCACATCTATGTACCCTGTTCTGATTCTGGAGTTTGGTATCAGTAGTTATGACTGATGCATTTGTGAGCAATTAAAATCACATACTTTGCTTTTGACCATTAAGGTCTTCCATAAGATTCTCTGCCAGGAAATGGTTGATTAAAAAGGTTCTAGCCAAGCCGGGCGGTGGTGGCGCACGCCTTTAATCCCAGCACTTGGGAGGCAGAGGCAGGAGGATTTCTGAGTTCGAGGCCAGCCTGGTCTACAAAGTGAGTTCCAGGACAGCCAGGGCTACACAGAGAAACCCTGTCTCGAAAAAACCAAAAAAAAAAAAAAGTTCTAGCCAAAACCTACAGCTGAATTTGTCCTGCATACTGTTTTTGCTTCCATATGAATTGATTCCTGAAATGATGCTAAACTTGTTTGTTTCCAAGTATGAAGATCATCTGCTGGAATTAGCACAACCAAGGAAGATATTTTGTTGCTATTTTTTCTAACAGTAATAACATACATGGACAGTAAGATAAAGAGTAAATCTGTTTAAAACTAATAACCTTGGAAGAAATTCCAACCAGGTATATTGGAGATTTCCAGCAATAACTTGTATTGCAGTTATTGGATCATTTCCTCAGCCTTTGCCTCCTTGTGAGATATTAGCATAGCTAATGTGGTATCATTTCAGTTTGTGGGACAGCCAAATGGGTAGAAGGGCTTAGTGGGAAACAAACAATTCTCTGTTCCATTTTAACAGATACAAGGGAACTATTGATATTTTTGTTTCATATTCTCAGAAATTATCTATGATTCTAAATACATAGTCACATAGGTATCTATGCATTGTGTATATGTGTAACTATAGATCTATTTATCTTTAAATGTCTGTCCTTGTTTTGGTACGCATGGGATCATAGGGGTCTTAATTGTCTTATAACCTGATTTTCCTTGCATACTTACTTAGAAGAAATTTCTTACTATATATTTTTATGGTATTATTATATAATGGATAATAAGAATACCCAGAGTACTATGTCCTTGAATATGTGTGGAAGGAAGAAGATGGCTAAGGTATGTGTTGGGATACCACCCTACTATGCTCAGGTACCTTGCTGACCTGGTAGTCTGTGGTCTTAGTTATAAACACACAAAGTCTTGGTCTCTTATATCAGTTTGACCTTCCTCTGCCTCACTTTATATTAATCAGAATACAGGGCTAGTGATAATAGTCCTTTTCTTAGTCTGTGAGAATTAAGTAATGTTGTAAAGTAGTTGTCATAATTTCTGACATGTAATGATTGTTCAATAAATGGTAGGTGTGAACATTATGGGTTCCAAGGGGGGAGTTTTACCTTTGTATTCAATTTCTGATCATTTAAATATGAAGGTCTTTTGTATGCATATAAATATGGGTATTTAAAAGCACCTGCCTTTATAGGCTGCCTTCTCAAAAATGATCTTTAAAAATAAGATTGGGTTCATCCTAACATGCCAATCAATTTTGGAAAGGCTCATTTTCATGCAAATAAGTTATTATTCTGCTTATAAATGGTATGTAAGTTGTGAATAATATTTTACATATTCAGAAAGACAAGGCAAAGCCTTCTTTAGAAGGCTAGAACCTAGAGCTGCAATATAGCTCAGTGTTAGAGCACTTGCCTAGTGTGCACTGTGAATTGGGTTTCTGGTATTGTACAGGGTACAATGGCTATTGAAGAAACAAGAGCATAAAACGTTATGATAAAAATTATAGATGCTTAGATTCATGAACTTGGTTAATGATGTGTAAGTGATGAATGTGACTATTTTTGTCATTATGGAGTCTACATTATGGCTTAAGAAGTATACCTGAGAAAATAAGAGAGGGAGAAGGAATCAACTGTGCAATGACTACAGTATGGATGCAAACAGCAACCAGGAAAGAGTTAGGGGACCCTGGACTCTCTGGAGCCACATTCTGGTGTCTTCTTACTACATAGTGCTAGCCCTACTCACCCAGTGCTCAGGTGATTCCCTTACCCTCTGGCTTCTAGTTGATACAACTGCAGGTATCCCTGTGAGACTGGAGGGTATGAGGAGAGTGAGGCCCAAACATCCATGCTCCTGAGATTTGTCTGCCTACAATACTTAGTATGTGCAATGTAGTTTTCTATGGCACATCTTAGTTTTCTTTAGGCTACTTCTATAGTTATTTTGTTTACTCATTGCTTCATTGTCTAGATCATTAAAAGCAAGGCCTAAGAAGATAGGGAACATGAGCACCTTGACACCAATTTCTTTATGCCATTGTATGACTTGGGTCATAGCAGGTGATCCAGGAGTAATTGCTTTACAGATACATGAAAATAGGTAGATTCATTGTTAATGTGATTGGTGGGGTTGGTCAGTACCTTCTGTCCTTAATCTTGTGGACACTCTTATACTCTTATTGACTGTAAGTTTACAAAGGTAAGATCTATCTATCTTCCTTCCTTCCTTCCTTCCTTCCTTCCTTCCTTCCTTCCTTCCTCCCTCCCTCCCTTCCTCCCTCCCTCCCTCCCTCCCTCCTTCCTTCCTTCCTTCCTTCCTTCCTTCCTTCCTTCCTTCCTTCCTTCCTTTCTTCTTTCCTTCCTTCCCTCCCTCTCTCCTCTTTTCCTCCTTCCTTCCTTCCTTCCCTCTCTCCCTCTTTCCCTCCCTCCCTCCCTCCTTCCTTCCTTCTTTCCCTCCCTCCCTCCTTTTCTTCCTTCCATTTGAAACAGGGCAGCACTGTGCATGTACTTGAGGGTAGCCTTACTCACTGTGCAGACTCTGTAGTAAGCTGCCACCATCTCTGCTTCTGATTTTTTTCTCTTTTCTATGCTGACAGGCCTTTAAGAGAGAAAAGATATGCAGAGCACAGGAACTACTCACTCTTTTCAATTTGTATGCAAATAAATAGAACATTTTATATCTGATTTTGAGTAGGTTAATGACATTTTCAGCTAATCTTGCAGTCCTCAGATTTAAGGGGTCCAGTAAACAATGAGTTTTCAAGAAGAAAACTTGAGTACTCAAATTTCAGGTAATTCCATATACCTGGAAATGACAATATGAAGAACTTTTGTTTGCTATAAGGCATTGTAATTTAACAAAAATAATTTCTGTGTTGATTTGATTGAAAATTCAAGAGGCTAATGCCAGTCTCCTGGGATAAGATTGGAAAACCAAGCATGAGCTTTGGTTAATCTAAAAGTAGAGGCAGTGGATGCTCTCATTTTCAAGGTTGAGTTGCTACTTTAATATATAAATTCTTAACTGAAATGAAGACCTATCCCTGTAAGTTTTACTTCAAGAGGCAGGATTGGCATGGAAATTATTTACCATGAAGTGATATAATCCCTCATTGGGGAAAAATATCCATGTGCTTTACAATCATTTCTTGAGGGTCTACACTGTGGCAGGCTCAGGGGAATATATTAATGAGCAAAATGATGTTGCTGCCTCATGTAATTAGCATTCAAGTGGGGGAAGCAGGAAAATATTTGTATCTTGACGGGAGACAGTCAATTATTTGTGCTATAAAATAAAATATGCAAATAAAGGAAGAGTATATATTGGGTATGGGTTAGGGAAGATCTCTGTGAAGAGACATCATTTAACTAGAGACCTACATGAAGAAGAGCTATGAGCACATCCCAGGCAAGGTGACTAGTGAAGGACAGAGGCAGAGGTGGAGATAGGAGTTTCATGGCTGTCAGTTTTATGAAAACTCTGGGTCCATCTGCCAGTGTGGGTAGCATAATGACTCTGTTATAGCTCACTGCTTCTGCCATAGAAGCAACTGGATTATTACTGCTTTGTTAGAGGACAAGTAGCTGCAGAAAGGCTACAATGGCCCATGATTCATCCTTTCTTTCATGGGATAGTCCTGGACTCAAACATTGGAATCCTCAGTAACCTCTGTTCATTCAGCATTGGTTTCTGATGTTGCTTCTCCAAGGTGTTTCTAATATGCACCCATTGGTTTACAATTAGCATATTTCCCATGCTATTACACTAGCATGAATTCTTTAACAATTCATATCTAAATCACTTCATAGGGGTTGTAACAAAGGTCATTTTGGTTTCCTGGTTGTTCTGCAGCTATAAGAAACATGCCCCCCCTTGCTTTTTTTCTTCTTTTTTTTTTTTAAAAACAGAACATTTCTAAAATTATTTTTTTATTTGATGTATATGAATACACTGTAGGTGTCTTCAGATGCACCAGAAGAGGGCACCAGATCACATTACAGATGGTTGCAAGCCACCATGTGTTTGCTGGGAATTGAACTCAGGATCTCTAGAAGTCAGTGCTCTTAACCTCTGAACCATCTCTCCAGCCCCTTCTTTTCCTCTTTTGAAAATTATGGTAGTGTTCAAGTATTTGAAAATAGCTCTTGAGTCATCCCTTTTAATGCCTGCCCCCCCCACCAGGATGAACTCCTAGGTGAAACAATAACTAGTTCATCTATGAGACAGCTTTCAGAATGCTTACTTCTTTGTTGTGCTTTTTTCTCTTTGAGTTTGTAAAAATCCTTCAAAGACTGACTCCTAAAACTATTTATTCTATATATGTTCTGCTGAACTCCAAGGATGAAATGCCTATCAACTTCTGTGATATGAACATTATACTTCCTTGATCTGAAAATCCTACTGTTGATCAATGAAACCTCAAATTATATCATTTAGTTCTCATCACCTATTGTTTGGACATGAAGTATTTCTCCCATCCCCCAAAGACTTATTTGCTGAAGGCTTGACACCTGGTTGGTGCCATGGAGGTGATTAGATCACGAGGATGCTAGCTTTGTCAATGGATTAATCCTTATCAGTATATTGACTTGTGTAGGGTATTAGGAGGGAGAACTTCACTGAAAGAAGCAGGCTGCTATGCCTTTGAAGAGGGTATCTTGTCTTTGCTCCCAGCCCAGCCCACTACTTCCTTCTCTTTCTGTCCACTATGTTGTTTCTGCATTTCAGTGGGCATGAAAGCAGCAGAGAACTACACACACAGAAACCTCTGAAACCATGAACAAAATAAGTATTTCCTTCTTTAAGTTGATTGCTCAAGTATCTTGTCAAAGGGGCAAAGTTGGACTTATGGAACATCTATATTCTACTATTAATTTGTAGGTGATTTGTAAGCTGGTAAAACTCAACCTGGTTCAAGAGTTAGACAGATCTGTGAAATTCAGGTGGTATCAGCTATATATTTTTAGGCATTTTTTAAATCATTCAGAATCAGAGATTCCTTAATTATAAAGTTATGTATTAATCTATTATTTCTTACTTGCTATTGCCATAATTAAGATTATTAAGCAAAATTATAAAGCTTTGCAGGGAGGAGAGGTGGCTAGGTGGATTAAACAAAACTAAAGATGTATGAAAAAGCATGAAAACTTACTACATTTTAAGCTAATTACAAATATA
Organism: Tokudaia tokunoshimensis; assembly: GCA_036184795.1. Classification (NCBI taxonomy): domain Eukaryota; kingdom Metazoa; phylum Chordata; class Mammalia; order Rodentia; family Muridae; genus Tokudaia; species Tokudaia tokunoshimensis. The sequence continues at coordinate 34,440,788 of BTHU01000009.1, read as the reverse complement.
AAATTTTAAATATAGGTACCTTGCATGAGTGGACAATGCCTCCCCCAGAAGACATTGGTTATTAAATGTAATTCTCAGTGCCTGGTGGGCAACCTTCCTAAGGTATTGGTCATGGAGGTTTCAAAGTCCCCAGGATAACATAGATTATTGCTATTGCTAGATGTTGCATACCATAATAAGATGCTAAAATCCTATTGTTCAAAAATTGGACACTTTGGTTGCAGGAGATAGAGAAATCAAATTGGAATTGATCTGGAAATGTCTCCCTGTTGCCTAACTGCCACGGACCACCCCAGCCAGGTATAGGGTTCCCATGGGATGAGGGTTCTCAAAGTTCAGGTGGGTATGGATTCGGCGGTGACAAACAGAAACAAACACAGAGGCAGTTTGAATCTGAGTGTATTTTGCAGCTCTCAAGCAGGGGATTTTATACATTAAACCGAACATGACAGAACTCTTAGAAACCATATCCAGTAAAACAGTCATGAATACCAACAAGAATCATTTGGCACAGTAAAATACAAAAATCATCTGAGCATTATGACTCTGAACTACATGTTCAGTGAATCACAAACAGAACAGGTAATGTCATCATCAAAAATATAACAGTTCTAAAAGAATATGTTCAATAGGGTGAACATTCAAGGCTAGTGGCATATTCCCAAGAACAGTTTAATAAATCTTTATGGTCAGTGCTCTTAACCGCTGAGCTAACTTTCTAGCCCCTATGGTTAATTATTGCTTAACATCTAATACATGATTTTTTATAATCTTCAAAGTATAAATTTAAACTATTTTAATTCTTTCTAATTCAGGTTTTCTTTATGATATACCAAAACCCACCTCCGATGACACATGTGTAATTTTATTGTTGGGAAAGTTTTTATCTATCATAATAATTTTGTAAATGATCTGAAAAGTAAAGCATTGGTTTCCTTGGAGATAAGGTCATGTTAGTGACCCATCTCAAGGGATGGTTTTGTACCCATTATTCTTGCTTAAGATCATTGTCTAGGCTACCAGGAACCTGTAAGTAAGAAAAGAAATGAAAAAGAACAAAAAAGAAAAATTGCCATGAGAACTACGGCTCAATATGTTTTCTCTGGCTGAGAGTTCCACAACCAGTTCCAGGAGACCTCCTTCTTTTGAAGTCTAATGCCTCAGTCTGTGGAACTTGTCACACAGATTCTACTGGGGTCGGTGTGGCACCTAACTTTCTTGGTTTTTTTTTTTTTTTGGTTTTTTGAGACAGGGTTTCTCTGTGTAGCCCTGGCTGTCCTGGAACTCACTGTGTAGACCAGGCTGGCCTCGAACTCAGAAATCCGCCTGCCTCTGCCTCCCTAGTGCTGGGATTAAAGGCGTGCGCCACCACCGCCTGGCGGCACCTAACTTTCATAGTGCCAGAAGATGCTATTTAGGTCACTGGGAGAGAAAAGCTGTCAACAGACTTAGCCAACAGGGGACCTACCACCATAGGCAAAATGTACCTAAGGGTAAAATGGTGGTATGATTATTTTGCTAGTCAACTGTTCAGTAATTGTATTTAAGACATGCTCTATAGGAAGGAATTCATGCTTAGTACTGTAAAGGTGGTTTAAAAGTCCATAGGCTGGAGTGTGTGTATGTGTGTGTGTTGTTTTGCTAAGTAGACATGCTTCCAAATTGTATTCTAAATACTTATGTTTACAACTGTAGATTAGTGCAGTGCCAAGGTCCAGCCTTTGCTTGGAGAGGGGTTCCTGAGAGAAGGGGTGTCTGGAAGTTGCAGAAACAAATGACTGTAAGTCAAATCTCGGCCTATGTTCTGCTCTCTCTCTCTCTCTCTCTCTCTCTCTGTGTGTGTGTGTGTGTGTGTGTGTGTGTGTGTGTGCGCGCTCTGCTCTAGACAGTTTTTTCTTGCTATTCTATAAAATTCTGTGGTTCAGATACCTCTCTCTTTTAGTAAAAATTCTAAAAGCTCTCTGGATAGCTCATTGGTTTTCTGACCAAAGTCAGAAAAGCTTCTATAAAAAATTCCTGGATCTTTTGATCAAGTCAGAAAACTTGTTAGAAAAATTCTAAAAGTAATTTTTGGGTTTTCCCATCAAAATTGTAAGGCCAGACAATATTCTAAAAGAACTGTGTTTACTCTCTAAGTAATTTTTGGGATTTCCAACCAAGGTCAGAAATTGTATTAGAAAAAATGCTTGAAAAGCTGTTTTTCTGCTCTCCAGAGATCTCCAGATGGGTCAGCCCTTGCTAGGTATCTTAGTTAGGGTTTTACTACTGTGAACAGACCATGACCAATGCAAGTCATTTAATAAAGGATATTTAATTTGGGCTTACAGAGGTTCAGTCCATTATCATCATAGGATCATGGCGCCATCCAGGCAGGCATGGTGTAGGAGGAGCTGAGAGTTCTACATCTTCATCTGAAGGCTGCTAGTGAAAGACTGGCTCCCAGGCAGCTAGAACAAGTGTATTAAAGCCCACACCCACAGTGACACACTTCCTTCAAGATGGCCACACCTTCTAATAGTGCCGCTCTCTGGGCCAACCATATATAAACCATGATACTAGGAGAAAAAAAACTTCTAAAGAAAAGAGCTGCCATTGCTTTCTGCTAGTTCATCTCTTGCAGACCAAAAGCCCACTTTTTTTTTAAAATTTTACATATCAATCTAGTCATTTACTCCAGGTTCCTATGAATCAGTATCCTGCGACCCCCAGCCTTTGAATCTTAGGAGGTTGAGATCTGCCTGCATCTGTTAAGCACAGATGACAAACTAGCTGGGTGGGACTTTGTCCTGAGATCACCATTCTGATCACACTTGGACCTAAATTAGTTCTGTCCCAGGCTGACCCTGAACTCAAGAATCCACTTGCCTTTAAGCATAAACAAAAACACTTAATTGGTTGGGATCTTGCCTTTTGATTATCTCTCCCCAAATCTCTTTATCTCCTTCTTTGTCTTTCTGACAAATTGGTCCATAGCTCAGCTGCCTCTTTTTCTTTAGATCTGTGAAGCTCCTCATGTAATTCATAGTGCATCCTTATTTTTTGCATAGTTGAGAAATTTTCGAATTTATGTTTTTAGAGTTCTTTTCCAAAGCTTTAAGGGATGCCCTGAAAGAACCAGCATTTACCATTTTGCTCAGACATTAGCCACACCTTTGCCTCCCAGACTTGTGCTCTCTCTGATTATCATGAAATCATTAACATCAGCAGAGAGGACATTCCTCGAAGGAGGAACGTAACAATATGTACAGTATTATATAAGCAAGCCTTATGCCCACAGCAACCATGGTCACTTGTGGAGGTCCACGTCTGCTGACTCTGTTCCAGGGGCAGGAACCATGATATTCTGTTGTGGGAAATAATACAAAATGGCCTGGCGGGCAATGGCTGGCCTGTTCTCATCTCCTGGAGACTCTGCCTCATAGCTCGGAAATCTCTCCACCCAGCTTGCTAAGTCCCCACTGGCGGGTCTCTACCACACCAGCCCCATGCTTCAAAACTCCTACGACCTTTTGTGGTGCACATCTGGCAAACTCAAGTTTTGCTGCCTGTAACTTTTTCTCTGGAACCCAGTCGAGCCGCCGTGTGAAGGAAAATGCTACACAAACTTAGTTCAGAATAAATGCTAACTTAATCACTGGGTGCATCAACTAAAATCCTAATATTGTAAACCATATTAAATCTAAATCCTCCAGTGGGATTCGCCACCTAAACCGGGAGACAGTAGTAGCTACATCTTATCCTCTCGCGGTCCTTGTCAAAAAGCCCCTTTCTCTCCCCTGTTCCTCTCTTCCTCTGTCCAAGCCAGAAGTCCCGCCTACTCGCCTAGTGATTGGTTCCTTTATTCATTCGGGAAAGGTTCACAGGAGTACGCCTCTCATTCCTCCTTCCAGACAACCCCTCCTGGGAAAGCGGAATTAACAACAAAATACAAACAGCTCCAGGGCCACCCACAACGTCATTCCACCCCTACCAAGGCCATGCTGGACCCACAGTGCAATTCTCAATCCTAGTCAGTGAGGTTTCATATTGCAGAGATCCATAACTAATTAAAGTGCTGAGAATACAAGATGTTGAGTGTTCAGCCCTATAGGAGACATCTATATCAGCCCCTTTGCCCAGGGACTTAGAATACATTATGGAAGAGGTAGAAAGAATGTAAGAGCTAAAGGATAAGGAGGGGCACTGTAAGGTTCTGTCTATAATGCTGTAAAGTGTCTATCTTTTGGTCATGATATGGTCATTGCATTCATGAACTTGAAACAGCTGTGATTAGTAGCTGTGGTTAGTGAGACAAGATCAAGTCAGAAGAAATCCAACACAGATGGGGAGAGGCTCGTGAGGCTGTGCCCCTAGGTGAAGCAGTATTGGTAATTGAGGGCGGCTGGGCTCTGAGGTCATATTTCTTTAGGGATGTGACCGCTTATAAGTAAACCGTGCGTATGCAGGCAGCACTAATTAAACAGTGACTTATTAAGGAAAAAAGGGGACACAAAGATGGGAGAGGGCACGTGTTAGGGGCTGTTCAGGGGAGTGAGAGGGGGAGTTATAGATGGATATGAAAATATCTTACAGTGTAAGGCTTTTAGGAGGAATTTAGTAATGTCATTACCCTTCTACCTACACCATAATCCTCTTTTTTAGGGCCTAACCCCACTCACTAAGAGCGGGTTTCTGAGTGGCATTCGGTTATGCATGCATTGCCCCATATGCCATGGAGATGGTAGAACTGGTACACAGGAGGCCTTCAATAAATTTATACTTGGTAAGGAGTTCTGTGTGATCTTCTTTTAGAGATAAGTAGGCAGTGTAGGTTGGCTGGTGAGACCAAACCGCAGTGACATATTTGTAGAGTTGACTTCAATTCTCAGTGTCACAATTATCAAATGCTAGCGGGATGATACAGGGGATGTGAAATGAAAATTAAAGTTATAAGTTATTTTTCTACCAGTGAAATGAGGCAATTCAAGCCATATATATATATATATATATACACATACGCAGGATTATTGCCAATGAGGGGGGAGAAAAGGGAGAGGGAAGAGAAAGAAAGAACATATGCATGCAGAAAGAGGAAGAGAAGAGAAGAGAGAGATCGACAGAGACAGAGAGATAGAGAAAGACAGGGAGACGGGGGAGAGAGAGGGGGAGAGAGAGAGAGAGAGAGAGAGAGAGAGAGAGAGAGAGAGAGAGAGAGAGAGAGAGAGAGAGAGAAGAGAGTGAAAGGAGACAGAAATATCTGGGTTATATTCTGGGTTATATAGGGAAGAGCCTCTGGGTTGGAAAGTTTATGGTTGGGGGCCCAGAATGCCAGGCAGGGACTGAGGGAGGCTGGCAGAACCTGGAAGCCAGGTGTGCTTTGATGTGTAAAATATGCACCTCAGACCCTTGTCCCTGGTCAGAAACTCAACATCAAGCACTGCTATTTGCATGATTATAATTCTCCCCGGCTACTAGAGAGTCTTGGAATATTCAATGTCTTGGAATAGATAGTTTATTAAACAACACTTAGGAAAGTTGAAAGAATTTGTTTTCCTTTCTAAACAGCGGTCAAATCTCTCTCTCTCTCTCTCTCTCTCTCTCTCTCTCTCTCTCTCTCTCTCTCTCTCTCTCTCTCCCTACCCCCATTCTCTCTGTCTTTATATTTAGGATAAATATTTTGTTCAGAGCTTTGGATCCCTTAAAAAGATAATATAATCCGCTCAAATTTTCTTATTTAGAACAGCAAGACCCAGAGAAGAGATTTAATAGTTAGAGTAGTTACTCATACCTGTGGAGAAGTTTCTACACAGATAGAAGCTTGCCAACCTGGAGTCTAAGAAATTACAGATGACACATAAAACATTGGAAACATCTGGATTCACACTGAACATTGTCAGACACATGGCAGCTAAACCTACTGCTTATTTTTTTTTTAAATCAGGGAGTGCTACAAATTTGGCTGTGAATGTAAATTTTAATCTTGATTCCTTGGAAGACTGACAACTTGGTGGGATGCAGTTGATACAAAGTTCTTTCCCTCACAGTGATGAACCCAAGTGCTTGCCTATCTGCTTCTGCTTATTTGTATCATATTGTGTCTTTGCCGTATCATCCAGGGTCATTTGGTTTGTTAAGAACTTACATAAGAAGAATTCATGGATATTTACACTGTTCTCAGACCAGAATACACTGTGTCACTATAAAGGAATATTAACCCCTAAGGTATAAAACTAAAATAACTCAGTGTAAAGAAACTCACCGGCTTATAGACACTTGGGTGACCTGAAGAGGGAAGTTGTATAGCATAAAGCCCACACAGTTATGGAATGGAAGGCTTGGGGCACTCAGGGAATATGCATGGATGGCATTTCCCTGAGATGCATGGAGATGCATGATGCAAATTACAACTGCTCTGCTATGTATCCAAAGCCATGTCCTTCAGAATCCTGGTATAATGCACACCCATTCTGTCACATCAGCATTTGTCCTCCTGCCTTGAAGGCCTCCTCTATGAGAGCTGAGAAGTTTCATCATCAGAAATTTTTCCACTTGTTGTTGTTATTATTATTATTATTAGTCTTTGTTCTAATCTGGCCTCAGGTAAGACATGGGCTCTATAAGCAGTTTATTCTAGACCCAGAGATCCTTAGGTAACATTGTGGTGACCACATATCTTTCTTTTTTTTTTAAAAAAAATTATTTATCCATTTAACAACCCAATATCATCCCTTCCTCTCCTCCCAGTACCCCCTCATGCAAATCCTCCCTTCATTCCACCTTCCCCTTCTCTTTTGAGAAGGGCAAGTCCCTTCTGGGTGTCATCACCCTACAGCCGCTCTCCGCCCCCTGCAACATCAAGTAGCTGAGGAACTAGGCTCATCCTCTCTGAGGCCAGACAAGGCAGTCCATTTAGGGGTATAGGATCCACAGGCAAGCAGGAAGCAGGCTCAGGGATGACACTGCTTCAATTGTTGGGGAACTCACATGAAGACCAATCTGGTCATCTACTACATATATACAGGGTGGCCCAGTCTGTGCTCACTCTTTGGTTGGTGATTCAGTCTCTGGGAGTCCCCAAGGGTCCAGGTTAGTTGGCTCTTAGTTGTCTTGTGGAGTCCTTGTCCCCTTCAGGTTCCTCAACCCTTCTCCCAATTCTTCTGTAAGACTCCTTGTGCTCCATCTAATGTTTGGATGTGAGTCTCTGAATCTCTTACCATTGGCTGCTGGGCGGAGCTTCTTGGGAGACAGTTATGCTACATTCCTGTCTGCAAGCATAACAGTATCATTAATAGTGTCAGGGATTGGTTCTTGTCCATAGAATGGGTCTCAATTTGGGGGTCATTGGTTGCCTTTCACTCTGGTAATGTTGTTTATTAGTTTTTCTAAAACTACCTGTAACATTTTGGCCAGAAATCATAGGTTTAGGAAAGACAAGAGTGCTTAAGAAAGCTTATGAGAGCTCATCTCAATTCAGGGATGTGCCATGAATTACATCAACACCCCAGTAGGCCCGGCCAGTCTCTTCCCCCAGGCACCTTGCTGTCTTTCTGTTCACTTATGTGTCATCTCCTGGGCCAGGCTGCTTGGTAAGGAAACAACAGGGTAGAGCCAACCAGCTTGCGTTGGCTGCTTACAGCTCTCTGATGTTTTAAAATCCTTTCTTGGAATCTCCATTTTGGTTTCCTCTTGGTGAATAACTATTTAAAATTTAACCAAAAATAACGTGCAAGCTTCAAATTTCTCTCAGTCAGTTTAGATGCAGTAGTTTCTAGAAGAAAAATCAAGAGATGAAGAGCAGGACCATTAAAGGGAGAGCTGGGAAGATGGTGTCAAATCACAGGAGCAGGTCTGAATTTTTAAATCAGGGCTCTGGTGAACCTATGTCTGTTGCAGATTTTGGAGCGGGCCTCATCTGGAAGTCAGACACTGTCTCTCTCAAACATGGCGGCAGCTCTTGACTCATTCTAAATTACAGGCATCCCTGATTTTTATGCCAAGAGAGACTTTCTCCAACGTGCTGTGGGAGGCCAGATGGCCGTGTCATTTCTAATCAGTGGCTCACAGGGTTCTCAAGAGCATGCTGAGTACTCTGGCTCTAGCTAATTAACACAAGCACAGAGTCAGAGGCAAGAATTAAGCAATCAGCTCCTTTTTCTAATTCTTCTACATTGTGGAAGTGTTCCGGTGATTAGCTTGGTCTGAAAGGCCCCAAAATAGGGGAGAAAGAAGTATCACTTGGGCTAAGCAAGGGATTATAGAAATTATAGGAAAACTCCCATATGAACTTGGAAAAGAATTTTAAATGAGATGCTTAATTAGGGCAACACAAATACACCAGAGTCAAATTCTTAGTACTTTTCTGTCAGAGGAATATTTACTCCTCTTGATGGAATTTTTATGAAGTTTCAAGTGTTAGGTGGAATCTCGTGCCCTCTGATGAAGCTGCATTTTAATATTTCATGGATCATTTGAGAAAAATGAAACCTCTATCAGCCAAGCAGATCCTTAAATTATGTAAAGGACACATTTCTGTGGTTACCAAGTAATGTATGGTATATACGATGTATACACATTTCACTTTTTCCTTTAGATTTTTTTCTGCTTATTATTTCTGTGTTCATAGAATATAATATCGTGACAAATGAACAGTGAATATGTCAGAATACTTGCTGGAGAAAATTGATAAATGACCATCTTGGGGCAAGGCTCTCTGGGGTGCCCAAACTGTTGTGTGTTTACTACACAGGAAACTGTAGATTCTGTTGACCAAATTGTTTGCCAAATGAATATCTTCAATTATGAACCTAGGTTCTAGACACTCAGCAGTAAATTAAAAAGGCAGAAATATTTCTTTTCTGATAGCTAATGTTCTACTATTTTGAATCATTATCACCCTTTTATAATGGTAGCAATATGGTAGGTTAACTAAAACAGTCCGAAACCAAGAGCTTTTTGTGCCCAAAATTGAGCATACATATTTTTTTTGGATTATTTGATCTTGTTCCTACTATTCTACTGCATAGATTGTGTCAATCCTAAAGCAGTTTACAGGGGTGTTCTCTTTTCCAAAGCTACCAGCTAGTAGGCCACACTGGTTTAAGAATAGTGAACATGGAGCGGCGCCACGGAGACTGCCCTCCGCCATCTTTGCTCCAGTGACCAGGTAGTTGGGACCGCCAGGCTCAGAGACAGACAGGCATAATATCGCTTCGGTTTCAGGCAGCTTGTGTGTAACCTGCTCCCAGGTGCTGGGCTGATCTGCAGTAACCAGCGCGCCAGTTCCGCGGTGGGACCTTCTGCCTGGTGGAGGGACCCCGCGCAGGGAGGGAGCCTGCCAGCTTCCCTTCCGCGACCTCTGTTCCCGCGGACTGCTCTGGAGAGACCGGTACCCAGGCTCTCCCCCCAATATAACATCACTTGGGACACGGCCTGTTGGGGCTTCCTTCTGTGCCCGAGGGCGGGTTGGCGCTGTGGTCATCTGGGTGCCAGATCGGCGGGCCATCGTGACCACAGGGAGAGCGGTGTGAGCGGCGCCACGGAGAGTGCCCTCCGCCATCTTTGCTCCAGTGACCAGGTAGTTGGGACCACCAGGCTCAGAGACAGACAGGCATAATATCGCTTCGGTCTCAGGCAGCTTGTGTGTAACCTGCTCCCAGGTGCTGGGCTGATCTGCAGTGACCAGCGCGCCAGATCTGCTGTGGGACTTCTGCCTGGCAGAGGGACGCCCCCTCCCCCCCCCAGGAGAGATCACACACCCCTGCACAGGGCAGGAGCCTGCCAGCCTCCCTTTGGCGACCTCTGCTCCAGGAATCCACTAGGCTGAGCCTTTAGATGTGCAAGGCCTCCCCAATATAAGATCACTTGGGGCAAAGCACATTAGGGCTCCAAAGTCACTCAGGAGCAGGCAGGCCCCAGAAATCGGTGCCAGGGGAATCCTGGTAATCCAGGGGGGGGCAGAAATAGCTTTGCAGGCTCACAGGAGGTCCAACCAACAGCCAGTGGCAGCAGGACCAACTAACACCAGAGGTATCCAGATGGCAAAAGGCAAACGTAGGAATGTTACTAACAGTAATCAAAGTAATGTGGGACCATCCGAACCCAACTCTCCAACAGCAGCAAGTCCTGGATACCCCACCACACCCGAAAGACAAGATCTGGATTTAAAATCACTTCTCATGATGCTATTAGAGGATCACAAGAAGGACACAAATAAATCTCATAAAGAGTTACAGGAGACCATGAATCAACGGTTAGAAGCCCTTACAAAGGAAACACAAAAATCGCTTAGAGAAATGCGGGAGAACATGGATCAAAAGATGGAGGCGCACAAGGAGACAACACAAAAATCGCTTAACGAGATGAATCAACGGGTAGATGCACTCACAAAGGAATCACAAAATTTGCATAAAGAAATGCAGAAGAATATGGGTCAACAGACGGATGCCCATAAGGAGGCAACACAAAAATTGCTTAAAGAAATGAATCAACGGTTAGATGCCCTTACAAAGGAAACACGAGAACTGCTTAAAGAAATGCAGGAGACGATGGATCAACAGATGGAATCCCATGAGGAGGAAACACAAAAATCGCTCAGAGAAATGCAGGAGAACGTGGGTCATCAGGAAGAAATCCTGAAAGAGGTAATGCAAAAATACCTTAAAGAAATACAGGAAAATACAAACAAACAAGTGAAGGATCTCAGCAAATCCATCCAGGAACTAAAAAAGGAAGTAGAAACAACTAAGAAATCACAAAGGGAGACAACTTTGGAGATAGAAAACCTTGGGAAGAAATCAGGAGTCATAGATGCAAACATCAACAATAGAATACAAGAGATGGAAGAAAGAATCTCAGGTGCTGAAGATTCCATAGAAAGCATCGACTCAACAGTCAAAGAAAATGCAAAATGCAAAAAACGCGTAACCCAAAACATCCAGGAAATCCAGGACACAATGAGAAGACCAAACCTAAGGATTATAGGTATAGATGAGAGTGAAGATTTGCAACTTAAAGGGCCAGTAAACATCTTCAACAAAATTATGGAGGAAAACTTCCCTAACTTAAAGAGAGAGATGCCGATGAACATACAAGAAGCCTACAGAACTCCAAACAGACTGGACCAGAACAGAAATACCTCCCGTCACATAATAATCAAAACACCGAATGTTCTAAACAAAGAAAGAATACTAAATGCAGTAAGAGAAAAGGGCCAAGTAACATACAAAGGAAGACCTATCCGAATCACATCAGACTTCTCACCAGAGACTATGAAAGCCAGAAGATCCTGGGCAGATCTCATGCAGACACTAAGACAGCACAAATGCCAGCCTAGACTACTATACCCAGCAAAACTCTCAATCACCATAGATGGAGAGACCAAGATATTCCATGATAAAACCAAATTTTCACAATATCTTTCCACAAATCCAGCCCTGCAACGGATAATAGGTGGAAACCTCCAATACAGGGAGAGAAACAACACCCTGGAAAAAATGAGATAATAACCTTCTTGAATCAAACCCAAAAGTAGAGAACCACTCAAACATAAAGATAGCGTCAAGAATGGCAGATGGCAATAATCACTATGCCTTAATCTCTCTTAATATCAATGGTCTCAATTCCCCAATTAAAAGACATAGACTAGCAGACTGGATACGTAAACAGGACCCAGCATTTTGCTGCATGCAGGAAACGCACCTCAGTGTCAAAGACAAACACTACCTCAGAGTAAAAGGCTGGAAAACAATTTTACAAGCAAATGGCCCCAAGAAACGAGGTGGAGTAGCCATCCTAATATCGGATAAAATTGATTTTCAACCCAAAGTCATCAAAAAAGACACAGAAGGACACTACATACTGATCAAGGGAAAAATCCACCATCAAGAACTCTCAATCCTGAATATCTATGCTCCAAATGCAAGGGCACCCTCATTCGTAAAAGAAACTTTACTAAAACTCAAAGCACACATCGCACCGCACACAATAATAGTGGGTGACTTCAACACCCCGCTCTCTGAAATGGATCGTTCAGGAAAGCAGAAACTAAACAGGGACACAGTGAATCTAATTGAAGCCTTGGACCAAATGGAACTAACTGATATATATAGAACATTTCATCCTAGAGCTAAAGAATACACCTTCTTCTCAGCTCCTCATGGTACCTTCTCCAAAATTGACCATATAATTGGTCACAAATCAGACCTCAACAGATACAAGAAGATAGAAATAATCCCATGCCTCCTATCAGATCACTATGGAATAAGGGTGGTCTTCAATGGCAACAAAAACAAAAGAAAACCCACGTACACATGGAGGCTGAACAATGCTCTACTCAATGATAACTTGGTCAAGGTGGAAATAAAGAAAGAAATCAAAGACTTTTTGAAAGTTAATGAAAATGAAGGCACAACATACCCTAACTTATGGGACACAATGAAAGCAGTGCTAAGAGGAAAATTCATAGCCCTGAGTGCCGCCAAAAAGAAACGGGAGACAGCATACACTAACAGCTTAATGGCACACCTGAAAGCCCTGGAACAAAAAGAAGCAAATACACCAAAGAGGAGTAGAAGGCAGGAAATCATCAAACTCAGGGCTGAAATCAATCAAGTAGAAACAAATAAAACCATACAAAGAATCAACAAAACGAGGAGTTGGTTCTTTGAGAAAATCAACAAGATAGATAAGCCCTTAGCCAGACTAACCAGAGGGCACAGAGATAGTATCCAAATTAATAAAATCAGAAACGAAAAGGGAGAGATAACAACAGAAACTGAGGAAATTCAAAAAATCATCAGATCCTACTACAAAAACCTGTATTCAACACAACTAGAAAATCTTGAGGAAATGGACAATTTCCTTGACAGATACCAAGTACCAAAATTAAATCAGGATCAAATAGACCATCTAAACCGTCCTATAACCCCTGAAGAAATAGAAGTTGTCATTGGAAGTCTTCCAACCAAAAAAAGCACAGGTCCAGATGGTTTTAGTGCAGAATTCTATCAGACCTTCAAAGAAGACCTAACACCAATACTCTTCACACTGTTCCACAAAATAGAAACAGAAGGAACACTACCCAACTCGTTCTATGAAGCCACAATTACACTAATACCAAAAGCACACAAAGATCCGACAAAGAAAGAGAATCTCAGGCCAATCTCTCTTATGAATATCGATGCAAAAATACTCAATAAAATTCTTGCCAACCGAATCCAAGAACACATCAAAACGATCATTCACCACGATCAAGTAGGCTTCATCCCAGGGATGCAGGGATGGTTCAATATAAGGAAATCCATCAATGTAATCCACTACATAAACAATCTCAAAGAAAAAAACCACATGGTCATCTCATTAGATGCTGAGAAAGCATTTGACAAAATTCAGCATCCTTTCATGCTAAAGGTCTTGGAAAGATCAGGAATTCAAGGCCCATATCTAAACATAGTAAAAGCAATTTACAGCAAACCAGTAGCCAGCATCAATCTAAATGGAGAGAAACTTGAAGCAATCCCACTAAAATCAGGGACTAGACAAGGCTGCCCTCTCTCTCCATATCTTTTCAATATAGTACTTGAAGTTCTAGCTAGAGCAATTAGACAAGAAAAAGAGGTCAAAGGGATACAAATTGGAAAGGAAGAAGTCAAACTATCACTATTTGCAGACGATATGATAGTATACATAAGCGACCCAAAGAACTCCACCAGAGAACTCCTACAGCTGATAAACGACTTCAGCAAAGTGGCCGGATATAAAATCAACTCAAGCAAGTCAGAAGCCTTCCTATACTCAAAGGATAAGCAGGCTGAGAAAGAAGTAAGAGAAATAATACCCTTTACGATAGCCACAAACCATATTAAGTATCTTGGCGTGACGCTAACCAAACAAGTGAAAGATCTGTATGACAAGAACTTCAAGTCTCTGAAGAAAGAAATTGAAGAAGACCTCGGAAGATGGAAAAATCTGCCATGCTCATGGATTGGCAGGATTAATATAGTAAAAATGAGCATCTTACCAAAAGTAATACACAGATTCAATGCAATCCCCATCAAAATCCCAACTCAATTCTTCATAGAGTTAGAAAGAGCAATTCAAAAATTCATCTGGAATAACAGAAAACCCAGAATAGCTAAAACTATTCTCAAGAGTAAAAGAACCTCTGGGGGAATCAGTATCCCGGACCTCAAGCTGTACTACAGAGCAATAGTGTTAAAAACTGCATGGTATTGGTACAGTAACAGACATGTAGATCAATGGAACAGAATTGAAGACCCAGAAATGAATCCACACTCCTATGGTCACTTGATCTTTGACAAAGGAGCTAAAACCATCCAATGGAAAAAAGATAGCCTTTTCAACAAATGGTGCTGGCTCAGCTGGAGGTCAACATGCAGAAGAATGCAAATTGACCCATCCTTATCTCCTTGCACTAAGCTCAATTCTAAGTGGATCAAAGATCTCCACATAAAACCAGACACACTGAAACTAATAGAAGGGAAACTAGGGAAGAACCTTGAACATATGGGCACAGGGGAGAATTTCCTGAACAGAACTCCAATAGCTTATACTCTAAGATCAAGAATAGACAAATGGGACCTCATTAAATTACAAAGTTTTTGCAAGGCAAAAGACACCGTCAAAAAGACAAAGCGGCAACCAACTAACTGGGAAATGATCTTTACCAACCTTACATCCGACAGAGGGCTAATATCCAAGATATACAAAGAACTCAAGAAGTTAAACTCCAGAGAGGCAAGTAACCCTATTAAAACATGGGGTACAGAGCTCCACAAAGAGTTCTCACCTGAAGAATATCTAATGGCTGAGAAGCACCTAAAGAGATGTTCATCATCCTTAGTCATTAGGGAAATGCAAATCAAAACAACCCTGAGATTCCATCTCACACCAGTCAGGATGGCTAAGATCAAAAACACAGGAGACAGCAGTTGTTGGCGAGGATGTGGAGAAAGAGGAACACTCCTCCACTGCTGGTGGAATTGCAGGCTGGTACAACCACTCTGGAAAGCAGTCTGGCGGCTCCTCAGAAAACTGGGCATGACACTTCCGGAGGATCCGGCTATACCACTCCTGGGCATATACCCAGAGACTTTACCTGCATGCAATAAGGACACATGCTCCACTATATTCATAGCAGCCTTATTTATAATAGCCAGAAGCTGGAAAGAACCCAGATGTCCCTCAACGGAGGAATGGATTCAGAAGATGTGGTATATTTACACAATGGAATACTACTCTGCAATTAAAAACAATGAATTCACGAAATTCCTAGGCAAATGGTCAGAACTTGAAAATATCATCCTTAGTGAGGTAACCCAATCACAAAAGATCACACATGGTATGAAGTCACTGATAAGGGGATATTGACCCAGAATCTCAGAATACCCTAGACACAATCAGCATATCAATAGATTTCTAAAAAGATGGAAGGAGAGACCCCTGGTCCTGGAAAGACTGGATGTAGGGGAACGCCAGGACAGAGTAATGAGAGGGGGTTGAACGGAGAAAAGAGGGAGGGAAGGGGGCTTATGGGACTTTCGGGGAGGGAGGAAACGGGAAAGGGGAAGTGATTTGGAATGTAAATTAAAAAAATAAAATAAAATTAAATTAAAAAAAAAAAAAGAATAGTGAACATCACAGATCTGTCACCACATGATTTCCAACCTCTACCTACCTGGAAATAGTTGGTAAGAAAAAGTAGATTTACAATTTCTAAAGCTCTCTAATAATGTGCATGCTTAAAGTAATGATTGTTTTATGAAAACTCTTTCTATTTATTTATGTTTTTAGCCTATAACTTTTGTCTTCTGTGTAGCTTTCTGATAAAATTCCCCACATGACTTTTTCTCAAGAGATGTAATCATTGGTTAATGCTGTACAATATGGTAGCTGCTAACATCTATTAGACATTTAAAATGTGTCGTGCCTAGTAGGCCTGAGAATGTAAACTTTTAAGGCAGGGCCTGAGTCTCAGGGGAGGAGCATCTCTAATAACATATGTGAATTTCTGAGTTTGATATCCAGCAGCAGCCAACCAACTACCCAACCGGACAATGGACTCATGAATGAAAAAAACCATGACATGTGTGCTTACTAGTAGCAATCCAAGCAGTGGCTGCAAGTAGATGGTGAAGAAAGTTCATACCCACCAAGTGTTTGTGAGCCTGCCATGATGGGAACTGCCTAGGCTGGGTGACATGGCCGTATTGATCTTCAATTTAATGAGTATGGATATCCACTTATTCAGTCATGGTGTCAAATCTGACATTGTTTTACCTGGAAGTCCTGGATCTGTTTCTTTTCATAATTAGTTTATGAGAACCAGATAGGACCAAGTATTTCCAATAAAATTTGGTGTCCAAATTGAAGTGCCTGTCCCTGTAAGATACATACCAGAATGTCAAACACTAAAAAAGTAGTAAAATATTTCATAAGTAAGTAATATAAATAATAAATATCACTTACATGTTGAATAGAAAATGTTTTAAAATACATTAGGTTAAATAAGATGTACTATTGGTATTGTTTTAATTTAAAAATTTAACATTTATTTGTATTTGTGCATATGTACGTGTGTGTGTGTATGTGTGTGCCATGATACATGTTTGGAACTTGGAGGATAACTTGTAAGACTCCATTCTCTCCTATCACATATGTTCCAGGAATCAAACTTAGGTCCTCAGGCTTGGAAACAAGTGTCTTTCCACTCTTAACCATCTCACTGGGCCTTGACTTTTTAAATACCTCTCTAAGTGCATTTAAAACTCTGTGTGCAGCTTGCATGATACTTCTGCTAGATGATATTCTAAACTAAGGGTCGCTCCTCCTTTAATTACTGTTTAGATGTAATTTCTCACTATAAAGTAATTACTATGAGACATGAGTCCTTGCCCTAGAGCAGCCTGGAGTGTCCAATATATTTTAAGCTTCTGCTGAGTCTTTAATTTCACATTGTCAAACTTTTAGCAAGTCCATTTTTTTTTAAATATTGCTAGTCACAAGAATTCTCCCTACTCCCTTCTCTTTTTATTTCCATTCTTCCAATATCTGCTGACCTACATAATTTCTCCGGATTTAGATATTAAATTATTAAATATTTCATTCAAATATTGTTTCTACTGCCTAGACAGCTTTTCCTTCTGTTTATTATAGATTTTCCCCTTTGAAATATTTCCCTGCTGATTGATAAAGGTCTTGTTGTTCATTTTATATTAATTCAATATTGAATAATGATTAATGTTTCCAGGAATGAGTAGAATAATTAAAATCCCAACTCAAACACAGTAATTTGTTCCTTACACATTTATTCTATATTATTGTATTCTCAACTGAATTTTTCTTCCATGTTCAGAAGTATGGCTATAGTAAGCAAACTGATTGTGGGGAACGGATATTCATCACAAGTAGCATTGCCATCAGATAGATATTATTATAGTGTAATTAATAAGAATAAGCCAGTGAAGGGGGATTTTCTCCTGGAAACAGAAATGGAAAAATTTGAAATGAGTTGACTGCTGTCTGGGAGGGGGTCAAGTATCTTAGCACATAGCTATAAATGGAATCTTAGAACTGCATTGTCTACTATGGCTGTCTTCAGTCATTGTGGTTAAATTGAATTTAAGTATGTGCTCAATAGTCATAACATAGCAACTAACCAGTGGTACTGTATTGGATAGCACAATTAAAACGGGTCTGTTATTACAAGAATGGTATTAGTCTTAGATCTGGGCCTGGTGGTAGGAAGAATTGGGGTAGGGAGTTATTGGCCTAGAAATGACCGCTGCACTTGGGAACTAGCTGAAGGTACTAAGAAGTGACCTCCTGGGAGGAGAGAGACAAGGCTTCACCTAGAATGACTTCTTGATAGAGAGAATAGCAGAGGAGGGGTCAATGAAAAAGACAAAAGCAATCTTTCTTTTCTTATAATTCTTTTACACAAAACCTAAAGAAGAAGTTAAGGCTTGGTATATAGCTCTTTTGGTTGAGTGTTTAGTGGGTTTGATCCCCAACACAGCATGCACTGACATTATAGTACACCCATAATCTCAGCTCTTGGACTTAAGTTCAAGGTCATTCACACTACTTAGTGAGTTCGAGGCCAGTCTGTGGTATATGAAGCCCAGTTTCAAAAGAACAAAATAACTTATATTTAATAAAGGTCTTTATAAAATGGTTACCTCAAACCAGGAATGATAAATGCATTCAAACCCCATTTATGTGGATTTTCTGCACCAAAGCAAAACAAACTGTACCATTGGATCACTTCTGGGAAAAAAATGTACGGGATGGATAGGGAATTTTTTTCTGATAACTTTATGGGAATTTGGGCTTAGAGCTTTGGTAATTAACGTGTTCAGCAGAATTCCTTTTAAATATGATTTGCCTTAAGCTTTTGGCAAGTGTAAGCTGACAGTCAATTTATTACTAAGTTCAGAAACAAGCCTGGCACCACAGGCTCTGCTCTTGTGTTGATAGTGGGCACCATTTTCTTCAGGAGCCATAAGTGAGGGAGGCGGAGCCCCAACTTTTGTAGGAGTTCTGGAGCCTGACTTGAGTTCCCATCTCAAGAGAGCTGTTGTGTGTCTGTACTGATAGGATTTGGGAGACTGAATGATGTTGGGAAGAACACCAGAGATTTCTTTAGATGTGTTCTTCTTAAACTCATGAATTAACTCACTGAGATGTGTGAAGAGTTAATCGAAGGCAGAATTACCCTTTATTTAATGTGAAGCTTGTGTTTGGGAGATGATGATGATGATGATGATGATGATAATAATAATAATAACAATAACAATAATAATAATAAATAATGTAAAAACAAAGTAGCAAGCAAGAATAGTTTCTCAAAAATTTCTTGGCTTTTCAGTCTTAGGAAAGGTCAAGTTTAAGAGGCTGGTGTCATGGAGAACCTATGGGGTTAATGAATATTCAGTACCCTACTGGGTAAATGAATATTAAGAACTGCCCAGCAATCTACACAGTGTGCATATTTAGTATTTTCAATTTAACTATTAGTAAATATCTAACTCATTTTCATTTAATGTAGCTATTGCTGTGCTACTCTGCCTGAGAGGTCAATTAAGATTTTTATCTTCTATTTGGACTACTCCTGCTCAAAAATGACAAAAATGCATGAAAAAATGAGATCACTGTCCCCTTGTTTGTGATTCATTGTTACCCTATGTCACCCCTTCCTGTTATTTCACAGCCCAACTGAAGCTCATGGTCCTTCCCCTGCAGAGTCCCTGAGCACCTCCATGGCCCTTAGAGCATGGATCTGACATCCTTGCTAAACTTGGTCCTCCTGGTGGCATGGTGGGTCATCATTCATTTCTGAGCTCTGGTTATCTGCCTGAGACCTTGACTCATAGTGAGTCTCAGTGATTTATTCATTGATTCCTTGCTTCATTCCACAAAATGTGTGAGGCAGATTATAAATATATGCAGATGAGGGATTTTATCCAGCCATAAACGAAAAGAAAATTATGAAATTTGCAGAGAAACAGATGGATTTGAAAATCATCAAATGAAGTAACCCAGACTCAGAAAGAAACATACCATGTTTTCTCTTGTATGCTAGCCTTTATTTTATATATATGGGTGTGGCTATGAGTATAGGTCATGAATAGGCAGGGGACTGTGAAGGCGACCAGGTGGTTTCAAGAAAGAGGGCAGATGATATAATACATGTGACATATAAGTGGAAAATTAACTATAGGGAGTAAGGGGCACATGTTTGGGGAATGGTGGAGAAGATTAACCAAAGCAAAGTACCTACAAAAAAGAATAATACAACCAATTACTTTGTATGTTAATTAAAAAACAAAAATAAAAATTATCAAGGTGTTCAGAAAAAAATGTGTCTTGAAATTTTCTGGTTGATTGGTAATAAATTATACTCAGTCATATTAGCTTTCCAGCTGGTTGCTTTAAACAACAGAAATTTATTCTCTCAGTCTGGAAACAAAAAGTTGAAGCTCAAGGTGTCAGCAGGCTAGGTGTCTTCTGAGGCCCCTTTCCTTGGCAGGCAGATGGGTGAGTCTTTGCCAGGTCTTCACAGACTGCTCCTTCACGTGTTCACACTTTATCTTCTGTAAGGTCAACAGGTAGGTTGAGTAAGCATTCCCTGATGGTTTTTTGTTTTTAAAAATTATTATTTGATGAAAGATTCTATCTACAAATATAATCATATTCTGGAGTATTATGGGTTAGGGATGTACCGTGTGAATTTTTAGAGGATAGAGATAAGGTAGCAACACAATTTTATCTAAGCATTTTGCCAAGTCGTATTTTTTAAAAAAAAAAATTAAAAGAAACAAGCCAGGGTATGACCTTGAAGTGTATCTATTAGAATTCAGTATTTAATTTGATGAAAAATTATTTTTGAAGCTGGGCATAGTGGCCCATGCCTTTAATTTTAGCCCTTGGGAGGCAGAGGCAGTCAGATGCTTGAGTTCAAGTCTAGCCTGATTTACAGAGCTAGTTCCAGGATAGCTAGGGCTACACAGGGGAAACATATCCAATCTATCTATCTATCTGTCTATCTATCTATCTATCTATCTATCTATCTATCTATCTATCTATCTATCTATCTATCTATCTGATATATAGGGTGTATATATATATGTATATACAAAAATGAATATATATATTCATTTTTGAATTCATTATATATATATATATATATGTACATCTCATTTTATAACTCAGAATTAAATGATTTGGTTCAGTGTCTAAAGATAGATACAGTATTTTATTAAAAGATTGAGGAGGATGGATTCCAAAGTTGGGCCAGTATCAACTAAACTGGATCCCTCAGAGCTCCCAGAGGCTAAGCCACCAACCAAAGAGCATACATGGGCTGGTCAGTGGCCCCCAGCACATATGTAGCAGAGGACTACCTTGTCTGTCCTCAGTGGGAGAAAATAAACCTAATCCTGTAGAGACTTGATGAGCCAGGGAAAGGGGTGAGGTGGGGATGAATGGGTGCATGAGGGGGATGGATGGGAGAGTGGGTGGGTAGGGGGAAGGCTGGGTCAGGGAGCACCCACTCAGAGGCAAAGAGGAGGGACAATGAGGTGAAGAACTCCGGGAGAGGGGAGCAGGAGGGGGGAGGTCAACATTTGGAATGTAAATAAATAAAATTTAATAAAAACAACAAAATCAAACCAAAACACAAACAAACAAAAGAATTGAGGAGGGCCTGGTGAGCCACCTAGGGGTAAAGGCTGGGACTTGCTGCCAAGTTTGACAACCTAATTAACTTCAGTCCCTGGATCCCATGTGGTGGAAGGAGAAAACTGACTCCATTATGTTGTCCTCTAACTTTCACATATGCACTCTGGTGTGCCTGTGCACTCCTCTTCCCTTCAACAAACAAACAAATAAATGAAGCAGAAAGATTGAGATGTTGCTCAGAAGCAACTATAATAAATGGTCTAGCAAAGAATGAGACCCACCTTTCACAAGTTTGCAACCATTTTGAAAGCAAGGGATTATTTTTCAGCAATCCTTCCAGTGAAGTGATGAGATGCTTCAGAGAAGATGCTCACACTGGAGAGATCCTGACAACTTAAAAGGACAGATTTATTAACCAGACTAGGGTTTGAATGACCCCAAAGTTCCTGTATTGGAGACTTGATCCCCAGTGCAGGTATGGAGACAGAGACATGGAACCCATGTAAGGTGACTAGGTCATAAGGACACTCATAATAGATTGAGGACATTATTTCTGGAGTGGTATAATTATTACAGGAATAGATTCTGATGAAACGGTAAGTCCACCCCTTCCTTCCATATCACCTTACTTCATTCTTATGTTTTCTACTGTGGAACAACACCAAGACCCTTACTAGGCATAGGAGCTCCAACCTTGACTTCCAGAGCTGCATAATTGTTAAGAAATAAATTTATTTTCTTTATAAATTATCCAGTTTCAGATAATGTATTATAACAGCACAAAATATATCAGGACAAAAGATCTATATGAGAGTATTTGTTATTTGAAACTGGCTTCTTTGAATCAGGAAAAGAATTACATTGAATAATTTAGGGAACATCTTAATTACTTAAAATTTATTTTAAGAATAAAGATGTAAACATCAAGCAATTAACTTGTTGGTAATAGTTCCTGACTTTTCCATTAATCAGCATTACTCATTATTTGTAAATGTATGCATTTGTGAATATAGATATTTGTTGCCCTCTATTCAAAAGGATGATGTATATGGGGTCATTTAGTTGTATGCATATTACCAACCTGGTGTGACCCTGGTGGAACAGAAGGACATGATTCCTGGCCCTGGGATAGGGTCCAGGTGTGAGCCTCCACAAGTGCCAATGACTACTGTGGCCATAAATCTTGTTTGTGAAATAATATACATATTTTCACATTTCTCTGAGGAGTGTGCTTTTTGCTAATGTTAATGATTCCATGATAATCGGACAGCGCAAGTTCAGGAGGTGAAGATGTGGCTAATGTCTCAGCAAAATGGTAAATGACGGGACCTTCAGGACAGCCCTTAAGGCTATGGAAAAGAGCTCTAAATACATGAGTTCAATATATATATAATTTCTCAACTATGCAAAGTATAAGGATGCAATATGAATTATTTGGGGCTTCATGAATCTAAAGAAACAAAGGCAGTGAGTGATCTTATCAGAAAGATACAAAGGCAGGCAGATTCCTAAATTCAAGGTCAGCTTAGGACAGAGTGAGGTTAGGTGTGGTATAATTGGTAATTTCATGGTAGTGTCCCACTCAACTAGTTTATTGTCTGTGCTTAACAAAGGCAGACAGATCTCCATATTCTTTTGCAGTGTTAAAAAAATGCATACTTGCTGTCTCCTAAGAATCAAAGGATCATGGGATGCTGATTCACAAGATAATCAAAAGGAAACCTGGAGTAAACGACTGGATTGACAGGTAACATCAAAGACTGGACCTGTGCTCTATAGGAGGAGGAGAAGGAAGAGGAGGAGGAGGAGGAGGAAATGAAAGACCACATGGTTTTGAAAGATGGGTGACTTCTTAGCTTGTTATAGTTTCCTTAACATCTGATTTTTTTTCTGTTTCTGGGATCTATTGGATATTTCTCCAGTCTTCCAATAAATTTCTCTTATTTGCTTATGGTCACTCATCCTTTTTGATAGACTTCATAAAGGTGATGTTATAGCAATAAGTAATATAACTAAAGTAGCGTGTGCGTGTGTGTGTGTGTGTGTGTGTGTGTGTGTGTGATCTGCAGTGTTGTTGATAACTGTTACTGATTCAAATGATTGATATTTCATTGAGCAATCATTTTAGGATGTTGAGATGGAATGTGAACCTTTACTGGTATGAAATGAAAGAAATAGACACATGGCTTAGTCCTTAGATATGACCCTCTGTGTATTTGGTGTTAAGATCATGTTTCAAGTGGATTATCTTTCTCACCTATAGAACCTCATGAAATAGGAACTGTGATTTTTTTTTTTACTTTGAAGATGCAGAGATAGAGATTCAGAGGTGAAAGAAAGGATTCTGGAACATTCATATCCTTGAGTTATTGAACAATTTATAGAACTATCTACCTGTAGATGCCAAGAAAATAATATTTTTTCAAGTTTATGCTGGTGTTGGGTTTTATATTCTTTGAGTTATATGCATTTTTATATATAGCATTCCTAGAAAATAATAATGGATCCAGTGTGGCTGAAGTGAAATACTGAAAGATCAGATGAAAATAATGACTTATAAAAGATTAAAGAAGCTCTGTTTAGTACATTATGGCTTTTCTTCTTTGGTTTTTGAGACAACTTTTCACTTAGGTTGGCCTGGAATTGACTATGTAGACAAGACTAGCCTTAAACTCATGGCAGTTCTCTTGTGTCTGTCTTCTGGGTGCTGGAATTACAGATATGAACCTCCAATCTTAGCTCAAATGTACAACTCTTGGCCATAGTGAACTGATGAATATTATTGAGCAGAAGAGAGATAGAATGGTGTGCTAGAAGACATAACTGAGAGATGACCAGTTTCAGCATGAAGAAACTAGAATATGTTCGTAGATGGGGAACAATAAAGACAGATGTTGACGATGCAGAAGAGACAGAGTTGATTATCGAGTATGGTTTAAAGTGGTTCATGGGGATAGAGAAATGAGGCTAGTGGATAGTATAGCTATTGATAATAGGATGGAGGGAATAAAGGTTGTTTGAATTAACAATTTTAGGTTGGTATAAGGTATGCTATCTTAGATTAGTTGAAATTATTGTAGGCCTGTTTCCTGATGCTACAACAAAATACCAAATATGGACTTAATTTTAAACCATTGAAGTTTATTTGTCTCATGAATCTAGATACTGGCTGTCCAACTCTGAGAGGGAACATCTGGTGAGGCCCTCTTGCTGTGTTATCACATGGTAAAATGTTATGACAAGGCAAGGAGAAGGGGCTGAGGCCTTCATGTTATAGTCAGTCCACTCCTATAACAACAGCATTTATCTATTTATGTGTGTGATATTGAATGACCAATCATGGCGTAAAAGTCCCACCTGCCATATATTGGTGTTGCCAGGATACCATATTAGAGAAGTAAATGGTGGTTAATGCTGAAACTAAATGTATGGCCAGTGGGCATAAATGGAGTGTTCAACTACAAATGGGACATCTATATCACATACCCTCCACAAGACTTCAGGTACCATTGCTAAGAGAGGGTAGAGAAAGATTGTTAAGAGCTAGGGGTCAGAGAACACTGAGTGAAACAGCATCTTCTCAACATGACAGGACTGTGGAGCCTAAGAACTCACAGCAACAGTGGCAGCCTGCACAAGAATTGTACAAGATCAAGCCAGTCAGCATGTAGTAGGAAGGGGTTCACAAACCTCTACTCCAATCTGAGAAAATATTGACAGCTGATGACTTGTGGGAGAGAGAGTCAATTTTCTTTGTGGGTGTGACCATTGGTATGTTGACACAGTAGTGGATGGTTCTATGTCCAGGGGTATGTGAAGCAAGTAGTTTGATTATACCATGCAGATGTGGAGATGCATGGCTATTTAAAAAAGTAGAGTTGTAGAGCATTTCGGGAGGTATGGAGATAGGTCTAGGAGGAGTTGAGGGCAAGAAGTGATAGTTTAGCAGGATCAAAATTCATTGTATGATATTCTTAAAAAAACTAATAAAAAATAATGAGAAAAGAAGCTGAACATTGTTGGAGCAGGGATTAAGTTTATAGCAAGTAAATTTTGGGAGACAAATGTAAACCAGAGTAACATGTCTTGAAACATGAAGGAGCATAAGTTATTGAAGTTCTGTTCAGGAAATTTTCCCCTGTGCCCATATGTTCAAGGTTCTTCCCTAGTTTCCTTTCTATTAGTTTCAGTGTGTCTGGTTTTACGTGGAGGTCCTTGATCCACTTGGAATTGAGCTTAGTGCAAGGAGATAGGAATGGATCAATTTGCATTCTTCTGCATGTAGACCTCCAGTTGAACCAGCACCATTTGTTGAAAAGGCTATCTTTTTTTCCACTGGATGATTTTAGCTCCTTTGTCAAAGATCAAGTGACCATAGGAGGGTGGATTCATTTCTGGGTCTTCAATTCTCTTCTATTGATCTACATGCCCATCACTATACCAATTCCATGCAGTTTTTAACACTATTGCTTTGTAGTACAGCTTGAGGTCAGGAATACTGATTCCCCCAGAAGTTCTCTTACTCTTGAGAATAGTTTTAGCTATCCTGGGTTCTCTGTTATTCCAGATGAATTTTTGAATTGCTCTTTTTAACTATATGAAGAACTGAGTTGGGATTTTGATGGGGATTGCATTGAATCTGTATATTGCTTTTGGCAAGATGGTCATTTTTACTATATTAATCCTGCCAATCCATGAGGGTGGAAGATTTTTCCATCTTCTGAGGTCTTCTTCGATTTCTTTCTTCAGAGACTTGAAGTTCTTGTCATACAGATCTTTCACTTGTTTGGTTAGAGTCACACCAAGATACTTTATATTGTTTGTGGCTATCGTGAAGCTCTAAGATCAAGAATTGACAAATGGGACCTCATAAAATTACAAAGTTTCTATAAGGCAAAGGACACTGTTAAAAGGAAAAAGTGGCAACCAATAAACTGGGAAAAGATCTTTACCAACCCTACATCTGACAGAGGGCTAATATCCAATATATACAAAGAACTCAAGAAGTTAGAATTCAGAGAATCAAATAACCCTATTAAAAAATGGGGTACAGAGCTAAACAAAGAGTTCTCACCTGAAGAATATCTAATGGCTGAGAAGCACCTAAAGAAATATTCAACATCCTTAGTCATTAGGGAAATGCAAATCAAACCAACCCTGAGATTCCATCTCACACCAGTCAGAATGGCTAAGATCAAAAACACAGGAGACAGCAGTTGTTGGCGAGGATGTGGAGAAAGAGGAATACTCCTCCACTGCTGGTGGGATTGCAAGCTGGTACAACCACTCAGGAAAGCAGTCTGGCGGTTCCTCAGAAAACTGGGCATGACACTCCTGGAGGATCCTGCTATACCACTCCTGGGCATATACCCAGAGGCTTCCCTTGCATGCAATAAGGACACATGCTCCACTATGTTCATAGTAGCCATATTTATAATAGTCAGAAGCTGGAAAGAACCCTGATGTCCCTCAATGGAGGAATGGATTCAGTAGATGTGGTATATTTACACAATGGAATACTACTCTGCAATTAAAAACAATGAAAAGGCTATCTTTTTTCCACTGGATGGTTTTAGCTCCTTTGTCAAAGATCAAGTGACCATAGGAGTGTGGATTCATTTCTGGGTCTTCAATTTTGTTCCATTGATCTACATGCCTGTCACTGTACTAATACCATGCAGTTTTTAACACTATTTCTCTGTAGTACAGCTTGAGGTCTGGGATATTGATTCCCCCAGAAGTTCTTTTACTCTTGAGAATAGTTTTAGCTATCCTGGGTTTTCTGTTATTCCATCCTTAGTGAGGTAACCCAATCACAAAAGAACACACATGGTATGCAGTCACTGATAAACGGATGTTAACCCAGAATCTTGGAATACCCTAGACAAAATTCACATATCAATAGATTTCCAAGAAGATGGAAGGAGAGACCCCTGGTCCTGGAAAGACTGGATGTAGGGGAATGCCAGGACAGAGAAGCGAGTGGGGGTTGAATGGGGAAAAGAGGGAGGGAAGGGGGCTTATGGGACTTTCGGGGAGGGAGGAAACGGGAAAGGGGAAATCATTTGGAATGTAAATAAAAAAAACTTAGAAAATAAAAAGCAAAAACAAAAACAATGAATTCACGAAATTCTTAGGCAAGTGGTCAGAACTGGAAAATATTATCCTTAGTGAGGTAACCCAATCACAAAAGAACACACATGGTATGCAGTCACTGATAAGGGGATATTAACCCAGAATCTTGGAATACCCAAGACACAATTCACATATCAATAGATTTCCAAGAAGATGGAAGGAGAGACCCCTGGTCTTGGAAAGACTGGATGTAGGGGAATACCAGGACAGAGAAACAAAAGGGGTTGAATGGGGAACAGAGGGTGGGAAAAGGGCTTATGGGACTTTCGGAGAGGGAGGAAACAGGAAAGGGGAAATCATTTGGAATGTAAATAAAAAAATATAGAAAAAAAAACAATTTCGTGTGCGGTGGAGGGAAGACATGTGCTCATGCGCCACAACATAGCGGTGCGGGTTAGGGAACAATACACAAGAGTCGTTTTGATTTTGAGACACATTAGTCTGCAATGTTTTGTATTAATTCATAAATAGAATTTAGCAACAACAACAGCAAAGGAAAAAAACCATGAAGGAGGATGATCATAAGAACAGGCTTGATAACTTTAAGAGAGTGAAAGGTACTTGATCTTCCACTGAATTTAATCCTATTCTCTGTGTCTTGTAGTGGCAGCCATCCTTCAAGGTTGTTCCTACAGATTTTTGCTACCTGGTATGTATGTTGTATTTTTCCACATAGAATATTTACCACTTGTTATGCGTGTACCAAGTAGTACACCTTTTCTACCTCTATCGGATGGTTATGGTAGAGGTGATAGAGTGATTCCTGAGACTGGGTCATAAAAAGCCTTGCAGCATCTTTCATTCTTTTAGAGTGCTCATTGTTGAAGATGCCAAACACCATCTTTTTAGAATATTTAGACCTTCACAGGGAGGCACACATACAGAAAAGAAAACCTCTCCCCAGTACCAATTTTGAGCCATGGGAGTTTTCCCTTTGGAAGCAAAATCTCCATTTCCAGGAAAGCTTTCTGATGGTTGACAGTCCAGTCAGATAAATGAGCAGAACGTCATGAAGAACCCTGAATCTGAATGTGTTTGATTAAGCTGATCTTTAATATCTGGGCCATAGACACTCCAAGGCACAACACATAGTTCATGTTCCTTCAAGCAACTAAATTGGGGCACTTGTTATATCCATGTTCATATCTATAATCTTGATTTGAATGTCTTTGTGGGTGGAGTCAACAAGATGGCTCAGTGGGTGTTTGCTGCCTCCAAGCCTGGCCTCCTGAGTTTGATCTGCCGAATCCATGTGGTGAAAGAAGAAAACCTGACTCCTAAAACTTGTCCTCTCAACAGTATGTACACACATATACACACACATACATGCATACATACATACATACATACACATCCCACAAAATATAATTAAAAATTATTTTGAAATAATTATGAAATCAAAATAAAGTCATTAATAAAAGTCTGTGGTTAAGAAAAATCATTTCCTGTTTCCTTTCTTCTTTCCATCCAAGCGCACTCACTGTCTGGAGTATGCTCAGACTGTGTATTTTCAACTTTGGAAACTATAACAATGAATCTGTAAGAGATAAGTAAGGGAGTAAGGAGATAGACAAGATTAACTATCAGGTAAGAAGTTGGTGCTGTGTCACTATTTATACATTATGGGAAAATGGGCTAGGGCAAAAGGCCTTTTCATGTTTTAAATTCAGGGATGTTGTTGAAGGAGTAATTAAAAAGATCTGTGGAGAGTAGTTGGGACCGCCAGGCTCAGAGACAGACAGGCATAATATCGCTTCGGTTTCAGGCAGCTTGTGTGTAACCTGCTCCCAGGTGCTGGGCTGATCTGCAGTAACCAGCGCGCCAGTTCCGCGGTGGGACCTTCTGCCTGGTGGAGGGACCCCGCGCAGGGAGGGAGCCTGCCAGCTTCCCTTCCGCGACCTCTGTTCCCGCGGACTGCGCTGGAGAGACCGGTACCCAGGCTCTCCCCCCGATATAACATCACTTGGGACACGGCCTGTTGGGGCTTCCTTCTGTGCCCGAGGGCGGGTTGGCGCTGTGGTCGTCTGGGTGCCAGATCGGCGGGCCATCGTGACCACAGGGAGAGCGGTGTGAGCGGCGCCACGGAGAGTGCCCTCCGCCATCTTTGCTCCAGTGACCAGGTAGTTGGGACCACCAGGCTCAGAGACAGACAGGCATAATATCACTTCGGTCTCAGGCAGCTTGTGTGAAACCTGCTCCCAGGTGCTGGGCTGATCTGCAGTGACCAGCGCGCCAGATCTGCTGTGGGACTTCTGCCTGGCAGAGGGACGCCCCCTCCCCCCCAGGAGAGATCACACACCCCTGCACAGGGCAGGAGCCTGCCAGCCTCCCTTTGGCGACCTCTGCTCCAGGAATCCACTAGGCTGAGCCTTTAGATGTGCAAGGCCTCCCCAATATAAGATCACTTGGGGCAAAGCACATTAGGGCTCCAAAGTCACTCAGGAGCAGGCAGGCCCCAGAAATCGGTGCCAGGGGAATCCTGGTAATCCAGGGGGGGCAGAAATAGCTTTGCAGGCTCACAGGAGGTCCAACCAACAGCCAGTGGCAGCAGGACCAACTAACACCAGAGGTATCCAGATGGCAAAAGGCAAACGTAGGAATGTTACTAACAGTAATCAAAGTAATGTGGGACCATCCGAACCCAACTCTCCAACAGCAGCAAGTCCTGGATACCCCACCACACCCGAAAGACAAGATCTGGATTTAAAATCACTTCTCATGATGCTATTAGAGGATCACAAGAAGGACACAAATAAATCTCATAAAGAGTTACAGGAGACCATGAATCAACGGTTAGAAGCCCTTACAAAGGAAACACAAAAATCGCTTAGAGAAATGCGGGAGAACATGGATCAAAAGATGGAGGCGCACAAGGAGACAACACAAAAATCGCTTAACGAGATGAATCAACGGGTAGATGCACTCACAAAGGAATCACAAAATTTGCATAAAGAAATGCAGAAGAATATGGGTCAACAGACGGATGCCCATAAGGAGGCAACACAAAAATTGCTTAAAGAAATGAATCAACGGTTAGATGCCCTTACAAAGGAAACACGAGAACTGCTTAAAGAAATGCAGGAGACGATGGATCAACAGATGGAATCCCATGAGGAGGAAACACAAAAATCGCTCAGAGAAATGCAGGAGAACGTGGGTCATCAGGAAGAAATCCTGAAAGAGGTAATGCAAAAATACCTTAAAGAAATACAGGAAAATACAAACAAACAAGTGAAGGATCTCAGCAAATCCATCCAGGAACTAAAAAAGGAAGTAGAAACAACTAAGAAATCACAAAGGGAGACAACTTTGGAGATAGAAAACCTTGGGAAGAAATCAGGAGTCATAGATGCAAACATCAACAATAGAATACAAGAGATGGAAGAAAGAATCTCAGGTGCTGAAGATTCCATAGAAAGCATCGACTCAACAGTCAAAGAAAATGCAAAATGCAAAAAATGCGTAACCCAAAACATCCAGGAAATCCAGGACACAATGAGAAGACCAAACCTAAGGATTATAGGTATAGATGAGAGTGAAGATTTGCAACTTAAAGGGCCAGTAAACATCTTCAACAAAATTATGGAGGAAAACTTCCCTAACTTAAAGAGAGAGATGCCGATGAACATACAAGAAGCCTACAGAACTCCAAACAGACTGGACCAGAACAGAAATACCTCCCGTCACATAATAATCAAAACACCGAATGTTCTAAACAAAGAAAGAATACTAAATGCAGTAAGAGAAAAGGGCCAAGTAACATACAAAGGAAGACCTATCCGAATCACATCAGACTTCTCACCAGAGACTATGAAAGCCAGAAGATCCTGGGCAGATCTCATGCAGACACTAAGACAGCACAAATGCCAGCCTAGACTACTATACCCAGCAAAACTCTCAATCACCATAGATGGAGAGACCAAGATATTCCATGATAAAACCAAATTTTCACAATATCTTTCCACAAATCCAGCCCTGCAACGGATAATAGGTGGAAACCTCCAATACAGGGAGAGAAACAACACCCTGGAAAAAATGAGATAATAACCTTCTTGAATCAAACCCAAAAGTAGATAACCACTCAAACATAAAGATAGCGTCAAGAATGGCAGATGGCAATAATCACTATGCCTTAATCTCTCTTAATATCAATGGTCTCAATTCCCCAATTAAAAGACATAGACTAGCAGACTGGATACGTAAACAGGACCCAGCATTTTGCTGCATGCAGGAAACGCACCTCAGTGTCAAAGACAAACACTACCTCAGAGTAAAAGGCTGGAAAACAATTTTACAAGCAAATGGCCCCAAGAAACGAGGTGGAGTAGCCATCCTAATATCGGATAAAATTGATTTTCAACCCAAAGTCATCAAAAAAGACACAGAAGGACACTACATACTGATCAAGGGAAAAATC
This sequence comes from Tokudaia tokunoshimensis, assembly GCA_036184795.1. Taxonomy (NCBI): domain Eukaryota; kingdom Metazoa; phylum Chordata; class Mammalia; order Rodentia; family Muridae; genus Tokudaia; species Tokudaia tokunoshimensis. The sequence continues at coordinate 34,409,059 of BTHU01000009.1, read as the reverse complement.
CACCATCAAGAACTCTCAATCCTGAATATCTATGCTCCAAATGCAAGGGCACCCTCATTCGTAAAAGAAACTTTACTAAAACTCAAAGCACACATCGCACCGCACACAATAATAGTGGGTGACTTCAACACCCCGCTCTCTGAAATGGATCGTTCAGGAAAGCAGAAACTAAACAGGGACACAGTGAATCTAATTGAAGCCTTGGACCAAATGGAACTAACTGATATATATAGAACATTTCATCCTAGAGCTAAAGAATACACCTTCTTCTCAGCTCCTCATGGTACCTTCTCCAAAATTGACCATATAATTGGTCACAAATCAGACCTCAACAGATACAAGAAGATAGAAATAATCCCATGCCTCCTATCAGATCACTATGGAATAAGGGTGGTCTTCAATGGCAACAAAAACAAAAGAAAACCCACGTACACATGGAGGCTGAACAATGCTCTACTCAATGATAACTTGGTCAAGGTGGAAATAAAGAAAGAAATCAAAGACTTTTTGAAAGTTAATGAAAATGAAGGCACAACATACCCTAACTTATGGGACACAATGAAAGCAGTGCTAAGAGGAAAATTCATAGCCCTGAGTGCCGCCAAAAAGAAACGGGAGACAGCATACACTAACAGCTTAATGGCACACCTGAAAGCCCTGGAACAAAAAGAAGCAAATACACCAAAGAGGAGTAGAAGGCAGGAAATCATCAAACTCAGGGCTGAAATCAATCAAGTAGAAACAAATAAAACCATACAAAGAATCAACAAAACGAGGAGTTGGTTCTTTGAGAAAATCAACAAGATAGATAAGCCCTTAGCCAGACTAACCAGAGGGCACAGAGATAGTATCCAAATTAATAAAATCAGAAACGAAAAGGGAGAGATAACAACAGAAACTGAGGAAATTCAAAAAATCATCAGATCCTACTACAAAAACCTGTATTCAACACAACTAGAAAATCTTGAGGAAATGGACAATTTCCTTGACAGATACCAAGTACCAAAATTAAATCAGGATCAAATAGACCATCTAAACCGTCCTATAACCCCTGAAGAAATAGAAGTTGTCATTGGAAGTCTTCCAACCAAAAAAAGCACAGGTCCAGATGGTTTTAGTGCAGAATTCTATCAGACCTTCAAAGAAGACCTAACACCAATACTCTTCAAACTGTTCCACAAAATAGAAACAGAAGGAACACTACCCAACTCGTTCTATGAAGCCACAATTACACTAATACCAAAAGCACACAAAGATCCGACAAAGAAAGAGAATCTCAGGCCAATCTCTCTTATGAATATCGATGCAAAAATACTCAATAAAATTCTTGCCAACCGAATCCAAGAACACATCAAAACGATCATTCACCACGATCAAGTAGGCTTCATCCCAGGGATGCAGGGATGGTTCAATATAAGGAAATCCATCAATGTAATCCACTACATAAACAATCTCAAAGAAAAAAACCACATGGTCATCTCATTAGATGCTGAGAAAGCATTTGACAAAATTCAGCATCCTTTCATGCTAAAGGTCTTGGAAAGATCAGGAATTCAAGGCCCATATCTAAACATAGTAAAAGCAATTTACAGCAAACCAGTAGCCAGCATCAATCTAAACGGAGAGAAACTTGAAGCAATCCCACTAAAATCAGGGACTAGACAAGGCTGCCCTCTCTCTCCATATCTTTTCAATATAGTACTTGAAGTTCTAGCGAGAGCAATTAGACAAGAAAAAGAGGTCAAAGGGATACAAATTGGAAAGGAAGAAGTCAAACTATCACTATTTGCAGACGATATGATAGTATACATAAGCGACCCAAAGAACTCCACCAGAGAACTCCTACAGCTGATAAACGACTTCAGCAAAGTGGCCGGATATAAAATCAACTCAAGCAAGTCAGAAGCCTTCCTATACTCAAAGGATAAGCAGGCTGAGAAAGAAGTAAGAGAAATAATACCCTTTACGATAGCCACAAACCATATTAAGTATCTTGGCGTGACGCTAACCAAACAAGTGAAAGATCTGTATGACAAGAACTTCAAGTCTCTGAAGAAAGAAATTGAAGAAGACCTCGGAAGATGGAAAAATCTGCCATGCTCATGGATTGGCAGGATTAATATAGTAAAAATGAGCATCTTACCAAAAGTAATACACAGATTCAATGCAATCCCCATCAAAATCCCAACTCAATTCTTCATAGAGTTAGAAAGAGCAATTCAAAAATTCATCTGGAATAACAGAAAACCCAGAATAGCTAAAACTATTCTCAAGAGTAAAAGAACCTCTGGGGGAATCAGTATCCCGGACCTCAAGCTGTACTACAGAGCAATAATGTTAAAAACTGCATGGTATTGGTACAGTAACAGACATGTAGATCAATGGAACAGAATTGAAGACCCAGAAATGAATCCACACTCCTATGGTCACTTGATCTTTGACAAAGGAGCTAAAACCATCCAGTGGAAAAAAGATAGCCTTTTCAACAAATGGTGCTGGCTCAGCTGGAGGTCAACATGCAGAAGAATGCAAATTGACCCATCCTTATCTCCTTGCACTAAGCTCAATTCTAAGTGGATCAAAGATCTCCACATAAAACCAGACACACTGAAACTAATAGAAGGGAAACTAGGGAAGAACCTTGAACATATGGGCACAGGGGAGAATTTCCTGAACAGAACTCCAATAGCTTATACTCTAAGATCAAGAATAGACAAATGGGACCTCATTAAATTACAAAGTTTTTGCAAGGCAAAAGACACCGTCAAAAAGACAAAGCGGCAACCAACTAACTGGGAAATGATCTTTACCAACCTTACATCCGACAGAGGGCTAATATCCAAGATATACAAAGAACTCAAGAAGTTAAACTCCAGAGAGGCAAGTAACCCTATTAAAAAATGGGGTACAGAGCTACACAAAGAGTTCTCACCTGAAGAATATCTAATGGCTGAGAAGCACCTAAAGAGATGTTCATCATCCTTAGTCATTAGGGAAATGCAAATAAAAACAACCCTGAGATTCCATCTCACACCAGTCAGGATGGCTAAGATCAAAAACACAGGAGACAGCAGTTGTTGGCGAGGATGTGGAGAAAGAGGAACACTCCTCCACTGCTGGTGGAATTGCAGGCTGGTACAACCACTCTGGAAAGCAGTCTGGCGGCTCCTCAGAAAACTGGGCATGACACTTCCGGAGGATCCGGCTATACCACTCCTGGGCATATACCCAGAGACTTTACCTGCATGCAATAAGGACCCATGCTCCACTATGTTCATAGCAGCCTTATTTATAATAGCCAGAAGCTGGAAAGAACCCAGATGTCCCTCAACGGAGGAATGGATTCAGAAGATGTGGTATATTTACACAATGGAATACTACTCTGCAATTAAAAACAATGAATTCACGAAATTCCTAGGCAAATGGTCAGAACTTGAAAATATCATCCTTAGTGAGGTAACCCAATCACAAAAGATCACACATGGTATGAAGTCACTGATAAGGGGATATTGACCCAGAATCTCAGAATACCCTAGACACAATCAGCATATCAATAGATTTCTAAAAAGATGGAAGGAGAGACCCCTGGTCCTGGAAAGACTGGATGTAGGGGAACGCCAGGACAGAGTAATGAGAGGGGGTTGAACGGAGAAAAGAGGGAGGGAAGGGGGCTTATGGGACTTTCGGGGAGGGAGGAAACGGGAAAGGGGAAGTGATTTGGAATGTAAATTAAAAAAATAAAATAAAATTAAATTAAAAAAAAAAGATCTGTGGATATGATGATATAACTGGGAAAGAATGGCTATAAAATGAATTAGCAAGTAAAACAGAATCTATATTTTGTCTAGTTAAGATCCTTTATTTGATTCTGGAAAGCTTTTAGTACAAACAAATCTCTAATACCAGGACAGGAGAAAAAGACATCAATAGTGTCTGATGAACAATAGATTCAAAGATAATCGAACTTTCTCTGAATAGCCATAGGGAAAACACAAAGGAAAATATAGCCATTTTGAATGTTAATAATTTATAGTGCATAAACCCAAGGCATGTGTGGTGGTTTGAACATGCTTGGTCCTGGGAGTGGCGCTATTAGGAGGAGAGGCCTTGGTGTAGTAGGTGTGGCCTTGTTGGAGGAAGTGTGTCAATGTGGGAGTGGGCTTGGAGAACCTCCTTCTAGATGCCTGGAAATAGTCTGCTCCCAGTTTCCTTTGAATGAAGATGTAGAACTCACAGCTCCAGTGAATGCAACTGTGCTTCCTGCTTTGATGATAATAGATTGAATCTCTGAACCTGTAAGCCAGCCCCAAACAAATGTTGTTCTTTATAAGTTGCCTTGGTTATGGTGCCCCTTGACAGCAATGGAAACCCTAACTAAGACAGCATGATAAGGCAAAATAAGAGACAAGCTAAGGGAAGCCAGTGTCATGGTCTGGAAGCTCTTGCCTGTAATGTTAGCACTTGAATGGTGGAGGAAGGTTGATCAAGAATTTATCAATTCAAGATCATCCCTAGCTACATTGTGGGTTCCAGACCCACTTGGGCAACAAGAGACTTTGTCACAAGACAAATGAATTAATGAACAAACAAAACTAAAAGAAGTATTTATAAAATAGATGATGACTATTCTTATATTGAGGCTTGGGGAAGCACATAGTCATATGATGTCTTTGATTATAATTTTCTCAAATCAGTTAGTTCCTCCCCTTCCATGTTAACGTGTCTCTTGGTGTTGTATTTATTCAGGGCTTGTTTAGGCTACCATATTTTTGAAGTATCATAGTGAACTTTCCCTGTCATTTCTAGGAGACATAATCTCAGAGCAGATTTCTTGGTCAGCTCGCTCTCATAATGTCTCCGCTCTCCTGCATTTTTCATTAAGCCTTGGGTGAAGGTGTAAAAAGCTTTAAATTAATATTCTGTATATATTAATTAATGCTGGAAATTATCACAGCAGCAGTTGTTCCTTAGTCCGATATTTGCCAAATAAAAGTCGCAGAGCCTTTTAGATTGATAACAAGTTTTGTAGCACTACAGCTGGGTAGATATCAACACTCTAAGCTGTCTTGTCTGCTTCCCTGCAAAAAATCCCCATTAATACTTCCATGTGTTCCATTTGGCCTGTTTCTGTTCCATCAGGCCAGTCCTTAGAGCAAGCTTCCCGTTGCCATGTGTTCATGGTACAAACTACCTAATGGTGATTTCCTTCTTCCTTCTCTCCTTGTTCTCTCCCCATAGTCAGTCCCTATTTGAGACCCTGAGCTCGGGAATGAAGCTCCACCTCCCTCTCTTTGTGCAGCTACTGGTTGTCAGCAACTTTGTTAACCCATTAGGGATAAGTTGAGAGGCAAGGTTTACCCAACAAAAAATATGTGGGAATGTGGGAATTCACTCATCTTAGGGCAACCAGATCTTGAGATATAGAATTTAACATTTGAATACATAGCAGCACCAGACCAACCTCAACATGAAGGAATTATATTGTAGATGTATCCAACCATGGCAAAGCACTTCATGATCAATTGTTTTCTGCATTTTGACCAATTGTGGTTTTCTATAATATTCTGTTTGTTGCTAGAAAAGCTTTTTGATGAGCAATGGAAGCTCCACTTATCTGTGAGTGTGAGAAGAAGTATTTAGAATGCATGTAGAAATTATGCTGCTTTACTAAGGTGGTGGTAGAAGGTTCTCCTTTAGGTTTCATGACTTTACTAACCCTGGGTAGTTAGATAAGTTTCCAATACCAGATGAATTTCCTTTTAGTTGACTAGACCATAAGTCCAATTAGACAGTTGTTGGTTTATGTTAAGGTATAAATGCCACTGTTGTACCTTTAGGGACATCTTGACATGGTAGTCATTGTTATGGTTCATAGGCACCATAGCTGGGCAAGACTATTGTTTTTTCTTCTGTCTTTGGAAGAGTTTACAGTACCTATTGGTACTATGAAATTCCTTGAGGAGGAGGCTTTCAGGTCAGATCCAGCTCAGATCCTCTGAGTGGTGTCTGCAGTCCATGTTTTCAGCAATAGGGATTTACTGTAAACCTCTGGGAAATACCAAAGGCAACAGCAGTAGCCTATATTGTTTTGGGAGACTCTTGGACTCCCTTGATCAACAATTTGAAGTGGATGTTCTCATTCCTGGCACTAGTGATTTTATTAGATAGCCTATGGCGACAGATGAGAACATTGTCAGCCTGCATGGCTTACCTTCATTTAAACTATATATGTATGTCTATATACATTTACTTATAGGTACTATATGTCATTTAAAGGAAATAAAAGTAGTGTGATTCCTTATAGCTTTTTTAGGCAATTCTCCTTTTCAGATACTATTCCAACATATTTGTAAATACTCAAGATACTGCAATTGCCGGTTGTCATCATAATGAAATAGAAGGTTCTCATCATAATGAAATAGAAGGTTCTCATGAGGGCTCTGTGGGGAGTTCTGAAGAGATATCAGACAAATTTGTTCTTTGTTTAAATCTCTTCCTCTAGAAGTTACCCACAAAAGAAAATTGCCTGTCTGTTGTGAACATCAAGACCTTGAGGGGGCATAATTGGTAATTAGGGGGTTTCTATGGCTCATCAAAGAGAGTAGTATGCCATGTGAAAGTCTGAAATGATTCCTGGATGAATAACTCTGAGACTGAGTCACCAATGAGTAATGTCCCAAGGTAACCAAAACCCTGAGAAAGTATTATGATAATGTACTCTGTTACACCTCTCTGGTTCTAATTTCTTCTTGTATATGGACATGCTCCACATCAGAATAGTATTTGTAAACACACTTTCAATACTTGTAGTCCTCTGAAACAAAAGTAATTTTATTTTATTTTTTTTTTTTACTGCAGCCATTTCCTTATTATAAGAACAGCTAGATCTTGGAAAGGCACCAGTCAAAGATGGGAAATGGCACAGAAAATTCAGCTCTTGAGAGAAGCACCCCAGGAGCCTGGATGCTACTGTCTCTATCTACAGGAGGCTTGCTGGGCTTGGATTTCCATACCTCTGAGGATGTGTGCTCTGTCACATTCCCTCAGGGCTGATGCATGTCATCTGGAGCGTTTCTAGGAAAGTAGCCAGCTGAGACATTATGACATTATAACAGTTAGACACTATGAAATATCTAATTGTTAATGTTTATAGTCAATAAGAAAAACAGCTCAGAGAATGCATAACAGGAAATGTTAACTCCTGTATTTTTCCCCAAGGCTTCAAGAATCCTTCAAGACCTCAGGTCCTGGCTGGTGATTCCGACGAAAGAAAAGGAAGAATACAAAACTGGTGGAGGAAGAGGAATCCATCTGATTTTGAGGGCTATGTGTATAACAATTTATTACCATTGTTTCTGAAGCTCAGGATGAAGATATAAATAGACATTGAACATCCTGACCACATTTGCATGGAGTTGCTTAGTACTTTGCCTCCCCTATGGATACTATCATTATGTGGAGAAATCACCAATGGGAAAGGCATAGAGAAAAAGTTTCTATTCTATAAACTAACATGGGCTATGGAGAGGGCAAACATCTGAGCGATGTTCTTTGCTATTATTATTATTATAAATGGTATCATTCTAATTATTAATTTACATTATTTAACAATATTATCACAAGGCTACAGGCGAGCTTGCACACCAGCCATCCCTCTCTCAAGTGGCAGGGGCTGGTGCCTAGAGCAATAGTGGATTTCTTGTCCTGGGCTGTTTAAATTTAATGGGTCAGTAAAGGAACAGGGATGCAGAGGCTGGCCCTTGGCTGCCTTTGTTAGTATGGGTTTCTATTCTGACAAAGACTGCTTTGTAAGAGCTGCTTTTTAGGGATTATCTTTTAAACACCCTGAATGGCGAACAGGGTTCCTCTTCAACCACCTCAACAAGAGTCATAGGAAAGAGGTCCTATATTCCTGCTGCTTAACAGCTCAGAACATGTATTGAATGGAATGTATTTTTAAGAGAATAAAGTCTATTTTTTTGTATTTTAAAGATTGAGAGGGCTAGAAAGATAGATAGCCCTTAAATAAACTTACGCATGATAGGTCCCTTGCTGGGCCCTCAGCTGTTGGTCTACACCTACCTGCCCAGGCAGGGGGCTCTGGCTTCACCTCTGCCCCTTGGAGTCTAGGTGCAGCAGCTTCTACATTCCTGCTCCAAGCACAGGACCAGAGAGGCCAGAACCTGCCTCTGGAAAGCAGGGCACAGCCACAGGCAGTGGCTCAGGGCTCCTTGGGTGCATGTGTATAGTTGAAGCTGCCTGTCTGCATGTATCCTTTGGCTGTAATGTTCTCTGTTGGCTCTGCAGCACAATATTGTAACCAATAAAGCTCCCTTGTTTCTATATGCTCCCTTGAGTCAGTGATGCCAATTTTGTCAATATCATTTCTGGAAACAGCTGCTATCTCTGAATTGGTACTGCTGGTGTGGCATTTCACAAATTTAGGCAAAATACAGAGTTAAGACTAGCAAAAAAACCCAATATTATCAGTTTAATATATAATTATATAATATATTAGTAAATTATTATAAATTATTAAATATGTGATATATTTAAAGAGTTTGGTTGACTGTTAAGTTTTATACCTACCTATATTTATTTCTTCTTCTATTCTTTGATATAAACCCTGCTTTGTACCTTACCTAGATTTCATAATATTGCCATATGCTGTATAAACTGCTGGAGGTAAAAAGTCCTGAGCAGTGCGTCCCATCTATGAGTCCTGGGAACTATAATAATGATCCCAAAGAAATGGGATTTCTCCTTAGAAACTAATGCAGGGGGATTGAAAAGGCACCAGTTAGAGAGGAAACTTGTGCCCCTGAAAAAGATTTCACACAGACTGAAACCTAGATAAAGATGGGTCAATGGTGGGCGTGACTGTACCTTGACCTTAACTCTTTGGACATGCATATTCTTGACCCTCTGTTTACTTTGGTCTTATTCACGACCCCAGAGATGGGCTTAAGGGGTTTGCTAGATCTATTTGCCCCTCTTCTCATTATGGCCACACTGAATAAATCTCCTTTTTCTCTTTTCTATTTTTAATTTAGCTCTTTCAATTTGCGGATTGAGAATGAATGGTCAGACCTGACGTGGGGCATAGGTTGTGACCCTCAAATTTAATAACAATGGGACTCTTATTCCAGTCTTATTTTATCTGCTATACTCCCCAGCCGTTCAGTGACAGAGTTCCTCCTACTGTGTGCTCCAGGTTGGAATGCTGCTTCACTGCAGGCTCAAGAAAATCGGACCAATCCACAATGAATCACATCTCTAAACTTGTGAACCAAAAATAACTCTTCTCTTTCCTTCTTACTTTTTTCCTCCTCCTCCTCTGCCTTTTGTCCTCCTTCCTTTTCTTTTTCCTCTCACAAGTGCTTTGTGTCTTTACCACTGAAGTATATCCTTAGCACTCATTATTTTTTTTTTAGAGTTTATTTCCTGTATTCATTCAAGTTGTTACTAGAGTTACCTTCTGATAGGTTACCTTTCCTTTCTTTTATGGCACTCAGGTAGAATTCAGGAGAGGAAATCGTGATACTGTTACTCAAGTTCCACCCCAACAAACCAAATCAAGACTTGAATATTTGTTTTCTTCCCAAGTCATTTAACCACACAAATCATGTTTCTATTGAGTGAACCTGAGCTGAATAAAATACTTAAGGGCCATAAGAGTCAAAGGAAAATTTACCATGTGTCAAATAGTACAATGCAATCCTACTCTGATTCATTGGCTATTAGTCATGATTGAATATGGAAATGAGTATACAAATGGAAACCTTCCCAAAATCTTTTGTTAAATGGACCTTATGAAAATTGGGCATGAATAGCAACCAAAATGTGGAGTTTCTTATTCCAAATGGCTATGCCTCTTTATGGCTGATTTTAAGAAGAAAGCAGAGAGATAAAAGATGAAGAAAGGCTGTCCTCATCACTGTTCTCTTTCACTGAACAATTCGCTTATGAAACATCCTTTCTGTGCTAAGTGCTAGTGGTACCCAGGCAAATAGCTTTCTGTTGAAAGAAGTCAATGATCTAGTGTGAGCAGTAGGTATGGGAGCAAATATATACTTTGGGTTTAGGGGGGTGTTGGCCCGTGTCCCGCCCAGAGCTCAGGCCTCTGGGCAAGGCAGGCGTGGGTATTTGGACTGTGCGTATCCCAACGGAACCATCTGTATATTCAGACTACAAAATTTAGTAAGAATGAAGTGGAATGAGGAAACATGAAGAGAATCAAGGGTTTAGTTAGCCTTGTTATAGCCAAAGGAATCAGGATACTGTTGACAGTCAATGGGTAAGACTTGGAATCCTTAAAGCAGTATTGTGTGCCTGAATTGTTACAAATCCATAAATTTTTCCTCATCTGAAATGATTGGCAGGTCAACAGCCATTTTGTACATGACTCTGATTTGTTCAAGGGTGGACATTTTTATATAAGTTAAGCCAATATTAAAAAACAAAACAAAACAAAACCCCGAGAGCTATAGAAGACACCCAAGCCTTTAGTATCATTAGCACCAGTTGATTGCCTGAGAGACGAGTCATACAGGAAAACAAAAAGGATTGAATGAAGCAAAGATGCCTTCTTATCCTTGGCTGTCATGAGATTCTGTCATCACTTATGATTAGCTATCTTATGACTAATTTTTGTTGCTACCCATGAATACTACAGTTGCTGTGCTCTTCAGTTTTCCCTTTGCTGCATATTTGCCCAGTCCCATATACTGGACTTGGGTGTGTAGAAGCCCTGAATGACCCGCTTCAGTTTTTGCCAGGTAAGCACTCAGCGGCCTATAGCCTTTGCTACTTACTCTTCCATCCAAGCTGTCTTACCGTGCCCTCCTTCCTGAAGCTCTTCTCTGACAGCCGCTTTGCTTCTGTTGCTACCATTTCTTGAGAAGTCACGGTTCAGTTATAGCTTGTTTATAGTCACTCATGATTACAAAGACCTCGCCTCATTTGTGTGCAATCCAGGTAACGCCTGGGGTCTCTCAGTCTCTAGAAATTTTGCTGGAATCAGTACAAAGCCTTCTTCAAGACTCCACGTTTCCAGAGCTTCTATTCCTCTGTACTCCTCTTTAATTCTTGTTTCTGCTTCCACTGAATTCTTGTTCCTACGTTGGTTCTGCTATTTTTTTTTCCTTAGTGACAGCCTGACTTGGCTTTCAATGTATTTTTCTTTAACTTTTAATTTGACCTCAGAAGCATCTCAAAGGTAGGAGTGTGTGTGTGTGTGTGTGTGTGTGTGTGTGTTTGAGCGTGCACACACGCCTGCAATTTTTATTTGGGGGGCTCTTATTGTACATTAAATTCAAATTGCTTATTAATCACTGTTTCTAACAGTCAGTTGGTCACTTATAAGCTCCTGCTTCATTCAGAGCTGCACCTAACTCCTTGAGCCTAGGGCAGACTCCAGTTATTCTAATGGTTTCATCTTTCCTTCAGGACTGGTTGAACAAGAGGATGACACTTATTTTAGAAAATTTCTCTGTTTAGAAATGATAGTTCTCTGCTGTTTTTCTGTCATGAAGAAGGTGGGGTTCCTAACTACATTATGAATTGATCAAGTTCTACCTACGCATGAAGGAGGTAGCCACCACAGGATTTAATATGCAATCATATGGCTTTAAAGCCAATACATTGATTTGCTACACTCCATGGTTTCTTATAGCATGGAAACATATACTGAAGAGCTAACAGTTATCAAGGGGAGCTGAGTTTCAGCAAGAATCGACACAGAAAAAACGAGTTGACAGCAAATGCCTATTTTCAGATATTCAAAAGCAAAAAAGAAAAGAAAGTCTTCCTCTTTTTTGCTCTCTTATCTAACTCTAAAGTCTTTTCACCACAATTTTTCCTTATTTACTTCCTGGAAGTTATAAAACTTCATGTATTTAATATACTTATTTTCCTATATGGTTTCTAGGAGACTTTATTTTTAGCCTAAAAGTATTCCCTAAGGAGTCATTTCAAGCTGTTATAATTATGCCACAGGGTGCGTGTCAACATATTTGGAGCCATGTGTGGAATGATTAAGAGCTGATATTTCTAAGTAATTCACTCAGTAAAGGACAGAGTGAACTGAACAGATATTTTCAAAAGAAAATTGCCAATAAATAAAATAAATGAAAGGTGTTCAACATCTTTAGTCACCAGTAAAGGCAAATCAAAACTACATTGAAACTGCATCTGACCTCACTCAGAATGGCTATCATTAAGAAACCAAACCAAACCAAACCAAACCAAACCAAACCATCCCCACCATTAGATGCTGATGGGGATATAGGGGAATAAATGGTTCTTATACAGTGATAATGGAAATATAAATTAGTTCAGCTTAATGTAGATTTTTTAAGGAACTAGAAATAGAGCTACAGTTTAATTCATGCACCATTTCTGGTGTATATATAGAATAAGCAAAGTTTTATGTAATATATATCCCTGCTGCAGTATTCACAAAAGCCATTATGGAGCTAGTGAGTGCCTCCAATGGATAAATAAGATGTGATATATATATATATATATGTATATATATATATATATATATACACACACACATAGATATAATGTGATGTATATCTCATATGTATCACATTTATTTATCTACATTTATACAATATGTATATACACATACATATAAAATGGTTATTATTCAGCTATAAAGAAGAAAGAGTCTGGGATGATAACTCAGTCCTAGGCCACTTTCTAAAATGTGCAAGGCCTTAGGTTTAATCTCTGCAACAACAACTGCAACAAAACTCCAAACAAACAGCAATAATGAACAAAATCGTATTACCAGTAGTGAAATGATGGAGCTGTAAATCGTAACTGTAGCAGGATAGCAAGAATGTGGGGAAAGAGGCATCAAGAGTAGTACACAAAGGAAGCAAGGTGGCACAAAAAGACCGATTGCATCTCCACGTGGCTCCATGTAACAACCAGAATATGCCCAAGGAAAGCCCTCAATATATAAGTGCAAGGGAAGTGACATGTGATACAAATAGCTTATAAAAGATCAGAACTCATGCAGTGCAGGGATTTTAAGCCTCTGTCTGTCCCTTATCCTGGCTCGCTACTAGCCCATTCCTTGGTGAAAATGCTGTTTTCTTTCTTAATCAACTGCTCTTTTTTCTATTACTATTTAAGGGTTCCTAGTCTACTTCATTGCTCCAGGACACAAGAACCTATAAATCTTAGTAGGTTTCTGTTAGGTCAGAGGCATTCCATAAGTCTAGAAACAACGGTCTTGGCTCAATTTGAAGTGGAATATAGTGAATTTCTGTCAGTTAGATAAAAACCAGCATTCTTCAGGATCTTGTAAAACAGGTTTTCTATAGGAGTCATTTCCCTTGCCTCTGGCAAAAGGGATGGATGAATCTTCCTTGATATATACCTGTAGTACCTATCAGTACATCAAAGTTCACGCCAGCCTCCAGGTTCCTACAGTTCCCATTCACAAGTACCCATTATACATTTTTCCTTTCTTTCTTTCTTCCTTCCTTCCTTCCTTCCTTTCTTTCTTTCTTTCTTTCTTTCTTTCTTTCTTTCTTTCTTTCTTTCTTTCTTTCTTTCTTTCTTTCTTTCTTTTTTCTTTCTTTCTTCCTTTCCTTTTATATATCCCTTCCCTTTATTATTTTTTTAAGATTTTATGTATGAGTACACTGTAGCTGTTTTCAGACACAACAGAAGAGAGCATCAGATCTCTTTACAGATGGTTGTGAGCCACCATGTGGTTGCTGGGAATTGAACTCAGGACCTTTGGAAGAGCAGTCAGTGCTCTTAACCACTGAGCCATCTCTCCAGCCCCCTATTATACATTTTCAATGCTTCCTGACCCCTCTCACCCTTTCCTTCTACCCTAAACTCCTAGGGCTGCTCCAGCTCATGGGCTTCCCTCCCAGTCGCTAGTCATCCTCCTTATTGCCAGGCTACTCTTGCTATCTGCTCTCTTGATATCTCCACTATTCTTTCCTTTAGAATAGTCTTGCTTCCTGGACACCCCCCCCCCCCGCCCTGTTTCTTTTTTTCTATGCTCTGGACAGTTCAGATGCCTCTGGTTTTGTCCCTCATGTTCACAAACTTCCTTCTAACTAATGGGGCAGACATTTTGGTGGTTTCTTTACTCTATCTCTTCACATACAATGTCTTCCGGATTCTATCATGTTGATGATAATCATCTTAAATAAAATCAAACAAACTTACAAAGACAGGTATTATATGCTTTTTATATGTGGAATCTAAAGGAACAAACAACAACAACAACAAAAAAAAACCCAAAAACACTCTCCCCCCCCCAAAAAAACCCAGAAAAGTAAGAGAGTGGGAAAATTAGAGAAGAAAAGGAGAATCAGGAAAGATGGAGGGAGGGTAGGAAGGTAATTGGTGCTGTGAATACGATGATAAAAATATTTTATCATGAACACCTGAAGAAGCCACAACGAAGTCCATTATTTTGTTTGCTTAATTACTAATGTTAATTAAAGAAAAAACAAAAGGAGAAGAGTTTACGGTCTCTTTACCCCAATCCACCCACCTCCAGAGGCCATTGGAACTTTATAAGTGTCAAAATTTGGTTTTATCATGGAATATCTTGGTCTCTCCATCTATGGTGATTGAGAGTTTTGCTGGGTATAGTAGTCTAGGCTGGCATTTGTGCTGTCTTAGTGTCTGCATGAGATCTGCCCAGGATCTTCTGGCTTTCATAGTCTCTGGTGAGAAGTCTGATGTGATTCGGATAGGTCTTCCTTTGTATGTTACTTGGCCCTTTTCTCTTACTGCATTTAGTATTCTTTCTTTGTTTAGAACATTCGGTGTTTTGATTATTATGTGACGGGAGGTATTTCTGTTCTGGTCCAGTCTGTTTGGAGTTCTGTAGGCTTCTTGTATGTTCATCGGCATCTCTCTCTTTAAGTTAGGGAAGTTTTCCTCCATAATTTTGTTGAAGATGTTTACTGGCCCTTTAAGTTGCAAATCTTCACTCTCATCTATACCTATAATCCTTAGGTTTGGTCTTCTCATTGTGTCCTGGATTTCCTGGATGTTTTGGGTTACGCGTTTTTTGCATTTTGCATTTTCTTTGACTGTTGAGTCGATGCTTTCTATGGAATCTTCAGCACCTGAGATTCTTTCTTCCATCTCTTGTATTCTATTGTTGATGTTTGCATCTATGACTCCTGATTTCTTCCCAAGGCTTTCTATCTCCAAAGTTGTCTCCCTTTGTGATTTCTTAGTTGTTTCTACTTCCTTTTTTAGTTCCTGGATGGATTTGCTGAGATCCTTCACTTGTTTGTTTGTATTTTCCTGTATTTCTTTAAGGTATTTTTGCATTACCTCTTTCAGGATTTCTTCCTGATGACCCACGTTCTCCTGCATTTCTCTGAGCGATTTTTGTGTTTCCTCCTCATGGGATTCCATCTGTTGATCCATCGTCTCCTGCATTTCTTTAAGCAGTTCTCGTGTTTCCTTTGTAAGGGCATCTAACCGTTGATTCATTTCTTTAAGCAATTTTTGTGTTGCCTCCTTATGGGCATCCGTCTGTTGACCCATATTCTTCTGCATTTCTTTATGCAAATTTTGTGATTCCTTTGTGAGTGCATCTACCCGTTGATTCATCTCGTTAAGCGATTTTTGTGTTGTCTCCTTGTGCGCCTCCATCTTTTGATCCATACACGAGTGCCTTTGACCTATCCACGAAGGATGTTAGTCACATTGTGGGTGGTTTAGAGCCATTTTAAGAACTGTATCCCAGCAAGGCTTTTCCTCTCTAAGCTCTGCATCCTCTTTAAACAGAAGCAATGGTAATGGCCTCCTCAGCAGGCTGTGGTGAGGATTAGGAGGCTCTGGCTGTGATGTGGCTTCTGAGCCCCACAAACCTGATCTTTTAATGGACATTTCATTTCCGGAGATCCCAGGGCACAATTTAATCAGTTCTTCAACCACCACGTGTCATGCAGGCTGCAATTTTCATAGCACACACATATCTTCGTTTTCCCCTCCCTAAGCTTTTCATACCAGATAATATTTCCTGCCTTTATTCCTGAAGTCCTGTGTGTAGCAACTCATTTCTGGTACCAGATGTCAGATCCTTGGTTGCAAGCGCTGACACTGGTCAGTGAATGAAAAAGTATTTTAAACAAAAAGAGAAAATGGGAAGATGATTAAGTAGATCACTTGGCCTGCAAGCGTGGGCATCAGAGTTTGTATCCCCGGAATTCACAAAGAAGTTGGGTAGGCATGGAGACCAACTACAGTCCCAGACCTCGGGAAGCAGAGATTGGATCATTGGAGCAAGCTGGCTAGTTAGAGTAGCTGGAACTGGCAAGCTCTTGGTTCATAGAGAGATCCTGACTCAATAAACAAAACGAAGACTGACCATGGGAGACAAACACTTGATATTAACTTCAGGCCTCTACATGCACATGTACCCCCTAGCCAGAGTGTAGGTATTTCCTGAGGGTGACAGCAGCACTTTGGGTGGGACTTTACATAGATTTATTTATGGTTCATCACACTTTTTAGCATTTAAAATATTGTCCAAGTTATATTTTATGGACAGTGAAATGCTCAGACTTCAAGTGTGCCCTTCAGTCACTTTTGACGCCTGTTTCCTATCAGGCATGAGGTATTTATGTCACCCGACTAAGTCCAGGCCTCTGGCCTGTCAACCCACCATCCATGAAGCAACTGTGAGTATGTTTTTTCTTAACATGACATCATGTGAACTCATTAGACTTTTGAGGTCAGGCTTTGAACACTGATCCTTTCCAGGGTGACTCTTGTGTGGAAATAAACAGGGCAGGTAAACTGCTTCATTCTCCTCATGAACCACACATTGTTTCCCCAAATTACCTTTTCCCTGATCACAGCATTTTATCGATTTTCAGCTTTACACTAGAACTAAATCCTTGGCTTTGATATCTTTACCATTTATACAAACTTGAACTCTGACTTAAGCTTTAGCTTAAATTCCCTTGGCTTTTGCACATCTGTAGATTATAGACTTTGTTTTCAAGCCCTCCCCACACACAGACACACAGACACACACACATACACAGACACACACACACATGCACATGCACACACACAAACAGAGAGAGAGAGAGAGAGAGAGAGAGAGAGAGAGAGAGAGAGAGAGAGAGAGAGGAAGAAGAAGAAGAAGGAGGAGGAGGAAGAAGGAGGAGGAGGAGGAGGAAGGAGGAGGAGGAGGAGGTCTCTGTTGCTGTGATAAAACACCATGACCAAAAACAACTTACTTCGGCTCAGGATTCCAGGGAAATAAGAGTCCATCATGGTGTGGAGACACAGCGACAGGCAGCAGGAACAGAAAGCTGATATCCTCAGATGTGAGACCAAAGGGGGGAGGGGAGAGAGAGAAAGAGAGAGAGAGAGAGAGAGAGAGAGAGAGAGAGAGAGAGAGAGAGAGAGAGAGAGAGAGAGAGAGACTCCCCAAAGAGTGATACCAGCTGGGAGCCTAGTGTTCAAATACCTGAGCCTGTAAAACCATTTCTCATTCAAATCAACACACTTAGTGTAAAAAAATGGCAGGTTTCATTATGACATTTTCATATGTATGTATGTATGTATTATGTATCTTACCATGCTTTGCT
The DNA here is from genome assembly GCA_036184795.1 of Tokudaia tokunoshimensis. Taxonomy (NCBI): domain Eukaryota; kingdom Metazoa; phylum Chordata; class Mammalia; order Rodentia; family Muridae; genus Tokudaia; species Tokudaia tokunoshimensis. The sequence continues at coordinate 34,391,450 of BTHU01000009.1, read as the reverse complement.
AATAATCACTAAAACCTACTGTCTTCTTTCTCTCCCTTAGGTCTGTTTCCTTGTACAAATAGTCCCCTTTCTAATTTTATGTCATATATATATATGTTTTTTACTTTTTTCAAGCCTAATCTTAAATTGTAACCTGACTATGAATTTGGAGCATTCAATCAGCCATGCTGTCCTAAGGTCCCAGTTGCTGCAGTTAGCCTTAAGATATGCACTGATGGTCAGTTCTAGCAGCCTATGCAGGGTTTGTCCAGTGAGCAACCTCAAAGGCCAAACTAGTACTTTACTTTTGCTGATTTCCTTAATTTCATGGCTGCAGGTGTCCTAAATTAGCCCGAGAGACTAAATTGTGTTCATTATGAGGTGCATATGTTTTGGGCTATGCCGTATTCAATGCTATCAGAAGTTGCCAGTGATTGACTTACATGTATGTTTATCTCAGTATAAATTGGCAGAGAAGTTCATATATACATTCAGGACAGGAGGCTGTCAGGACCTGGGTAGTCCCTAGGAGAGAATATCATCAGTATTTTCTTCATGGGTCCAAAGAACATGGCAAGGGGGTGGAGTCTGAAAAACTGTCTGGGGGAAATGACTGTAGGAAGTTACATTCCTAAGAAAACATGATTTTAGGGTAGGCATTCTAGAAAGATGTGCTGTACAAACATGGAAGGAAGGTTTTTTTTTCTCACTTCACTGAGGGGCACAGCAGGGCCTAGCTGCATGATAGGCCTCCTGTCAGCCCCTCAGCAGCCTCAGTTGGGGGACAGCATGGTCCATGGTTTTGTGACACCCAAGGACAGAGAGGACTATCCCTTGGTACTGTGATCCGAAGCTTGTATGGCTTGGTCAGTGTCACAAGAGGGCCTGCAGAAGAGTGAAGATTATGAATGCTCCAGTTTGTTAGCCATTGACTACTCAAAGGAGCAAAATTGTTCAACCTCCAAGGTTGAGCTTCACCACGTATTTCTTGTTTTTCCTCTGAAATTTACTTTCTAAGTAGTTTGTGCTGTACATTATCATCATGCTTTCCCTCCTCCAAATTAAATTTGCCCAGAACCTTGATCTGGCATGCCTCTCCATCAACCCTCTTTATACTTTAGGGTATAACAGAGCTGCCTTGCTCACCATATACTGGTAAATACTATGGTGTAGGCAGAGGCATTCATGAAGTTAATAGAAGTTGTATTAAAGCAACTTTATGCTTGTGAAGAGTGGAAAAGTACTGTTCAGTGGAAGAGATGGATGTCTAGAACTATGTTGCTAATAAAATCATACCTTATGTATGAGCTTTGCCAGTGGATATTGCAATATTTACTGCAAGATATATTAAAAACCCAGATAATGACTATTCTATTTGCAAAGATTCTAGAGGAAACGTTTACTTAGAAAACAGGATGAGAACAAGTGGAAGAAGCTGGGTAGTGATGCTCTTGCTCCAGTTACAGTGACCATTCAACTTCGATAGTGGCCGGGAAATAATCCTGACAGTCTCCTCTCTTCAAGTTTTGGGGGCTTGGTCTCTGTGATGGTTAATGTTTTTTAAAGACAGGGTTTCACTATGTAGCCTTGGCTGGCATGAGGCACTCTGTGTAGATCCGTCTGGCCTCAAACTCAAAGAGATCTGCCTGCCTCTGCCTCCCAAGCACTGGGATTGAACACATGCACAACTATGTCCAGCGGTGACAGTTATTTTATTTTAATTTGTGTGTGTGTGTGTGTGTGTTAATCTGACTCGCCTGAATGTTCCTAGAAGAAACATATCTAGGGGTGGTCATATGGCTGCTTTCAGGTGAAATTTGTCTTTATACTAAGTAGTGAGGGTTGCTATTCCCAGTATGGGTTGGCCTCATCAAATCTGGCAAGGGACAGAACAGAACAGAAATGCATTAAAAAGGAAGAATTCTCCAGCATTTTTTTTTCCTGCCTGCTTATTTGAGTTGAGACACCACATCCTCTCTGGACCTTAGGCTAGGACATACAATCATTGCATCCCTGTTTTGCAGACCATCAGCCTGGGGGGTCTGTGTGCTACTTGCTTACCTAGGCTTCTAGGTTGCAGATGGCAGATGGGACTGTCTCCTCAGTCTCCATAACCTAGCAATCCAATTCTATATGATTGTCCCTTCTCTTTTATATGTGTACTCTTTTTATATGTATATATGTGTGTGTATGTATGTATGTACGCATGCATGTATATTTGTAGGTAGATATGTATCTCCTACTACTTCTGTTCCTTTGGAGTACCTCATTCTTTTAACCAGTAATCATGGATTCTTTATCTATGAGTTTGCTTAAACATTTAGATGTAAATTGATGTTATGGAACCCTTGTTTTAACATGATTTTGATTCAATTATTGGATTATTTGTGGCATAAATTCCATAAGTTCATTGCCATGGAGGTATTCAATATATATTCATTCTGTGGTAGCCAGATTTGTAGCAAAAGAAGTCCACAGAAAAGAGTTACAAAATCTTAATGGTAGACAAAGGTAACTATTTGTCTGTCACCGAGGGTCAGTGGTTTCCTGTGCTTCCACCTGTGGGTCGCATTTTTGTCAGCTTCAAGTGTTTGTTCTGAGACTGGGATGTATTTTTTATTGGGTGGAGGTCATGAACCTCAGAGAGGTGAAAAGATACATACACTGTCTCTGAAAACCCCTGTCCTCATTTTATTGACAAAACCAAGTCATATGACCCCATCCAAACCTGTCAGGACATCAGAGGAGAGTTCTTCCTCCATGTTGTTGAGAGGAGAAGGAGGGTTAGCATTTGTTAAATAATTGAATCTACTGTACTTTATTTTCATTTACTTTCAAAAATGTCTCTAGCATCTTCTGAACTTAGTTTTATAACAGTCAAATATATATATATATATATTAATTTTAAAATGATAATTTAAAATTTTAAAATGATAACATTATCAGAAAATTTTTTTCTGTTGTGTTAATTTCTTACCCCAATAAGCCCATATAAAATAACACACAACCCAGTTATTATATTTATAAGCTATATGTATAAATTGGGTAGCTCTATTACTATACTAATTTATTCCCCAGCTATGAGACCTCTTGCTACTTGTACCTTCTCCAGGACATGTGGTTCTGCTCCATATTGGCTTCTACCTCCACTCCCTCTGTCCTCTCTCTTTCTCCTCTTCTCTCCTTCCTCTCTTCTCTGAGACCTCCAGTAGTACCTTTCCTTTCCATTGCTCAACCGTAGGTCCCACCCTTTATTTGACCAGTTAGAATGGGGAAAAGGTTCAGTAAGATCACGTGAGTATGTGATCTACTCCTTGTCAGTATATCCCCTCTTGAAGAAGCAGGATTAACATCAAAATACAAACAGCACCAGGGCAACCCACATTTTCCCTTCATTTTTATGATTCCATTTTCATTGCTTTGGAAGATAATGGCAATATTTTGCTCAATTAATGTGGCAATGTCTGGTTATTGGCTAAGGGTTATATATGCTATCTCATAGAGTAGGTATTAGTGCATACAATTAATTAAATTTAGATGGATTCACACTAGCCAAATTTCAAGAACTCCATAGCTAGATCTGGGTAGTTACAACTATGTATTAGAGCACACATGCAAGAATATTTTTCCTTTTCATAGAATTTGACTGGAAAACACTGGGTTAGACAACACTAAGCATAATAACCTTAATTTTCTAGTACTTACCATGTGCCCAGCATACGGCTCTGCATGTTCTATGCTTCATTTAAATTCGTCCTCGGAACCATCCCACCATCCACACCTTTCTTATTTTTGTAATGAGGACACTGATGGTTAGTGAAGCTAAATATATGTGCGAGCCTGCTAGTGTGTAGCTGGCAGAGACATGTGTGTTTCACCCCAAAGCCATAGCCATCCAAACTTTTCCAAATTTTGTTCATCTCAAGAACATATAATGTCTAGTAGTAGAGAAAAGGCAAGGGATACAGCACTTACAGCTTAGTAGTTATGGGATGACTAGACAACAAAACAGTTACTGGCTTGTCAGGTAGCACACTAAAGTCCTCCAGACCTTACCTTTGGTTCAGGAGTCAGGGAGTGCTAACACTTTACTGAGAGATCTGACAAAGCAATACTTGTTTTTGCCTCTGAACTATCAACTTGTATGTCTTCTAGTGAATGATCATTCCAAGCACACACGCTATGAGGATCTATAGGGAAGGAATGGCAAGAGGGCAAAGAGCTTATTCCCCTTCTCTGACAATGTCTGTGGAGTTTAGTCATACGTACTCATTTCTCATGAAGGGCGTGTGTGTGTGTCATTTTGGAGAGAGCTATAGCTTGAAGGTGGTATATGAATCCCAAACCATGTTGAAAATCCAAATTAAAAGGAGATAATTGGGAAATGACTAAATCATGAGCTCTCTGGCATGATGAAAAATTTAATGAAGAGACCGCAGAGAGTGTTCTCTTCTTTCAGTCACTTCTTCTGCCATGTGCAGATGTTACCATGAGGAGATGCCGTGGGACCTCCAGATGTCTTCTCATGGCTTGGGTCACAGTGAGATCTCTGAGACTACATGGTAATGAATGGCTGAGAGTTGTTTTCTCTGGGATCTGAGTTCAAAGTTTGCTTGGGACATAGGCTTGTGGGCAGACTAATATTTTTTTGCCACAGTTTTCATGGGTGAAATGAGGTTAAAATAGGCATCTTTCAATTTGGCGTGAGATGCAAATGGATTCTGCAAAGTACCCGGCACATTTGCAAGAAGGAGATGCACAGTTAGACACAGCCTACATGTTCCAACAACTCCATTCATTAATGTTCTATGTGATCTCCAAGTCAAGGAAGAAAGCTACAAACCTCCACCTATTGGTTTATTCCATACATGCAATGCATCCACAATAATAAAATCGATGGAGACCGAGAGAAGGTTGGCAGCTGCCAGAGATGAAAAGGGGGGGGGAATGCCATGTGACTGCAGAGTGGGCATGAGGCTTGCTTTTGGGATGGTGGATTGGAACCAGATGGTGGAGATGGCTGAACATTTCACCAGCGCAAATGAGGTGTAGGAATATTTCCTTATTTGTTGTTCCCTTTTCTGCCTTGCTTAAAATAGTCTTAAATATTTATATAAGTCAGAACAATAACACCTTTACGTGTTTTGTTTCTAGAACCAAGCACAATTTAGAGAACTGGACAAGAAACATCTTTATTGTCCTTATCTTCAGATGTCCATATTCATTCTTTCTGATAATAGCTGGACCCCTAAAAATTATGACTTCCTTTCTCCCTTGTTAAGGTTTTAGCAGGAAGTGTGCCCCACCATCTTGTATATCAATGCCCATAGCCGGTGGCGATATTTCATGAGGTTCTGGAAACTTTAGGCCATGTGTTAGGGTTTCTATTGCTGCTAGGAAGCATCATGGCCAAAGCAACCTGGGAAGGAAAGGGTTTATTTAGCTTACACTTCCATATCACTGTTCACCATCAAAGGAAGTCAGGGTAGGAACTCAAACAGGCAGGATCCTGGAGACAGGAGCTGGTGCAGAGACCATGAAGGGGTGTTGCTTACTGGGTTGCCTCCTCATAGTTTTCTCAGCTTGCTTTCTTATAGAACCCAGAGACAGCACCACACACAATGGTCTCAGTCCTCCCACATTGATCACTTATTAAGAAAATATCTTATAGCTGGATCTCATGGCGGCATTTTCTCAATTCGGGCTCCCACCTCTCTGATGACTCTAGCTGTGTCAAGTTGAGATAAAACTAGTCAGTACTGGCAGTGTGGCCCAGAGAGAGGATTCAGGTCATCTCCAGTGTGCTCTTGGTGCTTTTATTTTTTTTCCCCCAGGACCATGCCTTTTTTACTAAGTGCTTCTTGTTCATTATGAGGTAAAGAAGCCTCTTATCACACACTGCTGCCATGTTGTTTGCCATGGTGCCCAGGTGTGGGGAGTCAACGACTGAGCCACCCAGAACTGTAAGTCAATCAAGCCCTTCCTCCCCATTGCTTGTTCTTTCAGGAATTTTCATCATAGCCACAACAATATTGTCTATCACACATGTAGGGGACATCCTGAAGACATTCTTTAAGAAAAATTTATTATTATTATTATTATTATTTTTGTGTGTGAGTTTTAGCATATATACAGAAGTCAGAGGACAGTGTTTGTGTAGGAATCAGTTCTCTACTTTTCTCCTGTGGGTCCTGGAAACTGAACTCAGGTCTTCTGGCTTGCCAGCAAGTGCATTTATCTGCTGAGCCATCTTGTCCCCTGAAAACATTCTTGAAAATCAAACTTTTTTTTTTTTAAGTTTTTCGAGACAGGGTTTCTCTGTGTAACCCTGGCTGTCCTGGAACTCATTCTGTAGACCAGGCTGGCCTCGAACTCAGAAATCCGCCTGCCTCTGCCTCCCAAGTGCTGTGATTAAAGATGTGCACCACCACTGCCCGGCCTTGAAAATCAAACTTATTCATGACAAATTCTGTTTCTTTTGCTTCACATTTTTTTCAACAAAGGCTGAGTTCTTTTCTTATCATTCTTTACAAGGTGCTCTATGAAATATAAGTGTTTCATAAGTATTTCCAATTCATTTTTCTTCCCCCAGAAAGAGTAGGCTCACTGTTTTGGAAAATAAATACTCAAAAGAAGAATCAAATCAGTTCAATAATGAAATGTTGAGGTTTAGTCTCTTGTTATGTATTGTAATGCTAAATATTGGCCCCCAAGGTCTAGTTGCCTCCAGAGAAGAGGAAATCCTCATGTACAACAAATGATGCTATGTAACCATGCTTCCCAAGTTATGCCTGATTGGTTGATAAAGATGCCTATAGCCTGTAGCTGGGCTGAATAGAAGTAGGCAGAGACTATGAGGAGAGAAGAGAGGAGAAGACGCCTGATTTATATTAACCACAACAATGAAGACATCAAGAAAAAGAAGGAAGTATACATTCTATAATCCAACTGACAGGTTTTACCTGCTTCTCTTTCAGAAACTGTGTAATTTCAACCTTATGCTCAACCCTGTGGTAGATTCAGTCCCACGACCCTTACTTCGGTGACTTCTAAAAATACTAACTGCAATTGCTCTGTTAGAACTTGCTAAGAGTGTTTCGCCATTTTGACATGACTAGGAGACCAGGCATAAAAGGTATTCATCACCCCCAGTCACCCCCCAGCACAAACAAACACAAGATGCCATGAAAAGCATTTCAGTGTTGTAGAGAGCTTCTTTGATCAGGTGTCATAATTATACTTCTCTGTGAGTATACGGATAAGATTTACACTGCATCTTATGCAAAGAAATAAAACAATTTACCAAGTGATTTAAAAAATAAGCTTACATAGTTACAGGTTTCTATATGATGTTTCCATACATAGTTCATGATTGTGATCCCTGCTTCCTTCATCTCTCTGCCCCTTTTCTCTGCTGGGACTCTCAACCTCAGCCTCTTCTCTCCTACTTTGTGCTATTATTTTTTCTTAACATCTCTCTTTTCAAGTCATATGGTACCCTTTCTAATTTTCTAGCATTCACCCATATTAAGTCTACTGGATACACATATTCAATGGTTAGAGGCAAGGATCCACGTGTGAGGGAACGTTCAGGATTTGTCCTCTGAACTTGGATTACCTCCCTTAACTTGTTTCCCATCCAATTTCCTGAAAGTTTCACAATTTCAATTTTCTTTGTGTTTATGTGCATTCTCACTACCCATTCATCCATTTGCAGATGGACATTTGGGGGTGATTCTATTTCCTTGCTCTCATGAAAAGAGCAGTGATAAACATAAGTGTTTAAGTGTCTCTGTGGTAGGATATAGAGTTCTTTGGGTATACACCCAGGAGTGGGATAGGTAGTTTTACCTTGAAAAGCTTCTGGACTGATTTCCATAGTGGCTGTATCAGTTTACACTCTTACCAATAATGAGCAAGGGTTCTTTTGCCTTCCATATCTTTGCAAGGATTTTTTGTCATTTATTTTGTTTTTAAATTAAAGAAATTTAAAGACTTTTCTAAATTTTTAGTTAAAATGTAATTACATCACTTCCCCTTTCCCATTCCTGATTCCAACCCCGCCCCCCACATCCCCCTTCCTCCTAAATCTTCCACGCTCTTACTCTCCTACTCTCAAATTTGTAGCTGTTTGTTGTTGTCATTATTATTATTATTGTTGCACATACAGTATGTATTTGCAAATATATAAATACAACCAGGTGTGTCCACTTCTGTTGTTTGTGTATATATTGTTCCAGGCTGACTACTTCATATTGGATACACGATTAGAAGGCCATCCCTAAGAGAGGGTAATTCTTCCTCTCTCAGCAGTAATTTCTAGCCTGTAGTTCCGGGTCAAGAGGTAGGAGCTAAAATTTTTCCCTCTTTCATGTTAGCATGTCTATTGATGTGGTCATTGCTCAAGCCTTGTTTGTGCAGCTACTTCTAAGAAAGAAAGTGTCACAGCAGACCTCCTAGCTTTCTGGTTCTTACAATAGTTCTACCTTCTCTTCCTAGATGTATCTCGAGCCATAGAAGCAGGAGCTGGGCTGCAGATAGAGTCATCAGGGTTAGGGTGCCCATGATCTGCTGATCTCTGTATTGTGTGAAGGTTTGGTTTTCTGTGATGGTCTCTGTTTGCTGTAGAGAGAATCTTCTTTGATGAGGGGGGTCTTAGCTATGCTTCTCTGTGAGTGTAAGGATCAGATTTAGATTGTAGTTAGGAAGTATGCTGTCTAGTGTTGAAACAAATTATATAAAAATATTTCTTACAGTCTAAGAGACTGGAAATTTTATTGGACCTCATAGACAGATTTAACAATACACCTTAGGGTTATTTCAGACTTAAGACTGCTGTCCTATTGTGCCCCTTTGTTTAACATGCCTTATTTAAGACTTCAGACTGCTGTCCTACTGTGTACTCAGGCTGTTTGTTTCCCCTGCATTTAAGAGAACAACTGTACTTGTTTTGGATTTCCTTTGTAATCAACTTTTACAACATTAGCTAATTAATGCATAGCTCTAATCTTAAATTATCTATTCTTTTTTGGCCCTGACCCAAAAGTACTGAATGTGTTTGCATGTGTGCTGTGATAATCATTTTCTGCAAACAGAAAATTGTCTGAAAGCAGCCATATAAGTACAGAAATCAGAATTAAATATTGCTTGACAATGTTCATTAGTTATCTGGATACATTGGAGCTAGTAACTTAATCCCTTGTAAAAAAAAACTGTTAAAAATTTCTATAAAGTATCCCACATTACCTCCCCCTTGTGATGTTTTCTGTGCTGTCCAGTAAAAAAAAGGAAGCATCAAAGCCCTTTGTTAGGGACAGACCTGACAAACAGATAGAAACACAGATGAACACGCAGGTGCACATAGAGACAGTCACAGAGATTCAGAGACAGATTCACAAGACAGTGTTCAGACAGGTGCAGGTTTAGACTCATGCAACAGAAAAAAAATGATGGAGCATACAGGGAAAGCAGGTAGAGAATTCAACTCAGGTCTCACATTTGGTTAAACGACACCAAGGGAAGTGCTTTGATTTCGTTCCTTAATGTGGCAGTGATACATTATTGGTGACTCAGAGTTTATTATTATTGAGTTCAAACTCACTGCAGTCTAGCCAAGTTGTGGTGATAGATTGCCTTCTAAGACCCATGCTCTCACTAGCTCCAAGTAATTGGCTAGGTTTCTAAACCCAGGCATAATTTGCCTCTTGTTGAATGGGCCGTAAGTTCAGTTAGACAGATGTCATTTACCATCAACATGTGAGTGCCATATTTTAGACTTCTACGGATATCTTGCCATATTGGTCATTGTTATGATTCATAGGTCTCTCATCTGGGTAGAAATTGCTTCTCCTGCTTGGAAACTTGCATAGTACTTTCTGGTACTGTGGCGGTTAGACTGCAGGAAGAAGGCTTTCAGTTTAGATCCAGCTCAAGTTATCGGAGTCCTGTGTCATAAGTGTGTGGTGCCTCCAGCAATGGGAACTTTCCTTCAACCTCTGAGAGGCAACCGAGAGCAAGACCTATATTGTTGATGTGATTTTGATAGTTATATTGGCTAGTTTTGATGTCAACTTGATACAAGCTAGAGTCATTTTGGAAGAGGGAACTTCAGTTGAGAAAATATCCCCTCCCGATCAGCCCGTGGTACATTTTTATTATTTTATTTTATTTTATGACTGATGTGGGAAGGTTCCTATCACTGTTGGGGAAAGTACAATCTGCGGGGTGGTGGTCCTGGGTAGTATAAGAAAACAGGAGCAAAACAGTAAGCAGCGCCCCTCCGTGACCTCTGTATCAGCTCCTGCCTCCAGGTTCCTGCCCTGCTTGAGTTTCTGCCTAACTTCCCTCAGCAATGGAGTGTGGCCTGAGAATCATAAGTTGAAACAAAACATTGCCCTTCTCCAGTTGTTTATGGTCACAGAGTTTTATCATAGCAACAGAAACCCCAAGACCTGATGAACTGTGCGAGGAGATTTCTTGTGAGTAATATTGGGCTTTTTGTTAGTGTGTGGTTCTTTTGGGGTACGTTGTCAGTCTGAGAGGCATACTAGCATAACTCTGTATGTGCTCACATGCACAAGTGTGTACATACAGTTACATGTAATGTATATAATTCTAGGTAAATAATTCCTTAAGGCGTTCTCCAACAACATTGGCATTATTTGTTCCTCTTCTTTCCCTCTTCTCATATTGACTCCTCTTTCTTTACTGTTTGGAGCTTCCCTCTGTTTTCCACTCCCATTTCATGTCACTTGTACCCTGATATTCCCCCTTAAGCACCCCCACTTTCCATACTCTCTTTACTCTTTTGTGGGTCTCTAGTTATCCCATGTTATATACTCACATCTGAAGATTTGGAGTTGGGAACTACAGACAAGGAAGAACATTTGGTATTTGCCTTTCTGAGTCTGGGGCATCAAACTTTCATAGGATCAAGGGCCTCCCCTCCCATTGATGCCACACAAGGCCCTTCTCTGCTACATATGCAGCTGGAGTCATGGCTCCCTCCATGTGTACTCTTTGGTTGGTGGTTTTTTTCTCTGGGAGCTCTGGGGGAGGGTCTAATTCATTGATATCATTCTTCTCCCTATGGGGTGGCAAACTCCTTTAGCTCCTACAGTCCTTCCCCTAACTCCTTCATTGGGTCCCCATGCTCAGTCCAATGGTTGGCTGCAAGCATCCTCATCTGTATTGGAAAGGTTCTAGTAGAGCCTCTCAGGAGACAGCTATAACAGGCTCCTGCCAGCAAGCACTTCTTGACATCAGCAGTAGTTTCTGGGATTGGAGGCTGCAAATGGGATGGATCCCAGGTGATGCAGTCTCTGGAAGGCTCAATGCTCCAGTATAGGAGAATGCTAGGGTAGTGAGGAAGGAATGGGTGGGTGGGTGGGTGGGTGGGAGAGCACTTTCACAGAAGCAGGGGAAGGGGGAATGGAATAGGGGGTTTGCAGAGGGGAAACCAGGAAAGGGGATAACATTTGAAATGCAAATAAATAAAATAATCAATTAAAAGTTAAAAAATAAGAAATTCCTTTCCTATACTTCTATCTTTTAAGAGTGCTTCCATTTATTTACTCTTAGCAGTTCAACCATTTCATTTCAGGAATTTGATCAACTTAGAGCTTACTTTTCTGTTGAGTACTAGATACCTGTCTAAGTTCATTCTTCGGCATGCACACATCTACTTTTCCCGGCATCATTTGTTGACAATACAGTCTTTTCTTCAGCATACAGTTTGTCATGAATCAGAGGCTATATTTAGGAATACTCATACTTGGGTTTTTAAAATTGTTCCATTAGTCTGCATATCTGTTTGTATGATATTACCATGTTGTCTTTGTTTCTATAATTCTAAAATAACTTGAAGTCTAAAATGGAAATCATTCCATCATCATCTTTATCTTCATCATCATCATCATCATTGATTTTGCTCAGGATTCCTTTGGTTGACAGGATATTTACTGGTTTCTGATTTCTTTTCTATTTTTGGAATGGATTTTGTGAAAAATTTGATTGAGATTTCATTGAATCTGTAAATTACTTTTAGTAGGACGGTCAGTTTCACAATATAAATTCTGATCCATGAATATGGGATATCTTTCCATTTTTAGTGTCTCTTTTAATATCTTTTTTACAGAGTGATATTTTTATTGCAAAGGTCTTTTACCTCATTGGTCAAGTTTATTCCAAGACATTTTATTGTTGTTGATTCTACTGTAATGTGAGTGTGCCCATGATCTCTTTCTCAATGGGTTTGCTCTTGGTGTATAAAAGGCTACTTTTTGTTAATTGATTTTGTACCCTGACACCTTGCTAATATTGTTCATCATTTCTAGAAGTATTCTGGTGTATTTTTAATGTCATATATATATGTCATACATATATATATCACCTGCAAAGAGGGACAACTTTACCTCATTCCCTATTTGTATCAACCTAATCTCCTTCTTTTGCCTCATTGCTCATGCTTTCACAGGGAATGGGGAGAGAGGATGGCTTATATCATTCCTGGTTTTAATAGAATTGCTTCAAGTTTTTCTCCATTTAGAATGATGTTGGCTGTGAATTTGTCACAGGTAGCCTTTATTATGTTGATATAAGAGTCCCCTAATACTATTCTCTGAAGCTTTTTATAAGGAAAACATGTTAGATATCATCAAAGACCTTTTCTCTATTGAGATGACCATATGATTTTTTGTCTGCATTTATATATTTTATTATATTAATGATTTATGTATACATTTCCAAGATTAATCAAATTTAATCATGGTAGATCTTCTTCTCTTTCTTCTTCTATTTGGGGGTTTATTCATTTATTTTATTTATATGAGTACACTGTAGCTGTCTTCAGATGCACCAGAAGAGAACATCAAATCCCATTACAGATGGTTGTGAGCCACCATGTGGCTTCTGGGAATTGTACTCAGGACCTCTGGTAGAACAGTCAGTGCTCTTAACCGGTGAGCTATTTCTGCAGCCCCAGATGATCTTTTTGATATGTACTCATATTAAGTTTGTTAGTATTTTATTGGGGATTTTGTATGTATGTTCACCAAGAATATTTTTTCCCTCCTCTCTCTCTCTCTCTCTTTCTCGGTGTGTGTGTGTGTATGTGTGTGTGTGTGTGTGTGTGTGTCTACCTGAACTGTGATGACAAAAGATAACTTCAGCAATATAAGTATAGTTTCTTACTAGTAAACATATGTACAATTTATCAAAAAGCCAAAGATAAAGTAGTTTAGCCTAAAAGATGATATATACACACATATTTAAATATATTCAAATATATATTTGTTTATTCAAATTATTATATAAGATAATAAGAAGTATTAGAATTACTTGTTTGTAAAACAAAAAAATATATCCCCCAAATAGAAAAGAATATATTTTGTCTTTATTTGAGATGATTTTACATTAGTAAGAGGAAATATAAGTAAATAGAGGAAAAATGTATTGTGTTAAAATTATGTAACTGCTTTCTTGGAAAATTTAGGAGCATCACAGTGTTCAATTACATTTGTTATAATATACCAGCTTTTCTGTATAGAAGCAAACTAGTTGGAAGGCAATGAAGATTCATTTATCCTCATCAATAGTTTAAGAGGTAAATAGAATCTGGTCTGCAAGTATGTTGTGGAAAATATTTAATATCAATAGGAAGTTTCTACCCCACCTTTGGTTGTTTAGTTCCCAGATAAAAGACATATAACTTTTATATTTATAATAAGCATTTAATGCACTGGAGCTGGGCAGATATTTACCCTCAAAGTTATTAAAATCTATTTCCCCATCAATAACCTCAAGTTATAACTTGCCATGTTCTATCTGGGCAACTCTTTATTCCAATTGGCCAGCTCTCATGGCTGTGTTTTCATGACTCCAATGGTGTCTTTTCCTTTCTCCACCTTCCTCTTTTTTTCTTTCTCCTCTTCTTCTTCTTCTTCTTCTTCTTCTTCTTCTTCTTCTTCTTCTTCTTCTTCTTCTTCTTCTTCTTCTTCTTCTTCTTCCTCCTCCTCCTCCTCCTCCTCCTCCTCCTAGTCTTCCTTCTCCTGTCCCTTCTCCTCTTCATAATCTCAGACTCCAAGTCCAGGAACTGAAACTGTCTCTCTTGCCCAGATATAGGCAGTAGGCATTTTTATTCATCAATCAGGGATAACTTGGTGGGCAAGGTTATATAGCATCACTTGGATCTACATGAGAATCTTCTTGTCCTTGGGGGCAACCAGGGCCAGTATTTAGCATTACAATACATAGCAACAGACTAAATCTCAACACAAGTTTACTGCTAAACATGTATTAAGCTGTTACAATGAATGTTGTATCAACAGTCACAGAAATATTAACCTTCATTATCACTGAGCTGTTGGATAGCCTTTATATGAATAAAATTCTTTTGTCTTTATGTTATAGTATTTCTTAATTTTTTTAAAAGGTACTGTGATTCGTTTTCTTTGTGCCTCAAGGCTTATTATTTTTAAACATGAATCAACTTTACCCACCTAATAGTCTTTATTTTAGTAGTCTCATTGGAAAATGTGAAGAAAGATAGAAAAATGAAGTAGTCAGAGGTTAAATCTCTGAGAGCTTTTCCTGGTCTGTCTGCTCATCTGTCTGTATTTTTTTTTTAAATAAGCTTTCTATAAGACTTCTACAATAGTAAAAATGTGACTAAATTTGTGTTATAACCAGATTGACAAATACTCTAAGAATATCACCTGTAAATGGATTACTGTAGCATTGTCACAGTTCAATCTTTACTGTTGAGGAAATATCAAAATTTGCATAGCAGTTTACCTACCATATGTCAGTTCATTCTGTAGCGCTTTTGAAAGTATCGATAGGAGATAAGCATGGCTACTAGCTCAGGCTGAGACCCAGCATTTGCTGGACGTGTTTCCTACATTTAACACATTGGAAATGTGTTGCTCCTTTATTGAAGTGCACAGCTAGTTTTCTGAGCAATTTTTAGAGAAGAAATCTTTTGACTATTTCAACACCCACATTAAAACAAAATGTTCTAAATTCAATTTAGTTAATTCGTTTGAAATAAACAAAATAAAGTTCACAAGCCTTGACACTGTACTTGATGAAAAAAGTACAACATGCCGCAGTGGAGGCGAACTCTGATTTGCTGTCTGCAGCTATGGGATTGCCCTTTAGTAATGTTTCTGAGGCAGATAAAGGATTTGCCAGACAGTGTCAATGGTGTTTGGGAAATCTAATTATTTGGATTCTGAATTGTCAGCTGTGAGACTAGGACTACTTAATTGGTGTTTCATTTCTTGCTTAAGCCAGCAAATAGAACAGAGGTCCTGGAAAGGCCATTGTGTTATGGGAGACAGAGCCAGTGTGCTGCTTTCTGCCCCCTGTCCTCTGTTTCTGATTCATTGGGACTGCAGGGGGATGCAGGGATGTTGACTCTTCAGCTAACCTGTGCAGATCTTGTCTACTGGACCTGGACCTGAAAGAATGGGGGCAGACTACAGTCTGAGCAGTAGACAATCTTACTTCAGTTTCAGTGCACTTTTACACAGGAATGTAACAAAGAGAGTAGTGATCCAAGGAAGATAGTTTTGAATTCAGAAAGACATGACCAGAAAGACATGATCAGAAAAACAGGCAAACAAAACTCAGTGAGCACATAGTACATAACAGAGCAGCCCTTTCCCAGAACATGCCAGATAATATCTGGGAAGGCAGAAGGCCACATCCAGATTCAGGATACACTGACCAGATTGGATTCTATAGCTATGACCTGACATCCAAAAGAATAAACATTTCTTATAAATTGAATGTAAATGTTTGTCACAAGAGGCATGAAATCACATCCAAGAAGAATCCAGGGAACAAATACACCTGAGTTAAAAAGTCCCTCTGCCTTTTCCCCTGGAGTCTTTCTCACAGTTCCACCAAGGCATTGTTTACCATGCATGCCTTTTGACCCTGTTCCAACACAGAGATCTGCATTTTAAAGATGACTTTGATGTATCCTGATTAAATATCATAGGTGTCCACGAAGAGAGAAGGAGAAGGCTGAGTTAGGTAAGCAATGATGTAGAAAAGGAAGTGGTGGACAATGTGTAAATATCTTGTTCTCTGCTGTATCTGACTGTTAAAGTGTGGGGAGGTATGATTGAGAGGAAGAGAGTCCACGACTCTACCAGAATCAGTCTCCCCTCCTTTCCTATTGCTACCTCAGAAACTGAGAGGCTGTAGGAAGAGTCAGTCCAAACACTAGAACACATGGCTTGAGATCCAGTGCATTATATTATTACAAGATCTTAGTATGATTGTAGGTTGAGTCATGTAGATATTTCACAGAAAGAATTTACTTCAGCAGAGCTAATCTTGGCTTGGTGGAGAATTCCTAAATGAAGTGTAAAATTATAACGGCAAGAGGGACTCCATAAAGACTGTTCTTATGTGTATGTATATTTGGCAAAGACTGAAAAGCACAGAAAATCTTTAGCTCTAACCAGTCCATTTACAAATTGTGCCTACTAAAGCTCTAGTATAATAGACCATTTGATCATTATTTTAAGAGAAATGAAAGACTTGGCAAATTTTAAAGAGGACTTTGAATAAGTAGGTTCTTAGTGTGCAATTAATCACTCTTAAATCTACTGCTTTCAAACCACTTATTTCAGAATTATTTGTTCTCAAGTTTTCTTGCCAAGATTATGTGATAAGGTGCCAGATGTACCACTTATTATAATGCCTGGGATTGATGGATTGGTATGATCAATAATTTTGCTTTCAGGTTGGAGGCTCCCTTTTGGTATACTGATTCAAAGATTTTTTTTTTAAGTACTGTACCTATAAGCAAGAATTTTAAAATTCTGGAAGTGTGTGTGATTGATAAATATTGTGAAAAGGGATTCTAGAAGATGCTTTCTTGATAGAGTAAAGCAAGGAAGACCATGAGAGGAAGAAGCTGCCTTCCACATTAACCTGAGAGTTCTATGTTGGCACAGAAGGCATCATGCTCATGTTATATGGGGTAAATATATAGACAAGGTATTAGAATAATAACAACCAAGGAAGGACAAATATACATGCTACATTAGAACATGGGGCTCACTGATTTTAGGCCTGGGATGGGAGAAAATTTGGTGTTGAATTCTGAAGCCAGATAATGACTGGGAAGCAATGAGACCACAATTAAAGTTTTATGGTTTGATTGTGTTAAGCTCTGTTTTATCCTGCTCCGAACAGTCCTAATTCAAGGACATAAGTTTTGTCAAGTGCCAGATTTTAGAGGAAACTGCATGAAATACAACTTGCAAGAATTGTCCCTGATTTTTTCTTGAGCCACAACATCTGGAAGAAAGTGGACCTATTTTTTAAACATGGAAGAACAATGGTGTACTTGCTTTTGAAACATTGCAAGTTGTCTATCTGAGAACTACATTCTGAACTATCAACATTCATTTTGTACTATGGACATAGGAAGTAATTACCATAGTTGTAACACATATCACTGAAAAGGCCAACTTCTGAATTTTTTGAAAGCTCAAGCTGCTTTGTGAAATTTTTAGCACAGAACAAGATTCATATGTTTATCAGATCTGTAAACACATCAGATTTTCCTCAGCCATAACAACACATCACTTACTGGGGCCTTTGGAGTGAGATAAAATTAGCCAGTGCCTAGCACTTTGCACGTAAATTTGATAGCACAGCATCTGGTTTTGATGACTTGTTAGGTAATTATTTGAGTTACAGGATCACAGACTTTATGAAGTAGTGCAGATTTGTTTTATATGAAGATTGCCTAATGATAGAATGAGAGGCAAACTTGCTTCTGTAAAATGCAGTTACGGAACACTTAGAAACCACTAGAGCCTACCTCAGAAGCCTGCCATGCTTGTCCACTTTCATGTTCTCTGAGTGCTTCACATGTACATTTCCAAGTGTCAATGTACAAGAAATTCAAGTGTGTTGAACATTCACTTAATAATTAATTAGACTTGGTGATCAGAGAGGATGTTTCAATGTCCCAGGTATTTCAGGAAATCATTATTGTTTTTGTCTTTTATTTATTTATTTACACTCCAGATTTTATCCCACCCCATCCACCCTCCAACTGTTCCAAATCCCATACCTCTCCCCATTCCAGCCCCGTCTCCATGAGCATGTCCCCACCACCCACCCTATACCCAGCCCAGACTTCTAAAATCCTGGGGCATCTTCTCTGACTGAACCCAGACCCAGCAGTCCTCTGTTGTATATGTGTTGGGGGCCTTATATCAACTGGTATATGCTGTCTGGTTGGTGGTCCAGTGTTTGAGAGATCTCGGGGGTCCCACTTTTTTTTGGGGGGCTAAATCTACTTATTAGTGAGTACATACCATGCATGTCCTTTTGGGTCTGAGTTACCTCACTCAGGATGATATTTTCTAGTTCCATCCATTTGCTTGCAAAACTCAGGATGTTTTCATTCTTAATAGCTGTAAATTAACCACATTTTCTGTATCCATTCTTCTGTCATGGGACATCTTGGTGGTTTCCAGTTTCTGGCTATCACAAATAAGGCCACTATGAACATAGTGGAACACGTACCCCCATGGCATAGTTGAGAATCTTTTGGGTATATTTCCAAGAGTGGTATTGCTGGGTCTTCACGTAGATTTATTTCTAATTTTCTGAATAACCTCCAGATTGATTTCCAGAGTGGTTGTACCAGTTTTCAGTCCCACCAGCAATTGAGGAGTGTTCCTCTTTCTCCAAATCTTAACCAGTACGTGTTGTCACCTGAGATTTTGATCTTAGCTATTCTGATTGGTATAAGATGGAATCTCAGGGTCGTTTTGATTTGCATTTCCCTGATGACTAAGGATGTTGAACATTTCTTTAGTTGCTTCTCAGCCATTTGAGATTCCTCTGTTGTGAATTCTCAGTTTAGTTCTACACCCCATTTTTTGATTGTGTTGTTTGGTTTTTTGGTGGTTAGATTCTTGAGTTCTTTATATATTTTGAATGCCCTTTATGACATGGGGTTAGTGAATATTTTTTCCCAATCTGTAGGTTGCTGATCTGTCTTACTGACTATGTCCTTTGCCTTATAGAAGCTTTCCAGTGTCACGAGGCCCCGTTAGCAATCTTGATCTTAGAGTATGAGCCATTGGAAGTTTGTTCAGGAAGTTTGCCCTTGTGCCAAAGAGAGTCTTTCCCACTTTCTCTTCTATTAGATTCATTGTATCTGGTTTTATGTTGAAGTCTTTGATCTGCTTGAACTTGAGCTTTTTGCAAGGTGACAAATTTGGGTCTATTTTCATTTTTCTACAAATGGACAGCCAGTTAGACCAGCACTATTTATTGAAGATGTTTTATTTTTCCATTGTATATTTTTGGCACCTTTGTCAAAGATCAAGTGTCTATAAGTGTGTAGTTTTATTTCTGGGTCTTCAATTCTATTCCATTGTTCAATGTGTCTGTCTCTGTCCCAACACCATGAATTTGAGAATTGCTCTTTCCATGTCTTTGAAGAATTGTGTTGGGATTTTGATGGGGTTTGCATTGAATCTGTAGATTGCCTTTGGTAGGATGGCCATTTTTATTATATCAATTCCATCAATCCATAAGCATGGGAAATCTCTCCATTTTCTTTGATTTCTTTCTTGAGAGATTTGAAGTTATTGTCATACAGGTCTTTCGCTTGTTTGGTTAGAGTTACCCCAAGGTATTTTATATTATTTGTGGTTATTGTGAAGAGAGTTTTTCCCCTAATTTCTTTCTCAGCCTTTTTATCATTTGTATAAAGGAAGGCTACTGATTTATTTGAGTTAATTTTATATCCAACTACCACTCTACTGAAGTTGTTTATCAGCTGGAGAAGTTCTCTGGTAATTTGTGGGGTTCCTTATGTATACTATCATATCATCTGCAAATAGTGATACCTTTATTTCTTCTTTGCCAATTTGTATCTCCTTGATCTCTTTTTGTTGTCTTACTGTTCTAGCTAGCGCTTTGAGTACTATATTGAATAGATATATGGAGAGAGTAGGCATCCTTGTTTTGTCCCCAATTTTAGTGGGATTGCTTCAAGTATGTCTCCATTTAATTTGATATTGGCTGTTGGTTTGCAGTAAATTGCTTTCATTATGTTCAGGTATGGGCCTTGAATTCCTGATCTCTCTAGTACTTTTAACATGAAGAGGTGTTGTATTTGCCAAATTCTTTTTCTGCATTTAAGGGGATGAGCATGCCATTTTTTTCTTTGAGTTTGTTTATATAATGGTTTGCATTAATGGATTTTCATATATTGAACCAATGTTGCATCCCTGGGATAAAGCCTACTTAATCATGGTGAATGATGGCTTTGATGTGCTCTTGGATTCAGTTTGCAAGAATTTTATGAGTATTTTTGCATTGATATTCATAAGTGAACTTGGTCTGAATTTCTCTTTTTTGGTTGGGTCCTTGTTTGGTTTAGGTATCAAAGTAATTGTGGCTTCATAGAACGAGTTACGTAGTGTTCCTTCTCTTTTTATTTTATGGAATAGTTTGAGGAATATTGGTATCAGGTCTTCTTTGAAGGTCTGATAGAATTCTGCACTAAATCCATCTGACCCTGTGATTTTTTTGGTTGGGAACTTTTTTAATGACTTCTATTTCCTTGTGAGATATGGGCCTGTTTAGATGGTTTACTTGTTCTTGATTTAACTTTGATATGTGGTATCTTTCTAGAAAACCATCCATTTCATCTAGATTTTCTAGTTTTGTTGAGTATAGGCTTTTAGAGTAGGATCTGATGATTTTTGAATTTCCTGTTTCTATTGTTATGTTTCCCTTTTCATTTCTGATTTTGTTAATTTGGATACTGCCTCTGTGCCCATTAGTTAGTTTGGCTAGGGGTTTATCTATCTTGTTGATTTTCTCAAAGAACAAACTTTTAGTTTTGTTGATTCTTTATATTGTTCGTTTTGTTTGTATTTGGTTAGTTTCAACCCTGAGTTTGCTTATTTCCTGTAGTCCACTCCTCTTGGATAAATTTGCTTCTTTTTGTTCTAGAGCTCTCAGGTGTGCTGTTAAGTTGTTAGTGTAAGATCTCTCCAGTTTCTTTACCAGGGCACTTAGTGCTATGAATTTTCCTCTTAGCATTGTTTTCATTGTGTCCCGTAAGTTTGGGTATGATGTGTTGACATTTTCATTAAATTTCAGGAAGTCTTTAATTTCTTTCTTTGTTTCTTCCTTGATCAAGTTATCATTGAGTAGAGAGTTGTTCAGTTTCCAGGTGTTTGTGGGCTTTCTGTTGTTTATGCTGTTATTGAAGACCAGCCTTAGGCCATGGTGATCTGATAGGGTATATGTGATTATTTCAATCTTTTTGTATCAGTTGAGGGTTGTTTTGTGACTAATTATATGGTCGATTTTGAAGAAGGTACCATGAGGTGCTGAGAAGAAGCTGTATTCTTTTGTTTTAGGGTGAAATATCCTGTAGATATCTGTTAAATACATTTGGTTCATAACCTCTATTAATTTCACTGTGTTGCTGTTTAGTTTGTGTTTCAATGACCTGTCCATTGGTGAGAGTGGGATATTGAAGTCTCCCACTATTATTGTGTGGGGTCAATGTGTATTTTGAACTTTTGTTAAGTTTATTTTATGAATGTGGTTGCCCTTGCATTTGGGGCATAGATGTTCAGAACTGAGACTTTCTCTTGGTGGATTTTCCCTTTGATGAATATGAAGTGTCCTTCCTCATCACACTTGATATCTTTTGGCTAAAAGTGTATTTTATTGGATAATAGGATGGCAACTCCAACTTGTTTCCTGGGATCATTTGCTTGGAAGAACTTTTTCCATCCTTTCACTCTGAGATAGTGTCTATCTTTCTTATTGAGGTGTGTTTCTTGTGTGCAGCACAATGCTGGATCTTGTTTGCATATCCAATCTGTTAGCTTATATCCTTTTATAGGTGAGTCGAGTCCATTAATATTGTGAGATATTAAAGAGAGATGACTGTTGGTTCCTGATATGTTTGCTTTTGTAGGTGGCTTTGTGTGCTTGTGGTTTTTTTCCTTTGGCTTTGTTGTGAGATGCTTAATATCTTGTTTTTTCTTTGGTTTAGGTACCTTCCTTGTGTTGGAGTTTTCCTTCTAGGATCCTCTGTAGGGCTGGATTGGTAGAAAGATACTATTTGAATATGTCTTTGTCCTAGAATATTTTGGTTTCTCCATCTGTGTTGATTGAGAGTTTTGCCAGGGCAGAGGGTTGCCAGCACAAGCATGGGAACATGCTCATTCATTTTTAATATATCCCGCAACAGGTAGCAAATCAATGTGTTGGACAAGAATCCACTAGAAATTTAAGATTATTAGCCTGAGAGTTAGAGTTTTATTTTATTTATTTATTCATTTTTGGTTTTTCTAGACAGGGGAGTTTTATTCATTTATTTTTTAAGTGAGTAGCTGGGTAGGTCTGGGATGAGTCATGTGAACTCAAGCATGGGAACCTTGATAAAAAGAAACTGCTTGCAGGCTCTGAGATCCCTGCTGTGGGGAGTGCAGGCTGCTCTGAGTCAGAGAGCTGTAGAATGGAAGTTGCCTACTTCTTGGGGTAGAGAACTGTGTATTGATTGAACTGTGTATTTATAAAATTGAGATTATTTGCTTTTAGGATAGATTTATTTATAGATTTTGTCTGAATCGCATGGGGAATTTCACCTGTGGTTTGGAAATAGGGTAGGGGAAATTAGTCACTGACTTCAAGTAGAGAGGGCAGTGAACAGGTATTAATTAATAATGTCTGTGGTTCCAGGCAGAGAACTGAACAGATAGATAGTATAACAAGATGGCTGCTCTAGGCAGAGAGCTGAACCATAAGATGGTATAAAAGATATATTGCTTTAATACATCTTACAGAATACTCAAATTTTGTCTAATGTGGGATCTAGGTGAATTCTGGGTTTAAATTCTGCTTTGACTAGCTTCCTGCTTATAAGCAGGTACAGATAGTAGTGTGAATCAATTGTTTTAAAGGTGGTATAAAGATATGTTGCTCTAATATGCCTCACAGGATACTCAAATTCTGTCTAACGTGGGCTTCATGGGAATTCTGGGTTATTATCCTGCATGGCAAAATAGAAAAGGCCTAAGAATAGGCACATTCAGTATTTTAGTTTACTTTATTTGTCTTGGATTGTTTTAATTTTTAAAATGGGTATGATGTTGAGTTTTGTGCTTATATTATTCCTCTGGGGAGAGGTCAAAACAAAGGTTTTTCTGACTACTGGCTCAAGTATATGCTGATTTAGAAGAAAGGTTTTGTCTTTGTATTTTTAGAAAAGGTGATTAGTGTCTATACACCTTCCAGAGTAACATGGATCAGATTTGATAGAGGGAGACCCTCTGAAGAACTAGATTCCAGAGAATCAAGCAAAATGGTTATCTTGATATTATTAAAATTTTGTTTTGAGATTTGTATATTATAGGATATACAACCTTGGTGAGTCTCATTGTCAGACATGCTGATCTGCTTGAACTGCTGATGTCTTGGACTTTCAGCCAGATCCAGTCAAGACACAGATATCAGAGACTAATATAATTGTTGGTGTGACCTTCTTAACACCAACTAACTCTCCCATTTTCCCAACCCTCCCCCCTTCAAAGATACCTCAATGCCCATATTCAGCTTGAAGAAGTTATGAAGAGTTGTAGTTCCAGTTCCCTGGGCTTTGGGTTTGGAGATGCTTATTTTAAGGTTGCCTTTCTAAGGAATTTAGAAATGGTCATATTTGGAACAGGGAGGAAATAACTAGAATTGATTGTATAGCCATAATCTCATTTGGTAGAAATCTTTATAATTGTTACTAAATTGAAGTCATAATTTTTTATTTTGATACAGAATTTTGCTGCAGAATCAATGTTTCATTGGTATAAATTTCTTCCACTGATACTAAGATTTTAAAAGTGCAAGGCTTGGACCTAGTCCTTCTATTACTTTTATTATAAACTGGTCTGATCTTAAGCCTGTGAGTTAAGGGCTAAATAGCAAATTCATGGCTATGAGTTTATTGTTAAGGTGTTTTCAAGATTTTTAATTAGAAATAGCTGAGAGTAGCTAATGGACAACAGTCTAAATTATTTTACATAGGTAGTTGGTTTCAAAACCATTAGAAATCCACAGAATGTGACATTTAATGTTATTTATTCATGTGTTGAGGCAAATCTGCTTCTAACAGCTTCCCATTCATGGATTCAAAGAAACAGCTGAGCAGCTATACCTCCAGGTGACGTGATACATTGTGGCTTGGTTGCCACTGGGCACAAATTGCCTATCTCTCCTGTAGACATGTACTGTTCTTGAAAGGACACAATTTACAGGTTAGGACAGCTTAATTCTGCTGAGACAGAATAAGCTAGTCCTTAATAATTCCTGTTTTTCAAGGTCTGTCAGAATATTCTAGGCCAGAAGGCTGAAGTCTGTTTCTCCAACTTCCTGATTTACTGGGGCTTAATAGATAGGCAGCTGTTTCTATAACTTGTCTCAGTTCTAGAAGCTGTGTTAGACTTCCTGTATCTTCAGTTAATGTTGATCATTCTTAGATTTCTGATGGGGTTGAAAGACTACTTATAGTCTCATAGCCAACTCACGCTATTTAACATGAACAGATTTGACAGGATGGTTATCAAATGGCATATAATCGAAAGCCAAGACATAAGTCAGGTGGAGAATTATAGTCTTTTAAGTTAGAATTTATGACAGAATGTTCTATTTTATTGACAAAAATGTTGGACTGGGTGTTAGGTCTATATTGTACTTTATAAATTACAAAATAGTAATAGTTGTGCTCAGTTTACATCTGAGATAAACGAGTCTTTTAAGTGCATGAAAAGGGGGAGTTGTTGTGGATAGCCCTGGGGTTGCTTGTATTTTGATGCTAATTCTGCTCTCCTAGGAATGGCTGTGAATGAGGAATGAGTCATGTACTCAGGTGACTTCTTGTGAACCACCCCTTTATGAATAAAGGAACTAATCACTGGGCAAGTAGGCAGGACTTCTGGGTTCGATAAGGGAAGAGAGGAAGCAGGAGAGAGTTAGGGCCTTTTGTATAGGACTCACATGAGGATAAGATGTAACTACTGTTCTCTTTCATTTTCAAAGGCTGATCCTTCAGGGTTTGCCACTGGAGGATTTAGATTTAATAAGGTTTACAATACTAGAATCTTTGTTGCTGTGCCTAGCGATTGAGTTATCGTCATTTCTGAACTAAGTTTGTGTTGTGTTTTCCTTTACATGGCAGTTTGTCTGGGTTCAAGAGAGAAAGGTATGGCGGCAAAGCGTGGGTTTGCCTGATGTGCACCACAAAGGCTGTGAGGGATTTGAAGAACAGGGCTGATGTGGTAAAGACCCACCAGTTAAAACTTAGCAAGCTGGTTAGAGACATTTCGGGAGCTCCAGGCCAGAGTCTGCATGAAATAAAAACAGGTCGGCCATTGCTTGCCAGTGCATGGCTGGCTAGGCTGCCCCGGCAGAGTTGCCAGCACAAGCGTGGGAACGTTCAGGTTCGTTTTTTAATATTTCCTACAAGAGGGTATAGTAGCCTAGGCTGGCATTTGTGTTCTTTTAGAGTCTACACGACTTCTGACCAGGCTCTACTGGCTTTCATAGCCTCTGTTGAGAAGTATGGTGTAATTCTGATAGGTCTACCTTTGTATGTTTCTTGGCCTTTTTCCCTTGCAGCTTTTAATAATATACTTTCTTTGTTCTGTGCGTTTAGTGTTTTGATTATAATGTGATGAGAGGATTTTATTTTCTGGTTTTATTTATTTGGTGTTCTATAGGCTTCTTGTACCTTTATGGCCATCTCTTTCTGTAGGTTGGGGAAGTTTTCTTCTACGATTTTGTTGAAGACATTTTTGGATCCTTTGAGCTGGGAATCTTCATTCTCTCTATTCTGATTATTCTTAGATTTGGTCTTTTCGTTGTGTCCTGAATTTCCTGTATGTTTTAGGTTAGGAGTTTTTTATGTTTTGAATATTCTTTGACAGTCGTGTCAATCTTTTCTACAGTATCTTCTACACCTGAGATTCTCTCTTCTATCTCTTGTATTCTGTTGGTGATACACACATCTGTAATTTCTGACCTCTTTCCTAGGTTTCCATTTCTAGGTTTTCCTCCATTTGTGTTTTCTCTATTGTTTCTACTTTTACTTTTAGGTCTTGAACTGCTTTATTCAGTTCCTTTACCTGTTTGATTGTGGTGTTTTCCTTTAAGGGATTTATTTGTTTCCCCTTTAATGGCTTCTACTGGTTTACCTGTATTTTTCTGTATTTCTTTCAATGAGTTATTTATATCCTCCTTAAAGGACTCTATTATCTTTGTGAGATAGCATTTTAGGTCAGCTTTCTGATTTTCAGGTGTGTTGGTGTATTCAGGGCTTGCTGTGGTGGGAGAACTGGGTTCTGATGAAATCCACATATATTGGCTTCTGTTGCTTATATTCTTGTGCGTGCCTCTTTCCATTTGGTTATCCCTGGTGTTTGTTGGTCTAGGTGACTCTGTCTTGAGTCTGCCTCTTTTGTCCTTGGATTGCTTCAGGTTTCCTGGTAGGCCTGAGGCCCTGGCTATAGCATTCCATCTGTGGGGCTTTCCATCTGGGGGCTCTTTGGAGGGACAGAGAAGCTGCTGATCTGTTGCCCTGGCTACAGTAGATCTCCTGGGAGGCCTTCAAACTGTTAGATCTTTAGAGGAGCAGTCAAGCTGTTGTCCTGTGTGAAGAGGTTCTCTAGGGCCCATATGGACCATGGTTTCTGTTTCCCTGTGTGCAGAAGAACTCCAGGGAGGCTTTCAGTATGTCAGATCAGTTGCCCTTCGTGCCACAGAGACCCTGGGAGGCCTTCTGACTGTAGTGTCTGTTGTCCAGTTGCCCTGTGTACAGAGGAACTTTTCAAGCTATGGTGTCTTCAGGGAAGCAGGTAAGCTTGTGATCAGTTCTCAGTTGCCCTGTGTGCAGCAGTTCTCCTGGGATGCCTCAGGCTGTAGTGTCAGTTGCCCCAATGCTCTGAGTGCAGAGGATCTTCTCAAATGGCTCAGGATATGGTGTCTTCACAGAAGCAGACCTGCACCAGCAGAATGGACTGGACAGAATGGGTGGAAGGGGAGTAGTATTAGGGGGGAGGGAAGAGGTTTTGGTGGATGATGGGTCTAGAGTTCACTGGACTCTCAGCCACAGCTCTGGGGGTTGAGAGGTGTGAGGTTTTTTTTTTTTTTAACTAACTGTTCTGAGTGCAGTGGTTTCTCTAGGATGGGTCAGGATATGGTGTCATCATGGGAGCTGACCAGGAAATCATTGTTTTGTTGTTGGTTTTTTTTTTTAGCATTTCTGTTTCTATGTTTTGTCCCCTGCAACCCTCTTGTCAAAAGACCAAACCTAGAGGGCTAGAGTTGCTTATGTAACTAAAGAAAAACCAACACAATATCAAAGCAGTGTCTTCAGAATGTTTACTAGAAGAGTCATTTCTTCCAAGGACGTTCACAGCTTTCTATCTTCTTTTTGATGTTGGTGTGCAAGTATGCGTGCATGCCTGTGTGCATGTGAGCATGAGTGCATACGTGTGTGTGTGTGTATGTGTGTTACTGTATAATTTTTGAGTTATATCTTTATTGATACATCTTGGACGGTGTTTATGCTCTTCTTCTTTTTTTTTTTTAAATTTTCTCAGCCATAGAGATGCTTTGACTTTGTAATTCTCTTGGGAAGCATTTGGGAATCCTTATGTGACTTAGGACCCAAGTTTAGGGAACCATTGAAATCAGAACATGAAGATTCTGTTCATTCCCTTGTCTTCTTCTCCATTACCAGGCCCTTACCCCAACCCTATGAGGAATAGTTTATTCTCTCTTGCTCTGTTGGTAGCTTTGCTAGGAGTGAAAAAGATAATTGTATTGCTTTTTATTTAATAACAAAAAAGAAATGAAAAAACTACAAGACAACTTGAAATGTAGATATTTAGTCCTGCTTTAGAGTTGGAAAAACCACATATCACTTGACTGTCACATATCATACTAGATCAGTGCTTTTCAACTCTTCTAACACTGTGATCCTTTAAGAAAGTTTGTGGTGACCCCCAACCATAAATTATTTTTGATCCTACTTCATAACTGTGATTTTGCTGTTATGGATCCTATGTAAACAAATTTGCTTTCATGAATCATAATGTAAATATCTGATATTTTTGATGGTCTTAGATAACCCCTGTGAATAGGTTGTTTCACCCCAAAGGGGTTGTAGTCCATAAGCTGGGAAGCACTGAACCACAGCATTAGATTACCTTAAGTTTTTTTGTGAAAATATATCTGTTTTTATTCTTTTCCCAGATGCTCTGTGGATGGGTAGATTCTGGCTAGCGAGTCATGACAAGTGCTCCTCATATTTCTGATCTGGAAAATGCAGTCATTTGTGTGAGGTCATCAGATTCTTCTGCCCAGAGAACATGAATCTCACACACAAGGATGCATAGTACAGTGAGGGTCAGAACTTCCCTGCTTATTTGTGACTCAATATCATGTGTGACTGAAAATGGATATATTTTTAAAATTCATTTTTAAACTTTTATTCATGAATACAGTGCTTGCATTACTTCTAGCATCCCCCTTCCCTCCAACTTTTCCATGTCCTCCCAACTTCATCTCAACTTCATGACTTTTTTTTTAAAAAAAATAATTGTTACACATTAGTGTATATGTAAATTCAGTATATTGAGTATATTTGGTGTTGTTCATATGTGTGTGTTCAAGGATGACATCTTGGGATTATACAACCTTGTAAAGACTAGTTCTACTTCTTTCAGCAGCCATTAATTATCTATAGTTCTTCATCTAACGGTGGGTCCTTGTGCGTTTTCCCCTATCCACAGTGTGTTAACTGATGTTATCATTGTTCAGGTCTTGTTTAAGTGATTATATTTTTGTGATTTCATGTGCAGCTTGTGTCATATATCAAGACACTATCTGGCATCAGATGTCCTGGTCCTCTGATTCTAATGGTCTTTCTTTCTCATCTCCTGTGAAGTTTCCTGAGCCTTTGATACAGGTGTTGTGTTGTAGATCTATCAGTTGGGGTTGGGCACCCACCGTTGCTTGTTATCTTCATTTTGTACAATTGTGGTTTCTGTAATTGTCTCTGATGCTAAAAGGAAGTTTCTTTGATGAGGGGTATAGATCTTTTGGAATAAGAGTATGTATTTAGAATGTACTTAGAAATCACATTGGTTTAGGAAAATGACAATAGGAAGTTCTCCTCTAGGGTTCATGACTCCACCAACTATGGGCAGTTATCTAGATTAATCATATCAGGCGTGAATTCCTTTCTCTATTCTCCTATTGAGCGGGCCTTAACTATAGTTGGAAAGCTATAGATTATTCTCAAGATAGAGATGCTTCTCTCCATTGGTAGCTCACATAGAACCTTTATCCAAAGGATAACATGGGAGTTAGTCCACAGGGAGAAGGCTCCCAAGTCAGTTCCAACTTGATCCTCCTAAGCCTCTTGTCCTAAGTATATGGTGTCTTCAGAAGTAGGGTCTTTCAAGTTCTGGGAGGCAACCAAGGAAAATGGAAAAGCTTGTACTGTTTTGAAAGTCTCTTAGACTTCCCTAACCAACATACTAAAGGGGTTGGGGGTGTTTCCTGTGTCGAGCCCTGGGAGTTGTGAGACTGTGGCTCTTGCAGGGAGCGTGATCACTCCAAATGCTATAACCTTTTTCAATGTGTGTGTGTGTATGTGTGTGTGTGTGTGTGTGTGTGTGTGTGTGTGTGTATGTATGTATGCATGTATAAAATGTATATATATATCCATACATATATATGCATAAAAATACATTTATGCATATTTTAAGTAAACATAAATATGTTTTCCTATGATTCATTCAAACATTCCTATTTTTATTTGTCCCCTCATATTGTCCTCCCTCCTCTCTGCTCAGTTAAATATTCAGTTTTTTCCCATATCCAACCTCATATCACTATGATGTCTCCTTGTCTAGAGCTTGTCTCTCCCCCCAAACTCCTCGTCCTGTATCTATGATCCTTTTTTACTTTCCTGTTTCCATGGTTGTTCCAGGCTAAACACTCACATATAAAGACTCAGAACTTAGGTCCATAAATAAGAGACCATGTGCACTGTTTGTTTCTCTGCATTTAGGTCACCTCAGTATATTTTCTAGTTCTATACATGTATATACAAGTTTCATGACATTTTTCTTTACAGCTGAATAGAATTCCATTGTGCATATGAACTGCATTTTCATTATTCATTAGTCAGTTGAAGGACATTTAGGGTCTTTCCATTTCCTAGCTCTTGTGACTAGAACAACAATGAGCACAGCTGAGCAAGAATCTGTGGAGTAGGGAATCCTTTGGAGATATGCACTGGAGTAGGATAGCTAGGTCATATGGTGGACCTACTTCAGCTTTTTGAGAGTTGCAACTCTAATTTCCAATGGCTGCACCAGTTTATAATCCCAACACTGAATAAACATTCCTCCTTCCCCACATGATAGCTTACAAACATCTAGGAATTCATTTGACCAAGGATCTGAAAACACTCTATAATGAAAAATTTCAATTTCTGAGGAAAGACAATGAGAAAGATTAGAGGATGGAAAGACGTCTCATGCGTTTGAAAATGACCATTATCTCCCAAACAATTTATACATTCAATACAGTCTCAAAAAAAAAATCCTCATGCCATTCCTCAGAGATAGAAAAAAACTATCCTAAAATTTATATGGAGCTAGAGAAGAACTTGGATAACCAAAGCAATCCTAAGCAAAGAGATTATTGCTGTGGGGATTTCTGTGACAATATTTCAAATTGTTATAGAGAGCTATAGTAATACAAACAGCATGGTATTGACACAAAAGGAGACATGTAAAACACTGGAATACACACAATAGAAGCCCCAGACACGAGTGTATGTAGCTACAATCATTTGATGTTTGACTTATTTTTAATCCCCAAAGACTTCCTTCTAGAAAAATGGTATTTGTAGAAGTAGATACTATTTTTTTTCTGAAAATATTTTAAAATCGGGATTTTATTTTTTAAAACTTTTTTTGAGATTATAATAACTACATCATTTCTCCTTCCCTTTCCTCCTTATTATCTCCCATGTAACCCCTAACTTTCAAATTCATAGCCTCTTTTTATTTAATACCTAACACACACACACACACACACACACACACACACATACACACACACACATACACACCATACCATATGTACCACATCCCCCTCCATACCACACCATATATACAACATACCACACACACACACACACACACACACACACACATACACACACACATGCCACACATCACATCCACCCTCCCACACACACTTGTGTACTTTTTTTTCAAGTATCTTTACTTTTATTGCATCCTCCTCCCACCTTCTGTATTCATCTTCCTTCCAATCTCTAACCCTTTCATTTCTCCCTTCAGATAACTTTACTCTGTTACTCCTCTCTCTCTTGTACTCCCATGCCACCCACAATGGTTCATTTTTCCTTTCTTGGTTTCTGCAGTTACTCCTAAAATATAGATATTTTAATCAATAAAAATGATAGAGGAAATTGGTAGACACAGTTAAAAACATAAATATATATATCATGGTAAAGAAGAAAACAGATCAGCTCTAGGGTTAGACTCCATCAAGTCAGCTTTACCAACTCAAAGTCAAGACTGAAAACTAAGCTAAACTTCCACAGGAAAAGAGGATAACCCTATGTCCACCTTGCTGAGAAGTTTGCAAGTGAGAATCAGTGAAGTGCCTGGCAATTAACCATCATTGACTACTTAACCCATTCTTAGGCACTCGTCTATAAGACCAACTTTTATTTGGTTTAAAAACCAAACCATGTTATGAACTCAACTCTATACTTTCCCCTTAGGTGTGGATATTTTACCCCCCAATATGATTATATTTAGGGATAAAGACTTTGGAGAGTATAGTTGGAGTCAGATAAGATAATGAGGATTGGACCCATGAAGGTACTAGTGGCTTCAGAAGACTGAGATAGACAGATCATGGCCTTTATTGATAAGGACACTGAGTCTTTCACAGGGCAGGGAAATAATTTCATAAGAAATCCAATTTTGCTGGAACCTCATTCTTGGCATTGTAGCTTCTAATTGTTTAAACAAAATCAGTTAAACAAACTAGTTCAAGAGACTAATATATGGTATTTCTTTATGGTAGCTTAAGCAGACTAATAAAACATATACTGATTTATTTAAGATCACAAGAATCCTCTGAAATAATTTCTTCCATATTCCTCCCTATAGACAAAAATCTGAAATATGGGGAGGGAGTGTATTGTACAAGGTCATACAGGGATTCCAGCTCTGACCTTATGCAATGTGTCATAGAAGGGAAAACACACATCAGTTCTCAAATAGAATTTAAGTGCATATAAATTTGCACTGTGGGAGGTGCAGGGAGTTGCCCTCATGGTTTACACTAATGGCCCTCAGGAGCACAGATGTAAAGTAATGAGTATAGTCATCCACTCACTTGTAAGACAACCAACAAAGACAGTTGTTGTTTATGTGCCCAGAGAACAGGTCTCTGCTTGGAACTGTAGGGTAGGATGACAGATATTAAAAACATTCACTTTGGTTCCTTGGACTAGAGTTCTTGTTACTTCAGTGTGGGTATCTGCAAATACCTGTTGGCAGTGAGGTGTATGACCTTGTAAAAGCTCCCAGGGACAAACATTCCCATAGTCACAAGGTACTGAGCTTATTTAATTATGATTCAGCCATGCGTGCATTTGCTCTCTAAATGCAAAGTTGGTCTTTGTGTAGACATGAAGCTAATATCATTTTCTTTTCTTGCATTCAGATGTAGTATTCAGAGAACCCAGATACACAGCTGGGCTTGTGAGGACTTAAGGACAGAATTTCAGTAAGAGATTATATTAATCACCAGGTTGTAGTTTGGACTATATGTAAGTAAGTTTACAATATCTTTCACAAACACTAAATTAAATGCAAACATGTTTTATATTGTCACTATTTTGGAGATATTTATATATCAAAGCAAAGAATTATGTCTAACTCATAAATTTAGCCCATGCCTCACTTACAAGTGTTTGCTTTTCTGAATCTAATCCTCAGAAATCATCTGTGAGGTTCTCAAATATTTCAATCTTGTTAATGATGCTTGCTTTAAATTCAAATCCCATTTCTCAGTATCTCTTTGAAATAGTCAGGAAGCTCTGTCATTTTTCAATTATTCTGTGTATGTTAAGAGGATTTCAAAGTTATCTATTAATGAGCCTAGTTCCTCTCTCATCCCTTGTCACAGCAACTTTTCATCAAGAACAGACATGACCTTGGACTCAGGCAGGGTGAATAGCCAGTGTATGCCTGAGATAATATCAGAAATTGAACTAATGGACATTTTTGGCCAAGAGCATACTATCTGCATTTTAGTCCTCTTAGTGTAGACATTTTATGATTGAGTTTAGAATGAATAGGAAAAATAGGTAAGAATGTTCCTCTTTACTCAGCACACATACTATATAAGCACTGGATAAAGCACACCTAGCCTACTATATTATTAAAGCCTTACGGTTATCTCATTAATAAGTGTTGTGACTAATCATCATTTAAAGATGAGCAAACAGAGGCTTAGCTAACATGTATGACTAAGGGAGAGGTAAGGCTTCATAGCTCATTAGTGGATAATGAGGATTTGAACTTGCTGTCAGCCCCATGCAGTACTCAATCTCAATAGAGGATTCAGAAAACAGCATTTACTGACATCTACATACAAAGACAAGAGCCTCAGTTTCTTATGGAGTATTTACTTCTCTATGATCTGTGGGTACTCTAATAGGGTATAGTTTAGAGGACTGTGTATTAGGGTGTCTGTGCCATATGCATTTTGTTAAATATTCCTATCTTTTGGTTTTATCTGATTCTATTTTTTTGTGAAAAAACATGCATAGAAACAGTCAGGAGGGCTATACTTTAAAGGTTAATAATTCTTTTTATTGTAACTACTCACGCGTGTTAATTATTCATGATAGTGGGGTTAACAGTGACCTCCATTAATATGTGCACTTAAATTTAATCATAATTTCACATTCTTCCTACTTTTGATGAGTCAGAATCTAACCTGACAGCTCATGAGGGAATGAATTGCTAAGAGAATAGCTCAAAGTTCTCTGAAGCTTTTCAAAGACATCATAGATTCCCTTGGGGACACTTCAAATTCACTCATGTCACTAGTGTTTACTAAGTGCCAACTATCTGTCAAATCAGGTGAGTGTTCTTCTGAGAATACAGAGATGAATGGGAGACTTTCTTTGCTTGTGAGAAGCTCTGAGTCTAATGGGGCAGGTTTTAGCTTTACTTGTAAATTCAGAGCTTCTGTCACATAAAGAGATGGCTTTTGGGGAGGGAGGAAATGGGAAAGGAGAAGTCATTCGGAATGTAAATAAAAAAATATAGAAAATAAAAAAGAGATGGATAAATGTGTGAATGCATCTATTACAAACAGTATTTGAAAAGCATGACATTTGTAAAGGCTATTATAGGAGAAAAATAAAAAGAACAAAAGGATAAAAAGGTAGGATAGGGAAAGGGATCTAATGTTTTGCCCAAGTTCTAGCAAGCTCTTAGCTTGGGAATGATAGTCCTAGCTCTCGAGTTGAAAAGAAAGGCGTTTTCATCTACAAGACTCACAACACATACAGAAGTACACAGGTTTCTCAGAAGAGTCATATTGATATTGAAATAAGAGAAAAAAGTACCCTAAAGGAGAGTCACGTGAACCAGAGATCCATGTCCTAAGCTGCATAGTACATGTCAATACTAAACACAATAATTCCCAAGTGGAAGCCTAATGACTCATTGTCTAGAAATGGCAACGTGGAATTCTAAATATAAGTGTTTACAAGGGCCATGTTCTTAGGCCAAAGTGCCTGTTGCTCTGTTTTTAGCCTGGGTTGGAAATGTTTTGGTAAATTGAGGAAACATTCTGTGGTGGACTTTGTCGTAAAGTCTGAGCTTCAAAGGGAAGAGGAATCAGCTGGTTGGCTCATTGTTAATGGTTATGGAAATGGGCTCACCTGCCTTTAAACTACCATCTGTATCTATCTATCATCTATCTATTATCTATCTGTCTGTCTTCTTTTTTCATCATCATCATCATCATCATCAATCATCTATCAATCTTCTATGTATTTAACATCTACCAGTTGCCATTCTAATACACCTATTATCTACTTATATATCTACCAGACCCATCTACCATCATTTGTTAACTTCATCTATTACTATGTACAAATTGTCATCCATGTTTCTATATATCTACCTATTAGCTATCTGATTTATCTATTATCTCCTAATGTATCCACCTATCATCATTTATTATCTATATTTTATCTATTATTATGTATGTATCTACCCTCTGTGTATCTACTTTTCTATTTTCTACTATCTATCTATCTATCTATCTATCTATCTATCTATCTATCTATCTATCTATCTTCTTCTTCTTCTTCTTCTTCTTCTTCTTCTTCTTCTTCTTCTTCTTCTTCTTCTTCTTCTTCTTCTTCCTCTTCTTCTTCTTCTTCTTCTTCTTCTTCTTCTTCTTCTTCTTCTTCTTCTTCTTCTTCTTCTTCTTCTTCTTCTTCTTCTGCAGCAGCATCACTACCACTACCATCATTTATTATTATGCTGGATAGCTTTATGTCAACTCAACACAAGCTAGGGTTATTTAGGAAGAGGAAACCTCAATGAGAAAATACCCCTATCAGATTGGCTAGTGGGCAAGCCTGTGGTGCATTTTCTTAATTGATCTATGCAGAAGGACCCAGCCAATGGTAGGAGGTGCTGCTTTTGGGCTGGTGGTCCTGGTGCTGTAAGAAATTAGGCTTAGCAAGCCATGGGGAACAAGCTAGAGAACATAGTACTTCTATTGCTTCTGCTTGCTTCCAAGTTCCTGTCTTGAGTTTCTGCCCTGTGTGAAGTGCCCATTACACCTCAGTGATGAAGGGTGATCTGAGTATAAATGAAAACAAACTCTTGCTTCCCCAAATTGCTTTTTGTCACATACTTTTATCCCATCAATAGAAACCCAAACTTAGACCATCATGTTGCAGTGGTTGGGACTTATTGCTGCTCTATTTTACTTATGCTGTATCATTTTGGACAGTTTGCTCATCCTTGTCTTCAAGCTTTATTGTTTTTCCTATGTGAATTGGGAAAGCATTGCCTGTTTTATTGCTGAATTAGGAAAGTGAGTGAGGTAGTGTCCGAACTCTGCTTAGAGTTAAACACTCATTTAAGGGTAGCTGTGAGCACAGTGAAACTAAGGTTATGCTGGTCACGATGTCATTCTTCTCTTTTTTTAAAAGATTTATTTATTTATTTATTTATTTATTTATTTATTTATTTATTATATGTAAGAACACTGTAGCTATCCTCAGACACTCCAGAAGAGGACGTCAGATCTCGTTATGGATGGTTGTGAGCCACCATGTGGTTGCTGGGATTTGAACTCAGGACCTTCAGAAGAGCAGTCAGTGCTCTTAACCACTGAGCCATCTCTCCGGCCCGATGTCATTCATCTCTAAATCGAAGATGGAGGCCCCTTGTCATCTTTGCACTCTAATAATACACAATTATTATGTCAATTAAATATAAAATGATTGATATTAAATGCCCCTTTTATTATATAAGTATATTCTGCTAGGAATTGCTTCTACTAGGGAGTCAGTACATCATTAGAAACTGCACTAGGCCTTTCCAAGATCTGCTAGAGAAACCCACATGAGAACATATACTATATAACACTACACAGACTGAGAAGGTTGTACTTAGGTATTTAATAATACACACACACGCACAGACACACACACACACACACACACACATGGGTAGGGGTAGGCATAGAGGTAGAGATAGAGATAAAGATAGAGAGATATTGAAATTGAAAGAGAGCAATAGGAGGTACAAGGGAGGTTTTGGAGGGAGAAAAGGGGAAGGGGAAATGATATATTATCTTAAAAATAAAAAATTACCAAATTAACAAAAGAGAAATGTATAAGTTGTGCCTAGTTTTAATTTTAATTAAGGTTATTGGAAAGGGTGCTTTAGTTAATAACTTGGTTAATGGGTAAGTATCGTTTGTAGGTCTTGATAATGCCTATTAAGCAGGTGATGAAAGTTATAGCAAATCTAAGAAGCAAATTGCTAGCTGAGTTTGACTGTGTGGTCAACTCTGAAGCAAGTCCACATGTACTCTGTGGTGCTCACATATGTCACAGACATGTGTTCTCTATTGGCTTTGTTTCTTTTTATTTTTTGCTTTGTTTTTTCCCCTTTCTGGTTGTTTCTTTTTTCCCCTCCATCTCCCTCCTTCCTTTCTTCTTTTCTTTCTTAAAAAATATTTTTTTTTGAGATAGGGTCTCTAGCCCAGGCTAGCCTTAATCTTATGTTGATGAGGATGGTCTTGAGCTTCTGGACTGACCCTGTCAATCCCTGAAGGACAGATTGATCTGTATGTGTTTGTGAGGCATGGGGCCCATTACCAGCTTCTGCTGAGTTTCTCTGGAAGCAGCGGTTTGTATCTCAGCACCATCAGCAATCACATAGCTGTGAACTAGAGCATGTAGCTGTGATTGGAAGGCCTCTTGGGTGGCATATGGCTTTGCACAGGGTCACGCCGTCCCAGCCTTATTCTATAGCTTCATTTGGATGGTGGACTAGAGAACATCTCATTAACTGTGCAAATTGGATCATGTTTAGAGGCTTGAATACTCGGAGGAGAAAGATTAAATTTCAAAATAACCCCAGAGACTGGGTCAGACAGAAGTACAGGAAGGCTAGGCATGATTTTATTATACATGTAGGTTGGAGAAATCATGACAGGTTGAGGAGTGAGAGAGAAAGAGAAATGGAAATGGGGGGGGCAAGAACAAAGAGAAGAAGAAAGTGAGGGCATTATACCCACAGGGTCCAGTGATGCTTGCCACAGACTCATTGCTAAGTGATGTTGACTTAATTAGGTTAATCTATTAAAGACTCTGAACTGATCTGGCCTGTTCTCTCTTCCAGTAGCTTGTTCACCAAGGCACCCAAACTTAAAAAACACAACAAAAACTAATTTCCAGCTACCCTCAGTTCTTGGTGTTCCAGTAGCTTAAAAATCTTCTACTTCCAAACAAAACTTCTCAATCTCCCTCAGATAAACTGCCCCAAAGTACAATTAAGAAGCCTAAGCTGACAAGCTGGTACTCTTCTCAGCCCTTTTATTTCCTCTCGCCATTGCTGAAGATGCTGTTGGAGACAGCGAGACAGCTTTTAATTTAGATTTGGAGACTGATTGTACTGGTCCTGACTCTCAGTTATTGTTGGGAAAATTTCCCTGCACTCATAAAACCCTCAGTTCAGGGAAATGATTTTGAATGTAAATAAAAAAAAACTTAGAAAATAAAAAAAAACCAAAAAAACCCAAACAAAACAAACAAACAAACAAAAAAAAAAACACCCCCTCAGTTCTCTTCGTCATCCTGGACCACATTGTTTCTCCTCACACTGTGGACACTGCTGGATCAGATGGATGCATGTAAATTATCCACATGTAGGATGCTTCAAGTGGAGAGGGAGTAAGGGACTGTGATTAAATGTCAGAAGGTTGGGTTTGTGTGGGATGGCACCTTGGTCACAGCAACCCTTGACGGAGGACTAGAGAGGGCACAGTTGTTTAAGGAGTGAACTGCTTTGGATCTCTCTGGAAAATGCCAGTTCATATCCAGATCAAGTTCTAGGCCTTATGAGGTGCAGAAATGTGGATTCTAAATGTTTTCTGATGAAATGTGAACAACCGAGTCATCTAGTAATCAATTTAAAAAATATGTGTACATCTGTGTCTATGTGAGAGTGTGTGCCTTATGACCTCTTGATACTGTCCCCAGCAGATGTTTCTTTCCTTATTTCACCTCATGCCCATTTGAGTTTTCCTTTAGCAAATCACACTTCAAAATTTTTTGTTTCATTTCAATAAAATCTAAGCAAGCTAGAGGAGTTACTGAAATTAGCACTGCATATCAATTTTGTGAAGAACTTTCTTTGTGTCCTTATTAATGGTTTTATTATGTTTAGCAGCTAAGTTCAGAGAAAGAAGATAGCAGGGACTATGGATGGAATGGTCCAAATTATTGTTTTGCTTTGTCTTCTCCACTTACCTTTACTATTTGTTTAGTTATAAAGTTGCTTTGAAATCTGGAGCCTTCAAAGACTTATCTTTTAGGGAAAACAAACTCAGGATTAAACATTACACACAGAGAAACATTAACCCTCTCTGCATGTCTGTATGCCCCTGAACTGCTCATATTACTATGAAACTAAGATAACAACTGTTATCTAGGACTGAAATGCCAGTTAAATGTTCCAATGTGTTTCCTACTCTCCAAATGGTGTATGTGACACAGCAGAGTCTCAATTATGGTAGGTCATCAATGTTATCTAGCAATGGATTAGCCTGGCTAGCAAGATTAAGAATTGCAATCATGGTGATAATGGTCACATTAAAACATTATTGAATATAAGACTTGTCTATGGGTCTGGAGAGAGATGGTCCAATATTTAAGAACATGAATTACTCTTGAGGAGGTTGGGTTTCTAGTACCTGTGTCAGATGGCTCACAACTGCATGTGACCTCAGCTTCTACGAACATCTGACAGTGTCTTCTGGATTGCAGGTACCTGAGCTCACACATGTACAGACTCTCATATAGACACAGGTTTATGCACATTTTTAAAAAATGACCTCTTAACATTGATGACTAACTGATTTAGTTGTGTACAACCATCACGACACTTTTAGGATCCACATTCCTGAACCTCATCATATCTTGCAGTCCTACCAAGGAAATAGAAGTCAATTTGGCTCTCAGGAACACAGGCTGGAGTGATGGCTATTTAGACCTTCCCAGGCTGTGCCTCATGAACCCTGGCATTTCATGAGTTGTTAAGCTGCACAGTAATCAAGAGGAGATCTTTGGAAAAACACATTTTACAAAAAGTTCATTGCAGTAATTGCATTTGTTTCTTTGTCGTTTGATAGTAAACTTTCTTTTTTGCTTGCTTACTTGCTTAGTTTTTTGAAGGGGGTTTGGTCCTAGTAATAAAGGCCGGGGCTTCAGGTATGCCTAGTATAGGCTCTAACACTGACTCTCACCTCTGGGTTTTATGCTTTCTTCCCTTTGCTTCACATCATCCCTTCTACCAACAAGTCTGTTCTTCCTACTTCCATGATGTTTCCTCTGGCACTTCCACCTCTCTATCTTTTTAGTCGCCTCTTCCATACAGCACATCCTTGGCTGCTGCTGTAGCATGTTTGCTCTGATGCCCTGAGCCTAGAGCCACCACATACCAATATCTTGTTCCCTGCTTAAAGTGATCCAGATTTCCCGTTGCACTTAGATGTTTCCTGAAGGCTTAGATTTTTTTAAGCCTACTTTAAATAATGGCTTTCAAATGCTTCAACCACCTTCTTTGCCTACCATCCAAAGGTAGGGGAGAAACAATGGTAAATAGGACAAGGAGATGTAGACCTGTTTAGAAATAGTTCTTTAGAGCCATTCCAGTCTCCATTTGTTCGGATACTAGCAGTTCAGGTCAGTAGTGTCAGGATACCAAACACGAATCAGCAGTGGTGGCACAATCTAACAGAAACAACCGAATTGGCAAGAGTCAGGGGGGACAACCAGAACCAGCCAGAATGCCAGGAGATGTTCTCTGTCATGCCTTTCTCAACGAAGTGAAGGTCAGTCAATATGAAAGATCAACAAAGCATTGCAAGGCTAGCTACGCAAGTGTACTACCACTGTCAGTTGAGCTCTATTTATACTTTCTCCAGACATCACACGTCCTCTCACTGGTCTTGCCTCAGCAAAATGCCACGTGAGTCTGCATCACATGGCATGATAAGAAACTTCTGCTTTAGTTTCCTTGTCCTACCTTCTATGATTTCATCTCATGTCTATCCATTCAATCCATTCAGTTACCACAGGTTTTATTTTTGTCCTTTTATATGACAGTCTCACTGCTGGCTTAGTGTTCTGGGCATCTGTGTTAATTATGGGTCATCTGAGAAGAAGGAACTTCAACAGAGAAAATGCCTCCATCAGATTGCCTGTAGATGAGTCTATGGAACATTCTCTTGATTAATGAGTGGTGAGGGAGGGCCCACTGTAGGCAGTGTCACTTCTGGGCAGGTGATCCTGTGTTGTATATAGTAGAGTAGTAGGCTGAGAAACTCAAGGAGATCAAGCTAATAAGTCATGTTCCTCCATGGCCTCTGCTTCAATTCCTGCCTCTAGGCTCCCATTTGAGTTCCTGCTCTGCCTTCCCTTCATGATAGACTGTGATTGGAATGAACAAAATAAACCATTTCCTTCTCAAATATCTTTTGGTCATGGTGTTTGAAGGTAGCAATAAAAAGCAAACTAAGACAGGATCCCCCTACCCAGAGAATCTTTCAGAGTTCCTTTACGCAGCACCTCCTTAGACTATTTGCCCGAATATGCTCTAACACATCTCCCTTTTGTTCTTCATAAAAAATTTTCCTTTTGGAAAGCATGCCACCTAGGAGGTTCTCTAACAAACCCAAGCACTGCAGACCTGAGTTGTCTAACCCCTCTTCCTCTCTCTTCCTAACTGTTAGATTGCATTCCTAAAGGTGGCCCCCAAGTTCTGTTCCCTTATTTGGCCACTGAGTCATTCCTGAGTCTAAAGACTCAGTCCAGCCATCAAAATTCATTAACTGGCTACAGTAGCTAACCTATCCAATCAGGACTTACCAACTCACCCTATCACAGACTGTCCCCCCTTTCTCCTTAAAAACCTACTCCTGCAAGACACACCCGCTGCTCCTTGACACCTGCCTTTCCAAAATCCAGAGGTAGCCTCCCATCCCCACTGCTTGCCCCTCTTGGGCAATACATCTTTGTGCTGAGAATTTGGTGTCTAGGTGAGTCTTGTACTGATTCCAAACTAATTTTCCAAACAATGTCTCTATTAAAATTATCTTGATTATTTGTTTCATAGCCAAGGAATGTTCTCTCTCTCTCTCTCTCTCTCTCTCTCTCTCTCTCTCTCTCTCTCTCTCTCTCTCTCTCTCTCTCTCTCTCTCTCTGTGTGTGTGTGTGTGTGTGTGTGTGTGTAGAATATCTTCTTAAAGCAATTCCAAAGGCTGAAAGTCAGCTGGTCATGGTAGCTCATACTACCTAGTACTTGGGAGACAGGCAGGTGGATCTTTGTAATTTCAAGGCCAGCCCGGTCTACAAAGCAAGGACTGGTTACACTGAGAAACCCTGTCTTCAAAAACATCAAACAAAAAAGAAATAAAAAAGAGTGGAAGTCAGATGAGTGTTTCTTCCTTTTCAGAATTTTTTTTATTGGACACAAAATGTTAAATGTGTAGTTAAAGTTAACAACACCTTTGTTGGTCAGAGGCCAGTGTAGTAATATTTTAGTCTTATCTCATTTCTATGTGTCACTTTCCTATGTAAATTCTGAGTTTTAAGTTTTTGAAAGCACCACATTTTCAAATAGAATATTCTATAACTTCATTATGTAAAACAGAAGTATCTTGAGTTCAATAGCCATTAGTCATGTGAGCCTTAGGGAAATTGCTTAGTCTCTTTTGAGTCTATTTTCTCTAAAGTTAGTATAAAATTTTTTATCTTACAGACTGTTTCTAGGATTAGCTCAAATAATCTAGGTAAAGCTTCTAACTCCCCGCTGGACACACAACAGATCCTCCCAAAGGCCTGTTGACTCCTCTCCTGCTGTCTCTTTCTTTTCTAGTCATAACTACAGACCCCACTTGTACTAGTGAGATACAGGGGATGACATCAGGGGACAACTTACGCCCTGACCCTTGGTTGGCCATTTGCATCCCAGACGTGTACTGTGAGACAGAGTTTAATGATATGAAGTTTGTAACACCAGAGAAAACTGCATCTATGTAAGTCACTACATACAACAGTGATGGTTCCAAATTTATGCTAAAAAATGGGCTACACAAGTGTTTCTTTTTTTTTGTTGTTTTGTTTTTTTAATGGGATGCTGGTAAACATTCAGAACTCAGGATTTCAGAAGCAAGTTTGAAAGCATCACATGGACCAAATAAGACACATCCATCCCTGCATGACTTCTCAGAGGTGCTTCCTTGATAGCAGCATATGTTATGGGTTCTGAAGAAAACCTCTCATAGCTCTGTACATGAATCAGGTTCAATATATATATTTGCTGACTCAAGGAAATGGTCTATACTGTTATAAGATGAAAAACCTTTTCTAGGTGAGGCTCATTGGCTGTGTTTTTCTTTGTTAGATTCTTGTTGGACTCAAATGTGAATGATTTTAGTAGGTAGATATAGGGGTGAGGAGGCGGCCATGGGAAGGAGCGAGAACCCAAGTTATGGGTTATAAATAACACAGAACAGCAAAATAAATAGGTAGTAATTATTTTTACTTTGGAGAAATATGATTACAGGAAATTAATATAATTAAAATAAGAAAACCTAGGTTTTGAATAGTGATAAAAAAAATGGAACAATCTCATTGAGAGATTTGGTCATAATTCTAGATTTCATGTTTTCTCTTCCAATCTTATAATTTTATAGTGCATCAGTAAATAGCATAAATTCAAATCTTTACCCAAGTAAGAAAGAACATGGAATGATAAATCTTTTTGGCGCTCTCTCTCTCTCTCTCTCTCTCTCTCTCTCTCTCTCTCTCTCTCTCTCTCTCTCTGTGTGTGTGTGTGTTGAAATCATTGTCTTTTAGAGAAAATGAGAAACCCAGATCTATATGTTCACGAAAATGTTGTTTGCTATTCCTCCAATTATACCACATGCCTCCTTTCTACCATCTCCCTATGTTTTTTCC
This sequence comes from Tokudaia tokunoshimensis, assembly GCA_036184795.1. Taxonomy (NCBI): domain Eukaryota; kingdom Metazoa; phylum Chordata; class Mammalia; order Rodentia; family Muridae; genus Tokudaia; species Tokudaia tokunoshimensis. Next base: position 34,347,547 of record BTHU01000009.1, on the reverse strand, counting down.
ACTCTCTTGTCCCAAATCTTTGTGCTGGTACTTTCTCTGCCCTGAGTCTCTCATGCTGCCCTCTACCATGATCACCTGGGGTTTTACTCTTCTCATTACTTCTGTTTGCTTCCTTGAACCATCACATTGGGTTTCCAGGTGTTTAGGGAAAGCATCAATTCTGGATCAATTCTTCTGTTTTTGCTGGAGGTACCAGCTCATTAGTTTGAGAAATCCATTGGGAAGCTTAGAAAAGACCCAGCAAGGTCTGCTTTAGTTCCCCCAAATCATGACCATTTGCTAAAGGCATTCTGAAGGCCAAATGCTCCATTTTCTGAAATTAAGTGTTTCTGCCTCTGACAATATCTTATAATTTTCTTACCTTGACCTCAAAATTTGTAAGACTTTGTTCAAGGAACACATGTAACCAAGGAAGTGTTTATCCTACCAATAAGTCAAGTCTGTTTAACTTGAGAGAGAGTCAATGTGCTAAACTGACATGAAACCAATCGTGAGAATAAGGAATTTGCATTTTGATTCTTTGAATGTGTTTTAGCCAAATACGTGATGTATAAAGGGAATTTTGTTGTTAAGAGCTCTAGGATGCCAGAAGGATCAGAATCCCAGGTTAGGATAACTATTTAAACTAAGGAAAGAAGTTTTTGGATGTGGAATTCTGTCTATATATGGGGAAATATAGAAGGGCAACAGATTTGATCTGCCTCCTAATTTAGCCTCGATTAGCAAACACCAGCTGCTGTTAGCATGTCTTTTCTCTTTCTCATTCATACTTCTATACTATGCCTGAGATTTCCTTTTGTAGAGGTTAAGTTAATGGGGAAAATTTCCTGAAATACTACTTTGCATTGGTAATTAATAACATGAACGTAACGTTTGTTCTCCAAAGTTAGCAAATAATTGAGGATAATCTCAATCTAATCCTAGAGAGGCTCCAAAAATATGCTAAATGTCAAGGATTGAACTATTAAGAAAAGATAAATGCCAGGTCTTTTTTCCCTACCATTCTCACTAAAAGATGGTTTTATCAGCTGCTCTTCCCAGTAGGGGAAATCCTTTATTACACAAGCTGTGTTTATTACGGAGAACTGACCTTTATATGCTTCAAGATTTGAAGTCGGAAAGGAACTCAACTCTTCCCGGTGTCTATAGAGAGCCAGGAGAGAAGTTCTGCATGGTTGGAAGAGGGAACACACTGCACAGTCAATCAGAAGCTGAAGTTGAGAAACACAGCTGTGAGAAGAGAAGACATCACAGACGTGCCGGCGGTTTTGCAGATGGAATCATGTAACACTAGATAGAGCACACCCTGTAGCTTTCAGATTTTAACAACAAGGGGTAGGGAGAAGAGTTAACGCGGGTGTGTGGGGGGAATCAAACATTTGTCATGTTGCACAGTGGTAGACCAGGGAGTGAGAGAGAGTAAGTCACCAGAAAAAGCAACAGAGTGTATTTCAGGTATTTGGTTAACCAGGATGGCAGATGTGAAGCAAGTCATTGCCAAAGAGGGAAACTTTTTTCTATGCATTTCTATTTTAGAAAATACTTCAAGCTACAAGTTTTCGTTTTAAATAAGATCTCAATCTTAGAGTAGTCCTATATATGCAAAAATTGCAAAGGTAGCGCTTATGTGTCTCAATTTTGTTATTAATATCTCATATTAATAGAAGGCACCTGCCACAACGAACTGGTATTAACACATTATCATGAACTGAAGTTGATATTTCATTAAGCCCAAGATATTCTTTTTTCCGTCCCAGGACTCCACCCAGAGGTGACAGGATGCTGGTTGCTGTGAATTCTTTCATCTTCTTGGTTTGTGGGAGTTTCTCAGACTTCTTTTTTTAAACTATTTTAACTGTGCTTTCTCCTCCTTCTCCTCTCCTCCCTCCATCTTCCCCCACTCCTCGTGTGTGTGTGTGTGTGTGTGTGTGTGTGTGTGTGTGTGTGTGTGTGTGTAGGTCAGAGGACAATTAGTGAGAGTCAGTTCTCTCCTTCCACTACATTGGTCTCATGAATTGAACCTATTAAGTGCCTTACCTGCTGAGACATCACCATTAACTTCGATGACTTTGAGGTACACGTAGTCTGATTCATATTTTGTAAGATGTTTTTCTCATGATTAATTTAGTCTCTTGGGATCCTTTTGTTTATGTTCGTTCTGGGCTTTAATGCGGGGCATGAACAACCTGGCCTAGCTTTTTGTTTGAGTGCTGAGCATTTGAACTAGATCCTCATGCTTGAAGACCAAGCGTTCTTACCCCCTGAGCCATCCCAGTAGCCCCTGGACTATTGATAATTAACCCATGATGATTTTAGAGATGAATAGTTTCTCAGCAACATTTACATATAGGCATATGCCTGCTTTATATAAAGTCACCCACTCCTTTTTCTCTCTCAACCAAGGTCTCTTTCTCTCTTCCTATTTGTCTCTCTTCTACTTTTAAGTCTTGTTGCTTTTAGTTCCACATTTGAGATAAAATGTGATATTTGTCTAATTTTGGTATGCTTTGCTGAATATGAAAAACTTCAGTTCCAATCTTTTCCTGAAAATAACATTATTTCATTTATCTTTTTGATTCATTTTCTTAATACTCCATTGGGTATACATGCCATAGCTTCCTTTACTCATCCTCTGGTATTCACTCAGGCTTACTCTTTATCTGGGCTACTATGAGCAGTGCTGTGATAAACATGGGTGTGGTGGGATGTCTACTCTTTGCTGCTTTTGATTTTCTCAGGTATATATCCAGCAGTAATACAGCTTGGTCAGAAGTAGTGGCGTTTTTAGTCCCTTTGAGGGAGTCTTTATACTACTTTCCATTAGGGCTGAATTAGTAGGCTACATTTTAGTCAATAATGCACAAGGTTACCTTTCTTCCGCACATACATTAGCCTGTTATTTTTTAAAATTAATCATTCAGACTAAGTTGGGCTAGAATTTAGCTTTGATCTCTGTATCTCTTTTCCTCTGATGGCTAAGGATAGTGAGCATTTCCCATAAACATATTGATCATTTATAGTTCTTTTTTGGAGACATTGGACAGAAACTTAAAATAATCCCCAAACGAACATCAAATAAACACCAAAATAGATCCAGATGTGATGGCACACATCTGTAATATTAATATTCAGGAGGATTCAGCAGAGGCAGGAGGATTGCTGCAAGTTCTAGTCCAGTGTAGGCTACATAATGAGAACCTCGTTTTATAAAACCAAAAAAACAAAATAAGAAAAATAAAACACAAACAGGGTTGCCAATTGTTCTTTTTTTGTTTTGATATAAAGAGTTAGATAATAAATATTTTAGACTTAGAGGCATCTTTGTCCCTATTCTGAAGCTCAAGCACAAAATTAGTCACATAAAAAGATAGGAATGACTGTGTCTAATAAAACTTTATTTGTAAGTAAACAGTATTTACTGGCCATCGTTTTCACCCCTTCAGTTGTCCTACTGAAAAATCAAAGAGGAAATACTATGTACATAACATACACTTGATGAAGGAATCTACTTATGGTGGGTATAGAAAACCAGCAAAGCTTGTGGAAAAGTGGACTGAAACATGGGAAGATTCAAACTTTAGGTGATGTGCTTTAAAAATATTATCTGTCTGTCTGTCTGTCTGTCTGACTGTCTGTGTGGGCATGCATAAGCACATGAGAGCGCAATGGCACACATGTGGCAACTGGAAGACAATTTATTGGAGTGATTTTCTTTTTTTACCAAGTGGGACCTGGGACTAGAAATGAGGTTGTCAATCTTGGCAGCAAGCATCTTTACTCTTGGACCCATGTTGTCAGGTGAATTTAAAAGCTGGTGACCTCTTTCTTCCTCTCTAGTAGGAGGACTGGATGAACATGTCTGAACTTCTTATTAGACATAGGTCCCATGGTCACATGATTTGCCCCTTCACTTGTCAACAAGTAGAAGTATGTGCATGAGTATTTGATTTATTCATTTCCCAGATAGAAGTTATTGATATTTATATTTTAAGTTATTCTGCATAAAGTTATTTGATTTGGTTGAGAATGCACTGGCCAAATATTATATTTGCTACTGAGGCAAGAATTTTTAACATGGCTTTAATATTTTAGACATTAAACAGGAGTGGGAGCATTCTATATATGGGGAATTAAATGTAAAATTTGTGTGTATATGTGCATATTGACCAAGGTTGTTATTGGAATCCCAAAGAACTATATTCCATTTACCAGTTAATAGGTTTAGATAAATATATTAGAAAAACATAAAGAAAATAACAGTGTAATAGACAAGATGGAGATTAATTTTGCTTTCATGTAGAAAAGTCAGGCAATTTAGAGTTGTTGTTGCTATACAGTGCTTTCATTAATTCATGCTAATGTCATGCTAAACATATAGCTTTCATGCTCAAGGCTAGCTCAGGGTCAGCATGGATACTCCTAGTCTCCCCACTCACAGGGTAAAATGTTTTCTTTAACCTTCTGTTACATTAGCTGTCTGCTTTCAAAGACACAAATTCAACACGTGAGTGTCACTGGCAAATTCTGGCTGCAAAGGAGTCAGAGATTTTCAATTGTGTATAACTTGTATAAATGAAGAGCTAAGTTATCTGGCCAGGGTACATGATGAAAGTTTTAGCACTTAGAAGTCTAAAAGTAATTTCACTAAAGTTAAGGCGTCAGCAAAGCGGGTTCCTTTGTAGCTTTGAGGAAAGAATCCATTCCCTTGCTTGTTTCGGTTCCAGTTCCCAGCTGTAGTTTTTGGCTTGTGAACCCTTCATTTATCTTCAAAGTATAAAGCTCTGTACTTGATGTTACATCCCACATTGCCTTTTCCTTTGCTTCTGACTTCACAGATATGCCTTCTAAGGACAGGCGTCACATTAATGGCACAGGGGTCTGTCAGCATTTCAAACTCTTTAACCTACTAGCATTGTCAAACTCCATTTGTTTCTGTGGTAAAATACTACAAATATAGGCTTGTGTCCTGTTCCATAGACTTCCAGGTTTGGGGGACAGGACATGATCAAATTGGAGACATATTACTTTGTAGAAAGAACTCTGTCAGAATCACACACATTATAAATTTGTTGCTCATGTTAATCTCTATTATTCAGGAGACTAGTGAAATTGCTGTTAAATCAATGTGTGTTTGTGATTGACTTGAATGATAGGAGTGGATGTGAAGGAAGTAGATCCCTTTTCAGTTTCTGTTCAGGGAAAACTAAACCTAACCATTTGTATAGTCAGCAAATATTTATTCAGCAGCCATTGTGCACCAGGCACTGTTATAGTCTTCCTCTTTCTGAGCATGCCTTTTTTGGCTCATAAAGAAAGCCATATTTAATTCAAAGTTCTGTGCCTCAAGCCAGAGGCTCAATTTAGAACTCTCTCATCAAGTCATTTTAGTTTGCTAAGGCTAATATCAAGTGTAGAGTTTTATACTTTGAAGATAAATGAAGAGTCCATGAGCCAAAGAACACAGCTGGGTACTGGAAACTAAAAGAAGCAAGGAAATAGATTCTTTTAACTAATTTCAGTTGTTAAATCTTATTGATCTAGCCTCCAAATATTACTTGTATTTACCTCATTCACTTAAGTCAAGACTCAAGATTAAAACACACTCTCTCTCTTTCTCTCTCTCTCTCTCCCTCCCTCCCTCCCTCCCTCCCTTATGTATGTATGTATGTATGTATGTATGTATGTATGTATGTATGTATGTATGTATGTATAGAATTGCACTGTGTGGTTCCAGGAGGCCTTGAAACACACCATTCTTTGCCTCAGTCTCTGAGTGCTGGGATCATAGACATACCTTGAAAATTTTCATTTCCCAAGGGTTTCTGGGTCACATTTCTGTTGACTGGGTCACACTTGAAGAGGCACAGCACAGGCTCTAAGCCACCAGTTTATTGACAGACAAACATCCCTTTTCTGGGAGGAGATATTTTGCTCAGCTTCATGGTTCTTCATGAGATGAGTTTGAATGCATCCAGGAAGTGATACCTCAGATGCTGTGGTGCCTTCTTTGGCCAGTTGTTTCTATGAGCTGTGCTTAGCTCCCCTCCAATCCATTCTCACTATTCAGTTATCTTTTAAAAAATGTGAATCAAATTACTTCAGCACATTTCTTTAGGTTTCTTTTGCTCTTAAGGCAAAATAAAAAGTTTCACTAGGCTTTGCTGAGAGGGGCTCTGCTTACTTCTCTAGTCTTGTCTAACCTTCCTCTTTAGTCTGTTGAAAGCAAATGCAAGATCTCACTTGCTAATTTAGCATCTCCATGTGCTGTGTCCTCTGCCCAGAAGTCTGCTATTACACTCCTTGATTGGTGTCAGGGAAGCCTCTCCAGATATCCCAGATCAAGTGAATGTAGGGGAACCAGGAATTTGATGATTTAATTGCAGTTTCTCCCAGCTTGTTATTGTACATTTAGAATCCAAGTATCTTTTCAACTGTCATACCCCAGGGCCTTGTATTATGCTTTAGACATCCTTGGGCCGAATAAAGTAATTGTTGGATTGGTAGTAGAACATTTTGCTGGCATCTGTAAAAACATATGAAACAATCTAAAGCAAGACTCAAGAAATCTTATGAAGTAGCACGAGCTGATGGAGAATGATAAACCACTGTCACTTCTATAGTTAGAGTCATGCCAGGTCAGCAGTTTTCAAACTTTAATGTATTTCAGAGTCACCTGGATGGCTTGTTAAGGCACAGTTGCAAGGTCTCATTTTTAGTTTGTTGTTTATGCCTTGGGGTGTCTGAGAAGTTTCATTTTCCAAGGGTTTCTGGGTCACACTTCTGTTGGTTGGGTCACATTTGGAAAGACACAAACACAGACTCTGAGTCACCAGTTCACTGACAGACAATTCCATTCCTTTTCTGGGAGGAGGTATTTTGCTTAGTTTTCTGGTTCTTCATGGAGTGAATACGAATGTATCCAGGAAGTGACCCATATTGAGGTGTGTTTTCCTGGTCCACAACCTTCTTTTTCTATAGGATGTCAGATGACTGTAGTGATAGATGAGGAACAGTGAGAACCAATGTGGAAATCTGCTGAGGTAAGACCTTGGTACCCTGAAATTCACTATATTGGGCTTCAAATTAATTTCTAGTTATGAAGAAGTGAGTTAGCATATGTATATATTGCACAGTGTATATGCGGACTATCATAAGACTTCATCCCATTTGTGAAGCTCTGTGTACAAGGTCTTGAATGTGTGGAGGTACATGACTTACTGCTTGAATTTCAATGCACACAGTTTAGCTCTGTTGGAGCCACATTTCACTTTGTAACTGAGCACCCAAGTAAATGTGTTTTTGCATCAAACTAAACAAGCAAACAAAAACACCTCTGGGCTAAATGGAATTGAATGCCTGCTATCCTTCAGTGCTATGAACCCAATAAAGCTCCCACTTGCCATTGCATATATCCATACAGCAAGGTGCAAATCAACCATCGCACATTTTTCTGGCTGGGGAGCCGTGTGCATTCCTGCATGAGCAGAAGTGAGTTGCAAGCAAAACTGAGACAGCTGCTATTCCAAAGCTACAATTCTCCTAGGAAAGAAAGAGAGGAAACTGGCTGTTAAAATAGAACTAACAAAAAGGAAACAGGTGCACAAATAATCATTGATTATTAGCTATGGAAGAGAGAGTTGGGGCCAATGAATCTAAGCCCCAGAGAGGCAAAGTCATCTGCCAAACCATTGAACTAAATAGGGGGAGATTGAGAACAGGAATCCAGGTCTTCTATCTCCTGGGAAGGAGCTATCACACAGCATTATACTTAGTGATTAAACTCTTATACCCAAGTTATGGTCAAGATTGGTAGCAAGTCAGATGTCGAGTATCCCTGTCAAAGATTTATCACTCCTCTTGGGACTAAAGATATGTAGGTTTTCCTGGCTTTAGAAAAGAAGCGGACCCTCAGTTTTACTTCCTCAGATATAATTTGGAAGTCAGATTTTGAGTTGGGGGTCAGTGAACATAGGAGCTGAAGTTGCTTTTCCCACTCTGATTCTTATCCCTGTGGCCATGGACCTTTGATTAATGTTCAGATTCAGCATATAGAATCATTTCAAACACTTTAATCAATGTCCTTTAGTTGTAAGGATGAGGAATTCAAAACTGGAACATATGAAAGGAGATTATTAAAAGAATATAACAATGTCATGGATGTTAATATAGCAGTTAATATCATGGACAAAGAATGACATGCCACCAAGCTTACAGGAGATGGGAATGAAAGAATTCTCAGAAGGCCTTGCAGTTAGTCAGCCAATGAATATTTACTGAATATCAGCTATAGACAAAGTGCTTGGGGACATATAGTCAAAAATGTCAAAGTCATTGTCTTAAAGAGAATTAATATTCCAGTGGGAGAACCAGAGGAGAACAAATGACACAGGATATCCTGGATCTTTTGAGATTTTATTTCCATTTGATGTGGTAATTTGCCCAACAGGATATACTGAGATGTTAACTGGTAGTTATTGTTTATGGTTTTAAGACTCTTGTAATCTTTTTGTGGGAATGACTATTGGATGAGGGTCAAGGGGTAAGGCCTGCTTGGGTTCAGAATATATCTGAGGGGTGAGCTCATATGACTTGCTGTTGGATTATGTATGGAATATGAAGGAAGGGGAGGGACAGACAAGTCCACTGAAGAGCTGAAAGGAAACTGGCAGTCACTGGAGGAGGATGTGGGCTGCAGGAGGGCTGGCTAGGCCAGGTTTGCACACCAGTCTGCTTAGTTCAGCAGAAGGGAGGAGGGGAAAACACAGGAGAGAAAGATTCACTGCAGAAATTCAGGTTTGAAGAAACAGGTTGGCATCTATAACTCAAAGGGAAATGGGAGAATTCTTATCTTATTGCACATTTTCTCTGTGGGTATGAGCTGAGCCACTCAGCCCTTTCTTTGTCTTCCCATTCTGCAGATCAGAGAGATGGTACTTCACTCTCTTGGGACTTTAGTCTGCACATAGTATAGGGCCATCTCTAGTCTACAGTGTACTTGATTCTATAGCTTCAGGGGCCAACATGTGCTGGCAGTGGTTCCTGTGACTCTTGAATATGAATTCTAAGACAGAGGTTGGGGGGATCCTCTAGAATGTACCAGAGACCTGGTAGGTGAGAGACTGTCAGAATTCAAAGGGAGGGACCTTAGATGAAATGCCCAACAATGGGGAGAGGGAACTTGTAGAGTCCACCTCCATTAGAAAGACAGGGCATCAAATGGAGGGATGGGGTTGTCATCCCACAGTCAGAAACTCTGACCCAGAATTGTTCCTGTTTAAAAGAGCTGCAAAGACAAAAATGGAGAAGATACTGAGGGAAAGGAGGTCCAATGACTGGCCCAACTTGGAATCTATCTCAAGGGGAGGCTCCAAGGCCTGACACTATTACTGATGCTGTGATGGACTTACAGACAGGAACCTAGTACGGCTGCCCTCTGAGAGTCCCAACAAACAGCTGACTGAGACAGAAGCAGATATTTACATCCCACCAAAGGATAGAAGCCAGGAACCCCTGTGGCTGAATTAGGGAAAGGATGGAAGAAATTGTGGAGGAGAGTGACCCCATAGGAAGACCAGCAGTTTCAACTAACCTGAACCCCTGAGATCTCTCAGACACTGAGCCACCGAACAGCAGCATACACAGGCTGTTATGAGGCCCCCAACACATACACAGCAGGGGACTGCTTGGTCTGGCTTCGGTGGGCAAAGAGACACCTAACCCTCAAGGGACTTGAGGCCCCAGGCAGTGGGGAGGCTTGGTGGGGTGGGGGTGGGGTGGGAACATTCTCTTGGAGATGGAGGTGGGGGTAGCGGGGAGGAGGAATGGAATGAGGAACTGTCGAGGGCAGACAGGAGGGAGATAATGACTGAACTGTAAAAAAGATTAAAGATAATTAAAAAAATAGATAAATAGAAAAATATTTTATGTATACGAGTACACTGTAGCTATCTTCAGACATACCAGAAAAGGGCATCAGATCCCATTGCAGGTGGTTGTGAGCCACCACGTGGTTGCGGGGAATTGTTCGGCTGCTGTAAAGAATTATCTCACACATCGTGGCTTAAACCAGTGGGAACCTGGTGGCTCAGTAGTTAAGAGTGCTTGATGCTTATTGTATGCAGGTAAAGCCTCTGGGTATATGCCCAGGAGTGGTATAGCCGGATCCTCCGGGAGTGTCATGCCCAGTTTTCTGAGGAACCACCAGACTGCTTTCCAGAGTGGTTGTACCAGCTTGCAATTCCACCAGCAGTGGAGGAGTGTTCCTCTTTCTCCACATCCTCGCCAACAACTGCTGTCTCCTGTGTTTTTGATCTTAGCCATCCTGACTGGTGTGAGATGGAATCTCAGGGTTGTTTTGATTTGCATTTCCCTAATGACTAAGGATGATGAACATCTCTTTAGGTGCTTCTCAGCCATTAGATATTCTTCAGGTGAGAACACTTTGTTTAGCTCTGTACCCCAGTTTTTAATAGGGTTACTTGGCTCTCTGGAGTCTAACTTCTTGAGTTCTTTGTATATCTTGGATATTAGCCCTCTGTCGGATGTAAGGTTGGTAAAGATCATTTCCCAGTTAGTTGGTTGCCGCTTTGTCTTTTTGACAGTGTCTTTTGCCTTGCAAAAACTTTGTAATTTAATGAGGTCCCATTTGTCTATTCTTGATCTTAGAGCATAAGCTATTGGAGTTCTGTTCAGGAAATTCTCCCCTGTGCCCATATGTTCAAGGTTCTTCCCTAGTTTCCCTTCTATTAGTTTCAGTGTGTCTGGTTTTATGTGGAGATCTTTGATCCACTTAGAATTGAGCTTAGTGCAAGGAGATAAGAATGGGTCGATTTGCATTCTTCTGCATGTTGACCTCCAGCTGAGCCAGCACCATTTGTTGAAAAGGCTATCTTTTTTCCACTGGATGGTTTTAGCTCCTTTGTCAAAGATCAAGTGACCATAGGAGTGTGGATTCATTTCTGGGTCTTCAATTCTGTTCCATTAATCTACATGCCTGTCACTGTACCAATACCATGCGGTTTTTAACACTATTGCTCTGTAGTACAGCTTGAGGTCCGGGATACTGATGCTCCACTATGTTCATAGCAGCCTTATTTATAATAGCCAGAAGCTGGAAAGAACCCAGATGTCCCTCAACGGAGGAATGGATTCAGAAGATGTGGTATATCTACACAATGGAATACTACTCTGCAATTAAAAACAATGAATTCACGAAATTCCTAGGCAAATGGTCAGATCTTGAAAATATCATCCTTAGTGAGGTAACCCAATCACAAAAGAACACACATGGTATGCAGTCACTGATAAGGGGATATTGACCCAGAATCTCGGAATACCCTAGACACAATCCGCATATCAGTAGATTTCTAAGAAGATGGAAGGAGAGACCCCTGGTCCTGGAAAGACTGGATGTAGGGGAACGCCAGGACAGAGTAACGAGAGGGGGTTGAATGGAGAAAAGAGGGAGGGAAGGGGGCTTATGGGACTTTTGGGGAGGGAGGAAATGGGAAAGGGGAAATGATTTGGAATGTAAATTTAAAATAAAATAAAATAAAATAAATAATTAAAAAAAAAAGAGTGCTTGATGCTCTTCTACAGTTCAGTTCCCAGTACCTGTATCAGGTAACTCACAACCACATGTAAGTCCAGTTCTAGGGGATCTGACACCCTCTTCTGTCATCACACACTCATGCTTGCATAGATACATATATGCACAAATCAAAAAAGAAAAACAAAGGAAATTGTTTCTGCTACAGTTCTCGAGGTTAGGGCTCAAAGGTTTTGATACAGGCATATTATCTTCTGATGCTCTTGGAGATGATTGGTTTCTTACTTTTTCTAACTTTGAGGGGCTTCCAGCATACCTTGACCAGCATCCATTTGCTTGTGCCTGCAGTGGTTCTCTCCTGTATGTCGGTACCTCTCAATCCTGTCTTTACCTCTGCTGTATAGACGTGTAGCTAATTGCACCTTAGCTAATCCAGAGAGGTCCTCAGAACCTTTAACAGCATGTTTTGCCACACAAAGTAATATTATTTTCCATGTAAGACAACTATCACTAGAACTATCAGGTTCTAGAAATAGGGATGTAGATCTATATTTCTATTCTGGGACTTCCATTTAGCCCATCATAGTCAGATATTTGAAAACTTGAAGATATTTTTTTCTAAAGCTTTTCCTTTGTTATATATTTTGTAAAGAAAAAAATGGAATAAAAGATGCGACAATTGAGTCAATATTTTGGTTAAATCAATCACTGCATAACTATCTCATCAAAACAATTTATGGTAACTTAGGTGTATCAATTGCTAGTCCTACCAAGAAATAGACCAGATCACACCACTTTGGTTATGTGATTAAAGAATGCATTTGAAGCAACTCTGTTTCTTTCTGCTGAGCAACTATGCACGCAGAAAGGAAGCAGCAGAAAAGTGGAAGAGAAATTGGAAGCATCGGTATTTTTCCATCTAATCTAGGATTTGTGAAGTGTAGTCAAACAACTTATGAAAGAAAAAGTCTGCTTTTACCTTGTTGCCCTTTCTTGTCAATCAACAACACACAAAAAAATGTATAAAAATAGAATATAGCTTCTAGGCTTAGGAGAGGATAAGGAAAAAATATCTGTGGTGTTATTAAGGCTGTTGGTTATTTCCTCTGTCACAATGTGTGTTCCTTCTGAAATTTCCCCATCTTGCTTCCTGGGCTCGTGTGAAAGTAGTTACATTGCTGTCCTTGTGTGGACTTTCCAGAAGGAAATCCTCCATTTGGATAGTGAAGTTTATCAGGGCTTTTCCCCCCCAGTCATCCAACTCTATTCTCGACTATTCGTTAGAAAGGTGGAGGTGTTCTAAATGTTTGTTAGTAATGTCTTATGTTTCAGATGTTTAAAAATGTGTCACTGTTTCCTGTGAAAAGCACGGTCCTCATGGTTGTGTCTCTTCATGAGTTGACTTTAGATTACAGGTAGCTTTGTTTATCCTGTATTCTTTGAGGTGTTTTTGGTATCCATGATAGTGAAGCCTGCCTCTCCTGGCCTAGTTATCACCTTGAGGGTGCGGATGGCTGTAGCTATTGCATGAAGGAGGAATGCATGAAGAAATTGGGGAAGCGCCTGTGGGCTTTTCAGTTGGCTCAGGAGCTCTTTGCTTATTTCCACCTCCATAGTAGTTGCTAGATCTGCTGTCAGGGGACTGTGGTCCACGTCCAAAACTACCTTCCTTTCTGTTTAGAGCCAGCCATAAAGCAGCTTTCCGTGGAGTCATTTGGGATGGATTAGACAGAAGCTAATCTACTTCTCACAGTGACAGGTGGAAAAGATTGTATTTGAACAAACAGCAGAGCCTTCAAGCTTCCAAAGCAGATCCCCTGAGAGGGCAGATGGTCTCAGCATTTAGATAAACAACGTGTGTATTCTGAACACCATCTTCAGACTTGAATGGACCCTTTTCATAAACCTCGGTGACGATGACATAATGTATAACCCAGTACTTACTAGTTTTGTTTCCTTTCTCCAGCAGAGTTGCATAACAAGGCTGTGTGCCTACACTTTGAAAAAACCTTTCTTATCAGAAGATGATAATGCAATTATCATCACTGCTCAGCTTCTTTTTCTTTTCCAGACACATTTCTTATTTTTCTCTTTGAAACCATTGTCTGTATCTTTATTTATGTTCACATTTTTCCCTAAAGCTTTTCCTTGCCTGTAAATGTTACAAAGGTATAGGGACTGAAACGCTTGTGACATCCCAACCTGATAATGCCTTGGTTAGTACAGAAACTTCATATTTGACCTTGCTACTTTCATTCTTTGCTTAAATCAAATATTGAAGAGAAGAGCTGGCTTCTTATAAGAAATAGTTTTTTCCCAAGCTTATTAGGCTATGAGGAGCCCCAATATTTTTTAACAACTATTTTGAGTGTGTTTGTGAGAGTGTTTCTCAGTAAGATTGGCATGTACATTAGTGAGCTGAGTAAGGCAGATTGATCCCCACAGTGTAGGTGGCCTCACTCAGTCTGCTGAGGGACCATGTCTATTTTCCTTTCTCTTTGAATGCAGAATTGACTGGATAAGAACTTTACTACTGACTCATCTGAGTCTCTGTCTCTCTCTCTGTGTCTCTGTCTGTCTGTCTGTCTGTCTCTCTCTCTCATGAACCACAGAACAGGGAACTCTACAGTTTCTAGGATTACAAGAGAGTATGTTCCTCCTGCCCTTATTCATATACACACACAGAAACACACGTGGCATCAGTCAGAGACATACACTGTGCCTGAAAGTGTAAGCTACCAAAGACTTCTAGAATCATTCCAATAGTACACAGAAATCAACTTTAAGGAATTTTTTTTGGCTAAAGATAATATTTGAACAGAAAAGTCTCATATGTTGGAACAATAAAACCCAACAAGTTTATAATTTAAAGCAGTTGAAGGTATACATATTGGCATTCTTTCTGGGTTACCAACATAACTCATTTGCCACAGTTAAAAGGAAAGTCAACTCTCCAAGAGACCATATTTCACACAACTATATTTCCCACACTCCTGTGTGTTAAGCCATGCATCACAAATAATATATTTGTAACTTGGTAAGTTGAGGACAACACTTGTGCCCTGTACATATATGTGGGGTAGCTCTTTAACAGATGTAAAGAAGGACCTTCAAAATCTGAGTTGTCATCATCTGGTATCGGTAGGATTCAAGGGAGAGGATCCTTCCTCTGGAGTGGTGCTGTTGGGAAGAGGGGACACTTCTTCTTTTGGGCAATTAGTAAATCTCATAGGGTAGGCTGAGCAGGGTTAAAAGGACAATTGCAGAAGTATCTAGAAGAGAATAATGCTTGATACTGAAGTCTGCAGTGTGACCTTATTTTTGCCTTCAGACTGGACAATATTATGAAATGGCATTGTTTTCATCCTATTTCCTCAAAGTCTCAAGGTGAATCAATGTTCTGTGGATTGTTTGTGTTTAACAAGAGAATTTGGCAGCCTGGGTGTGAATGCTAATCTGGCTTCCAGTGGCTGGGGATGCTATTTCTCAGAGATTATATTGAAAGGATTTTTTTTTCTCGTCCATTTTGTTTTTTAAATAGAAGAATAGCAGAAGATAAAAGAGGAAGAAATGAAAGATTTGAGTATTTTCATTTTAACTCTTACTGAAATAGTGGATGTGGTAAATGTAAATGGTGAAGTCATAGACCATGTGTTGAAGGGATACTTTCTTAGGGACTGCTGAGACTGACCTCACTATGCATCTAACTGTACTGAAGGAGGGACAGACAATCATTATATTCATCTCTGTGTGGATCATAGCACCTCTTTGAGACTATTCTTTTTTATTTTATTTTATTTTATTTTAAATATGTATCTTATTGAAAATAAATATCTTTCATGCAATGTATTTTGATCACATTTTACTCGCCCTCATCCATTTCTTCTCAGATTTTCTATCTCCCTTCATCCAACTCCATGCCCTTTCGTTCTCTCTCTTTAGAAAACAAATAGGCAAACAAACAAACAAACAGACAAACATAAATACCAAACAAAACAGAAGAAAACAAAGAAAAACTGAAAGAAACAAAAAAAATCTGAAAGAAACAAAGAAAACTGAAAGAAAACAAAGAAAAACAAAAGAAAAATCTGAGTTGTCATCATCTGGTATCGGTAGGATTCAACACATACATACATACCACAGACAAAGCACACACACACACACACACACACACACACACACACCATAAAAACACAAAGTCAGAAACCATAACATACTTTTAAAAGACCAGTAAGACAACAAATTCTCAAACAAAGAAGTATGTTACAAAATTTCTACAGAAATACCATTGAGGTCATTTTGTGTTGACCATCTACTGCTAGGCATGGGGTCTATTTTTAAGTGTAGCTCGTATGCATGGTGAGACTGTCCTGGGGAACACTAAATTCTCCTTTCTAAAGTGGGCATCAATTGAAGGTAGCTTCTTGTCTTGGGATGGGATCTTATGCCTACTTCCCCTTCTCAGTACTGGGATTCTGTCTGGCTTGAACCTGTACAGGAACTGTGCACGATGCCACAGTCTCTGTGAGTTCATATGTGTGAAATCAGTATTCTTGCCAAAATATTTGAATTTTAATAGTGAATGCTCTACCAGTTTATAGGAAAATTGAAGTATAACATAATCATAAATAATATCATGACTATATAATCAGTCGTATTTAGAATCTTTTGCAATTGAATGGCGTAAAAGAGCATACACAATGTGGGGATTTTGTTGATATTTTAATTTAAACATACCATGCTAAAACTTTTCTTTCTTTCTTTCTTTCTTTCTTTCTTTCTTTCTTTCTTTCTTTCTTTCTTTCTTTCTTTCTTTCTTTCTTTCCTTCTCTCTCTCTCTCTCTCTCTCTCTCTCTCTCTCTCTCTCTCTCTCTCTCTCTCCTTTTGCTCTTTCATTTTTGAGATATAGAGACAAACAAGGAATAGAATTAGGTGAGTTTAATGGTTGATTATAAATTGTGTTGGTTGTGAATTGGTACAATGGATATTTTCAAATGTTCTGACTTGTTAAGAGAAGAATTCTTGGAGAACATGCTGGGGAGTGTATAGGGAGAGGCACTTCCAGACAGAGGCCAAGGTACAGGGCACAGATGGAGCTAGGCTCTAAGGTGGGTATGCTCTGGGCACAGAACGTTGGCCATCCAGGCACTCATATGACTCCAAAAACTTTCCTATAAGCAAGATAGCATCCCTGGACATCACACTGGGTATACCTCTGATCAAAGAGATCATCAATACTTTCAAGGCTACCAGCCCTACAGTTATCCCAGTACAGGGAGACCAGGATGTAGTCTAAGCAAGTCTTGGGATGGGCAGAATTGAGTAAGTCATCTTGGGGGATGTCTCAGAGCATATTTAGGAAATGTTTCCTCTGGGTGATGACTTTACTCTTGTTAAGCTATCCCTCGAATAGATCTGATATCTGAGACTGGAGTCCTGTGGGGTTAAATACAGGTTTTGTGAATGTTACAGAATCTGGTTGCCTATTGGAACTATGGGATGAACTAAGTATATGGGATTGTTAGAAGTTTAAGATAGTTATGGTAATGAACTCACAACAGAAATTGAACCAATGGAAAATAAGTAGTGTGGACTGCACAAAGAACTCTCCAAAATTATAAACTCACAATTAGAGCAAAGAGAAATGGAATTAGAAGAATGCTACAATTTTAGGTCCTCCTTAAAGGAAAAAATGTGAGAAGTGAGAAAATGATGATTATTTGCATGGACAAATGAAGACTGACTTAAGAGACAGAGAGAGACAATATAGAGTACCAATGCTATAATTAAGAAGTTGCAGTCAGTCACCATGAAATGTCCCAGGGACTCTAAATATGACCTTAAAGACTTTAAACAATAGTGTGACATGGTTAAATTAATCATCGCTGTAAATTTCATATTTCATCAATATTACTTGTATTCATTTGTGTTTTATCAATATAATATCTATCTATCGTTTTACTATATATTTGTTTGTCACTAAAGGGTTTAAGGTATACATTCAGAAATGTGTGGATTGATAATTTCATTATCCTGCAAACACCAAAAGGTTCTACTTACAGAACTGTAGCATGTGCACTGCCACACTGGTCAGTAACATGTGGGACAACAATGGATATACACGTATGCAACAGTTGTTGACCATGCTGTTGTTATAGAGTATATCATTATATTATTTGGTGTTAAACAAATTATCTCATTTTAAGATGAAATTGTGATACTTAGCAGCTAAAATTACTTACAATAAATCTTGATATATGTCTTATGATGTGATGTTTGGTAATAGCACCAGGAAAAAGAATAAAGATTGCTACTAAAAGTGCAGAATGTCACTAATGCCAAAAGCTGGGAAATGAACCCATGCTGACTCTCTTTTCTGCTTAAGGTGTGGCTGAGAAGCTCTTTTGTCGCTTCATGTGGTTGATTATCCTCTTGTCTCCTCAGCAGGTAGAGCATCATTGACTACTATTTGATATTAAAATGGGTAACAGGGTTATTGGCTTTCCTTCCTAAATTCTCAAACAGAATTAGGTCTGTTTTCTGAAAATCCATTCTATAATCCCAGATACTTTTTCCATTCAATCTCTACTTATTTTACTCATCTTTGTAAAATAAGAGGTTCTTGATAAAAATTCCCAGTTGTTAAAAATATAAGATGTGGAGGTGAGAGACACTCAGGACTCAAGGGGAGGGACCTTAGATGAAATGCCTGACAGGAGGTAGAGGGAAATTATGCCCACCTTCAACATGAAGACAGGGCATCAAGTGAGGGAGGGGGTTGCCATCTCACAGTCAAAACCCTGACCCATAGTTGTTTCTGTCTGAAAGAATTGTAGGGATGGAAATGGAAAGGAGCCTGAGGAAGAGAAGATCCAGTGACAGGCCCAAAGTGGGATCCAGCTCAAGGGGAGGTCCCGAGGCCTGTCACTCTTACTGATGCTATGGTGTGCTCACAAAAAGGAACTAAGCATGACTGTACTCTGGAAGACCCAGCAAGCAACTGAAAGAGTCAGATGCAGATATTTGCACCCAACCAATGGACAGAAGCTGCTAACCCCAGTTACTGAATTAGGGAAAGGGTGGAAGAAGCTGAGGAGAAGGGCAACCCTGTAGGAGGACCAGCAGTCTCAATTAACCTGGATCCCTGAGATCTCTCAAACACTGGACCACCAACCAGGCAACATACATCAGCTGATATGAGGTCCCCAACACATATATAGCAGAGAACTGCCGGGTCTGGTTTCAGTCAGAGAAGATGCATCTAATCCTCAAGGGACTGGAGGCCCCAGGGAGTTTAGAGGTCTGCTTGGGTGGGGGTTGGTTGGTAGGGACATCCTTGTGGAGACAGGGTGAGTGGGGAGGAGGTATAGGAGGTGGAACAGTGGGTGAAAGCAGGGGGAGGTGGTAAAATCTGGAGTGTAAAAAAATAAAAGATTAAATAAAAAATAAGATGATCTGTCTTATGTACTGATGTCTACAAAGTTATATGTTTGTCAAAATAAAGAGCTATTTAATAAAATAATTGATAACATTATAACATGGACTATAATTAGTTCTTATATGCTAGCTACTATTCTTAGTATTTCAAGAATAAAATGATAGTTAGGTGATCATTACTATTTCTTTAGAAATTTCTACAGAATTAAACATTTTGTTCCATTTCCCACTGAGAAGCAAATGTATTTCAAAAGTTCAAATTTTAAAACTGCCTGTGGAGCTGAGATAATAGTCTTTGCCTAAAAATGGATGAAGACTGAAAGCTAACACCTAAGCAAGCATTAGCTCTCTCCTCTCTCTCAGACTATTTTCAGCCTTTTTCTTGTTCCCAGGGATAGAGGTGAGCAACTTTGTTGTCCATTTCTCTGCACTAAATGCATATCTGTCTTCTCTTTTACTTACATCCCAGATTCACACTTTAAAGAGTCTCACTGATTCACAGAACCTCCCTGTGTGAAATACTGTGAGCATGTGCTCTTACCAAAGGAAGTTCCTGGAGAATTCTGGTATAAAATGCAGACAGAACACACAGCAATATGCTGTGCTGAGTTGCTGTTTTTGTGGGCTGTCTCTTTGAAATTCTCTGAAAGTCTTTATAAAGTAGACTGAACATTTATGTGATCCCCAAGCTTGCTTCTATGACAAGCTTTTTATTTACTTGTCAATCAAACTTTCAATGCATTTCACATTTGATTTGAAGAGGATCCATCGTAACCTTTAGATTCTTTTATTTAAAAGTGATGTTGACGACAGCAAATGGGAGATTACTTGTCCCCGGTAAGGACAGGTAAGTACCACAGCCACTGACAGTCAGAGTCTTTAAATATTTCCAGTAATTTATAGGGCTTTTCCTCGCCCTTCCATTACTTCGATATATAGATCAGCCCTCTATTTTAGGAGGTTCTGGAAAAGGAAAAAATATCAAACAAGGCTACTTGCTCCCAGTTAGGTAAGGGTACAGAAACAAAAAGGAGGAACTATCAATTCTCTCCACCTCTGAGTCAAGAAATGAGTAGATTTTACAAAGAGGGGAAAAGCAAGGTGGTGCTTAATATGAGTCTTAAAAGAGACCAAAGCATAGCATGGACTAGACAGTGAAACAGATGAACAAAACTTCAGAGATTCGAAACTACTATGTACATGTGATGACCTTCAACTAGCTCCTTCTTGCTAGGATGTGGGTTTACAGGTGTGAGTACACACGCATGCACATGTGTCACGGAAGGTAAAATGGAGGTGATAATGTTAAAGAATTCATAATAAACGATTATGATGATATGTACAAACATGGGATAAGAGATATTTCCATTCGTCTACTAGAAACATAGAACCTTATTCTGGAGATGATAGAGAAATTTGAGGGTGTTGGCTTCTTAATTTTGCATTGTCTATGCCATGAGCCTTCACCAACAGCTCAAACACTCATATAGAAAAAAGACCAGATTATCTTTGGAGATTGCACAGTTTTAAAAGTCATAAGGAGTATTTGTATGTTTACAATCACATTTCTTTGTGTATGGGGATGAGTGTGTGTTTCATCTCTTCCCCCGCCCCTGGATTTAAAAAAAAATAACATTTAAAACTCTTTTTTGAGATTGTAATATAGTTCCATCACTCCTACCTTCCCTCCCACTTTCAACCTCCCATTTATCTCCTTGTTCTCTTTCAAATTAAACTCTTCTTTGAAGTTTTGTATGTATGTACATATGAATGAATATATGTATATATGTACGTATGTATTTGTGTATATATGTATGTATGTATGGATGCATGTTACTGGTTCAGTTTGTATAATGTTACTTGTATGTATATATATATACATACAAATATATATATATATATTTTCAGGGTAACTATCTGGTATTGAATAACAAATTGGTGTGTTCTTTCCAGGGTAAGACTATTTCTCTCACTTTGAGTATTCCATAGTTAATTGTAATTCTTTGTCTAGGGTTGAGGCCTCATAATGTCTCATAAAGGTCTTTCTCCCTTTCATGTTGGGATGTCTATTGCTGTCATCCTTGTTCAAGTCACATTTAGGCAGACATGCTGGTAAGACTTCATAGGTATAGCTTCTGTCATTTCTAGGTAACACAATCTCTGGCTCTTAGAAAGTTTTCTGCATTCCCTTCTGCAAATCCCTAAGCCCTAGGTTCAGAAAATGTGATCTAGATATATCAGTTGGCAATGTGTTCTGTATTTTGATTGGATATGGTTTTATATAATGGTCTCTGTCCACTATGAAAAAAAAAGTTTCCTTGATGAGGAGTGAGAACTATACTTACCTGTGGGTATACAAATAATATTTAGAATGTAGTTAGAAATTTTGCTGGTTTAGTAAAGTGGTTGTTAGGTTGTCCTCCAAGATCTATGACTTCACTAGCCTTAGGCAGGTTTCTAGTACCATGCATTTTGACTTACTGGAACACTGTGTTCAGCTTTTCCTCACTAGAGTCTGAGATAGATACACTTTGAGATACACTGTCCTTCAAGCTGGTAAGTCCTGAGCCTGTGCCTTCCTGGTAAAATCAGATTGTGCAGCATCTTTACCAAGTGTTTGGGAGTTTATGGCTGCTGCACACTGCTCACATCAGTGGCTAAAACTACTTTTGTTGAACATTCAGTTTCTGGGATTCAGCCAGGATCTGTGGCCTCAACTGGAATGATCCCAGTGTCTAAAGACAGGAACAACAGGACTGGTAGGGCATCCTACCCTTTGTCAGTCTCAGGATTTCTCCACGTGCTCACTCATGTGATTTCACTAGGGATTTGTGCAGCATAAATTGTTATGTGGCTTTTTTTTATAACACATCCTGGCAAGTCATATAGTGTTTTTCTGGAATATTCCACTTGGTATTTCAGGGCCAGACTCTCTTTCATTTTGTCTCATGTCATGGGAGAGGTAACTTGGTCACAAAAGAACACACGTGGTATGTACTCACTGATAAGTGGATATTAAGAAAAAAAGCTCAGAATACCCACAGACCATAAGAAGCTCACGAAGAAGGAAGACCAAAGTGAGGATGCATCCTTCAGTCCTACTTAGAAGGGGGAACAAAACAATCATGGGAAGTAGAAGGAGGGGAAGGAAAAAGGGGGACAAGATCAGGTGTGAGAGGAGATGGGAGAAATTCAGAGGGTCAGGAAATTGAGCAGAGGTGTGTAGCAGTAGGGGAAGGTGGACTGGGGATAACCACTAGAAAGTTCCAAATGCTAGGAAAGCAAGAGGCTCTTAGGACCAATCTTGATGGCACTAGCTGAAATATACCACAAAGGGGAGAAAGAACCTCTAGAGAACATATCCAGAGGTTAGGCATCGCCCCCAGTTGAGTGATGGGCCCACCACCGATCTCAGAAATATTAACCCAGAATTGCTCCTGTCTAAAGGAAATAAAGGGACAAAGAGTGGAGACTGAAGGAAAGATCATCCAGAGACTGCCCTACCTCGGGATCCATCCATAAGCAGACACCAAACCCAGATACTATTGCTGATGCTAAGAAGTGCTTGCTGACAGGAGCTTGATACAGCTGTCTCCTGATAGGCTTTGCCAGAGCCTGACCAATACAGATGTGGATGCACACAGTCAAACAGTGGACTGAGCATGGGGACCCCAATGGAGGAGTTAGGGGAAGGACTGAAGGAGCTGAAGGAGTTTGCAACCCCATAGGAAGCACAACAATATGAACCAACCAGACCTCCCCAGAGCTCCTAGGGACTAAACCACCAACCAAAGAGTACACATGGAGGGAGCCATGACTCCAGCTGCATGTGTAGCAGAGGATGGCCTTGTGTGGCATCAATGGGAGGGGAGGCCCTTATTCCTGTGGAGACTTGATACCCCAACATAAGGGAATGCTAGTGCAGTGAGGCAGGAGTGGGTGGGAGAGGGAGCACCCTTATAGAAACAGGGGGAGGAGGGAAGGGGTAGGGTGTTTGTGGAGGGGAAACGTTTGAAATGTAAATAAATAAAATAACCAATAAAAAAGATTGAAAGTTAAATGGATAGTTAGAGGAAGCCCCTCTGTAGAAGACACTGGAGCAGAGTTGGACTAGGCGAGACTGTAAGCCATATAGTGAGGGAAAGACTACAGGTGATGAAAGGGTAAGCACATGGAAAGGATGTTATGACATTTCCACAAGGAACTCTGTAAAAGCCATACTTCCTATATTCCACTGTTGGCATACTGCTTTCTCTTACTTTCTTGAATATTAGGGCCTCATTTCTCATGTAGCCATCACTCACACACTTTTTTCTTTTGCCTCACAAGAATACCCTCCTTATGCCAATTCTCTCAGACAGTTAAATATCCATCTTTCAAAATTTAACCCAGTGATTAGGTTCTCAAAATGCCAAAATTAGAAATCTTCCTAAATTCTTTATTTAGGTTAACACTTCTGTAGCATTCATAAATTGTTCAATGCTGAAGCTTACTTTTGTTGAGCATATATTATATGGTTAGAAAGACCCTTTCTCCTTTGCTTACCCCAACGTATCTATGCAAAACTTGCTTGGTGTCTAGAATGTGATAGTACTCAATTTCTGTATTCATTCTTTATTTTCATCCAAAGATTATAATATAATTAATTTTTCCTCTTCTCATACACAGACACATACAGACTTGCATACACACACACACACACACACACACACACACACAAACACAGGCAATTCTTTCTCTTTCTCTCACACACTGACACAGAAACAGAGATGTAAGCAGTGGGGGTGAGGAAGGAAGAGAGAGAGAGAGAGAGAGAGAGAGAGAGAGAGAGAGAGAGAGAGGGAGAGGGAGAGGGAGAGAGAGAGAGAGAGAGAGAGAGAGAGAGAGAGAGAGAGAGAGAGAGAGAGAGAGAGACTTATACTGTAGTCCAGGATGAAATCCTTTTTCTTTTACCACAGATTGACTTATACTTCTTTCTTAATACAGATTTTGCAAGAGGGCTAAGAATAAGTTATTACATCTGGAAATCCTCTCAAATGCCTGCAGATTTTTCCTTCTATTGGCAAGACTACCTCATGCTTATATTACATTCTGCCTTGATTAATATTTTTCTCCATTTTGAAACACATGGAATAGTTCAGTGGCAAGTCAATTGGTCTAGATAGGGCGTCATATGTTTCCTGTCCTTGGGGGCAGAATTTATTAATGCCTCCCTTCCTCCCCCCTGTAAATGCCAGCACTTATGTCATAGCCTTGAAGAGTGTAAGTTGCTTCAGTGAAGGGGGGGGGCTGCTGACTCACTGGTAGTGAAATGTCATTTTAATTCCCTGCTACATTTCATGAAGAATATTTGTAGAAGTGACTTTTCAGCACTGAGGTGAGAAGGCAAGTGGAAGTACTTGAGTTGTAGAATGTAATTTATTAGTAGCAAATATTTCATAGCTCACCTACCAGCTGAGAAACACACACAGCAAAATATGCATAACAGCTATAGGGAGGAAAGGAAGAAGTAATGAGTCCAACAGCATTGGATGGGAAAAAAAACATCATATTTTCAGTTATCTATATTGTCAATGCATCAGATGTCTTATTACTTAATTAATGATTAATTAATAATTATTAATCAATTAAATATTGTTAATGCATCAGATATCTTATTAAATAATACTGTACATTTTTTTCTGGGTCTAGCAAGTGAAATATTTGAGGACATGGCTTTTGTCCTGAAAAAAGAAATCACTCTAGAAGTCTGTGTGGACATTTTTAATTAACACCTTGGCACCTGCAAGAAATAAATTCTTTTGTGGAGATAAGCTAGAAGCAAGAGTTACTCTTTTGCTATTCCAGAGAATTGGACTGTGGCAGCAGTGCCCAAATTTAGAAAAATTATGAAATGGGCAGAGAGTGTCATTCTAATTCTATGAAGAGACAGCATGACTAAAGCCACTCTTATAAAGGAAAACATTTAATCGGGACTTGATTACAGTTTCAGAGGTTTAGTTCATTAAGTTCATTTATCATCATGTCAAATAGCATGGCAGCACACAGGTAGACATGGTGCTGGAGAAGTCAGAGTTTTAACGAAAATATGGAGAAGGGGGGAAAGAGAGAGAGAGAGAGAGAGAGAGAGAGAGAGAGAGAGAGAGAGAGAGAGAGAGAGAGAGAGAGAGAGAGAAAGAGAGAGCACTCTACTAGCTTCAGAAATCCCAAAGCCTTCTTCCAGTAACACACTTCCTCCAACAAGGCCACATCTAATCCAATAAGACCACACCTCTTAATCCCTCCCAAGTAGTTCCACTCTCTAATTACCAAGCATTCAAATATATGAGTCTATGGGGCCATTTCTACTAAAACCATCACACTTGGCAGATAGGTCTCTTCCTGATAATTTTGTGTTTCCTAAACTTTTCCCATGGTGGAAAATATTATCTCATGTTTTTGATTTTGTAATGCGAGCCTTCATCATTGTAAGGGACTTAGGAACATCATGGATCATTAATACAGGGTCATTTTTGGAATAATGGCCTCTCTTAACACGTGAGAAATTCTATTATGCAGGCATGATTTGGCATAAATTAATGTCCAAGGGTTATTCATCTTTCACTTTTCCAAGTTTCTCTTGCACTGTGTACTTAACTTTCTCTAAATATTGCCTAACCTCTTCCCGCTAATGCTCACATCAACCTTAATCTTCCAATAAGAACCAGTATCAGGAAAACTTGTGGGAATGGTGGAGGTGTGTGTGTGTGTGTGTGTGTGTATGTGTGTGTGTATGTGTGTGTGTGTATGTGTGTGTGTGTTCATCAATATTATTTTGGTTGTTGGTAAGTAAAGCTGGAAACTTAAAGTACTTTTCAAAAAGACTTTATTTAGTTAAGATGCCCAAAGGATGCTATAGCAGAAGGCACAGATGACAGCTTCAGGGTTTTGAAAGATGAGATCAGATGTCTCTATGCTGTATGCACAGTTGGGCTTTGCAGACCATCATCCTCTCACACAGCTTCCTTTTCTAAAAGGGGAGAGTTTCCTCCTCCTCACACAGCATGTGAATCCAAATGGAACTTGTATTCCAGGGGAAAGTATATTTTGATTAGCCAGATTCACAGGTCTACTGATGTAGTAGAGCTGGGAGGATCTGACTGACTTAAACTGAGGCAAATCGTGATGGCAATACGCACCCAGCTGCCTTTATTACACACTGTGGATGTTGCGCTTTTGGGAGTATTTTTCACTGATTTGGCTCCATTTCTGCATTTCTGCTCCTCACCTCAAGACTTTTTTATTTTCTCCAGCAGCCTAACTCTAATGCCTCCAAGGATAGAGCAAGGATAAGCAGGTGTTTCAGAAGAGTAGTTTCCAGCTAACTATAAGGGAAAACTTTTAGCAGTCCTTCATAAAAGAGATAAAAAACGTGAACTATCTTGGAAACAGTGGCTTCCAAGTCACTGGCTTTAAAGCAAGTGTTTGAGGTCCATGTGCAGAACATGTTTTAGAGAACATTTGTTTAGTAGGTAGTAATGGAAACAAATGGTCAGCACTTCTCTCTCTTTTAGCACATTTGCTAAAGAGGTCTGAAGCTTATGTGAGAAAGACATTCAGGTCATAATATATAAGTAATTGCTGATTTTTGTTGCTTCTTGATTCTCAAAGAAGCCCTTCATACAATTATTTACTTATTTTACACTGTTTTATGCTTTGAAAGTATATAACACATTTCAGTCATTTTAACCTCCATCCCATTTATAATCCTCTTACCTCTCCTGAAATCCTTCTTTTTCCCAGTAAGCTTCTCTCCTATATTCAATAGCTTGTACTGTTTTGGAGACTTTTGGGACCAACCACTCTCATGAACAATTTGAAGGGAGGTGTCACCTGACACTAGGGTCTTCATTTAATAATGGTTTTTCCACCTATGAATTGTATTTTTAATAAGCTTATGAAATAGTAGGTTTCCAAATGTGGTGGTTTACCTATGCTTGGCCCAGGGAGTGGCACTTGTTGGAGGAAGTGTGTCACTGTGGGCATGGACTTTAAGACTCTTGTCCTAGCTGTCTAGAAGCCAATCTTCTGTTTCCTTTTCAGAAAAGATGTAGAATTCTCAGTTCCTTCAGGTCCATACCTGTCTGAATGCTGTCATGCTGCTGCCTTGATAATAATGTACTGAACCTCTGAACCTGTATGCTAGCCCCAATCAAATGTCGTTATAAGAGTTGCCTTAGTCATGGTATCTGTTTACAGCAGTAAAACCCTGTCTAAGACATCATATAATTTTTTAAATATATCATTAATTTTAGTTACTCTTTCATCCTTTGCAGACCCTTACAACTCCTTCTCTCTCTCATCCTTGCTTAGAACTTTTTACCCCTAGTATTGGTCACCTCCACTTTCATGTCCAATGTGTTATTTTAGTCCCATATGCCACACACTTAAGATACTTTCTTTTCTCCTGCACATAATAATCCTTTTCACAAGACCTAAATGATTTTTTGACTTTATACTTTATATTTAATAAGTTTCCTTTAAAATAGTTTTCTATATTCTGCTTTCATATTTTCTTTGTGTTAAACCTTTTTTTTTAGTTTGTGTAATTAAATTGTCTTGGTTTGTCTTTTATTGTTGTGATAAAACACTGACCAAAAGCAACTTGTAGAGGAAGAGTTTCATTACATCTTGCAGGTTAGAGTTCATTTTGGAGGAAAGCCAAGGCAGAGATCAAGGCAGGAACCTGGAGGCCAAAACTGAAGCAGAGAGCATGAAGGGACACTGTGTACTGGCTCATTCTCCATGGTTTGCTCTGCCCATTTTCCTATATTCTCAGGATTACATGACCCAGATTGGCACTGGCCCCAGGGGACTGGGCCTCCCATATCAATCATTAATTAAGAAAATGTTCAATAAATCATTTTATTTTATAAGTACAGGTTATTTTTTAAAATTACTTCATATATGTTTGAGCACCATCTGGGTGCCTGGTATTATTGGAAACAAAAAGAGAGCATTGGATCCTACCTTAGTTAGTGTTTTACTGCTGTGAATAGAACCATGATCAAGGCAACTCTTATCAGGACAGCTTCGATAAGGATCTGAAAGTCTGTGCCCACAGTGACACACTTCCTCCAACAAGGGCACACCAACTCCAATAAAGCCACACCTCCAAGCAATGCAAACTTCCTGGGCCAATCATATTCAAATGACCACATTCCATTCCCTGTCCCCTATAAGACTTGTTCAAACATAGGAGTCTATGGGGGCCATACCTAAACATAGCATAATGCAAAATATATTTAGTCAAACTTCAAAACTCCCCATAGTCTACAGCAGTCTCAATGATATTAAAAGTTCAAAGTTCAAAGTCTCTTCTGAGATTCATCCAATCACTTAACTGTAATCCCAAAAGCAAGACAGGAAACCAGCTTGACACACTCCAATCTATGTAACTTCATGTCTGATATCCAAGCAGTCTTCAGATGTCCTACTCTTTTCTCATCTTTATTGACTCCAACAAATTTCTTTCTCCAGGGCTGATTCCATTCCCTGTTAGTAGTTTTCCTCAGCAGATGAAAACATGGTTCTGGCATCTTGAACATCCTAGGGTCCCCAAGGCAACTTCAATGTTACAGCTTCTTGTTCCAATGTCTGGGATTTACACATGATCTTCTGGGCTCTTCCATAGGGATTGGGTCACATCTCCTACTCTATTTGCTGTAGTACTCTAGGCTCTGGTTGTCTCCTCTCCACTACTGCTGCTGTTCTTGGTGATCATCCTGGTATCTCCATTATACTGGGGTCTTCTGTTGTAACTAGGCTTTACCAATAGCTTCTCATAGGCTCTCTTCATGGTGCCATACCTCAACATTTTTACGTGATCCCTTCAGTCCTGGGCAGTCAACTGCATCTGAGACTACACCTTCACCTGGAGTTTCCTCTCACAGTGCCAAGCCTCAGCTCCTTTCCTTCATACCTTCAAAACCAGTATGACCTGGGTGATTCTATACATTACCAAGTCTAGCTGCAGCATGAGGCACAAACTTGGCTATTTCTTGAACATATCTTCTTTGTGCTCTCAGAAAACACTTCCCAGATTTCACTTTAGTGGTGTTGATCTCCTCTTAATAACTGCTAATTTCTTAGCTCCAGCTAACCAGCATCAGTTGTCCTAGTAGTCTCTTCTACTCTTGACTCTAAGATCAAAGCTGTGGAGTTCTGCTGCTTGTTTTGGGTGGAACATGGTCCCTCTTATTCTATTACCAGTTTTCTGTTTTCTAACTTCCTCATTGCCTAATCTTGGTTGTCCTGGAATTTGCTCTGTAGATTGACTTGAACTCAGAGATGTGCATGGCTCTGTCTCCTGAATGCTGGGATTAAAGGTTTCTTCACCTAGAACTTGCTCTGTCCTAGACTGGCTTTGAATCAGACATCTGTTTGGCTTTGTCTCCTGGGATTAAAGATATATACAACTCTTCTTTGGCTAGGCTAAATTTAGCTGGGTAGGGTCTTGCCCCAAAGCCACCACTCCCTTAATCTGTTTATCCCTTTAAACAACAGGATTCAGCTCAGTTTCACTTGCTGGCGCCCCTTTATTACTGAACCATATATTTTTATTTTTCATTTCTCAGCTTGTTCTT
This sequence comes from Tokudaia tokunoshimensis, assembly GCA_036184795.1. Taxonomy (NCBI): domain Eukaryota; kingdom Metazoa; phylum Chordata; class Mammalia; order Rodentia; family Muridae; genus Tokudaia; species Tokudaia tokunoshimensis. The sequence goes on along the minus strand of BTHU01000009.1, from coordinate 34,317,937 downwards.
TTTCATTAAAATGCTCTTCGTAAGACTAAATCAGAGAATAAAGTCTCTGCCGGGCTGTTTTAAGACTTCCTTTGCCAATGCAATTATTCTAAATCTCTTCACCTTAGCCTCAGGCAGACTTTTTGGACAGTGGCAACAAAAAGTCATGTTCTTCACCAAAATATCACAAAAACAGACTCTAGGCTACATATGGACATTCTTCTCCACTGAAACCTCTTGGGCCAGCAGACCTGCACAGTTCTAATTTCCCTTAGTACCACTGTCTTCCATATTCCTACTAGGATGACTCATTAAGCCTCACTTAAGCATTCCATGGCTCACCAAATATAAAGTCCCCAAATCCACATTCTTCCAAACAAAAGCATGGTTACGCCTATCATGAAAATACATCAGTCCCTGGTACCATCTTCTGTCTTAGTTAGGGTTTTACTGCTGTGAACAGACACCATGACCAAGGCAACTCTTATATGGACACCATTAAACTGGGACTTACCTTTTCATCAAGGTGGGAGCATGGCAGTGTTCAGGCAGGCATGGTACAGGAGGACCTGAGAATTTTACATCTTTATCTGAAAGCTTCTAGGAGAAGACTGGCTTCCAGGCAGCTAGGATGAGGGTCTTAATACCCATATGCCCAGTGACACACTTCCTCCAATAAGGCCACACCTCCAAATAGTGCCACTCCCTGGGTTAAGCATATTCAAACACCACAGATTCCCTAGGTCTCAATGTTATAGACAGTTATGAGCTACCATGTAGGTACAGAGAATCAAACCTAGGTCCTCTGGAAGAGCACCTAGTGCTCTTAACCGGATAGAGACATCTATCCAGCCCCAAGAAAATTTCCTAAAACTTGCCTCCAGACAATCTAATAAAGACACTTTCTCAATTGAGGCCTCTTTTCAAATAATTCTAGCTTTTGTCAAGTAGTCAAAAATACTAAGTGGTACAATGATTTAATCTTTATTATTCTATATCTAGTATTTTAAGAGTATATGTTCATCCTTATGTGAATATTAACCCAAAGTTTTTTTTTTTTTAAATCATGGTCTCTGGTTGTTTTCCATAAGTTGATATAGAAAAAACTGATAGATTTTTATATTATCTATCACATTAGATATTACTAAATGAGGGATTTTATATAAATAATTATATCATTTATATATTATAAAATTTTATATTGTACATTTTGAGAATCATGAGTTCTATTTGGTAATGAATACAAAAATTGATTTTTTTTCACAAAATAAAACTCCTATAAAATCTGTGATGCATTAGTTTGTAGAAATTTATAGGGGTGTAGAGACTGGATAAAGAATGTAGCTTCAAATGAAATGTTTTCCTACTCACTATTTGACATAGTGAAGGAAATTTCCTCCCTCCTTCCCTTCCTCCTTCCCTCCCTCCCTCCCTCTCTCCTTTCTTCAATCCCCACTTTCTTCCTTTCCTCCTTTCCTTCCACCCTCCCTCCTTTCCTCACTTCCTTCTTTTCTTCCTTCCCTTTTTTTTTTCTTTTGGTAATAAGGATTGAATCTAGATCTCATACATACTGAACCAGCGCATGCTGTGGATCTAAATAGGCACAGGTAAGAGGCTTTTGTGCTTCAGTTTCAAACTGTGACAAATGTTCACAAAATAAGTAGCTTCCTTCTGGAACTATGTGCTGAATTTAAAAAAAATCAACACAGGTTAAGTTTAGAACATATGTGTGGCATAGGCAAACTTAGCTGATAGACTAATATTAGCTTTTAAAAAATGGTTTCCAGAGATATGAGTAGAGCACTCGCCAGGAGAAAGTGCACCAGATCCATCAGTCACCACAAAAAGTCTCTTTAGTTGTTGTTGGTCATTGCCTGCTTTGGAACCTGATTATATGCGTGTACTTTGTTTTGAACTCAGTTATGGCATTAGATCCCACATGTCTGAAGAGTGCAATAATTGTTAGTGTAAAAAAAAGTCCTGGTATAAAGGTTAAGACTAAAATCAAAGGAGAGAGAGAGAATTTAAAGTATGACAAGACACGGTGCATGCTGGTGCCCTGAACTGATGCTTTGGCTGTGGAAATAATCTGGAAAGGCAAAGACTGACTTGGTTGATACCATTTAAAAAGAGACAAGGCCAAGTGATCAAGTAGGCCCAAGCATCAGTGAATTATACCACAGTATAGAAAATGGCATTTGATACCCAACACTATTGCAGGGGATAATTAAAAACTATAACAACTGGGTTTGCATAGGAGTTGAGGGCTTGCTTATATTTGCTTATGTCCTCATGGTTGCCTGGCCTAGAAGGTATGGACAGGTGCTTTAATAGTGCCGGCTGCCTGCCAGACCACCATGAGGGGCTCCAAGTTTATCAGAGCACTTGGTAAAAGGTATTTTTGTTTTTTGTTTTGTTTTTTTTAAATAGAAAATAGCTCTTTTTTTTTCAGGTTAAAGCCTATTCATTCTGTTCTGTCATCTTAAAAAACAAAAACAACAGAAAGCCCACATATACATGGAAGCTGAACAATGCTCTATTCAATGATAACTTGGTCAAGGAGGAAATAAAGAAAGAAATCAAAGACTTTTTAAAATTTAATGAAAATGAAGGCACAACATATCTTAATTTATGGGACACAATGAAAGCAGTGCTAAGAGGAAAATTCATAACCCTGAATGCCTCCAAAAAGAAACGGGAGAGAGCATACACTAACAGCTTAATGGCACACCTGAAAGCCCTGGAACAAAAAGAAGCAAATACACCCAAGAGGAGTAGAAGGCAGGAAATCATCAAACTCAGGGCTGAAATCAATCATGTAGAAACAAATAAAACCACACAAAGAATCAGCAAAACTAGGAGTTGGTTCTTTGAGGAAATCAACAAGATAGATAAACCCTTAGCCAGACTACACAGAGGGCACAGAGACTGTATCCAAATTAACAAAATCAGAAACGAAAAGGGAGAGATAACAACAGAAACTGAGGAAATTCTAAAAATTCATCAGATCCTACTACAAAAGCCTGTATTCAACACAACTAGAAAATCTGGAGGAAATGAACAATTTCCTTGACAGATACCAAATACCAAAATTAAATCAGGATCAAATAGGTCATCTAAACAGTCCCATAACCCCAGAAGAAATAGAAGTGGTCATTGGAAGGCTTCCAACCAATAAAAGCACAGGTCCAGATGGTTTTAGTGCAGAATTCTATCAGACCTTCAAAGAAGACATAACACCAATACTCTTCAAACTATTCCACAAAATGGAAATAGAAGGAACACTACCCAATTCATTCTATGAAGCCACAATTTCGCTAATACCAAAATCACACAAAGATCCAACAAAGAAAGAGAATCTCAGGCCAATTTCTCTTATGAATATCGATGCAAAAATGCTCAATAAAATTCTTGCCAACCGAATCCAAGAACACATCAAAACGATCATTCACCATGATCAAGTAGGCTTCATGCCAGGGATGCAGGGATGGTTCAATATAAGGAAGTCCATCAATGTAATCCACTATATAAACAATCTCAAAGAAAAAAAACCACATGGTCATTTCATTAGATGCTGAGAAAGCATTTGATAAAATTCAGCATCCTTTCATGTAAAAGGTCTTGGAAAGATCAGGAAATCAAGGCCCATATCTAAACATAGTAAAAGCAATTTACAGCAAACCGGTAGCCAACATCAATTTAAATGGAGAGAAACTTGAAACAATACCACAAAAATCAGGGACTAGACAAGGTTGCCTTCTCTCTCCATATCTTTTCAATATAGTACTTGAAGTTCTAGCTAGAGCAATTAGACAACAAAAGGAGGTCAAAGGGATAAAAATTGGAAAGGAAGAAGTCAAACTATCACTATTTGCAGACGATATGATAGTATATTTAAGAGACCCAAAGAACTCCACCAGAGAACTCCTACAGCTGATAAACAACTTCAGCAAAGTGGCCGGATATAAAATCAACTCAAGCAAGTCAGTAGCCTTCCTATACTCAAAGGATAAGCAGGCTGAGAAAGAAATAAGAGAAATGATATCCTTCACAATAGCCACAAACCATATAAAGTATCTTGGTGTGACTCTAACCAAACAAGTGAAAGATCTGTTTGACAAGAACTTCAAGTCTCTGAAGAAAGAAATTGAAGAAGACCTCAGAAGATGGAAAAATCTTCCATGCTCATGGATTGGCAGGATTAATATAGTAAAAATGACCATCTTGCCAAAAGCAATATACAGATTCAATGCAATCCCCATCAAAATCCCAACCAATTCTTCATAGAGTTAGAAAGAGCAATTCAAAAATTCATTTGGAATAACAGAAAAGCCAGGATAGCTAAAACTATTCTCAAGAGTAAAAGAAATTCTGGGGGAATCAGTATCCCGGACCTCAAGCTGTACTACAGAGCAATAGTGTTAAAAACTGCATGGTATTGGTACAGTGACAGGCATGTAGATCAATGGAACAGAATTGAAGACCCAGAAATGAATCCACACACCTATGGTCACTTGATCTTTGACAAAGGAGCTAAAACCATCCAGTGGAAAAAAGATAGCCTTTTCAACAAATGGTGCTGGTTCAACTGGAGGTCAACATGCAGAAGAGTGCAAATCAATCCATTCTCATCTCCTTGTACTAAGCTCAATTTCAAGTGAATCAAGGACCTCCACATAAAACCAGACACACTGTAACTAATAGAAAGGAAACTAGGGAAGAACCTTGAACATATGGGCACAGGGAAGAATTTCCTGAACAGAACTCCAATAGCTTATGCTCTAAGATCAAGAATTGACAAATGGTACCTCATAAAATTACAAAGTTTCTGTAAGGCAAAGGACACTGTCAAAAAGACAAAGCGGCAACGAACAAACTGGGAAATGATCTTTACCAACCCTGCATCCGACAGAGGGCTAATATCCAATATATACAAAGAACTCAAGAAGTTAGACTCCAGAGAGCCAAGTAACCCTATTAAAAACTGGGGTACAGAGCTAAACAAAGAGTTCTCACCTGAAAAATATCTAATGGCTGAGAAGCACCTAAAGAAATGTTCAACATCTTTAGTCATTAGGGAAATGCAAATCAAAACAATCCTGAGATTCCATCTCACACCAGTCAGAATGGCTAAGATCAAAAACACAGGAGACAGCAGTTGTTGGCGAGGATGTGGAGAAAGAGGAACACTCCTCCACTGCTGGTGGGATTGCAAGCTGGTACAACCACTCTGGAAAGCAGTATGGCAGTTCCTCAGAAAACTGGGCATGACACTCCCAGAGGATCCAGCTATACCACTTGTTCCAGGCTTGTCCCAGGGAGTGGCACTATTAGAAGGTGTGGCCTTGTTGGAGGAAGTGTTCACTGTAGGGTTGGGCTTAGAGATCTTCCTCTTAGATGCCTGAAGAAGCCCAGTCTGTTCCTGGTTTCCTTTGGATAAAGGTGTAGAACCCTCAGCTCCTCCTGCACCATGCCTGCCTGGATGTTGCCATGCTTCTGTCTTGATGACAATGGACTAAACCTCTGAACCTGTAAGCCAGCCCCAAGTAAATGTCTTTTATAAAGCTTGCATTGGTCATTGGTGTCTGTTCACAGGAGTAAAACCCAAACTAATACACCACTCCTGGGCATATATCCAGAGGCTTCCCCTGCATGCAATAAGGACACATGCTCCACTATGTTCATAGCAGCCTTATTTATAATAGCCAGAAGCTGGAAAGAACCCAGATGTCCCTCAACGGAGGAATGGATTCAGAAGATGTGGTATATCTACACAATGGAATACTACTCTGCAACTAAAAACAATGAATTCACGAAATTCCTAGGCAAATGGTCAGAACTGGAAAATATCATCCTTAGTGAGGTAACCCAATCACAAAAGAACACACATAGTATGCAGTCATTGATAAGGGGTTATTAACCCAGAATCTCAGAATACCCAAGACACAATTCACATATCAATAGATTTCCAAGAAGATGGAAGGAGAGACCCCTGGTCCTTGAAAGACTGGATGTAGGGGAATGCCAGGACAGAGAAGTGAGAGGGGGTTGAATGGGGAACAGAGGGAGGGAAGGGGGCTTATGGGACTTTCGGGGAGGGAGGAAATGGGTAAGGGGAAATCATTTGGAATGTAAATAAAATAAAAACTTAGAAAATAAAAAAAAGGAAATAAAAAAAAGAGGCAGTTAATTAGCATATCTATTAGAGGCAACAAGGTGTCTTCTAGACAACTTTGTCAACAGGAGAGAGAGAGAGAGAGAGAGAGAGAGAGAGAGAGAGAGAGAGAGAGAGAGAGAGAGAGAGAGAGAGAGAGAGGATAAACTGATCAGTCTGGGCTCAGGGGTAGGGGAGAAAAGTAAAGGGATCATATATCACCTAGGTGGAGAAGGATGACTTGCTCTAATGCACCAAAGGACTAATTTACAACTGGAACTGAGAGCTGAATCCTTCTTTACAGTTAGGAACTAATCAAATTAATCAAATCCTTAGCATCCATCTTGTCTCCAAGAACAGCAGCTCTGGATGATAGGAAACTGTCTTGTTTATGGATTGGAAATGACATGGGAAATAGAAGTTTTTAAAATTAACTTGAAAACATGAATTAACTCGAAACATGGAAATATTTAAGCTTTCTTATTTGGTTATAGGATGGAAATACAAAAATGTCATGTTAAAATTTCCCCCCACTATCCTCTGCATGGAAAGATAACTGTTGCACCATATACATTTTGTACCATTCGCTTTTGTTTGCATTTTTTTTAAATACTGATTTCATCCGTGTGTTGAAAAAATTAAATGAAACAGCCATTTTTAAAAAGGTTGTGGGATTTTATTTTTGACAACTTGCTTATCTGTCCAGTGTGTTACCAATTAACACTTATTCTTTGTTTTATGTGATTCACAGTCTTTTTCAGAGTAGAATAAGATGTTGAAATATAATGCTCACTGAATAATTCAACTTGATGGCAAAGGTAAATAGGTCATTGAAAAAAATCCTTCAATTTTTTACTCTACCTTTTTAAGGAAACAGAATTTAAACATTGTGTGTGTGTGTGTGTGTGTGTGTGCACGCGCGTGTGTATGTATGTGTATGTGTGTATATGTGTGTGTGCATATGTGTGTGTGTGTGTGTGTGTACTGTATATGGAGGCCAGAGGTTGAGATCAAGGGTCTTCCACTGTCATTTCCATCCTATGTTCTGAAGCAGGGTCTCATACTGAATCCAGAGCTCTTTGATTTGCCTAGATTAGTGGTCACTGAGTGTCATTTTCCTGTCTTTCATTTCCAGGGCTGGGTTTATAGGAGGTGCCATCACACCAGGCTTTTAATATGGGCTGGGGATCTAAACTCAGGACCTCAGGCTTTTTCAGCAAGTACTTTACTGGACTGAGCCATCTCCCCCATCCCCCTCTTACGCATTTTGGAAATAGATATTTTTTAATATTTATGTTGATTTTAAACCCAGTTGATAAGAAGGTAAATCAAAGGGTCATGCTAATTTGACATGCCATAAAATTCCAACAACCACTAATCAGAAAGTTAAAAGTCAAAATTACTTTATGGTAACTGTGTAAAATGATTTAAAACAGAATTATTTTAAAGAAAGGTATGGTATTACCTTTTCAGATATGTGAATTTGTAGCCTGAAATTTCCCAAGTCACAATGTTTTCTTGCTAATGTGAGACTTTTTGAATCTGTTAACTCTCTCTTCCCCTTGCCTACATAAATTCTGTGAATGTTGCTGGGGTGCTTTAGTTTTTAGGAACAGATTCGGTCAGTGGCCTGGGTGTGGCATCTACTTGTCATTTTCTTTTTTTTTTTTCATTCTTGGTTATCCTTGACTTTCCCGTTCAGGTGTCCAGCTGAATGAATTCACAGTGGGTCCTTGTCACTCAGGCATTGCCATTACCCACAGGGCATGGTTGATGTACCAAGCAGGGTCACCCTGCTCAGAAATGCTGTGCCTAACAAATTCTACACTGCAGAACAGTGTTTCTAGAGCCATGCCCTCTCCTCAGAAGTGGGGAACATGGTGCTGCTGTCATCGGATTTTGGATTATTAATGAAAGTGACTGTTAGCTTTTCTGTCCAGCTGGTGCCCCATGCCCAGCCCACCCACAGACATGTCTGGCCCAGGTCACATGAAGGTCATTTCTTTTTCAGGTTGTTAACCCTTAAGTCTTCCTCACTTCTTATACTAAGTTTGTTTAATTCAGGGTGAAAAGCAGATAGCTCATGTCTTGTATTCTTTTGGTAACAAAGGCATATAGAAAATAATTTATATCTGTGGGCTCTGGTGTTACAAAAATATGACTGATTTTTTGATAGGATTCCATCGTTTGTGAGAAGTATGAAAAGTTGTAAGTGACAACACTCCTTTATTCATTAATTCTGAATTAGTATTAATTAATTACTGGATATGTAGTAATCAAAGTTTTAATTTTGAATCAACAAAGCCCAGATTCATGAGGTTTACCTTGTTTAATTCATTTGAGAAGGAGTGTGAATATGTTAAATTTCTTGTGTGTTTGCTCAGTCCCCTTTCTGTAAAATTTGATGCAAATCTGAAGGTATTCTGCAGCTATGAAAGAAAGAAGTGAGGGCCCCATCTCTAGAGGAGACAAGTTGTGCTCCACTCTGCTTCTCTATTTCACATCTGTTGGACATCTTAACCTTTTCACTTCACTGTGTGAATGTGAGAATAATATTATTAATACCTGCTCATGTGGTGTAGCAATACCCAGCTAGTGCTACTCAAACGATCCCCGTGGTAGTGGAGGATTCCTTGCTACCTGCCCCTAGTGTTCTGGGTTCCCGAATGAAAGACACACACATACTCAGCCTTTATATTTTGATATGCCTAAAATAGCTAAATGGCTGGGCTACTTCCTAACCTCCACATGGCTAATCTGCTCCCCTCCGATATTCCCGCGTTATTTCCTATTATTAAAATTTATACTCCATCTTTGGTGCCCTAGACCCAGACATGCAACCCTCTTGGGCCGCAATTATCCCCCTGCTCCTACACGTCGGCTAAGCTCGTTGTCCTGCATCTTTCAGACTTGGTGTTTCTCCTTTTCTTCTTCTGGCATGGCTGATCTCCCTTTTCCATACTTCTCCGCGGTCCCTTTCCTGGGAATCCTAAAAGTCCTGCCTCTGTCTCCCTGCCCAGCTATTGGCTGCCAGCAACTTTATTTACCATTCAAAACCAACAGGGGGCAGGGTTCCCTCTGTGTGTTATGTGCGAATTCTCCTGTGATTTGGAGGACCCAAATTAGCATAATAAAAGCAGCATTAGATCAAACCCACAACCATTAGGTTCCTAGGAGGACTGAATGAATCTAAAACACAGAGCTTCACACAGTACCTGGCCAGAAAAAAAACCTTGCTGTTCACAGCTATTGCTAACATATACCAGTCTATTCATTTTATTTTATATAATAACAAATAGAATAAAATAAAATAAAAGAACAACTAAATAAAATAAAAAATTAAAAAAAAACAAGCAAATAATAAATAAATAAATAAATAAATAAATAAATAAATAAATACACCTGATAACAAGCCCCTGATAAGCAACGAGATGGTTCAGAGGTGCAATATTCAAACACGACCCTGCTTCAGGATTATGTGATAAACTGTCCCTGTTTTAGTTTGTGGGAATTCACACACATTTCTAATCCAGTATATGTTAGTGGTACACTATGACAGTCTGAATTTCTTACAAGTTCCTGGTGAATTCTGCTGTTGCTGGTCACAGGGGCACTTTGTGGGGCTTTCTCCAGCAGCTAAAAGCACACAAGAGTGTATTGAGCCAAGAGGCAGGCAGGTTGTGTGTCTCTGGATCTATGCCAATTGTAACCTTCTGAACAGGTGTCTGACGGAGACAAGAGTGCCTGGAAGAGGGGGAAGGTAGGCTCAACTCACGGGTACCCCACCCTGGGAAAAGATGATGCATTCTGATAGTTACCATAGGCAACAAGCAGATAGCAGGCTAGACACGTCAGTGTCTGGATTTAACACAAGACAAAACCTGGCAAATATCACATTTCTTCTTAGTTAAGTTTCTGTCTCTTCACATGTCCTCACCCCCCACCCCCACACAGGTTACAATTAAATATAGTAGTTTCTCCTCCCCACCTTGAATTAATATTGCTAACGGCTTCTTAGAGATGGTCACAATTTAAATTCAAGCAAATGAATTCTTGAGAGAAATTTAATCTAATTTATTTTAATTTAGACTTTATTTAATTCCTAAATCTCTTCTTAAACATCTTTTTCTCCCTCCAACTCTTCCCTTTATCACTTCATGTGCTTCAGAGAATTCTTCTATGTAACAGAAGCATTTCCTTAGTGTGAGGCAGAGACAACTCTCTAGAAGTTCTAAGGTCAGTTTGTGTCTGGCATTCCTTACCCATGCCAGCTAGAGTTGCAGCATGATAGAATTTATATAACTCTGAAACAATTCTCAGGATAGTAGCATGAAGCAGAAATATCACCATATCTTGGGATATCAATATTAATGTTGCAAAGTTGAAAAGAAGAAAGGCTTGCTGGGATTTCTAAAATGAATAAATATTTGAGGCAGACTGGAAATATGTTTATGCCAGTCCAAGTGTCACTGATACAAATGATCTCGTATACATGAGAAATGCCTTTAGATCAAAGATAGCATATTTACATAGATGCCTCTAAACCTACTGGCAATCTATTTGATGAATATCTTTTAATATGAAAGAGCTTCAGCTATCTGCTCTGCATGGTACAAAGCCCCTCTGTTCGTTTTTCCTTCTTCCCTCTCATATCAGATCTCTTGAAAGTCACAGAGACTGATATACCAGGGAAAGCAACAAGCTAAGATCTGAAGCCATTTGTTTAATTTGATGACACTAATACAGGGAAATGACTCTCCAACCATGTGTTAGTGAAAATAGCATTTCGTTTTGTAGTGCTAATCCACAGTGATGGAACAAACTCCTCCATCCATCTGTCTATCCATCATCAACATGTAAGTGCATCTCAAGACTTAGGTGCTTCTGAAACTCTTCCGGTGGTACTTTTAGTAAGTAAGATTTTGTGGTATAAAGTCTCTGTATTCATTAGAAACCATGACTTTATTTACATTTTTGAGATCAGTAATAAAAAATATTTTATTTATGTTGCTATTGTCATTGAGAGTTCTTTTATGTATAATTAGGGATTGTTAAGCTTGGTAAGATAAAGGTTTTTCAGTGATGTTGAAATGGCATTTGTGTTGCTGGTATCATTAAGCAACACAGAAGCCACCAAATGCCAAGTCCTTAGTGTCTCCTTAATGCCCTTGAAATGACTTTGAAAACCTAAGAGGCTCCTTCTAAGTAACTCTGAAGGAGTGTAATGTACTGTTGAGGTGGAGTTCCAGAACTAGAATTGTGCAGCTTTATGGATATCTGTGCAATGTATTCTGAGACTTACTAATAGGTTTAGGACATAGTACCTAAACTATGTCCTGATATATCATGGTGGGTTTTCTCTAGCTTTGTAGAAAACAGGGCTAAACAACCTCTCTGTCCATATGTTAGGGAATAGACATCAAATCATCATTGGTGGTTCTTTACAGGCCTATTACTTAATCCGATATGATTTGTGTTTAGCAACTAGTACTAGAGACAGATCTGATTTCAATATGTCCAGAGCTTCTCTCTACCTTCAGATTCCTTTATCAGACATCTGATCAAGCCAGTTACTAGTGGCTCACAAATATTTAGACCGATGAGTCTATGGCTTCTCTAGTCATTTCCTTAAGGTCATTTGACTGTTGACCTTGGCTATCACACTTGCTTTTCAATGACTAGAAAAGAGAGAGTGGTGTGTGTGTGTGTTTGTTCATGTGCATGCACAGTAGAATACTTTCTGCTTGCTCTGTCTTTTAAAAAGAGTGTTGCTTCCTGACTGAAACAGATACAGAGACCTACAACCAAACATTAGATGGAGGTTGGGGAGTGTTGTGGAAGTGTTGGGGAAGGAACTGTGGAACCAGGAGGAGATCAGGACTCCACAAGAAGAACAACAGAATCAACTAACCTAGACCCATGAGGGCTCCCAGAGACTGAACCACCAACCAAAACCATACCTGGGCTGGACCTAGGTCTCCTTGGACATATGTAGCAGACATGCAGCCTGGTCGTCATGTGAGTCAACAATAACTGGAGCAGTAGCTATCCTTGAATCTCATCTGCTTGTGGATCCTATTCCCTTTACTGGGCTGTCTAGTCTGGCCTCAGTGGGAGAGGATGTGCCCAGTCCTACAGTGACTTGAGGTGCCAGGGTGGATTTGTCCCCAGAGGAGAAGGGGAGGATAGTGGGAGGAGGGGCTGCATAAATTGGGGGATGGGCTTGGAGGAGTAGGGGGCTGTGATTGGAATGTGAAGTGAATAAACAAATGAATCAATGGAGAAAAAAACAAAAAGAATGTTGCCCTGCTGCTCAGGCTGTCCTAGAACTCACAATCCTACTGTCTCAGTTTCCTAAGTGCTGGTCTTACAGGCTTGAGGCATCATAACTGATCGTAGAGAAACTCCCCAGAGAAGTTTTGCTTTTATCCCCTAGGCTACTCTTCTTCAAAGGAGATTAGAAACTGGAATTCGTTCAGCTGGGTACACAACCCAGAGCTTGGCTAGTAAGGAGAAACACACTTGACATTCTCTGCCACATTGATTGACTCTGGAAACAGTCTCTGAAACCATAGGTGGTTCACACTTCCCTGCATTATGCTTTTCTGCCTTCTTAGCACAGCCTCTCCTCACTCCCCACCATTTAGGTTTCTCTCCCTTTGTTTGCCTTCAGTCTGGGTTGATCCAGAGTCATATGTACGACTAGGTTTTAAATGCAGCTGATTTTCACCGTCTCAGGTGAGAAGTCTGGAGTAATTCTGATAGGCCTGCCTTTATAGGTTACTTGACCTTTTTCTCTTACTGCTTTTAATATTCTTTCTTTTTTAGTGCATTTGGTGTTTTGATTATTATGTGTCGGGAGGACTTTCTGGTCTGGTCCAGTCTGTTTGGAGTTCTGTAGGCTTGTTGTATGTTCATGGACATCTCTTTCTTTAGGTTAGGGAAGTTTTCTTCTATAATTTTGTTGAAGATATTTACTGGCCCTTTAAGTTGGAAATCTCCACTCTCTTCTATATGTATAATCCTTAGGTTTGGTCTTCTCCTTGTGTCCTGGATTTCCTGGATATTTTGGCTCAGGAGCTTTTTGCATTTTGCATTTTCTTTAACTGTTGAGTCAATGTTTTCTATGGTATCTTCAGCCCCTCAGATTCTTTCTTCTATCTCTTGTATTCTGTTGTTGATGCTTGCATCTATAACTCCTGAATTCTTTCCAAGATTTTCTATCTCCAGAGATGTCTCATTTCGTGATTTCTTTATTGCTTCTACTTCCATTTTTAGATCCTGGATGGTTTTGTTTAGTTCCTTCACTTGTTTGTTTGTGTTCTCCTGTAATTCTTTCAGGGATTTTTGTGTTTCCTCTTTAAGGGCTCTACCTGTTCACCCATGCTCCCCTGTATTTCTTTCAGGGATTTTTGTGTTTCCTCTTTAAGGGCTCTACCTGTTCACCCATGCTACCCTGTATTTCTTTCAGGGATTTTTGTGTTTCCTCTTTAAGGGCCTTTACCATTTGACCTATGTTATCATGTTTCTCTATATATTTCTTGATTTTTTTAAGGAATATTTTCCTTGTAGATCTTCAATTTTATCAGAAAGTGTTTATAATTCCACTTTCAAAAAACATAGGAATATTTTTATGCCTACCATTTTGTCTGTATAATTTTTCCATGAAATACTCAATCTTAGCACATTTTTTATATATTTCTTCAATTTTATCAGAGATATTTTCCATGTAAATCTTCAATTTTATCAGAGAATGTTTATAATTTCACTTTCAATCAATTTAGGAATATTTTTATGCCTACCATCTTATCTGTATAATTTTTCATGAAATAGTTTTAATGTGCTTTTCTATATATTTCTTGAGTTTTATCAGAAATATTTTCCTTGTAGATTTTCAATTTTATCAGAAAATGTTTATAATTTCACTTTCAATCAATTTAGGAATATTTTATACCTACCATTTTATCTGTATAATTTTTCCATGAAATAGTCAATCTTAACGTGTTTTTCTATATATTTCTTCAATTTTATCAGAGATATTTTTCATGTATATTTACACAATGGAATACTACTCAGCAATTAAAAACAATGAATTCATGAAATTCTTAGGCAAATGGGGAACAGGGGGAGGGAAGAGGGCTTATGGGACTTTCGGGGAGGGGGGGAACCGGGAAAGGAGAAATCATTTGGAATGTAAATAAAGAATATAGAAAATAAAAATAAAAAATTAAAAAAAAATTAAAAAATTAAATGCAGCTGGTTTATTGGGGAGGCATTGTAAGGGAGTGGGGAGATACAACACAGGAGTGAGAGCACTTTTTAAAGGTTGCATGATCTGATCCACTACACCTATAGGCATCTGGAGCCTAGGGATGTTGGGAAGACATCTTGGGATTCTTTCAATAAGAGTAAACAAGCAGAATCGTTTATGTACAAACCATGGAAGCAGTGGCCGAATCTTCTTCTCTTGCATCGTTAATTCCCAGACCTTTAGGATCTTTCATTCATATGTACAGTGGCTTTCCTGTACTTCTGAGAGCCCTCTAGCAGAGGTTCTGAGTCTAGTGGTTGGAAGTTACTGAGAATGGAGGGCCAAAGAGGTGCTGAGCATCTGAAGCCGCTGCTCTACCCGGTCCTCTTAGGGAAAAACATAAACTTATTCTATATATCTTGGGGATCACACAGTGATTTTTATAACCAAGGAAGGAGGAGTTGTTTCCCTTGCATGTTAGTTTTCTATTGCCATATGAGAAGTGGCCATGAACTTAGTAGATTCCAGGTGAACTTACTGTCAATCATAATTCTGTAGGTTAGATTTCTGGATTTCACTACTGAGTCCTGCACTTAGGATAACAAAGGTACATTCAAGGTGTCTCGGCTCACAGGGGACTCTGGAGACAATCTGTCACAGGCTTACTTGGGCTGTTGGAACACTCAGTTCCTGTGGTTTGTGACTGAAATCCTGAGTGCTAGGATAAGCTGCCATCGGCTTCCAGAGGCAACTCATATGCCTTCTTGAAAGGTTCTCTCGAGTTATCCCAGAGATGACACACATCTCATATTTGGAATACCTCCACCCTCGGCTCCTTAGGACTGCAATATCACATCTTGCTTGATCATATCTTTATATCTCAGGGGTAGCTGAGCTGTAAGATATGACTAATCATGTTGGAAGTATCTCATTATATTCATAGGCTTTAGAGATTAGGCTAAAAAATTTTGGTCTGGAGTCATTTTATTAAAAAATAATTTTACCTGTTACACTGATAAAAGCTTTCTTTTCTTCTCTAGAATCCCTCCTTCCTACCTCTTTCTGTTTGTTTTTCCACTGGACCCCAAGTATAACTCTGATTCTACCTTTGGGGCCATTGCGTTCTGTCCTTTCATCAGAGCTCACTGTTGTCATAACTGCGCCAATTATTATTCTGAAAGGCAGACTTTGGAATCACATAGTGAAGGCTCAGCTATGATCTTCAGCTCCAAGAACTACAGCTACTTGCTAACCTTTCCGAATGTTAATTCTTCCTTTCCGAATGTTAATTCTTCCTTTCCGAATGTTAATTCTTCCTTTCCGAATGTTAATTCTTCCTTTCCGAATGTTAATTCTTCCTTTCTCGGGTGATCTAAAGGAAGAAGCATATATAGGCCTTACAGACAGACACTCCCTATGGTAGCTTTTGTTTGAATGAGTACCCATTTCATATTTCTTTTCTATAAATGCACAGAAAATATAAATGACATTTTATACACATTTACACCTCTACTTTTTCCTCCGTGGATTATTTGAGTGAATGGAGATGTTGTCTCCTCATCTATATACTTACCTATCAAATAAGGATATATTTGAAAAGTACTTTATTTTCTTTCATAATTAATTGTTAAGAATCTATAGAACAATTGTTATGAATACTTTGCAAAGCATAAAACATACCCAAGGCATAGTGTGCTTTGAAATACCTGGCTGTTGATAAAGATAGGAACTGAACATGGAGCCACCCATGACAGGGAGTGCTGCTTTGTCTGTTTGCACGGAGAAATTGATTTTGCTTACATTCCTGGATCTAAGGGAACTGAATCTAAACCAACAAGTTGCTATAGCTGATTTTACAAATAAGGATGTATACATACTTTATGTAGACTAAGATTATGAAGGCCAAACCTCATGACATGGACATTTATGTACTTTTTATTCATTAAAATCTTTAAAAGAATAAACTTCAACAGAAGACAAAACAGAGGAATGTAGAAGAATGAAGTTAGTATATACGTGCGTTTGTGTGTGTGTGTTTATTTATTTACATTTTAAATGTTATTCCCCTTCCTGGTTTCCCCTTTGAAAATTCCCTATCCCATCTCCCTCCCCCTGCTTCTATGAGTGTGTTCTCCTACCCACCCACACACTCCCGCCTTCCTGCCCTGGCATTCCCCTACACTGGGGCATCGAGCTTCACAGGACCAAGGGCCTCCCCTCCCATTGATGCCAGATAGAACAATCCTCTGCTGCATATGCAGCTGGGGCTCAAGAATGAAGACCAAATTGTGATGCTTCAGTCCTACTTAGAAGGTAGAACAAAATAATCATAGGAGATAAAGGGACAGAAGGACCTGGGAGGAGACAGGAGGAGGAGGAAAAGGGAAGCAAGATCAGAGGTGGGAGGAGACAGGGGAGAAGTTATTATGAATAAGGAAGAACAGAATGTATTAAATCGAAAATGAGGTCCTTATTTAACATTAAGGGGTATAGGAGACTGTGCTTGCAAATTTGATGAATAGTAATTAATTGGCTGTAGAACATTTGCTATGAAAGATGATAATAATAGTAAACATGGTTACTATATGAGTTAGAATCGGAGGCCTAACTGACTAGTGGCTTTCACTTTACTATCAGAGCAATTTGTCCAAACACCAGGTCAAGTAGATTGATTTTGAGAGTACTCCTTATCATTTAACAATCTTCTACCTGCTGTCATTGTTCTTAATCATTCATAGATATTGTTAAATTAACTTCAGTTAAGACTAAATGGTGGCAACAATTACACATGCTAATTCGGCACAGAGTATATTGAAAACCATTGTTCTTAGATTATTTCCTGTCAAAATATATTTCCAGTTTTCAGTGATGAACTTCACTGTCAGTCTGGAAAACTCTTTTTCTTGGCAGTAGCACAGAGACAAACTCACCAAGGTGTTTCTATGATATGTGAGATTATTTCTAAGCAGCATCCTGAAAAGCTTGTCAAATTTTAATGCTATGTCTAGTTCTCTCTTGAGGGTTTTAGATATTCACATTATACGTTACTGGAGGGATCTGCAATAGATTTGATTTTGTAAAACATATCATTTTGGGCAAAATAATCATGAAAGGTATTTCAAGATGAAAAGTGCCCTGCTACTCAGGGATATGGTTTTTACTTTTTTAAGTGAACAAATATTTTCTGAAACCCACAGGGTGAATGTCAGCTTTTCTAGGTAGAAGCCTAGTAGAGAGGAAATATTAGTTTCACTACTTTTACAAGCAGAAAGGAAACAAATTGTTAAATATAATACATAAGACATTTCAGGAAGATCATTTCTCATTTTTTAAATATAGAAATTGAGTATTCAAATTGGGATATCTGGCAATTAGGAGTTAATGCTGTTGGCCCTTGTTGAGTGATATTTCCTCATTTGCTAGCACACGATGTAAAAACAACATTCCCTACATATTGAATACAGCTAATTTTTCCTTCACTGTATTTTATATTTAGTTGTTGAATAAGAATTTGTTTTCCACATTAAAATTCTGCCAAAAGTGTGTGTCCCCTTTATTCTCAGTTGAAGTTTTACAGAAGGGCGATTGAGTTTAAATGGTGATTAATCCACATTCTTGTTACATTTTAAGTTCCTCAGGTGGAGGAGATTAGATGCAGATATATATATATATATATATATATATCTTTCATTATGGTGCAATAGTATTACCAATCATTCAAACCTTATCTTAGTTTCATTGTGTTTTAATGGTTGATTTCATTCTTCAGTCTGTCTTTGAATGTATTTATTTTTCTTGCACACATGCCTCCACACATTGTATACACTTAGATGTTTGTGTATGCTTCTGAAAATGTAATGTAGATTGATTTGTATGTGCTTTAATGTGTATGATTACATATTACCTCTAAGCATATTGGTCATCCATGTTGCTCTGTTTCTTCTGTCATGGAGTTTTCCCCTGTACTTGTATGCAACACATGCCAGTTACTTTGTGTAACTCTAACAAAAGTTTCAGAAAGAACAGATTAAAGAAGGAAGCATCTATTTTGGCTTATGGTTTTAGAGGATTCAGTTCCAAATTACTTGGTTCAATGCATGTGTGCAGAGCATCATGAAAACAGGAGTTGTGGAGGAGGAAGGAGGTCTTTTACCTCATGGCAGATAAACAACAGACCCCAAAGGAGTAACTGCGGACCAGACATACACTTCAGTGGTGTGTCCTCAATGGTATACCTTTTCCAAATAGAGTCAACCTCCTGAAGTTTCCATAGCTCCCTCTACCAGTTGGGAGCCTATTTCACATTCAGACAATAATGCCACATTTCACCTTTTTTTAAACCTCAAATTAATGAATGCTTGATTTCCCATTCTTTTCTTCTACAAACTGTGTAAAAATCTTTTCCTCCCAGGATGGGTGACCTATATATTCATATCAGAGGATAACCTGGACAAATATACTGTCCGTTCCCATTCAATATCAACCTTGGATCTTCCTCCCTCTTGTTTCAATTGCTTGGAGGATATTTTTTCCCAATTTATTGATTATCTAGTTCAATGCATTGGGGTTCTAATATGTAGCTTCAACTTTAGTTTTCTTTTCACCCTCTTTCAGACACAGTTCCTATGTAGCACTTTTGGGGCTATGTCTATATCTTCTATGACATTTTCTGTAACATGTCACTGAGCCTGTAGGCAAGGACTTGGATTCATCTCCTGCCCACTTTTCTCTTGAGAATACAGGTGTTCTCAGACAGTGCACTTGGCCATCACAGTTCAGTCTCCTTTCTGAGGTAGGGGAGCCAACTCCAGTCCTCATTTGAAGCATTTATCTGGCTTAAATTCATCTCTTATCTAGGGCATTTTGGGTCCCCATTAGTAATCACACTAGTTCTTACTGACTGACAATTAATCTTTTCACACAGTATCTCTCCCAAATCTCCTAGTTATACATTTTTAAAATCCTTTCTTTAATCTGACTCATTTTTACTTGAGAGCTTGACATGTCATTAAAAATATACACATATGCTGGTTCTTGAAGGTTTTTATTGGAAAAATTTTGGACCCTCTTGGTTCAAAAGATACGGAGCTTAGAATTGGGTTGAAAGGTCCTGTAAATGTCTACTTTATTCCTATGCTTTGCTACTACAAAAATGTGATCTTCGTTCTGTGTACAACTCTTCAGAGGCTAATAGGTCATTTTTAAGGCACCCCAGTGCCAATCCTGTCTGGTGTTTTAGACTGACAAAATGTAGCTTAAAGTTCTAATTCAGTAATTTTTTTTGAAGGGGGATTTGGGAAAGAACAAAATACATGTGCCTTTTAATTTTTAGGGAGAATAGTCAAAAACACTGAATAATGTTCCTCATTGTGGTATTTTGGATATGACAAGCAACTTCTCTCTCTCTCTCTCTCTCTCTCTCTCTCTCTCTCTTTCCCTCCTCCCCCTCCCTCCCCCTCTCTCTCCCCCTCCCTCTCCAGTTCCCCTCTCTCTCCCTCCTTCTCTCTCTCTCTCTCTCTCTCTCTCTCTCTCTCTCTCTCTCTCTCTCTCTCTCTCTCTCTCCCTCTTCCTCCCTCCCTTCCTCTCCCCATTTAACTTTTAGGCAGTGAGCGAATTTGTCCTCTAGGAAAGAAAGGACAATAGAGGCTGTTTTCCATCTTGTTTTAGTTACATAGATACTGTTTTTGTGGGTTTGTTTGTTTGTTTCTTCTTTGTGTGTTAGGACATGATTGCTGACATCCTAGTCTCTGGAAGCATTTCTGAGTTGATGGGCAGGTGCACCAGAGGTGAGATTAGGGAAATAGTCTTTAGCTCTAATAAACTTACTCCTTTAAAAAATTAAAGTTCATGGTTGGAAGATATTTATTATGGTATACATTTGTGAATTTTAAGGAGGAAATATTTTTATTACTTCTTGGAGAATTTCATACAGTGTATTTTGCTCATACTTGCCCTACCTCTTCAACACTAGCCCTTGTTGGTTAGGTTTTGTCAGTCTGACACAAATTAAAGAGCTGGGAAGAAGGAATGTCAGTTGAGAAATTGCCCCCATCCATTTGGCCTATGGACATGTTTGTGAATGTAATTTTTGATTGATGTTTGGTGTGAGAGGCCTAACCTCAATGTCAGCAAGTGTTCTTTATCCTTAAAGCATTCTACCATGATGGCGGGTTAAAGCGATGAACAAAAATTTCTTGATACTCTTCTCAGTGAGAGATGGGGCCTTCTATCTGTTTGGTGACCCTGGAATATGCAATTATTACCCTATTTGAATATTACTATTATTTTTCTAAGTCTCACCTGAAGCATGTTCTTCTTAGAGATATCAACTCCTCTTAGTAGGTTAGCTCATGATACTACACCTTTCACTTCTGATAGCAGTTTGTTTCATTTGGAGCTTGAAATACTTCTAATAACAATTTTACTAGTACCTATCTCTATGATAGGAATATGTATCATTTAATTTTACCATTTGCCATTATACCATTATATATCCAATACCTGATTCTATGTCTTACATACAGTTTTGTGCTCTGATGTACACATAAATCAAATGCACCAAGACTGATGGAAGCAGTAAGAAGTGCTAAAGCTAGAAAACCCACAGCATTTTATTAGAGACAAGAAGCATTCAGAACCTAAAATATCCCACAATGTCCACTATCCTGCTGTGTGAACTCTGTCTCTATAGAACATTTTTTCTTTCTTTTTAAAATAGATTTTTATATCCCAACCAAAATTTCCCCTCCCTCCTCTCTTCCTAGTTCCTCCCCATCCATTCTTTCTAAAATTCTTTTTTTCAGTTGAATGGTTAGAATTTTTATACACTATATTTTGATCATAATCTCCCCTCTCAACTTTTTCCAGACCTTCCCTACATCCCTACCCACTCAATTTTATGTTCTTTATATTTTAAAACAAAATAGCAAATAAAAAGCAAGAGGCAAACAAAAAACCAAACAAACAAGCCAACATAAAACCAAAAAAGCCTGTGAGAAATAAAGAAACATCCACAATAACAAAAATGAAAATCAAAACAAACAGGCAAGAGACCAACAAGACAAGACTGCCACACAAAGCCAAAGGACCCCAGAATTCCATGGAGTTCATTTTGTATTAACCAACTACTCCTGGGCCTGGGGCCTGCCCTGGAGTGTGGTTGATGAAGCCATTTTCTGCATTAGAGAAAATGGATTTTTCTCTTTGCCAACAGTTATCATTTACAGGCAGCTTCTTTGTTAGGAGTGGGACCCCCTTATCCACTTTCCCCTTTCAGTGCTGGGACCCCATCTGGCCTTGAAAGGAAAGCCTCTGAAGAATGCATACCTTGGGGAAGATGTTTCTCTCTTTTCTTAGAAAGGCTGCTTCTGGTGGTCAAGGACATTATATAAACAGAGCCATTTCTGGCCATAGGGAAGAGAATTCCTTAGAATGTTTCTCTGTCACTAATTTGACTCTACACTGAAGTTCTCACACAAAAGCTTCACAGAATGCCAGTACAGGTCTCCTGAAGAGCATAGCCTTAAGTGCTGTGGTTCTGTTGAATCTCAAATTCGACTTGGGTTCCTCAGCACTAGTCAGTGGTGGATGCGACCCACGTTATCATGTGTACTTCTGCTCAAGATGGAAGACACAAAACATCAGTGCACTCCTAAGAGCATTGTCAAATCAGGTGGGAAAAACTTAAGCTAGGCATTATTATTAGAGTATTGCAGATAGCCTAGAGCCAACCAGAGAACAGCACACTCTCTCTGAATCACTGGCTGGGTTTGTAGTTTGTAGTTAGGCAATTTGGTAAAAATGCCAGCGAGTGTCCAAAAAGCTAATTAATTCATTTGTTCTATTTCCTAAAAATGTGAGTCAAAAAAGGTTATCTCGTCCAATAAATTTTAAAGATAGATTCAGAATGACCCATTTTAAGGTCTCCTTTACATTTTATATCAGAGAAAATGCCTTGAAGATCATGAAGGGAAGCAGGAACTTGGCATTCGCAACACTTCATTTCTTTTTTTTTTTTATTTTTTTTTAATTTACATTCCAAATCACTTCCCCTTTCCCATTTCCTCCCTCCCCGAAAGTCCCATAAGCCCCCTTCCCTCCCTCTTTTCTCCATTCAACCCCCTCTCGTTACTCTGTCCTGGCGTTCCCCTACATCCAGTCTTTCCAGGACTAGGGGTCTCTCCTTCCATCTTTTTAGAAATCTATTGATATGCGGATTGTATCTAGGGTATTCCGAGATTCTGGGTCAATATCCCCTTATCAGTGACTTCATACCATGTGTGTTCTTTTGTGATTGGGTTACCTCACTAAGGATGATATTTTCAAGTTCTGACCATTTGCCTAGGAATTTCGTGAATTCATTGTTTTTAATTGCAGAGTAGTATTCCATTGTGTAGATATACCACATCTTCTGAATCCATTCCTCCGTTGAGGGACATCTGGGTTCTTCAACACTTCATTTCTTAGACTTTTTTGGTTTACTAGTAATTTAGTCATGTGAGTGAGGTTTTTGGCAACTCGTGTAACAGTTACAGGTGGAATGACTCCAGAGGACTACATCTGGCACATTTTGAGTTTCCACAAAACAGCTACATCTACCATTGAGGTAGGTGTGTATGTGTTTGCCCCTGTGTATATATGTGGAAAATAGAGATGAACATAACGTATTTGCCCCTAATGTTCTCTACATTGGTATTATTATTATTATTATTATTATTATTATTATTATTATTACTTTGATTCAGGGACTCTTACTGAATCTGAGCTTATTATTTATGTTATATTGGTTGGCCTGTGAACCCCTAAGATTTGCCTGTCTCTCCCTAGCACTTCAACGGGCATGTACATGCCCCTTTTGAGTGAATGCAGAGATCCAAACATGTTTTCACAACATGCATTTTACCTACCAAGTCATCACCAGCCTCCATCTGTAGGTGTTCTTTGAAGATGTTTATACTGTCTCTTAGAACTGGTTGTATATAGTGTGATCAAATCAGCTGTAGTTGTAGAAGACTTTACCCATGGGTCTAGTGCCCCCTTTCAATTCAAGCATTCTAATGAATGAAGCTGAGATCTCTTTATTCAGCAATCTCATCCCAAATCAGTTCCTTATTTTGTATTATTCCCAGTGGGAAAAGGAATCTAGCCAGGAGCTTTAACAGCAAAGTAGCCTGAAGAAAGCCTGCCATAGTCTTGAAGAGAAGTTGAGTGTTAATCAGAGAGAGCCATGAAAGGTCAACACAGAAGCATCAGAGGAACACTCACGACAGAGATCCTCAGCCTAGAAAGGCATTGTTTGTGATTATATAGTCTCAGATCATTTCTTTTGGATTCTGTTAGAGTGAATGCGAACATTAAATACAAGAGCTTTGCTTCCTTCCTTTTTATACTTGTGCAGAACACATGTTAACTTGTGTCTGGTCTCTTGTTAAGCATTTACATTAGTAAGTGAGACTCCTATAGTTGGTTTGTAAAGAGCATTATCCTCTTGGTATCTACTTTGTGTTTCATAAAACATTTTATGCTAAACAAATGAGTTTGGAAAGAATTTCTATATGATCTAACAAATAAATGAAAATTTCTGTTTCAATCTATTTGAAGGCAGTATTAAACAGAATACTATTATAATAGTTATTACATATAACAATAATATAGTTATTATTACAATAACTACTATTGTTAATACTGTGGCTTTGGTTTTCACTTATGAACAAAATATTCTTCTGCTGTATTTCATGACATATTCATCTATGAACTTTTGAGGTGGTATTATTTTTTATATTTCTATATATACTTTGTATACAATTCTATGTATACTAGAGAACTAGCAACATGGAAATTTAGTATGTTTATGTGCCATGGAACAAAACTTCATATAATAATGGAGTCATTTGGAAATTATAACATCGGGTTGAACAAATCAATGATTTATCTACTGAGCTATAATCTCAGGAAATAGAAAATCTGTATTACCTATTAATAACTAATGAATTGAAGCAAATAATATGTTTTAAATGAGAGAAATATGGATTTAAGTGCTCCACTTCCCCCTTATTTTGAATCTATCTATTGTGAATTAGATTCTACAGTTCTTTTCATGGAAAGGTCCTTAATGGAATATTGAAAAGGTTACTGATTAATTTAAAATACTGTTAATTTGCTGAGAGTATTAGATTTAAGAGTATCTATGGAGTCCTTAGGCTCTTTTAAGTATCCTGACGGTCTGCACCGGGAGCTGATCCTGTGCCACAGCACTCCATACCCAAATACCACCAGGAGAAACCTGGTCTCCCAGAAGTGCTGCCACACCTGTGAGCACAGGTAAGACTACCTCTTCTGCTCAAATTCCTGGACCAAGAGAAACCCACACAGAGCCATCAGGACACAGGAAGCAAGGAGCAGCTGGGAACAGGATCCTTCCAGGTTTTGTGTGCACCCCGGAGCTGACCCTGTGCTACATCTCCCCATACCCAAATTTCTCCTGGAGAGAACTGGTCTCCCAGGAGTACTGACACACAGGCTTGCAGGAGGGACAAGCCATAGTCAGAGGCAACAAGACCAACTACCATCAGAGATAACCATATGTTGAGAGGCAAGGGCAAGAACATAAGCAACAGAAACCAAGGCTACTTGGCATCATCAGAACCCAGTTCTCCTACCAGAGCGAACCCTAGATAAACTAACCCACCAGAAAAGCAAGACTCTGATTTAAAATCACATCTCATGATGATGATAGAGGACTTTAAAAAGGACATAAATAACTCCCTTAGGGAAATACAGAACACAGGTAAACAGGTAGAAGTCCTTAAAAGGAAACACAAAAATTCCTTAAAGAATTACAGAAAAAAACAACCAAACAGGTGAAGAAATTGAATAAAATCATCCAGGATCTAAAAGTGGAAGTAGAAAAAATAAAGAAATCACAAATGGAGGCATCCTTGGAGATGGAAAATCTAGGAAAGAGATCAGAATGCAAGCATCACCAACAGAATACAAGACAGAGAACCTCCGGTGTAGAAGATATCATAGAAAACATTGACACAACATTCAAAGAAAATGTGAAATGCAAAAGCTCCTAACCCAAAACATCCAGGAAATTCAGGACATAATGAGAAGACCAAACCTAAAGATAACAGGTTTAGAAGAGAGTAAAGATTCCCAACTTAAAGGGCCAGTAAATATCTTCAACAAAATTATAGAAGAATTCCCTAACCTAAAGAAAGAGATGCGCATAAGCATACAAGAAGGCTACAGAACTTCAAATAGATTGGACCAGAAAAGAAATTCCTCCCATCACATTATAGTCAAAATACCAAATGCACAAAACAAAGAAAGAATAACAAAAACAAAACAAAATCAGTAAAGAGTAAAGGTCAAGTAACATATAAAAGCAGACCTATAAGAATTATACCAGACTTCTCACCAGAGACTATGAAAGCTAGAAGATCCTGGGCAGATGTCATAGAGACCCTAAGAGAACACAAATGCCAGCCCAGGCTACTGTACCCAGCAAAACTCTCAACTACCATAGATGGAGAAACCAAGATATCCTAAGACAAAACCAAATGTACACAGTATCTTTCTGCAAATCCAGCCCTATAAAGGATAATAGATGGAAAACGCCAACACAAGGAGGGAAACTACACCCTAGAAAAAGCAAGAAAGGAATCTTCTTTCAACAATCCAAAAGAAGTTAGCCACACAAACTTAAAAATAACAGGAAGCAACAATCATTATTCCTCAATATCTCTTAACATCAATGGACTCAATTCCCCAATAAAAAGACCTAGACTAGCCAACTGGATATGTAAACAGGACTCAGCATTTTGCTGCATACAGGAAATGCACCTCAGTGTCAAAGATAGACACTACCTCAGAGTAAAGGGCTGGAAAGCAATTTTCCAAACAAATGGTGCCAGGAAACAAGCTGGAGTAGCCATTATAATAACGGATAAAATTGACTTTCAACCAAAAGTTATCAAAAAGGATAAGGAAGGACACTTCATACTCATCAAAGGAGGAAAAAAGAGTGAACTAAACATAAGTTTCAAGGTCTCCAGGTTGTCAACAAAACAAATATCTGACATTCAAGCAGACACTAAAGGTCAACCCTCAAAACAGCAGTTCCCAGGAAGCCCACTCAGATGACACAAAGAAACAAGCAATTCTTTAGAATCAAAAGTTTACTCAGATGAGAATCACAGACCTGTGTATCACTTTGCATTGTGGCATTCATGCTTGAGGAAGTGTCTTGTTGAGTTTGGACGTGCAGCTTATCCTGCAGGGAAACCATGGTGGTAGACCTTAGCCCAAGATGATGTCACTGCCACCCACACTCAGGAGCCTAGCCCTCAATGTTGCCACCCACACTCAGGGAAATTTGTCCTTTCTGGAAATGTTGTACCTTTCTGGAAACCAGAGGTGATACTAAATCCCAGCTGGCGGCAATCAATATTAACCATTACAATCCCCAAGATGGTGACTAGGTTTTCGAGGCTTCAAGAATAAAACCTTGACACTTGGCAGCAGTGTGAAGCCATAGTAGAGTGTGCCCAGATTTCTATGGTTCCTCTCTCATCACTTTAACTGTCTTTTTCTTATCCTGTCTGATAGCAATTTGTCTTTGTGGAGTCCTTCCAAAGGTTTTCACTGCAGTGACAGCTCTACTTTACTCAAAGCCTTTCACTGTGGCGATGGCCCTTCTACTTTAGCACATGCTTTCATCAGTTTTCATTTCATTTAATTAAATTATACCAATTAAAGTAACAAGAATGTTATGCAAAAAAAGTAATAGTAAATTAAAACTAATAGCAGTGAGGAAGTATACAGCACATAATATATAGTTCATGCCATTTCCCACTTAAATGTCTAGAAATGTGAGTACAGCCCTGAGTTTATTTGTAAGAAATTTTGAAATTGCAAATTAAAATAGTCTTATCTATATGCATGTTTTCAGGAATAACAATTTGATATTGGATAACCAGTTGTTGTATTCTTCCCTCAAAAAGACTTTCTCCCACCCACAGCATTCCTTGGTTGCCCATAGCTTTTTGTGTAGGGTCAAAGATATATGGTCTTTCTCACCAAATTCTTTATTATGTCTGTTGTCCTTATTCAACTCAAGTTGTCATGTTGGTGAGACTCTATGGGTGTAGTTTCCAACATTCCTAGGAAACACAATCTCAAAACAAACTCCCTGTTGCTCTAGCTTTTACAGTCTTTCAACACCCAATTCCAAAATAAACCCTAAGCCTTAAAAAAAAGTATTCTGTCAGGACATATGCAAACATGAATAATTTGACCCCTTCCTTTCCTATTTGTATTCTGTTTATTTTTCTTGTCTCATTGCTATAGCTAAAACTTAAACACCATATTAAATGAGAACAAGAGTCAGGTACCCTTGTCTCATTCCTAATTTTAGAGGAAGTGTTTTCAATTTCCCCTCTTTCATATAATATTGGCTATGATTTTTGCATAGCATTTATCATGTTGAGGTATGTTTTTTCTATTGATACTTTCCTCATGGCTTTTTATATCATGCAGCAATACTAAAGTGCATCAAATGTCTTTAACATAAAACACTCAAGGATAAGTCTAACCAAAGAGATGAAAAACCATTACAATAAAAGCATTAAAACACTGAGGAAAGAAATTGAAGAAGGTACTAGGCAATGGAAAGATCTCTTATGTTCATGGAGTGGCAGAATTACTATTGTGAAAATGGTTAAATTACCAAACGTGGTCTCCAGATTCAATATAGTCCTCATCAAAATTCTAATTATATTTTCATAGATATATAAAATCAATCCTAACATTTACATGGAAGCACAAAAGACTCTCAGTAGTTCAAGCAGTCCTAAGAGAACCAAGGCTGAGGTATCAGAATACCCAATCTCAAATTACATGACAGTTCACAGTAACAAAAATACTGTGGTACTAGTACAGAACCAGCTATGTAGACCCATAGAATAAAGGAACCAAGAGTAAACGTGACACCTACAGCGACTTAATGTTTGATAAAGGTATCAGAAATACACATTGGATAAATGTTAGCTACTGTAACAAATAGTTCTGGGGAAAATGACATCCACAAAGAGAAGAACGTGATTCCATATCTTTCAATCTGGACAAACATCAGTTCAAAAACAGACCTAGGGCCTGAATGTCAGACTAGAAAATTAAAAACATAGGGAAAACATTAAGATAGAGGATTAGGTGATGATTTTCTGAAAAAAGAACTGCAATGGTACAGGGAATAGTCCCAAAAACTGACAAAATGGATTGCATAAAATTGAAAAGTCTCTGCGGGGACTGCTAGGCTCGGAGACAGACAGGCATAATATTTCTTGGGTCTCAGGCGGCTTGTGTGTACGCTGCTCCCAAGAGCTGGGCAGATCTGCAGTAACCAGCGTGCCAGCTCTGCTGTGGGACTTCTGCATGGCAGAGGGACCCCGCACTGGGCGGGAGCCTACCAGCTTCCCTTTCGCGACCTCTGTTCCGGTAGACTGCACTGAAGAGACAGGTACCCAGGTTCTCCCCAATATAATATCGCTTGGGACACGGCCTGTTGGGGTTTCCACCTGCTCCCAAGAACAGGACAGCGCTATGGTCATCTGGGTGCCAGATCTGCTGTAGGCCATCACCTCTGCAGGGTGACAAGCGCCACCAAGAGTGTGCAGAGTGCACTTCGCCATCTTTGCTCCAGTGGCCTGGAAGTTGGGACTACCAGGCTCGGAGACAGACAGGCATAATATCGCTTGGGTCTGGGGCTGCTTGTGTGTACGCGGCTACCAAGAGCTGGGCAGATCTGCAGTAACCAGCGTGCCAGTTCTGCTGTGGGACTTCTGCCTGGCAGAGGGACGCCCCCTCCTCACTCACTCTAGGAGAGATCACACACTCCTGCACAGGGCAGGAGCCTACCAGACTCCCTTTGGCGACCTCTGCTCCAGGAATCCACTACGCTGAGCCTTTGGATGTGCAAGGACTCCCCAATATAACATCACTTGGGGCAAGGCACATCAGGGCTCCAAAGTCACTCAGAAGCAGGGCAGGCCCCAGAAATCTGTGCCAGGGGAATCCTGGTGATCTGGGGGGGCGGGGCAGAAACAGCTTTGCAGGCTCACAGGAGGTCCAACCAACAGCCAGTGACAGCAGGACCAACTAATATCAGAGGTAACCAGATGGCAAAAGGCAAACGTAGGAATGTAACTAACAGAAATCAAAGAAATATGGCACCATCCGAACCCAACTCTCCAACAGCAGCAAGTCCTGGATACCCCACCACACCCAAAAGACAAGATCTGGATTTAAAATCATTTCTCATGATGCTATTAGAGGATCACAAGAAGGACACAAATAAATCTAATAAAGAATTACAGGAGACCATGGATCAACGGTTAGAAACCCTTACAAAGGAAACACAAAAATCGCTTAGAGAAATGCAAGAGAACATGGATCAAAAGATGGAAGCCCACAAGGAGACAACACAAAAATCGCTTAACGGGATGAATCAATGGGTAGATGCACTCACAAAGGAATCACAAAAATTGCATAAAGAAATGTAGAAGAATATGGGTCAACAGACGGATGCCCATAAGGAGGCAACACAAAAATTGCTTAAAGAAATGAATCAACGGTTAGATGCCCTTACAAAGGAAACACGAGAACTGCTTAAAGAAATGCAGGAGACAATGGATCAACAGATGGAATCCCATGAGGAGGAAACACAAAAATCGCTCAGAGAAATGCAGGAGAACGTGGGTCAACAGGCAGAAATCCTGAAAGAGGTAATGCAAAAATACCTTAAAGAAATACAGGAAAATACAAACAAACAAGTGAAGGATCTCAGCAAATCCTTCCAGGAACTAAAAAAGGAAGTAGAAACAACTAAGAAATCACAAAGGGAGACAACTTTGGAGATAGAAAACCTTGGGAAGAAATCAGGAGTCATAGATGCAAATATCAACAATAGAATACAAGAGATGGAAGAAAGAATCTCAGGTGCTGAAGATTCCATAGAAAGCATTGACTCAACAATCAAAGAAAATGCAAAATGCAAAAAACGTGTAACCCAAAACATCCAGGAAATCCAGGACACAATGAGAAGACCAAACCTAAGGATTATAGGTATAGATGAGAGTGAAGATTTGCAACTTAAAGGGCCAGTAAACATCTTCAACAAAATTATGGAGGAAAACTTCCCTAACCTAAAGAGAGAGATGCCGATGAACTTACAAGAAGCCTACAGAACTCCAAACAGACTGGACCAGAACAGAAATACCTCCTGTCACATAATAATCAAAACACCGAATGTTCTAAACAAAGAAAGAATATTAAAAGCAGTAAGAGAAAAGGGCCAAGTAACATACAAAGGAAGACCTATCTGAATCACATCAGACTTCTCACCAGAGACCATGAAAGTCAGAAGATTCTGGGCAGATCTCATGCAGACACTAAGAGAGCACAAATGCCAGCCTAGACTACTATACCCAGCAACACTCTCAATCACCATAGATGGAGAGACCAAGATATTCCATGATAAAAACAAATTTTCACAATATCTTTCCACAAATCCAGCCCTGCAACGGATTATAAGTGGAAACCACCAATACAGGGAGAGAAACAACACCCTGGAAAAAATGAGATAATAACCTTCTTGAATCAAATCCAAAAGTAGATAACCACTCAAACATAAAGATAGCGTCAAGAATGGCAGGTGGCAATAATCACTATGCCTTAATCTCTCTTAATATCAATGGTCTCAATTCCCCAATTAAAAGACATAGACTAGCAGACTGGATACGTAAACAGGAACCAGCATTTTGCTGCATGCAGGAAACGCACCTTAGTGTCAAAGAAAAACACTACCTCAGAGTAAAAGGCTGGAAAACAATTTTACAAGCAAATGGCCCCAAGAAACAAGGTGGAGTAGCCATCCTAATATCAGATAAAATTGACTTTCAACCTAAAGTCATCAAAAAAGACACAGAAGGACACTACATACTGATCAAGGGAAAAATCCACCATCAAGAACTCTCAATTCTGAATATCTATGCTCCAAATGCAAGGGTACCCTCATTCGTAAAAGAAACTTTACTAAAGCTCAAAGCACACATCGCACCTCACACAATAATATTGGGTGACTTCAACACCCCGCTCTCTGAAATGGATCGTTCAGGAAAGCAGAAACTAAACAGGGACACAGTGAATCTAATTGAAGCCTTGGACCAAATGGAAATAATAGATATATATAGAACATTTCATCCTAGAGCTAAAGAATACACTTTCTTCTCAGCACATCATGGTACCTTCTCCAAAACTGACCATATAATTGGTCACAAATCAGACCTCAACAGATATAAGAAGATAGAACTAATCCCATGCCTCCTATCAG
Organism: Tokudaia tokunoshimensis; assembly: GCA_036184795.1. Classification (NCBI taxonomy): domain Eukaryota; kingdom Metazoa; phylum Chordata; class Mammalia; order Rodentia; family Muridae; genus Tokudaia; species Tokudaia tokunoshimensis. Next base: position 34,286,161 of record BTHU01000009.1, on the reverse strand, counting down.
ATCACTATGGAATAAGGGTGGTCTTCAATGGCAACAAAAACAAAAGAAAACCCAAGTACACATGGAGGCTGAACAATGCTCTACTCAATGATAACTTGGTCAAGATGGAAATAAAAGAAAGAAATCAAAGACTTTTTGAAAATTAATGAAAATGAAGGCACAACATACCCTATTTTATGGGACACAATGAAAGCAGTGCTAAGAGGAAAATTCATAGCCCTGAGTGCCGCCAAAAAGAAACGGGACACAGCATACACTAACAGCTTAATGGCACACCTGAAAGCCCTGGAACAAAAAGAAGCAAATACACCAAAGAGGAGTAGAAGGCAGGAAATCATCAAACTCAGGGCTGAAATCAATCAAGTAGAAACAAATAAAACCATACAAAGAATCAACAAAACGAGGAGTTGGTTCTTTGAGAAAATCAACAAGATAGATAAGCCCTTAGCCAGACTAACCAGAGGGCACAGAGATAGTCTCCAAATTAATAAAATCAGAAATGAAAAGGGAGAGATAACAACAGAAACTGAGGAAATTCAAAAAATCAACAGATCCTACTACAAAAACCTGTATTCAACACAACTAGAAAATCTTGAGGAAATGGACAATTTCCTTGACTGATACCAAATACCAAAATTAAATCAGGAACAAATAGACCATCTAAACCGTCCTATAACCCCTGAAGAAATAGAAGTTGTCATTGGAAGTCTTCCAACCAAAAAAAGCACAGGTCCAGATGGTTTTAGTGCAGAACTCTATCAGAACTTCAAAGAAGACCTAACACCAATACTCTTCAAACTGTTCCACAAAATAGAAACAGAAGGAACAGTACCCAACTCGTTCTATGAAGCCACAATTACACTAATACCAAAATCACACAAAGATCCGACAAAGAAAGAGAATCTCAGGCCAATCTCTCTTATGAATATCGATGCAAAAATACTCAATAAAATTCTTGCCAACCGAATCCAAGAACACACCAAAACGATCATTCACCACGATCATGTAGGCTTCATCCCAAGGATGCAGGGATGGTTCAATATAAGGAAATCCATCAATGTAATCCACTATATAAACAATCTCAAAGAAAAAAACCACATGGTCATCTCATTAGATGCTGAGAAAGCATTTGACAAAATTCAGCATCCTTTCATGCTAAAGGTCTTGGAAAGATCAGGGATTCGAGGCCCATATCTAAACATAGTAAAAGCAATTTACAGCAAACCGGTAGCCAGCATCAATCTAAATGGAGAGAAACTTGAAGCAATCCCTCTAAAATCAGGAACTAGACAAGGTTGACTTCTCTCTCCATATCTTTTCAATATAGTACTTGAAGTTCTAGCTAGAGCAATTAGACAACAAAAAGAAGTCAAAGGGATACAAATTGGAAAGGAAGAAGTCAAACTATCACTATTTGCACATGATATGATAGTGTATTTAAGCGACCCAAAGAACTCCACCAGAGAACTCCTACAGCTGATAAACGACTTCAGCAATGTGGCCGGATATAAAATCAACTCAAGCAAGTCAGTAGCCTTCCTATACTCAAAGGATAAGCAGGCTGAGAAAGAAGTAAGAGAAATAATACCCTTCACGATAGCCACAAACCATATTAAGTATCTTGGCGTGACTCTAACCAAACAAGTGAAAGATCTGTATGACAAGAACTTCAAGTCTCTGAAGAAAGAAATTGAAGAAGACCTCAGAAGATGGAAAAATCTGCCATGCTCATGGATTGGCAGGATTAATATAGTAAAAATGAGCATCTTACCAAATGTAATATACAGATTCAATGCAATCCCCATCAAAATCCCAACTCAATTCTTCATAGAGTTAGAAAGAGCAATTTAAAAATTCATCTGGAATAACTGAAAACCCAGAATAGCTAAAACTATTCTCAAGAGTAAAAGAACCTCTGGGGGAATCAGTATCCTGGACTACAGAGCAATAGTGTTAAAAACTGCATGGTATTGGTACAATGACAGGCATGTAGATCAATGGAACAGAATTGAAGACCCAGAAATGAATCCACACTCCTATGGTCACTTGATCTTTGACAAAGGAGCTAAAACCATCCAGTGGAAAAAAGATAGCCTTTTCAACAAATGGTGCTGGCTCAACTGGAGGTCAACATGCAGAGAATGCAAATTGATCCATTCTTATCTCCTTGCACTAAGCTTAGTTCCAAGTGGATCAAGGACCTCCACATAAAACCAGACACACTGAAACTAATAGAAAGGAAACTAGGGAAGAACCTTGAACATATGGGCACAGGGAAGAATTTCCTGAACAGAACTCCAATAGCTTATGCTCTAAGATCAAGAATAGACAAATGGGACCTCATTAAATTACAAAGTTTTTGCAAGGCAAAAAAACACTGTCAAAAAGGCTAAGCGGCAACCAACTAGATGGGAAATGATCTTTACCAACTCTACATCCGACAGAGGGCTAATATCCAAGATATACAAAGAACTCAAGAAGTTAAACTCCAGAGAGACAAGTAACCCTATTAAAAAATGGGGTACAGAGCTAAACAAAGAGTTCTCACCTGAACAATATCTAATGGCTGAGAAGCACCTAAAGAGATGTTCATCATCCTTAGTCATTAGGGAAATGCAAATCAAAACAATCCTGAGATTCCATCTCACACCAGTCAGAATGGCTAAGATCAAAAACACAGGAGACAGCAGTTGTTGGCGAGGATGTGGAGAAAGAGGAACACTCCTCCACTGCTGGTGGAATTGCAAGCTGGTACAACCACTCTGGAAAGCAGTCTGGCGGTTCCTCAGAAAACTGGGCATGACACTCCCGGAGGATCTGGCTATACCACTCCTGGGCATATACCCAGAGGCTTTACCTGCATGCAATAAGGGCACATGCTCCACTATGTTCATGGCAGCCTTATTTATAATAGCCAGAAGGTGGAAAGAACCCAGATGTCCCTCAACGGAGGAATGGATTCAGAAGATGTGGTATATCTACACAATGGAATACTACTCTGCAATTAAAAACAATGAATTCACGAAATTCCTAGGCAAATGGTCAGAGCTTGAAAATATCATCCTTAGTGAGGTAACCAATCACAAAAGAACACACATGGTATGCAGTCACTGATAAGGGGATATGAACCCAGAATCTCGGAATACCCTAGACACAATTCGCATATCAATAGATTTCTAAGAAGATGGAAGGAGAGACCCCTGGTCCTGGAAGACTGTATGTAGGGGAATGCCAGGACAGAGAAACGAGAGGGGGTTGAATGGGGAAAAGAGGGAGGGAAGGGGGCTTATGGGACTTTCAGTGAGGGAGGAAACGGGAAACGGGAAATGATTTGGAATGTAAATAAAAAAAACTTGGAAAATAAATAAATAAATAAATAAATAAATAAATAAAAAAAAAGAAAAGTCTCTGCATGTCCAGGGAAGCAATCAGCAGTTGACGGCACAGCCTAGAGAAAGAAAACCATGGCCAGCTATGCATCTAATAGGGGTTTAAAATTTGGAATCTATAGATAAATGGGCAAAGAAATTGAGTGGATTATTCTAAAAAGAGGAAATACAAATGGACAATAAATATTTGAAGAAGACTTTGAATATTCTTTTAGCATAGAATTGAATTTATTTAGGACATGGGGAGGGGAGTTAAGAGAGTAATAGAGGCAGAGAGAAGGAGAGAGTAGAGAAGTAGAGGATGGCCATTACCACGTGGAGAGAGGGGGCAAGGAATGGGGAGAGAGGGGGAGCAAGGGGGCAAGAGAGTAAGAGAACAAGAGCACAAGAGGATAAGCAACTTTGAATATTCTTAGTCACCAGGAAAATGCAGTCTAAAATTTCATTGAAGTTCTCTTTCCTCCCGGTCAGAATGACCACTACAACAAAATTCACTTGAACAAATCAAAGGCTGGGGAGAACGTGGGTAAAGAGGATCCATCAATCATGAGGATCTATTACCACTGCCATGCTATTGCAAACTGGTGTACCTATGATGTAAATCTTTATGTAGGTTCCTCAAAACTGAAAAACATAGCTGCCAGAGGACCTGACCATCCCATTCTTGGACATATACCCAAATGGCTCTAAGTCTTCATGTCATAGATATTAGACCTCCATGGTGATTGCAGCTATTCACAATAGCTAGGACATGGAATCAACCTATGTGTCTGTCAACAACTGAATGATTAAAGAACTCATGGATTTACAAAATGGAACTTCATTCAGCAATAAAGAATGAAATCCTATAATTTTCAGGAAAATGGATAGAACTGGACTCCATCATGTTAAATGAAGTAACCTTGAAGATGATTATTTTCTCTTACAGAGTAATCTAGATTTAAACAGTTCCATATCTATAGCTTAAGAAAGTACAAATGGGCCATGAAAGTGGGAAGACTAATTTGAAAGAGAAGTAATAGGGATGTGGAGAAAGCTGCCTTTCACAAGTGGAGAGTATACATACATTTAACATGGAAGCAGAAGGAGGGCTCTTTGGGGGTGAGAAAGGCCATCCATGTAGAGGGTTGGATGAAGAGAAGCACAGGATGAATGTGAACAAAGTACAGTGATAAACGTTTATTAAATGTTATAATGAAACCCAATAAAAACAGTAAAACATGTTCCCATGTGGCATTGACTTACCTTGTTATATGGAAATAATTTGTACAACAAGGTTTTCTAGACTCCCTACCTATAGTATTGGTATCATTGGGAATAAGCTAGAAATACAAATTCTAGGGCTTTAGGCCTGACCTATTGAGTTGGACCCATTGGGTTCAGTGATTTGTATTTCAGCAAACCCTCTCACTAACTCTGATGCCCTCTCTAGCTGTATCACTTGATGGCACAGTAAATGTAATGTATAAGTGGAGTGGTTTACTCTACATAAACTTATGTGGGTAAATATATCTGATTTTTGTTGTTCATGGATACCTTATTGGTAGCATTTTAAAAGTAAAATTGACTTTAATATTCACATGTTTAGAGCCATCAGGTCACGTTTCTTATAACAAAGACAAGCAACAAAGACTGCCCATTCTTTGATCTAAACCTGTGCTGTATTTGTGTGTGTGTGTGTGTGTGTGTGTGTGTTTAATGATAGAATTGAAGATTTATGTGGAAAATATTTTTGATAAAATTGTAGAAAAATGTAGAAAAACATGCTCAAATTGAAGATTATCATGGAAAATGTTATATAGATATAATAATGGTCAGCATAAAAGTATTCCTAAGTTGATTGAAAGTGGAATTATAAACATTTTCTGATAAAGTTGAAGATTCACATGGAAAATATTTCTGATAAAATTGAAGAAATATATAGAACAACATGTTAAAATTGAAGATTATCATGGAAAATTATACAGATAAAATGGTAGGCATAAAAATAATTCTAAGTTGATTGAAAGTGGAATTATAAACATTTTCAGGTAAAATTGAAGGTTTACATGGAAAATTTTCTGATAAAATTCAAGAAATATATAGACAAACACATTAAAATTGACTATATCATGGAAAATTATACAGATAAAATGGTAGATATAAAAAAACTTTTCTAAATTAATTGAAGGTGGAATTAAAGACGTTTTGTGATAAAATCAGAGATTTACATTGAAAACACTTCTGATAAAACAGAAGAAATATATAGAAAAACATGTTAAAATTGAAGATTATCATGAAAAATAATGCAGATAAAATGGTAGACTTAAAAAATTTACTAAATTAGTTGAAAGAGGATTTACAAATATTTTCTGATAAAATTGAATATTTACATGAAAAGTATTTCTGTTAGTCTATGTCTTTTTATTGGAAAATTGAGTCCATTGATGTTAAGAGATATTAAGGAATAGTGATTGCTGCTTATTATTTTTGATGTTATTTTTATGCTCGTGTGAATATCTTCTTTTGGGTTTGTTGGAAGAAGATTATTTTCTTGCTTTTTCTAGGGTGTAGTTTCTCTCCTTGTGTTGGCATTTTCCATCTATTATCCTTTGTAGGGCTGGATTTATAGACAGATATTGTGTAAATTTGCTTTTATCATGGAATATCTTGTTTTTTTCATCTATGGTATTGAGAGTTTTGTTGGGTATAGTAGTCTGGGCTGGCATTTGTGTTCTCTTAGTGTCTGCATGAGATCTGCCCAGGATCTTATAGCTTTCATATTCTCTGGTGTAATTATGATATGTCTGCCTTTATAAGTTACTTGCCCTTTTTCCCTTACTGCTTTTAATATTCTTTCTTTGTTTAGTGCATTTGGTGTTTTGATTATTATGTGCCAGGAGGACTTTCTGGTCTGGTCCAGTCTGTTTGGAGTTCTGAAGGCTTCTTGTATATTTATGGGCATCTCTTTCTTTAAGTTAGGGAACTTTTCTTCTATAATTTTGTCGAAGATATTTACTGGACCTTTAAGTTGTAAATCTTTGCTCTCTTCTATACCTGTAATCCTTAGGTTTGGTCTTCTCATTGTGTCCTGGATTTCTTGGATGTTTTGGGTTACAAGCTTTATGCATTTTGCATTTTCTTTGACTGCTGAGTCAATGTTTTCTATGGTATCTTCAGCCCCTGAGATTCTTTCTTCTATCTCTTATATTCTGCTGGTGACTTTATGACTCCTGACTTCTTTCCAAGGTTTTTTTTTTTTTTATCTCCAGAGAAGTCTTACTTTGTGATTTCTTTATGGTTTTCTACTTCCACTTTTAGATTCTGGATGGTTTTGTTCAGTTCCTTCACTTGAGTGTTTGTGTTTTCTTGTAATTCTTTAAGGGATTTTTTGTGTTTCTCCTCTTAGGGCTTCTGCCGGTTGATCTATGATCTCCTGTATTTCTTTAGGGATTTTTGTGTTTCCTCTTTAAGGGCTTTTACCTTTTGACCGCTGTTCTCCTGTATTTCTTTAAGGAAGTTATTTAAATCGTTCTTGAAGCTCTCTATCAGCATCATGAGATACAATTTTAAATCCAACTCTTGCTTTTCTGGCATGTTGCTGTATCCGGGACTTGCTGTGGTGCTGGGAGGACTGGGTTCAGATGTTGCCAAGTAGCCTTGGTTTCTGTTGGTAGGGGTCTTATGCTTGCCTTTCGCCATCTAGTTATCTTTGGTGCTATTTGGTCTTGCTGTCTCTGGCTGGAGCTTGTCCCTCCTATGGGACTGTAAGCCTGTTTCCGTACTCCTGGGAGACCAACTGTCTTCTGTCAGGGTCTGTGCACAGAAGGTTGTTGAGCTGCCTGGTTCCCTGCTGCAAATGGCTGCCGGAAGGGAAGACTTTTGTCCCAGCTGCTCCACTGATCATATGCCCTGCGCACTCCTAGCTGTTCCCCTTCAGAGAGAAGGTGGAGCTTAGGTTTTCACTCTGAGCTCAGAAGTGAAAAGTGAAAGTGCTGCTGGGAGATCACTCTCTCCTGGCAGACTGTGCACAGAAGGCTCTGGAGCTGCCCAGCTCTCCAGTGCAAATGGTGGCGGGAGGACTCTTGTGCTGTGTTTTGTCACCCTGTATAAGATGGAGTTGCTGGACAGAGAACTAAACAGTCTCAATGAATCTCCAGATGCCCAGCTGGATAACTCAGAGATCGGAGCTGTTTGCGTCTTCAGTGGTTTTTGGTTGCCTCAGTGTCTCTAACATTTCGGGTTTTCCCTCTTCCTGGACAAAAAAGTCAGGCTTATCATCTTTTTAAAAACTGAGTTCTAGGGTTCAGCTGTGTTTTAGTACATAGAGGACTTCTTTCCTTTTCAGGCTCGATAGTATTCCATTAACATAGGCATACTACGTCTTGTTTATCCATCTGTCCTTAGATAGACATATGGATTTCTTCAACCCTTGACTGCTGTGAATGTTGCCACTGTAAACATGGTATTATAAATATCTCGTTAAAAATCTCTCAGGGGCTAGAGAGATGGCTCAGCATTTAAGAGCTCTTACTGTTCTCACAGAGGATCTGGATTTTGTTCTTAATCCACAAAGCTGCCGAGCAGTGGTGAAGTATGCACTTGGGAGGAGGCAGAGGCAGGCAGATTTCTGGGTTTGAGGCCAGCCTGATCTACAGAGTGAGTTCCAGGACAGGCAATGTTATATACAGAAAAACCATGTCTTGAAAAACAAACAAACAAACAAACAAAAAAGAAAAAGAAAAAGAAAAAAAGAAACCCACATGGCCTTTCACGTCTACCTGTAACTTCAGTTCCAAGGGATTTGATACTCTCTTCAGGCACTCCTGGGTACCAGGTACACATATGGTCCACATACATGCATGCAGACAAAGCAGTTATATACATAAAGTAGAATAGGTAAATATTTTTTAAAATTCTCATTAGTATAGGAAAATGTGGACATCTAGGTCATGGTAATTCTCTTTTTAATTTTTGAAAAGCTTTCTCATTGCTGTCCATAGCAATTGCAGCATCTTACAGCCCACTCACAGTGCAAATAGGCTTCCACGTTCCCCTCAGACTCAGCAGCGCTGATCATGCTCTGTGTTTTGGGAAGTAGCCATCCTAATAGTTTGGGGTGAGTTTTCATCTTCGGTTTGATTTGCATTTTGTAGTAACCAATGAGGCCAAGCATTTTTCCACGTGCCTGTAGGCTATTGTGAAGCAACTTTGCAAAACTGTGTATTCAGGTCTGCTTCTTATTTATTCATTCATTCAGTTCTCACACAAGTATTTGTTGTGTGTTGAGCACATCTCCTCCATCCCTCCTCCTACACTTTCCTCTCCTGTCATCTTTCTTTAGTCTCCTAAAGAGTTTACATCTATATACTTCACATACACATACATGACCTGTGTCATGTATATATTTATATACCTGTGTTTAATCTAGGTGCCAGAAATGAGAGAAAACATTTGATAGTTTTTGTTTCTGAGAGTAGATTAATTCACTTAATATGATTATCTCCAATTTCATTCATTTTTTTCTTGAAAATGATATAAATGTATTCTTCTTTATGGCTGGTAACAATTCAACTGTGTAAGTATATCACATTTTCTTCATCTCTTCTGTTGTCTACTTTTGAACCAGGATATTCGTGTGTGTGTGTGTGTGTGTGTGTGTGTGTGTGTGTGTATGTGTGTGTGTGTGTGTGTGCTAGAGAAGTTTCATGCATTCTAGCTATTAGCCTATGATGGAATATGTCAATATATTTTGCTTAATCTGAGAATATCTTTTCACTCTGTGTTTTTTTATGCACAAACTTCTCATATTTGTTACAGTTCCATTTGTCTGTCTTTGCTTTCATTGGCTGCACTTTGGGTGTTATATCTAAGAAGCCATTGCCAAATTCAACGTCATGATGCCTTTCCCCATGTTTTTGTCTGAATGCTCATGGAGTTTGAAGGAGTGAAATTATCACTCTGTGCAACATTAATTCTTTTAAAATTTTATGTGTGTAGGTGCATTGCTTACATGTATGTTTGTGTACCAAGTATGTGCCTGGTGTCTCTGGATGCCAGACGAGAATGGTTGATCTCTCAATTATGGAAATTATAGAAGGCTGTGAGCCACCATGACAGTGCTAGGAATGGAATCCAAGTTCTTTGGAAGAGCAGCTCTTAACCACTGAGCTATCTCTTCAGACCCACCCTGTAACTTTTTTCTTTGTGTATGTGTTTAGTTGTAATACTAAGCTATAGACAAAATAAAATAAATCATCAATTTGAGGCAATAGTCTAAAGAAGGACATTTCCTTAAAATTGTCTCTCTATTGTGAGATGTTAGAACAATAATGAACCATTTCAGGTTCCATATGCAATATAACAAATTCATAGTCTTTTAAAAGATAACATACAATACATTGATACAAATCTTTAAAAAAAATCAGAGATAAAATTTTGAGCTGTGTGTTTTGAACATGGAAGACAGGCTTTACTTTCTCTTAAAGTATAAAACATCTGCAATTTATAAAATGTTTGGCTTTGAAGCTTTCTGTTTCATTCTGGTCAAGTTACAATTACTAAATTTTTGTGTTTGGAATAGGGTGCAATTGAAAAGATACAATCAGCAAGCCCAGTATTAGCAATTTCCTGGGGAAACCATTGGATATTTGGTAATGAAGAGATGGTATTTCAAAGTTTAACATTAAGCTATAATTCTGGAAAAAAACCAGACACACCTCCAATTGAAGAACTTCAGATTGAACAAATATGGCCTTATACTCCTTCTCTCTTGAGACAAAATGTTGGTCCAAGACCAAAAGAATTTCTTTGTGATATACGATTTCAGAATCAAATTTAATGTAGGTAATTTAATTCTGAAAATATGCTGGAATGAGACAGCAGTGATTTTCTAAAATGGGTTTCCAATTCCGTGAAATCTGCCTAAAATAAATAGCTAAGCATTTCTTATCCCCCAAACACAGACACTGAAGAGTAACTCCCATTGATTGTTGGAAATAGTGGCTCTTTAGAAAATTGCCAACACGACAAAAATAAAGTTTGGGAGAATGATTTAAGCTGAATGATAGTGTCTTATTCAGTGTTCTACTGTTATGAAGAGACACCATGACCATGGCAACTCATAAAGGAGACATTTAATTGGGGCTGGTTATAGTTCAGAGGTTTAGTCCATTGTCATCATGGCAGGAAGCATGGCAATGTGGTGCTGGAGAAGCTGGGAGTTCTACATCCAGATCCACAGGCAGCAGAGAGGAAAGGGGTTAGTGTTGGGAGGCTAGACAGCCTGACTTGGGCTTCTGACCCAAGGCCCACACCCAGTGACACACTTCCTTGAACAAGGCCACACCTACTCCAACAAGGCCATACTTTCTAGTCCCTGTCAGTCAGCCCCACTCCCTAAAAACCAAGCATTCAAACATGTAGGTCTATAGGGGCCATTCCTAGTCAAACAACTGCATAAAGGGAACAATAGGATGCAAGAGTAGTGCTTAGTGATTTAATATCACAGACATGAATAGTCCTCAGCATGTCACAGTATAATTTGTATACTGTTTTTTAAAGTAAACTTGTGAGGATGGAAGTTGAACATTTTTGCAATTAGCTGGCACCAGAAGAAGGGCTGAGCAGACAGATAATGATCACCCAACTCACAAGGGAGTTCCATCAATGGTGAATGCTAGCTGCAGTTTTCCAAATAAAATTACACTCTACAGATCAATTTAAATAATCAATCTATATAATTTAAATGTTTACTAGTACAAAGCACTATTCTAGGTGCTGGGAATTTATCTATGCAAAATAAAAAATGCACATTCTTTGATTTATATAGGTGTAAAGACAGAGGGAGAGAGGGAGACAAAAGATAGGTATGGTGGCTTAATATAAAGCAGCAAAGGGGCTTGCTGCCTTAGAGATAATAGTCTCAGAAGGGCTCAAAGAGGAGACATTTGAACAAAAGCCTGATGGAAAGAAGACAGCAAGCCCTGAATAGCTGAAGGTGGCAGCTCTGGCCTAGAACAGGGATGCAAGGAGGGAGCTTTGTGGAACAGCCAGGAAGTGTGTGTGTGGAGTGAGAGCGAGAGCAAGAATGAGAAACAGAAGTTAGAGAGAGACACACAGAGACACACAGAGACAGAGATAGAAAGAGACACAGAGACAGAGAGAAACCTAGACAGAGAGACAAATAGAGACCCACAGACAGAGAGACACAGAGAGAGACAGAGATAGAGAGAGATAGAGCAGAGATGGAAAGACACAGAACAGAGACATAGACAGAGAAAGAAAGAAAGAGACACACAGACACAGAGAGAGAAACACACACAGAGACAGAGTCACACACAGAAAGAGACAGAGATAGACACATACACCACACACACACACACCACATATACTCACACATACACACACACAGAGAGAGAGAGAGAGAGAGAGAGAGAGAGAGAGAGAGAGAGAGAGAGAGAGAGAGAGAGAACAAGCACATGCACAACCAGGTCCCAAGTGGAACCATTTATTCTGACTGGTAAAATGCCAGGACAAGTTGACTTAATAATCAGATTTAGTATCTGGGGTAGAGAAGAAAAAAGCTGGCCTTAGATTCTCCTCTGAGATTGTATTTTCTTTTTTCTTTTTTTTTTAATTTTATTTTCTAAGTTTTTTTTTTAATTTACATTCAAAATCATTTCCCCTTTCCCGTTTCCTCCCTCCCCGAAAGTCCCTTAAGCCCCCTTCCCTCCATCTTTTCCCTATTCAACCCCCTCTCGCTTCTGTGTCCTGGCATTCCCCTACATCCAGTCTTTCCAGAACCAGGGGTCTCTCCTTCTATCTTCTTGGAAATCTATTGATATGTGAATTGTGTCTAGGGTATTGCGAGATTCTGGATTAATATCCCCTTATCAGTGACTGCATACCATGTGTGTTCTTTTGTGATTGGGTTACCTCACTAAGGATGATATTTTCAAGTTCTGGCCATTTGCCTAGGAATTTCGTGAATTCATTGTTTTTAATTGCAGAGTAGTATTCCATTGTGTAAATATACCACATTTTCTGAATCCATTCCTCCATTGAGGGACATGTGGGTTCTTTCCAGCTTCTGGCTATTATAAGTAAGGCTCCTATAAACATAGAGGAGCATGTGTCCTTATTGCATGCAGGTAGAGCCTCTGGGTATATGCCCAGGAGTGGTATAACAGGATCCTCCGGGAGTGTCATGCCCAGTTTTCTGAGGAACCGCCAGACTGCTTTCCAGAGTGGTTGTACCAGCTTGCAATCCCACCAGCAGTGGAGGAGTGTTCCTCTTTTTCCACATCCTCGCCAACAACTGCTGTCTCCTGTGTTTTTGATCTTAGCCATTCTGACTGGTGTGAGATGGAATCTCAGGGTTGTTTTGATTTGCATTTCCCTAATGACTAAGGATGATGAACATCTCTTTAGGTGCTTCTCAGTCATTAGATATTCTTCAGGTGAGAACTCTTTGTTTAGCTGTGTACCCCATTTTTTAATAGGGTTACTTGCCTCTCTGGAGTTTAACTTCTTGAGTTCTTTGTATATATTGGATATTAGCCCTCTGTCAGATGTAGGGTTGGTAAAGATCATTTCCCATTTAGTTGGTTGCCGCTTAGTCTTTTTGACAGTGTTTTTTGCCTTGCAAAAACTTTGTAATTTAATGAGGTCCCATTTGTCAATTCTTGATCTTAGAGCATAAGCTTTTAGAGTTCTATTCAGGAAATTCTCCCCTGTGCCCATATGTTCAAGGTTCTTTCCTAGTTTCCTTTCTATTGGTTTCAGTGTGTCTGGTTTTATGTGGGGGTCCTTGATCCACTTAGAATTGAGCTTAGTGCAAGGAGATAAGAATGGTTCAATTTGCATTCTTCTGCATGTTGACCTCCAGTTGAGCCAGCACCATTTGTTGAAAAGGCTATCTTTTTTCCACTGGATGGTTTTAGCTCCTTTGTCAAAGATCAAGTTACCATAGGAGTGTGGATTCATTTCTGGGTCTTCAATTCTGTTCATTAATCTACATGCCTGTCACTGTACCAATACCATGAGGTTTTTAACACTATTGCTCTGTAGTACAGCTTGAGGTCCGGGATATTGATTCCCCAAGAAATTCTTTTACTCTTGCGAATAGTTTTAGCTATCCTGGGTTTTCTGTTATTCCAGATGAATTTTTAAATTGCTCTTTCTAACTCTATGAAGAATTGAGTTGGGATTTTGATGGGGATTGCATTGAAACTGTATATTGCTTTTGGCAAGATGGTCATTTTTACTATATTAATCCTGCCAATCCATGAGCATGGCAGATTTTTCCATCTTCTGAGGTCTTCTTCAATTTCTTTCTTCAGAGACTTGAAGTACTTGTCATACAGATCTTTCACTTGTTTGGTTAGAGTCACACCAAGATACGTTATATTGTTTGTGGCTATCGTGAAGGGTATCATTTCTTTTATTTCTTTCTCAGCTTGCTTATCCTTTGAGTGTAGGAAGGCTACTGACTTGCTTGAGTTGATTTTATATCCGGCCACTTGGCTGAAGTTGTTTATCAGCTGTAGGAGTTCTCTGGTGGAGTTCTTTGGGTCACTTAAGTATACTATCATATCATCTGCAAATAGTGATAGTTTGACTTCTTCCTTTCCAATTTTTTCCAGGGTGTTGTTTCTCTCCTTGTATTGGTGGTTTCCTCCTATTATCCTTTGCAGGGCTGGGTTTGTGGAAAGATATTGTGAAACTTTGGTTTTATCATGGAATATCTTGGTCTCTCCATCTATGGTGATTGAGAGTTTTGCTGGGTATAGTAGTCTAGGCTGGCATTTGTGCTTTCTTAGTGTCTGCATGAGATCTGCCCAGGATCTTCTGGCTTTCATAGTCTCTGGTGAGAAGTTTGATGTGATTCGGATAGGTCCTCCTTTGTATGCTACTTGGCCTTTTTCTCTTACTGCTTTTAATATTCTTTCTTTGTTTAGTACATTTGATGTTTTGATTATTATGTGACAGGAGGTATTTCTGTTCTGGTCCAGTCTGTGTGGAGTTATGTAGGCTTCTTGTAAGTTCATCGGCATCTCTCTCTTTAGGTTAGGGAAGTTTTCCTCCATAATTTTGTTGAAGATATTTACTGGCCCTTTAAGTTGCAAATCTTCACTCTCATCTATACCTATAATCCTTAGGTTTGGTCTTCTCATTGTGTCCTGGATTTCCTGGATGTTTTGGGTTACATGTTTTTTGCAATTTGCATTTTCTTTGACTGTTGAGTCGATGCTTTCTATAGTATCTTCAGCACCTGAGATTCTTTCTTTCATCTCTTTTATTTTATTGTTGATGTTTGCATCTATGACTCCTGATTTCTTCCCAAGGTTTTCTATCTCCAAAGTTGTCTCCCTTTGTGATTTCTTAGTTGTTTCTACTTCCTTTTTTAGATACTGGATAGATTTGCTGAGCTCCTTCACTTGTTTGTTTGTATTTTCCTGTATTTCTTTAAGGTATTTTTGTGTTTCCTCTTTCAGGATTTCTGCCTGTTGACCCAAGTTCTCCTGTATTTCTCTAAGGGATTTTTGTGTTTCCTCCTCATGGGCTTCTATCTGTTGATCCATGGTCTCCTGCATTTCTTTAAGCAATTCTCGTGTTTCCTTTTTATGGGCATCTATCTGTTGATTCATTTCTTTAAGCAATTTTTGTGTTGCCTCCCTATGGGCATCCATCTGTTGACCCATACTCTTCTGCATTTCTTTATGCGATTTTTGTGATTCCTTTGAAAGTGCATCTACCCGTTGATTCATTTCTTTAAGCGATTTTTGTGTTGCCTCCTTGTGGGCCTCCATCTGTTGACCCATGTTCTCTTGCATTTCTCTAAGCGATTTTTGTGTTTCTTTTGTATGGCCTTCTAACCGTTGATTTATGATCTCCTGTAATTTGAAATCCTCTAATAGCATCATGAGAAGTGATTTTAAATCCAGATCTTGTCTTTCGGGTGTGGTGGGGTATCCAGGACTTGCTGCCTTTGGAGAGTTGGGTTCGGATGGTGCCATATTTCTTTGATTTCTGTTAGTTACGTTCCTACATTTGCCTTTTGCCATCTGATTACCTCTGGTGTTAGTTGGTCCTGCTGTCACTGCCTGTTGGTTGGACCTCCTGTGAGCCTGCAAAGTTAAGACTCAGCGTAGTGGATTCCCAGAGCAGAGGTCGCCAAAGTGAGGCTGGTAGGCTCCCACTCTGTGCGGGTGTGTGTGATCTCTCCCAGAGCATGAAGGGGGGAGTCCCTCTGCAGGGCAGAAGTCCCACAGCAGAGCTGGTGCGTCGGTTACTGTAGACCTGCCCAGCTCTTGGGAGCAGGGTACACACAAGCTGCCTGAGACCCAAGTGATATTATGCCTGTCTGCCCCTGAGCCTGGAGGTCCCAACTGCCCTGATGCTGGAGCAAAGATGGCGGAGTGCACTCTGACTCTCTTGGTGCGGATCACTCTGCAGAGGAGATGGCCCACAGCAGAGCTGGCGCCCAGAAGACCGCAGCACTGTCCTGCTCTTGGGAGCAGATGGAAGCCCAACAGGCTGTGTCCCAAGTGATGTTATATTGGGAGGAACCTGGATACCCGTCTCCTCAGTGCAGTCAATCCCGGAACAGAGGTCGCCAAAGGGAAGCTGGTAGGCTCCCGCCCAGTGCGGGGTGTGTGTGATCTCTCCCAGAGTGGGGGTCCCTCTGCAAGGCAGAAGACCCACAGCAGAGCTGGCGCGTCGGTTACTGCAGACCTGCCCAGCTCTTGGGAGCAGGGTACACAGAAGCTGCCTGAGACCCAAGCGATATTATGCTTGTCTGTCCCTGAGCCTGGAGGTCCCAACTTGTATTTTCTTTTATGTATATGCTGTACCCACACGTATGTCAATAAAGACAGTTGTTTCTTCAAAGAAGACTAGGTTGATGACACACTGGTTTTACAAAGAATTGCTTTGAAGGTGAGCAGAAGGATCTGTAAGGTGGCTACATAGTAAGGTTGATGTCACGAGGTAAGCTCAACATTTTGGAAAGGAGCCCTATTAGGTAGTTTGTTGCCAACCATCTACCCTTTGTTTTCAGAGACTCCTACCACAATTCTTGAAGCTAGTTAGTGTAATGGACATCCTGGTTTCATTAGCAGAAATAAGAATTCATATTTGGTATGGTGACTTCTGTCATGGTACAAGATTAGATAAGGTCAAACTTGTCTTAGCAAGAAGGATAAAACTTTTGAAAACATTCCGAAATCTGGCCAATATCAGTAGAATGATAAAACACTTTCAGATCCAGAATTATGACATTTTCATAAGTTGTACAAGATTTTAGTTTGCTAGACATTTGTGTCACTGATTTTAATAGTATAAAGTATTTGTTAAATAATTCAATTGAATGAAGCATATGATTTTTGGAATATTTATTTATTATTACTTTTTTATTTATTCACTTTACATCCCACTCATTCCCCTCTTCTCATTCAATCTCTCCCACAACCCTTACCCCTATCCCCCTCCCCTGGGTATCCACCCACCCTGGCATATCAAGTCTCTGTGAGGCTAGTGCATTCTTTCCACTGAATCCAGAGAAGGCAGACCAGCTAGAAGAACATATTCATGGACAGATAACAGCCTTTGGGATAGCCCCTGCTCCACTTGTAGACCAAGCTGCACATCTGCTACATATCTGTGGGGAGGCCTAGGTCCAGCTCTGTATGTTCTTTGGTGGGCGGTTCAGATTCTGAGAGCCCCAAGGGTCCAGGTGAGTTGATTCTGTTGGTTTTCCTATGGATTTCCTAACCCCTTAGAGACCATAAGCCTTCCTCCTGCTCTTCCATAAAAATCCACAAGCTCTGTCCACTGTCTGACTGTGGGTATTGGCATCTGTCTTAGTCAATTGCTGGGTGGAGCCTCTCAAAGGACAGTCATGCTAGATTCCTGTCTGTGTGGTTCAGGATCCACAGGTCTGATGAAAGTAAAGCACCTGCTTTCATTGTGCTAAAATTTGACATTCTTCAGTAAGTCCCATTTAGAGGCATTATGAGTTTGCTTTTGTTCCGATCATGTTCCTTTCTCTTTGTCCAGACTCCTCATTTAATGCAACCATTTCACTATGTTTCTGAAGTAAGTAATTTTAAGCAAGTCCCCTTCTCACCCTAATCTCCCAGAAGAATGGTATTACAAGATAGCCACAATTAATTCACTGGTTTCCTTTATAGACTAATTAGCAGCAGTTATCAGATTAATCTGAAATTACTTGGAAAGAGTTCACAGAATAGTTTCAGAAACATGAACTTTTAGCAACACAGGCTTTTGCTTTGAGTTGGTTAAATCACATATTATACAAAGAGTCTAATTGCAGCCCCTACAAAGTGACTTTATAATTGTTCAAAATCTAATTCAAGATTGGTTTTTCTTTACAAACCTTTTGTAAAATCAATTCACTGTAGCACTAACCTGTGAGTAAATGGATTCTTGCATGTGTGACAGATCTATATTCCTTTGCATTTAGGAGCCTGAGGCTGTCATTACTCTATGACCTGGGCTTTTAAGTCATTCAGATAATGTCTTCCTCTTCTTTCCATGCTTACTGTCCACTTTAGTGTTTATTATTACTTAAGGATCCTAAATATTATGGCCCCATTTTTCTTTTTGGCATTTTGGAAGATGCAAAAATTTTTTGGGAGTGTAATTAGCAGGAGAGAATGATGTGAACCTCTTAGGAAGTTAGGACTTTAAGTAGTCTGGAAAATTATAATCTTAGATTTCACATGATGTACAAAGCAGATTTGCAAATAAAAACAACAAAACAAAGCAAGAGCACACAACAACAACAACAGCAGCAACAGCAGCAGCAATAACTATTACCACTAATATCGGCACCCCAAAACAAGCATCTATTTAACTTCCTTAAAACTTTGGTGTCAGTCCTGTCTTTACCAACCTGGTAGAAGTTAATTTGCCTTTCCAGGAAGACAAATCATTAGTTGTTTTATGTGCCATTTGTAGACATATTGTTTTATTAATACTGAAAAAGGGACAGGCAAGTGAAAGATCTTCCCAGGTATTCAGCTGACTGATTTGTCCTCTTTAACAAACTGCTTCTTCAAACAATTATTTTCACAACAGAAACATCTTTTCCATTTTCTATGTTCTCCAGGAACATTGAGAGGCAGTAGCTTGCACTCCCCAGTGTGTGTATTTTGACCCACTGAGTTTATTCTGATAAATGACTACCCACAATGCATGAAACTAAGATTAGGCACAAAACTTAAATTCTGTTTTTCAGATGCAGAGTCTTTAAAGATTTTTTACCAGTCATGAATAAAACCATGGAAACCAATTAGCAAGGTCAACATTCAGTGAATTGTGGGTGGGCAACTATATGTCTTTCTTGAGTTTGTTGTTGTTTTGTTCAGATGTGAAATGAAGTTGCTGAGAGAACCAACAACTATATACTATATACTTCTTCCATTAGAGATCTGTAAGAAAACAAAACAAACATAACCAACCAACCAACCAACCAACCAAATGCAAAACAATCAAATTAAAATGGTGCTGAGCAATTTTAATCATCTCCATAATTCAACCCAATGAAACTTCAAAGTGATGGTGAGGGAGAAATGAAGATGGATCACTGTGGAAAGAGCAACCCTGTGATGTGCTCATGCACACTGCCCATGCTCAGAGGGCATTAGGGTCAGTGAGTATGTCTTTTTTTTTTAATTTCTATATTTTTTTCTATTTACATTCCAAATGATTTCCCCTTTCCCGTTTCCTCCCTCCCCGAAAGTCCCATAAGCCCCCTTCCCTCCCCCTGTTCCCCATTCAATCCCCTCTCACTTCTCTGTCCTGGTATTCCCCTACATCCAGTATTTCCAGGACCAGGGGTCTCTCCTTCCATCTTTTTGGAAATCTATTGATATGTGAATTGTGTCTTGGGTATTGCGAGTTTCTGGGTTAATATCCCCTTATCAGTGACTGCATACCATGTGTGTTCTTTTGTGATTGAGTTACCTCACTAAGGATAATATTTTCCAGTTCTGACCATTTGCCTAAGAATTTCGTGAGTTCATTGTTTTTGATTGCAGAGTAGTATTCCATTGTGTAAATATACCACATCTTCTGAATCCATTCCTCCGTTGAGGGACATCTGGGTTCTTTCCAGCTTCTGGCTATTATAAATAAGGTTGCTATGAACATAGTGGAGCATGTGTCCTTGTTGCATGCAGGGGAAACCTCTGGGTGTATGCCCAGGAGTGATATAACAGGGTCCTCTGGGAGTGTCATGCCCAGTTTTCTGAGGAACCGTCAGACTGCTTTTCAGAGTACCAGCTTACAATCCCACCAGCAGTGGAGGAGTGTTCCTCTTTCTCGACATCCTTGCCAACAACTGCTGTCTCCTGTGTTTTTGATCTTAGCCATTCTGACTGGTGTGAGGTGGAATCTCAGGGTTGTCTTGATTTGCACTTATGAATATCGATGCAAAACTACTCAATAAAATTCTGGCCAACTGTATCCAAGAACACATCAAAACGATCATTCACCATAATCAAGTAGGCTTCATCCCAGGGATGCAGGGATGGTTCAATATAAGTGAGTGTCGCTTGAGCGTCATCATGCATTTCACATATGAAGGTGACTTTGTGGAGAGAGTCGACTGCAAGATTCTCGGTGCCACCAGTAACCATGTTGTTAAGAATAATAAGAAATAGGAAATTATTTAAAAATAATCAGAATAAGAAAAATGTTTCCTCTCTATTTTCTAACAGAATACTGAGAAAGTGGTCCTCAGGGTCTCTTATAAGCTATGTGAAAAATCAATGTGTCTTACATTTAGAGAGAGGACAAAACAGGATATGTCCCTTTGAATCCGGTCTTTCTCTCTCTCTCTCTCTCTGTCTCTCTCTCTCTTTCTCTCTCTTCTCCTTCCCCTGTTGTCTTCCTTTCTCCATCTCTCCCTCTGTCTCTCCTCCTTTTTGTCTGTCTGCTTCTGTGTCTCTGCCTGTGTGTGTGTTTTCTTCAGATGCCACTGCAGACAAAGAGAACTCAATGTCTGGGTGGGTATAATTATCGACCTTTCTGCAGGGAAGGGTGTATTAGTGCAGGGATCAGATAAAGGTAACCCTGAGATACAGGCTGCTGAGGAGGCATCACTGAGGAAGTAATGCTAATGAGAGGTGACACACTCATTTTAGGGGGAGACTTATGATAGAGGGTAAATAGCTGAAGAAATGCATGTTTTCAGGATAGCTGTAGAGTTATGGAGCACGGAGCTTCAGCATTCTTAATAGATGCTTGGTTTCACTGTGCAGTTAGCTATGGGCAGCCAACATCTTTTATCTGTTTTATGTGACCAAAACTTTGACCTTAATTATACTGAACGACAAGGATAAAGAGAATTGGATTCCAAGCCTTAAAACTTAGATGCCAGGTCATTACTAACGTCATTAGCTGGCTCTCTGATGAATTAATTTAAAATCTCTTCATTATATGGCCATTTTTTCCTTTCTTAAAACTATTGAAGAAGTGACCCCTTTTATTATGGTTATTTTTCTCCTGTGTTTTATAAATTTTAGTTGTATTATGTCTCCCAATTAGGGAGAATATGATGTGAGTGTATTGGTATAATTTGGGTTCCAAGTACTGGGTGCTAATTGACAGAAAAAAAGTAAAGACAATGTTAAGGTTAAAACAGACTTGAGTTTGAATGGTAGACAGTGATGATGATTATATCTTTCTCAAAAAAAAACTTGGGATGGTTGAATATTTAGTCATTCTCAGTATTTTCTGTCCACTAGAATCCCTTGGGGAGACTTAAAAATACAAGGCCATCCAGGCTGTATGAGCAAATGCCTTAGTGTTCTCAGATGCAGCTAAGACAAAAGACAACTTGCTTTAGTGCAAATATATGAGGTAATGTGCAAAATAGGCAGCATGACTAAATAGCTGTTTACTGGATGGCAGTGGTGAAGATGGGGTTAGCGTGGCTAGGGAAGAAGACAGTGCCAACCCAAGTTATAAATATATGTATCTATAGTTTCTAGATTTCCTATACACTCAGATACATCATCAAATTAATAGCAGCTATTTAAGAAGAAAATTGATTTATTCCATTTCTGCATTTCAATAAAATCTCAATAATTCACATGCAAAGGATAACATTTTTCAAACTTAATATGGTATATTGCTGATACTATAAAACTTTCAGTATGGGAAGCTAGTACATTTTGTGGCACAATCTATTAAGGACACTTAAAAAAAAGAATAATTTTAATGACTCAATCAGGTAGATGGGTTCTTTGAACTTCAGTAAATACGTAGTTCCTAGAAATACATCACGCATTAGCTTATTACATGCAAATTCATTTATCTGATAGGAAGAATAAATTATATTAAATATCTTAAAAGTTCTCATTATTCAGTCACAGTTGTTTTTCCATTTTCTCTTTTGATGTAAGACTGTTCTCTACTGCCCTAGGAATAATTGTGATCTCAACAGGATGTTAACTTACTCAGAAGTTAGTAGCTGTGGAAGGTATCATTTTATAAATTGAATTTTAATTAACCATTTGATCTTTCCCCCTCCCTGGAGTAATCCTCCTTTACAATTCTTCTTGTGTTTTGCATATTATATTAGAAAAATGACAGGCCCTATCTCGTCTTTCCTTTGCTGAACTTTCCAGAGAGAAAATAAAGTCACATGTTTCTTCAGTGGCAGGTGACTCCTGAATAGCATTTTTCTGTTTCTGATGATGCAAAAGAATTCTTAATGTTTTCTTTTGAAACATGGATTTTCTGCACCTAACCTCACATATTAGCTGATGTGCAATTCTAACCATACAGAGAATACACTATTAGAACATTAAGCCAGCAACATTCATGTAAGTAGCACAGAAGTCTTGCACTGTACCTGCACAGTTTCTGTGTTCTTATTGATGTAAGGCTTTTTATAATGAATATGACAATGACTTGGGAAAGAAAAGATCACATCTGCAAGGTTTCTGGAAATTTCCTCTGGGAAAGGACCTCCATTTGTATTGAGATCGATTGGGAGATAAGGAGTAATTTGAGCCCAAAGAATGTTTCCCTAGGGACAATTATTTAAACTCACTACATCTGGGCTAACCAGCGGCAAAATTATTCTGGACTTTATATATATATATATACATATATATAAATGTGTGTGTACATCTACATCTATAGAATATGTATATATGCATAATATACATATATGATATTCAGAATAATTATATAATACAAATATAAACAATATATTACATGTTTTTAATATATGGTATTATATGATATATATGTATATCATAGATGAGAGTATTTTTTATTATTTTCCTTTTAACTTTTTAATCCTTTTGTACAGTCCAGACTTCATCCCCTTCCTGGTCTGCTCCCTGACTGCTCCCTTTCCCATACTTCCCCCTTTATCTCCAAGAGGATGTCCCCACTTCCCCCACCCCTACCCCATTACACTTCCCCACTCCCTGGAGCCTGAAGTCAGTCTCTCTCTCTCTCTCTCTCTCTCTCTCTCTCTCTCTCTCTCTCTCATTAGATATTTTCTTTATTTACATTTCAAATGTTATCCCCTTTCCATGTTTTCCCTCCAAAATCCCCCTATCCAATCCCCCCTCCCCCTGCTCACTAACCCACCCACTCCTGCTTCCCTGACCTGGCATTCTCCTACAGTGGGGCAATGAGCCTTTATAGGTCCAAGGGCCTCTCCTCTCATTGATGTCCCACAAGGCCATCCTCTGCTACCATGTGGCTGAGCCATGGGTCCCTCCATGTGTACTCTTTGGTTGGTGGTTAAGTCCCTGGGAGCTCTGGGGGTACTGCTTGGTTCATATAGCAGTATATGAACTTGGTTCCTCCTATGGGGCTGAAAACCCCTTCAGCTCCTTGGGTCCTTTCTCTAGTTCTCCATTGGGCACTCTGTGCTCAGTTCAATGGTTGGCTGAGAGCATCCCCCTTTGTGTTTGTCATGTTATTTTAAAGAGGTTTACAGTATTAAGGCATGAATTTTCTCCTATGGAACAGCTCTTCAGTCTAATGAATGTGTGGTTGGTTATCCCCATCACAACCATGCCACTAGTGCATTGGTGGGCACATCTTACTTATGTGGATTAGTACTGTGGCATTAAGGGTTCACTGTTGGGCAATTTCATTGATGACTTTTCTGACACAATGGCTTTCCTAGCATCTTGCAGCACTATGAAAACCAGCAACAGAGAGGAAGTTTCTAGGTTGGCTCTAGCTCAATTCTCGTACTAAAGTAGTTGGTATATTCAGTAATAGTATCTAACCATTTAGTTGTGGGTACAAAAAAACCAATATATTGAATTGTTTAGTGAGCAGCCCCTACTTGACCAATAATTTATTGGGAGGTATCTCATGCCTGGCACTGATATTTTTATTTAATAATCCATGTCTTCTAGAAGAAGCATTGTCACTCATGTAGAGTACCTCTGTTCAATCTCTTTATTTTGCTTGTATTATTGAGTTAGACTACAAAGCAATGGGTTTAGATAAACCTTTTATATTATACATTCTTAGTTTTAACTTATCCATTCCCAGCCTCTCTTTTCCTCCATCCCTTTGCTCCCATCTCCACTTAAACCTTTAACTCCCAGGATCCTTCATTCTGCTTTCACATCACATATGTTCTATTCTCCCTCTATCACTTAAAGCTCCTTTTTATTTTTACTTGAGTAGGCCTTCATGGTTTTATGGACTCAGTAGATACACCAGTTAAACACCCAAATCCAAAACTCAAAGCTAACATTTACATATGCGAGAGAGAGAGAGAGAGAGAGAGAGAGAGAGAGAGAGAGAGGAAACTTTTTTCCTCCTGGACCTGGATTATCTCATTTTGCATAATATTTTCTAGTTCTATTCATTTTCCTGAAATTTTTTTCTTATAGGGATATGAAATTCCATTGTGTATATGTTTCATTTTTTGTAGTCCATTCATCTGTTGATGGGCACCTGTGCTTAATCCTATTCTTAGCTATTGTTAATGGATTTACACATGAGTCTTTTGGGAATAGGTTCTGGAGTGGCACTGCTAAGTAATATAGTTGATATACTTTTAGCCTTTCTGAGAAACACCAACCTGATTTCCATAATGACTGCACCCACTCACATTCCTACAAATAGTGGGTAATTCCTCTTTCTCTACATTCTTGCCAGTATTTGTTTTTATTTGTTTTATTGATGATATTCATTTTAACTTGGGTGAGATGATATTAAGTAGCATTTAGCTGATGGCTAATAATTTGAACACAAATTATTTTTTTCCATTTGCATTTCTTCTTTTAAGATTTCTTATCCATTTCTTATCATCCATTCTGTGATTGTGTGTTTTCTTGATGTTTAGTTTCTTGACTTTCTTTATTCTATATACTAATCCTCTGTTGGTCATATGGCTGTCAAAGACTTTGTCTTATTCAGTAGGTTATCTCTTCACTCAGTTGACAAAGGTTTTGGTTTTATGAGGTCCCATTTGTCCATTATTTGTCTTTTTCCCCCAAGTGATCAGAATCCTATTCAGATAGTATGCCTACATCTTGAAGTATACTTCCTCCATCGATTTTGGAGTTTCAGATAAATGTTGAGGTCCTTGATCATTTGGAGTTGATATTTGTGCAGGGTGAGAAAAAAAAAATCTTTGCTTCATAAACCTAAATGTAGATATCCAAATTTTTAGATCACCGTTTGTTGAAAATGCTGCTTTTTAATTCAATGTCTACTTTTGGAATCTTCATCAACAATCAAGCAGGTAAAGGTGGGTGGCCTTGCATTTGGGTCTTCTAGTCCACTTACTTATGGGCCTGCTTCTGTGCCAGTACCACTATGACTCTGTAGTTTAACTTGGAATCATGATGGTTGTAGTTCCAGTAGTATTTGCTTTTCTTGGTCTTTTGTGCTTCCAATGAATTTTAATTATTTTCTATTTTTGTGAAGACTGTTACTATAATATTGATTAAAATGTCATTGAGTCTATAGATTGAGCAGGATAGTCATTTTCACAATGTTTCCATCTTCCAGTGTTCTCCTCAATTTCTGTCTTCTGTGTTCTTAAGTTTTCATTTACTGTTCTTGTGTTCCATCTGCAAACAGAAGTAATACTTCTGTCTTAGTTACTGTTCTATTGTTGTGAAGAGATAACATGATTGAGGCATTTCTCATTAAAAAAAAAGAAAAAGAAGCATCTATCTGGGGCTTGCTTACACTTTCAGAGGGGTAGTCCATGAAACTTGGAAGGGTATAATTAAGAGGTAAAGAGAGAAGGGGATAAAGATGAGAGAAAGAGGAAAAGATGTAAGAATATGTAGTTAATTGTTTGACATATGATATATATATGGTAAAGAATGTGTTTGTTCAAAATATGGACTGTGTGCATTGAATATTACAGATACTATAGTAATGCTTAGGGAGTTTGCGTTTGCATTACAAGTCCTCTGAAGCTAGTACATTTGGGTAGAACATGAATGTTTTTAAGAGGTTTATGGTGGTAGGAAAGCCATCTTCTAGAGGTAGTAGACACAGAGAGATGCTACTTGATACTTGATTGTAATACTAATTTTTACTCCTCAGATGGTGGGATATGATGAGAGCCAAGCTGTATGAATAAGCTGGTTAACATAGCAAGGCTGAATTCAGAGAGTTTCTTTCTCTATTTTACCTATCCTCAGGCCTTGGCCAGAAGTTCCTAGCCTCCATACAATATAATCTTCTCCTAAACCAAATCTTGAACACTTTAGCTTCTAGCCTCTGTTCGCTAATTTAAGCCTAAAATATTTCAGTCTCTAAGACTTAATACTGCCACCATATCTAAAATTAACATTTATTTGCCAGATGTGATTGTCATCTTGGAGGCTTACTGTTGAGTAAGCTTGTCCTTTCTAGCTCTTTCTGAACTCTGGCTGACTGATTCAACTTAACTGTTCTGGCTCAAACTCCTCTCCGAGCTGACTGATTCAATCTAACTTCTCTTGGCTTCTCACTGAATTTCTCTGCTTGGACTCAAATTAACTCTGGCAATTTGTTCTTATCTTCTTTTGGGTTTGTTGAAGGAATATTACTTTTTTGCATATTCTAAGGTGTAGTTTCCCTCCTTGTGTTAGAGTATTTCATCTATTATCTTTTGTAGGGCTGGGTTTGTGGAGAGATATTGTGTAATTTTGGTTTTGTCAGGGAATACAACCCACTCTCATCAATGGACAGACCATGGGAACAGAGACTAATCAGAGACATAGTGAAACTAACAGAAGTTATGAACCAAATGGATTTAGCAGATATCTATAAAACATTTCATCATAAAACAAAAGAATATAACTTCTTCTCAGTAGCTCATGGTACCTTATCTGAAATTGACTATATAATTGGTCACAAAACAGGCCTCAACAGGTACAAGAAGATTGAAATAATCCCATCCATTCTATCAGATCACCACAGACTGGTCTTCAATAACAACAAAAACAACAAAAAGCCCATATACACATGGAAGCTGAACAACACTCTACTCAATGATAACTTGGTTCAAGGAATAAATAAATAAAGAAATCAAAGGTTTTTTAGAATTCAATGAAAATGATGGCACAACATACCCTGTAGTGGAATGCAAATTGATCCATTTTTATCTCCTAATACAAAGCTCAAGTCAAAGTGGATCAAGGACCTCCACATGACACCTGATATGCTGAATATAATAGAAGAGAAAGTGGGAAAGAGCCTTGAACACCTAAGTACAGCAGAATATTTCCTGAACAGAACACCAATGGCTCAGGCTCTAAAATCAACAATTGACAAATGGGATCTCATGAAACTGAAAAGCTTCTGTAAAGAAAAGGATGCTATCAATAGGACAAAATGGCAACCTACAGATTGGGAAAAGATCTTTACCACCCCTATATCAGATAGAGTGCTAATATCCAAAATATACAAAGAACTCAAGAATTTAGACTTCAGAAAACCAAATAGCCCAATTAAAAAATGAGGTATAGAGCTAAGCAAGGAATTCTCAGCTGAGGATTCTCAAGTGTTCAAGAAGCACCTAACATAATGTTCAACTTCCTTAGTAATCAGGGAAATGCAAATCAAAATGACCCTGAGATTCCACCTTACACCAATCAGAATGGCTAAGATCAAAAACTCATGTGACAGCAGATGCTTGCAAGGATGTGGATGCAATCCCATTGCTACTTGGATTGCAAGCTGGTACAACCATTTTGGAAATTACTCATGTGGATCCTCAGAAAATTGGAAATTGCTGTACCTGAAACCCAGGCATATACCCAAAAGATGCTCCAACATAAAACAAGGAAACATGCTCTACTATGTTCATAGCAGTCTCATTTACAATAGCAAGAAGCTGGAAACAATACAGATATCCCTAAATTGAAGAATGGATTAAAAAAAGAATTCAGTACATTTACACAATGGAATACTACTTAGCTATTAACAAAGATGACTTCATGAGATTTGTAGGCAAATGGATGGAAATGGAAAATATCATGATTGAGGTAACCCAGACCCAAAAAGACATACATGATATGTACTTACTAATAAGTGAATATTAGCCCAAAAGTTCAGAATACCCATGATACAACTCAAAGACCACATGAAGCTTAACAAGAAGGAAGGCCAAAGTCTGGATTCTTCAAACCAACTTAGAAGGGGGAACAAAATAATCTCAGAAGTCAGAGGAAGGGACTGTCTGGGTTGGAGGGGGACTAAGTGGGTAGCACAACCAGGTATAGGAAGAGACAGGAGAGAAGACCAGAGGCCAGGAGAACCAATAGAAATAAGTAGCAGTGGGGGGTGGGGAATTTGAGGAGCCACAGGAAAGTCCTAGATGCCAGGGATGTGGGAGACTTGCAGGACCCAATGTGGATGACATTATCTGAAATACACAGCAGCAGGGAGATAGAACCTGAAGAGACCACCTCCAGCAAATAGGTATCATCCCCATTTGAGGGATGGGACCACCTAAATCTAAAAATTTTAATTCAGAATTGTTTCTGTCTAAAGGGAATGTAAGGACAAAAATGGAGCAGAGGCTGAAGAAAGGCCATTCAGAGACCATCCCATTGTATGAAACATTCCATCTGCAGATTCCAAACCCCAACACTATTGCTGATGTCAAGATGTGCTCACAGAGA
Organism: Tokudaia tokunoshimensis; assembly: GCA_036184795.1. Lineage (NCBI taxonomy): Eukaryota > Metazoa > Chordata > Mammalia > Rodentia > Muridae > Tokudaia > Tokudaia tokunoshimensis. The sequence continues at coordinate 34,257,639 of BTHU01000009.1, read as the reverse complement.
GGAGCCTGGTATAGCTGTGTCCTCTGAGAGACTCTGCCAGCACCTGAATAAGACAGATACGGATACAGCCAACCATTGGACTGAGCCTGGGCACCCCTTTGGAAGAGGTAGGGGAAGGGCTGATTGAGATGAAGGGCATTGCAACCCCATGGGAAGAACAACAGTATCAATTAGCTGGACCCCTCAGAGTTCCCAGGGACTAAACCACCAACCAAAGAGTATACATGGGCTGTCCATGGCTCCTGCTACATATGTAGCAGAAGACTGCCTCATCTGGCATTAGAGGGAGGGAAGGTACTTTGTGCTATGGAGGCTTGATGCCCCAGAGAAGGGAGGTGCTAGAGAGGTAAGGTGGGCGTGAATGGGTGGGTGGGGGAGCACCATCTCAGAGGCGAAAGGGAAGGAATTGGGGTGGGGAGTTTGGGGAGGGAAGACCAGGAAGGTAAATAATATTTGAAATGTAAACAAATAATATGATTAATAAATAAAAAATAAGTTGAACCATTAAGAAGAGTAGATATGGTAGTGGTAGTATATGTGGTTGTTCTTGGAGGTTGGAGCTACAAAATCTATTTAATCTTTGCTAATCCAAGCTAGATCTAGTCAAGAAAAATGGGAGCTTGTTTAAGCCAGTGATTAGCACAGGGAAAGTTGTTAATGAAGGGATACTATGAGCAAGCTGAAGATTTTCTGTGACTCCTTGGCAATCATGAGTCTCTCTGTGCTTTTCTCTGTATAAGAAATAAATCATTATGGTCTATTTCCAGCATGAAGTGTGTTTAGAACCCACCAAAAATCACAAGAAGCAGGAGGTACTAAGGCTTTCATACTTATAAGTTGGCACCTGCTTGCCTGCAATCATTTTAGTTTCTAATTTTAGGGTTGAGACTTCACAGATGGTACATGACTGAGCCCATGTATAAGGAAAAACAAAGGTGGAGAGTGTCCAGCTCTAAGAGGATGGGGATTTTGGTGTGGGGACTATACCAGATGGTAACTCTCTGAACTACACAGCCAATAGGAGAATTGCTTTACACGACATCAATGCACCAGCCAGTTTTACTTTACACGACATCAATGCACCAGCCAGTTTTACTTTACACGACATCAGTGCACCAGCCAGTTTTACTTTACACGACATCAGTGCACCAGCCAGTTTTACTTTACACGACATCAGTGCACCAGCCAGTTTTACTTTACACGACATCAGTGCACCAGCCAGTTTTACTTTACACGACATCAGTGCACCAGCCAGTTTTACTTTACACGACATCAATGCACCAGCCAGTTTTACTTTACACGACATCAATGCACCAGCCAGTTTTACTTTACACGACATCAATGCACCAGCCAGTTTTACTTTACACGACATCAATGCACCAGCCAGTTTTACTTTACACGACATCAATGCACCAGCCAGTTTTACTTTACACGACATCAATGCACCAGCCAGTTTTACTTTACACGACATCAATGCACCAGCCAGTTTTACTTTACACGACATCAATGCACCAGCCAGTTTTACTTTACACGACATCAATGCACCAGCCAGTTTTACTTTACACGACATCAATGCACCAGCCAGTTTTACTTTACACGACATCAATGCACCAGCCAGTTTTACTTTACACGACATCAGTGCACCAGCCAGTTTTACTTTACACGACATCAATGCACCAGCCAGTTTTACTTTACACGACATCAATGCACCAGCCAGTTTTACTTTTTTTTTTCTAGGCCGACAACAATCCTGCATGATCATAAAACAAAAATTATCTCTTGGATTTTTTATTATGGCGGGAGGGAGCCTGCTCCTCACACCTGCGATGACTCTGATAGGCATTTCTGTGTCTGTGTCTAGGGACAGGGCTGTGCTTGCCTGTTCCGCTTGGCACATTTCTCTTTCCTTGTTGCTTTCTATTGACAGCGCTGTCTTCTTTCCCTTTTATCAATCTCTTTATTTTTTTCTTGCTGTTTCTTTTATGTAGAAATAATACAAAATGGAAATGTGTTTTTTAGTTTTAGTTACTGGGTAGCATTTTATGCTTCTTGTTAATTAAAAAAAATCAATAAGCCGAATGTTTGTTTCAGTCCATTTAACAAAGAGAACAGTAACGAAAGCTAAAGTGAATTACTTTTAACTTATATGGTGTTCTATTGATTTTTCTTCCTGTTCTGACAGATGATAGAGTTTTTCCCCTCTGGAGGGAGGGAGGGAAGTTCTATTTCTTGATTTAAGAGTTTTATTTCTACACAGAAGTTTATGCCCTTTATAGTTGTTTTCTCTTATAGCAAATTACCATCTGTGTAAAGTGGAGAAGCAGAGATATTCACATCTGCATTTTACAGAAGTATTTGAGAACAGAGAAAATAAATTATGTGTTCCAGTTCATACAGGGGCATTAAAGTTGGCATCACAGTTCATCTAAATTAAAATTTCTGTAGTCTTAAAAACATTTAAAAATACCACAGCAAAGAAATTAACTTGACAAATACTCATACAACCCTTATCCAATATCTTTTCATTTTAAAGTTTTATAAGCTTGGGCCTTGGACTTTTCTTTTAAAGAATACACATTTCTGAACAACTGAACATTTTTTCTCAACTAAAAATAAGAGTTATTGTAGTGGAATTGAAGTATTTATACATTCAGAAATTAAAATTTAGCCTCCAACTCATACCATATTCAGAAACAGTTCCAGGTAGAACTTGAAAACTGAAATAAGAAATGTTTGAGAAATTTGAGTATCATCATGACTTCAAGTAGAGAAATGCTGAGTAAGCTGGATATAAAATACATTAATCATGAAATAAGTAATTGGTTGTAAAGACTTCATAAAATTAAATATTGCATTTCTCTGAAACCATTGTCAAGATAGCCCACTGAATAGGATAATTTATATGTAGTAATATAGCTGAACGAGGACTCACTGAGAATATAAAAACAACTCTTGTAAATCTATAAAGAAGATACCGAGAAATAATTTGTGCAACTATTTTGGAGATAATATAAAAATAAGTACTTGAGATGAAAATGCATTTTTAAAACTAGCAACACCATAGCTAGACACATATCCAATAGGAACAAGAACTCTAAGAGACACATCTCTGTGCCATTTGATACATTTGTGCATACAAATTCCTCTCTTGCCATTTGACAAGCACTCTTTTGGTTCTTGTCTACTTGCAGGTTTATCATCAATGTAAAGACTGTTAATGTTACTGTGCATGTGTGTCTTCAGTGGTGCTGATGCTGATAACACTTAGCCAAGACCCTTGTGGAATATGATCCTTAATTTGTCTGCTTTGCTGACTTCTGTGGTGTAATCACTCCCACTGTGGCCTATTTAGAGCCTTTTACGTGATATCAAGTGGCTCATAAAATTCTCCAAAATTTAAAAGTCAGCTCTTTTAAATAGATATGAGTTGACTTTTATATTACTCTAAGTGGACTCAAATGGTGGTGTGTGTTTCTATTAATCTGTAGGAATTCCAGTGCTGATTTTTTTTGTTTATCAATTCTATGATAACAATAAATTAAGCATTCTTCTAATTCCTGATGATGTCATTCTAGAATCTGAGGAAAGACTGTGTGGGTAGAGTTTAGGAGATACTTTTAACCATTCAGTTAAATGGGTGGGTCTTGAGTCTGGGGCTTGGAAATTGACCACTGCTGAAATCCAACATCCTTTTCAGTTGAGATGATGTCAGTTGACTCAAAGAGGAAGAGACGAAAGCTATGCTGTTGCTAGACAACCTCAGTGCAGATCCATACTTAGGTATCAACTATAAAATGTAATTCCATTTCCTTGTGTTCTACACTCTTGGAAAATGAAGAACAATGAAACTTATTTTAGGATATAACTATCTATTTGGTCTTGAAGCTCCTTTTATAGTTCTTTCTCTGTGTTTGCCTTTTTTGCTTGAATAATTTCTGTTTCCTTCTTTACTGATTTTTTTCAATCTCTTTCATCATTTTTGGGACTTTCTTTGAACATGGTTTAAGCTTTCCATATCCTGTTTCGGTTATCAAGCTGAGAAAATATATTGGAGAACCCAGAGGCAAATGATTGCATCATAGTTTTTATCCCAGGATAATTTCCTGCAAAGGAAACTGGACAATTTAAATCTAATAACTGTGACACATATAAGATATGTGCTCAGGATCGTTTTAGAATTAAGTATGCTTTATTGCAACTCAGCCTTTAAGGAGATTTCTTTAATATTAATTTTCATAAGAAGTCAGAAGCAACTCTGTTGATCCTTAAAACAATATTTTGTTATCAGATGTACTGGCTGAGAATTGTTGGGATGTGTAATTAAGCCATCTTGGAGAAAATAGCATAGATTATTAAATCAAATTGATTCATAGGGATATGCATAAGAAATCATTGCTGAGATATGTTCTCTAGATACACAAATAGCTCAGTCATTTGTCATTGCTTGGTTATTTGCATTTTGATAAATTGATGTATTGTTCTCCATAAGTCTGGAGGCTTGGAGCAAAGGACAGATGCCTTCCTCGTCTGGAGTCTTTTCATGACCACAGTTATAACTAATCTCAAAACTGTATCTCTTCCTCTTCCTCTACCTCCGTTTTCTTCATTTCTCACAAAATTATTTTTTTATTAAGTTATGATGATCAGAAAACTGCCACAGCTTTTGAAAATGAATAAAACAAAGCCATCAATCCCCCAACACTAAACAAAATAATCATAAACTGCATTTTCTCATGTAGCTAGCATAGCTTTAGTTGGGGTATAGGAGAAATTGGTTTGCAAAGACTAGTATATTATCAGAGTCTTTTGAATAAATTAGTAAAGGAAATCTAAGAAAGATCAAAAGGGGATCTATAAACTCAATGTTTGTGTGAAGTTCTGTTTCTTGGAATCATATTTATGTGGGAATGGCAGTCTATAGATGATACTGAGTTTGACATAACTACTCTTTCTAGGAATTTATTTATTTATTAATTATTTTGCCTGTGATAATAAATTGTGCTACAGTATGAGAAGCACACACAGTTGGAAATATCCTAGTGAAGAATCTTGGAAAAGTGCTGGGATAATAGAGTATGTATGTATCTGATTCTTCTGGGAAAAGCACACATACACATCCTATCTTGTTTCAATGTCCACAGCTCACTATTCTTCTGATTTTCTTAAGGAAATATATAAAATATCGATTTTGCAGATTCTCTTCTACCTTGGGCATTGTAATGGGTTGTGCAAGAACAATCAATTTTTCCCAATTAATAGAGGAGTTTCTTTCCATAAATGGAAAAAAATGGGGACCCCTTCTAACTTCCTCTTGTGGAGTCTATTGCTTAATCTGTAGTCATATATCTTCCCAGTTTCTTTTCATTTCATATTATAACTTCTCAGACTGGGTTTTTAAACAATATAACAGATTTGTTCTTTACTTCATTACTTTTGGCAGAATACTGAGATGATCACATAAATTAGACATCACTCATTAAAAACACAACTTAGAATTGGATCTTATATCCTCTCAACAATTTTAAATACTTTGAGTTATGTATTATAGAGCTATGACTACCACTGTCAAGGAGCCAAGCCACTGAAACTGCTGAATGTGGATATAACCAGAGCACGTACCCTCTACAATGTGTGCATTTACCTATTTATTGTGAAATATTATGGTAATAGATTAACATGTTTTATTCAGTCAATTGCTGGGTATTATGGTAGAGAGTTTATTTACTCCGAATATAATAGATAAAATTTCTTTCTGTCCCGTGTCACTATTTCCCATTTGACATATTGGCCTATATCAGCCTTGTTTATCCAGTAACTACACTGAATGAATTGTTAAATCTCATCTCTTAGAGTTATAATAGCTATTCAAAGAAATTCAGATGTTTCATGTGGAAAAAAATTAACACTTTTATATTTTTAACCTGACCTAATTTGTAACCTCTGAGCATGCCAGATGATGGACATTCACACTGCTATGTCCTCTACCACTCACACCCCACCAAGGGTAGTGTGCTTCATTTGTAGTTTTATTTTATGTCCTTGATGATTTAATTTTATGTTATATAGCAGAATACTGCAACACACTTTTACCCAGAATTACCAGCCCTTTTAGTGCATATGCCACTTCCTAAAACAAAAAAAATTCCATTCCTAAGATGAGACATGATTGGTTTAGTTTAGTTTTGTGTTTCTTAAGACATTTTAAAAGCAGTTTTTCTTAACAGCATCATCATGATATTGATTCCAGCCGTTTTTTTTTTTACCTAAACGTCTATGATGAATTATTACCACTACCACATGGGGGGAAAAAAGAAATTTTTCTTTAATTTAATTAGTTCATGTTTTAAAACCTGTTACTCTGGGTTATTTTCAATAAGTATAGAAACCCAATTTAAGAACAAAAATCAATACATTAAACAACAGTATTGATTAAGATATAACTCTGGGGTTAAAATTAAATGTTAAAGAAAAATACTCACATTAAAGGTAGCCTTTGCCTGATTTTGATATCAATGTCATAATATGGTCTATGCATTTCTGACGAAATGGGACTGAATTAAATACTACTAATTCTGATGTTTGTTATTGTACCTTTATAGAATTTTTTTAAAAAAAATACATTGCCCTTGCTAACCTCTACTTAGGAGTTCCTTTTTCTTATGACAGGACAAGAAATGATATTGAAAATAGTCATTTCTACTTTTCTTGTTTCTTTAGGAAACATTAGTTTCTTACTCCTTTCAGGAAGGAGTCAATCCTTGGATGATTTGAGCCTGTGTTCCACATAGAAGAGAGTCATTAGAACTCTTCTATTTCATTGTGCAAAGTAGAAATTGTCAACTATTTGAGGGCAGCACACATGGAAGGTTTTAGTGGGTATGAAGGCATTTGAGAAGAAAGACAATAGGGCTAACACTTACATTTCAGAAGAAAAAGCTCTCGATGTATGTCCAGAAGAGCAGTCAGGCAGAGCATAAAGAATTAAGTTTGGAATCCCATCAGCAATGGAGGCATGTTCCTCTTTCCCCACATCCTATCCAGCCTGTGCTGTCACCTGAGTTTAGTCATTCTGATTGGTGGAATCCCAGAGTTGTTTTAATTTGCATTTCCCTCATCACTAAGGACTTTGAACATTTCTTTAAGTTCTTCTCAGTCTTTCAAGACTTCTCTGTTGTGAATTCTTTGTTTAGTCCTATACTCCATTTTTTGATTTGGTTGTTTGGTTGTTTGGTGGTTAGCTTCTTGAGTTCTTTATACATTTTGGGTATTAGCCCTCTATTGGATGTGGCGGTAGTGAAGATTTTTTTCCAATCTGTAGGTTGCTGGTTTGTCCTATCAACTATGTTCTTTGCCATACAGAAGCTTTACAGTTTCATGATGTCCCATTTATCCATTCTTGATCTTAGAGTGTGAGCCATTGGAGTTCTGTTTAGGAAATTTGCCCCTGTGCCAAAGAGTTCCAGACTCTTTCCCTCTTTCTCTTCTATTAGATTCAGTGTATCTGGTTTTATATTGAGGGCCTGATCCAATTGAACTTGAGCTTTATACAAGGATGATATATATGGGTCTATTTTTATTTTTCTACATACAGACTGCCAGTTAGACTAGCACCATTTATTAAAGATGCTTTCTTTTTTCCTTTGTATACTTTTGGCTTTTTTTTTTAATCAAAGATCAAGTGTCCATAAGTGTGTTGTTTTATTTCTTTGTCTTCAGTTCTATTTCATTTATCAACCCATCTGTCACTGTACCAATACCATGCAGTTTTTATCACTATTGCTCTGTAGTAAAGCTTGATGTCAGAGATGGTGATTCCTCCAGAAGTTCTTTTATTGTTAAGAATTGTTTTCGCTATTCTGGGTTTTTTGTTTTTCCTGATGAATTTAAGAATTGCTCTTGCCATATCCTTGAAGAATTGTGGATAGAAGTGATTGCTGTTTCTAAAGAAGGACCCAAGAAATCCCAGAAGCTTCTGAAACCTGACAAAATCAAGGGGATGGGTCTATACTAGAGTACTGGAAGGAATTCTGACCTGCTAATACCCAGACTTCAGTCCCGCATGATTTCTCCTAGCCCTAAATTCATTGTTGAGGGTTGGCCTATTGCTATGTATTGTAATGCTAAATTCTCGAAGGTCTAGTCCTACAAGTGACTTCTCATGTTTACAAGTTTTCGTTGTACAAACCTTCTTCCTTGACTTAAAACTATTAGTTAATAAAATTGGCTATGCCAGTTATTGGAGGAATTAGAGGTAAGTGGGTTTTGAGTGATCGGGTTGGAAGAGGAGAGACCAGGGGGGAGAGAGAAGGAGAATGGAGGAGAAGCCCCCATGGGTCAGGTGAGTCATGAAACCCTGAGGAGTTCACAGATGAAACATAGTAAGTAATAACTCAGGGTTATTAGTAGGAAAGTAGATTCTAATAGCATACAGGGTAGGTATCTGCCCAGTTCTTGTACTGTTTAATGGTTATTGTAAATATGAAGGTCTTTTATCTGGGAACTAAATGATCAAAGGTGGGGTAGAAACCTGGGATTGGGATTAGCAATTTCTACAGTTCAGGTTGATTCAAGGCACTAGGTTTGTAGAACTTGGAAATGATAGTGGCCAAAACAGGTATCTGGTTCAGAGCTCTTATTTTCAAGGTTTCCTAGAGCAAGTTTGTATTCACCTTAGAGAAAGGAATTCCATTTTCCAAATAATAACAAGTGGAGTAAACCTACCAGAGAACAAAATAAAAAACTGTTCTGATCAAAGACTTCATTGTAACAAATGGGGAGGGGAGGCATGATTTTATTAACGAACCTGAAGCGATGTGTTATATAGCATGGAGTGAAAACTATAATCCACTCCAGTGTATGTGCAACAATTTTGATCCCTTGAGACACAAAACAATATTACTCAATGCACTAATGACTGAATATTTTCTTAAAAATTTTTGCCCATGACAAATATTGGTAATTTTTTTTTGCTAATTATAATGTTGAGTATTATAATGTCCTTTGGGCCACTGGAAGAATAAAGTGGTCAGTTTGTAAGGCCACATATAGCTTCCCAGAAATTGTTTCATGATGCTATTCCTGAGAAGATACAAGCAAGTATCTACTCTCCAAACAGCAATCCCATGACAGACCAAGGAACAGGTATAACCAAAGTCCACATAATAACTTGGTCAACCCATACATTTATTGAAGTTGTTTGCAAAAATATGGGTGGAGGGTTACTTATGGGTGCAAAAATGACTCAAAGACAGCTCCATCACCAAAGCCCACCACAGCATGGGGTGACAATTCAAAAAAGCAGGGAACCTAGTTCTATCCAACTGTTTGGATAGAGAACTTTCCAGGTAGCTCAGTTGCTCTTTGATTCTTCTGGTCAGTTCTACTAGTCATTTGAGCTTCTTGTTGATAGTTGAGTGCTCATCTGAGAGTGACTCTCAGCAGGCTTTATTGCTTATGGGAGGGAGTAGCCCAGTGAATCTGATCAGTTTTAGGGACTTCCTAAAACTATTTTGAGTTGTTGCTTCCTGTCTTAAGGAGTGTCTCTGCCATATTTCATCTTCCCCCAGAACTTCCTGTTGAACCTCCTGTTGTTTCACTTCCCTGAAAATGTCTAGTCTTAAAGCCTCTTCAAAGACGCATCTGGACACATCATTAATTAAATTGGAAGACATAAAAATAGTTTTACCTCTTGAGAATGTGTGCTTCCTCCTGGGGGATTTTGTAGTCATGACACTATGCAAAGCCAAAATGTGTAAAGCTGGGAAGATCCAGAGAGGAAACATGATAGAGAGACACTTTTAGCACAAATGACAGCCTCTTGTGTTTTGTGGTTGATCAAGAAGTCTTTAAATTTAAAACGGTTTTGGAGGAGTTGCATACTCATAAAACAAGGGCTAACATGCAGACTTGTCTGAAGAAATGGACTTTTCCTCAGAGGCAAAGTTTTATAAGGTAATATGTGAGAAAATTTAAGATTCATGCTAGAAAGACGAAGAATAAAGAAGTAGCATGTAACTTGGGCACAATGCATGTACTTGATGATAGTAACTGTCTTAGTTTGGGTTTTACTGCTGTGAACAGACGCCATGACCAAGGCAAATCTTATTTAAAAAAACAAAAACAAAAAAATAGTAACAACAACAACAACAACAAAAATATCACATTGAATTGGGGCTGGCTTTCAAGTTCATAGATTCAGTCTAGTATCATCAAGGTTGGAACGTGGCAGCATCCAGGCAGACACGGTGCAGGCAGAGCTGAGAGTTCTACATCTTCATCTGAAGGCTGCTAGCAGAATACTGGCTTCTAGGCAGCTAGAATGAGAGTCTTATAGCCCACATCCATGGTGACACACCTATTCCGATACAGTCATACCTACTCCAACAAGGCCATACCTAATCATGCCACTATCTGGGCCAGACATATACAAACCATCACATTAACTAAGGCAAAAATCAGCTGTATTAGGACAAAGACATACAATTTTTACTTGGTACAGGTGGGTAAATTGCACTATTTAGACTTGCCAAAACTGGACCACTATGTAGATCAGGTTGGCCTTGAACTCACAGAGATCCATACCTTTCTCTACATCTGAGTGCTAAGATTAAGGACGTTTGCAACCACATATATCCAGCTTTTTTTTTTTTTAATGTTGGCTATTCTGATGGAATGAGATGAAGTCTCTTACCATGTTTATTTTCAATTTTCTTAATGGCTAAGGATATTGAAAAAATAGTTCAAAATTCAGCAAGATTTAATTAAACTTTGGTACTATGGTGACCACTTTTTTTTGAATACTTTGAAAGTAGTCATAAAACTTGTGAAATTAAAAAGTTGGTTTGGAAAGCCGGGATAGATCTTTTTCTAATGTGCATTCCCTTTCCACTATTAGCACAGTCTGCAGGCAACTGTCAAGTTACCAAATATGCTTCTAGCTTGCTGTCATACAAAGTCTCTTCTGGAGAGTGGCTAGTTTCAACAGACTCACACTGTACAGCGAGAGAGCCACAGAATCGTCTGTGTGAATATTATCTTAGAGCTTATTGGTGTGTTTTGCCAAATTTGCCAAGGCATTTGCAAATATCCAAGCTGTGCTTCCCACTCTCCAATGAGCAGCGGGATAATGAGATGCAGAAGAGCTAAATAGTAATGAATGCAAATCTCCTTGGGTTGGTGTCACCTAGCGGGATGCAGAGAAAGACCAGTTGGGAAATTTTAATTCATTTTCAAAGCTGGAGTCCTTCCCAAATAGATGATATTGGGTTCGCAGTGGATCTCTAGAGGGGACAGTGGGACAGGGAAGGCAAACTTCAAGAGATTATGAACAGAAGCTCCAGCTGCTTCTCCATCAATTCCCTTCCTGCAACCCTATGCATCTGCTCATTCCTTGTGAGTTCAGGGGTGGGGAAAGCCAGTGTGCTTAGCAATGCCTTTAAATTCATCTTCACAGTTGGGGTCAATGACTAAATGTATTGTCTACTTAGCATTTTGTCCATGCTGAACCCTTTTGATGGTGTTCTGAAACACCTCTTGCCTTAAGGACCATTGCATTAAGACTAACTGCAGCATTATATTTGGTGTACTGTTCAAGGGTAATGAGTTTGTTGTGGAACAGTAAGGTTGTTTTTCCTTCTACCCTAAGTGATCCTTCAAACCCTTACCCATGGTATCAACAGGGCTTTCTTTAGTGTAACAACCTATCAGGGTGCTGGGTTAAGAAAAAGCTTTTAATTTTTATTTATTTATTTTTTGAAAACTCCACTGTAGAAAATTCAGCTGCAGAAAATCCAGAGATTGGAGAGAGAAACAGAGGCAAAGTCAATGATTTTTTAAAAGTCTAATTAAGAAGGCAGTGTCAAGAAGACATTGACAGAACTAACCATCTGGCAAGAGGGATTTACAAGCTGGCTTCATTGATTTTGTATGAATTGGGGATAACTCGAAAGAATAGAGGCACGTGGATTTTATTTTAACTCTATTTTCTCTATTCTGTGTCTGATCAGTTGTTGGCATGATTCTGACCTTCTGATCAGGTTCTGAATCTTCCATGGGTGTTTGGGAGACTGGGTAAAACTCTGGACTACTGAGAGGGCAAAGTGTCTCATATTCAGGTCCAGTGGAGACAGTCACAGAGAGGTGATATAAGAGTGGCAGAGGAAAGATCCTTTTTCCTGCTTGCCTGAAGAGCTGTGAAGTGAACTCACAGCCGCTGTCCAGTTTTGTCATCTCTCTCAAGGCGGCCCTCAGGGCTGTCGTGGGAAATGAGCTGAGAATGCTTCGGGAACAAAATTTATGAGCCCGCCAGTAGCAGTTTGCTACGTCCCAGGGTGTCCAACAGAAATATAGTGATTTCTCTTTTTCTTATCGTTCCTGTTGTCTTAGAGTATAAGCCTTTGAACTTTGATTAAAACAGCCCCCTTTCAGTTATCAGTTTATTTGTACTTTAGCCAAGACAGATGAATCTGTCAGGAGATACTATCATGCGGGGACAAAAAGAACTGCAATGGATCTGTGACAATTTCAAGACAAAGAGGTCTGAAGTGGCCAGTGTCTCTCTGCTCGTGATTCAGGAGCGATGGAGGAAATTTTGAAAACTGACAGATTTTTCTTACCTTTATCGTTCGCACAGTAATGAATCATTTTTTTTTTAGAAAGAACAATTATATTCACATTTATATGCAAGATGTTTTCCCCAGAACTTCTATACAATTTTTACTAGTTATTTATATGGTAGACTTGTGACAGTTTTGAGGACCCTTTTAATTCACAAGCTATCTAGTTTCATTCTGCCTGGGGAAAACTCTGAAAGCTTGTGAGGATGGGGCTAGGAGCTACTCACTTGGTTTCTAAGGCTGGGTCCCCCTTGAACTGTGCACAGTGCCTTCTCATTTTGCTGTTTTAGTTACCCATATTTGTGGATAGGATAAGTGCTTCCAACCCTGAACAATGTGACTGAAAATATTCTAGTAATGGCTTCTCATAGATAAGGCAACAAAGATACATCAAGGGAACCACAAACTTTGTTAAACATCCTTAGGGGAATGGAGATTGGAGATCTAGGATTTGGGTAGGAAGAACAATAACAATGAGGTATGTACTCTATCTGTCTGTCTGTCTGTCTACCTATCTATCTATCTATTTATCTATCTATGTTATATATACATATATACAGTAATTATGTGTATATATAAGATAACATCATGAGATCACTACTTTGTTAATTAACAAAACATAGCTGCAGTAGTTTGATAATGAATAGACTATATATAAAAATATAGTAGCATCAACAATAAAATAGGAGTGAGCTAAAGAATACAGTTGTCATATATATGGTTGAAATTAAGTTATAACTATGAGAAAAACTAAACAAAAGAAAAAGGAATTTCATTTGAAATTCCAGGAGAATAAAGTAGGCCAGCTTTAGTTTTATATGACTGGTGTTATCTGGAATTATATGGTTGTTATAACCTGTAAAGAATGCAAGAATTGCTTATTAAAATGTATTTATAAATGTTTATATTGGCAGAAAATAAAGTATGGTAGGCCAGAAACAATGATAAAGTGTGAACACAGTTAAGCAAATGACTACTAGAGTTCATCTGTTTGAGGGCATTTGTCATGGTAGGTGTCACACTTCTGCATGAAGCCACTTTATCTCCTGTATGTGCACATGGAAAATGACTTCCCCTGCCTCTGTAGATAGAAGAGATTCTTCTGCCTGTTGATGTTTGAGTTCTGGGTTGAGTGTGGAAAACACATATCTCCAGAAAAAAAAATCTCTCCTATGATTTGGGGATGGAAATAAAATTCTCTTTGGGATCTAAGAAAAACACAAAAGTAAAAACCTAGAAGATGCTCCTGATGTAGTTGTACCTCTAGGCACCAGATGGAAGGATACCCAATATCTCTAGAGAATCCTTTGAAGTAAGACTTCAGCAAATTTACAAGTACAGTTTCAAAAAATATGATTGAAAAATTAATAAGAACCAGTAGAAACAATAAATAGGACCAAACTTCTAAAGGAAAGAGGCTTTAGGAAATTCCAATACCAAAACCAACTATGTTAAATTAAGGTCTAGAGAAATAGAAAATATATTGGAAGGATGCTGAAGATGTGCCAGTGCACGTGTGTGCACATGTGCACACACACACACACACCATATATATATATATATATATATATATTATATATATATACATATATATATAATATATATGTATAATATACACACACATATATATATATGTACACTGAAATAATCAGAATAATCAGAAATAACCTGAAATAATCAGAAATATTTGAAAAGAAATCCAAAGAGAAAACTTAGAAATAGAAAAGTCTAGTATCTGAAATGAAGAACCCTATATGTCAAGCTGCAGATCAAAGTGAACTAGAGGATACGGTACAAATCTGGATGACATCTCTGAAGAAACTGCTCAGAATGTAGACAGATAGAAACAATTCCAGGATATTTAACACAATGGGAATCTCAGTGATAGTGTCTTCATCATTAAATTTAGACAAAAGATGGAGAGCTAGTCTTGATGGTGTATACTCAGAGACTTAATTATTCTAGAGGCCAAGGTAGAAGGGTTACAAATTCAACAGTTATTTTGGTTACAGAGTGAATTCAAGACTACTTAGACAGCTTAGTGAGATGATGTCTTGAAGTAAAAAAGCACGAATGGTCTGGAAATGTAGGTCAATGAAAGACACTTGCCCAATATATTGAAATCCCTTATACTATATAAATATTTTATATTAAAAATGAAAAAATCCCCAATTAACAGCTCACCAGAGAAAATGGATCAGGGTTAAGGACCCCCAGAGAGCAAAAATATGAATAGCAGAAGTATGTAAAAATACTTGGATATATAAAACAAAATAATCAATATAAATCTTTTAACTAGAAAAAGTAAACTTTAAGGTACAAGCTATTACTTGAAATAAATTATTATATGCTATTACATATTTTAGCTTTACAGAAAACCATTGATAATAAGGTCAACAATATGAACACTTTCAAACATATAAAGTAATAATTCAACTAAAATGTGAGTTGAAATCAGCAAATCTACTACTAAAATGGGAATATTCAATTTACCTCTCAAGCAGGCAAAAGTTAACAGCCAAGTAGGATACAGAAGATTTAAATCTACTGACAACATCTTGATCTAATTAATGACTATGCTTTGAGCCCTGTTCCAAACAACTGGAGGTTTTTTAAATTCTGTCTGTCTCTGTCTATCTTCTATCTTTTACTATCTATCTATCTATCTATCTATCTATCTATCTATCTATCTATCTATCTATCTATCTATCTATCTATCATCTATCTATCACCTTGTTTTCTTAGATCACGAAATACCCAAAAAGAGCATGTTGTAGACCATAAAGCATGCTTCAGCATCTTTTCAAGACAGTTACTCTGACCTTATTCTAGAAGGACTTAGAGGAGAATCTCCCGAGATGAAGCAAACGAGCGAGGCTTTTCATACGATTGCTCCAGTTGCTTAATAGTGGGCTCTATTCAGCCGAAAAGCATAGCCAATCTCTCTTTGAAGACAGCATGAAATGTTAAATTGAAGAATTTATTTATGGGAAAGCGGGAGAAAATGGTTGATAGACTGCACTCAGCTCCAGCTATGCTGCTGCTAATGTCTAGAGTTCTTGTTGCAAGAGAGGTGGCTATGTAATTCCACAGCCCATGTGCTAGCAAAACACATGCATACTTATGTGTCTATGCATATGTATGACACTTATGTTGGTACATGCATAAGTTTTAATATTCTTCAAAGTAAGGGGCTAACAAGATAGAAGCTAGAAATAAGCTAACAAAATAAGATCTAAAACCTCTTAAGATATACCAAAACAAATGATCTTTGAATTAACATATATTATTTATCATTTTAAGCAAGCTAATTTTCTTTAGCCTTTTGTCTTGAGTATTTTAAAGCTAATTACATTGTTTAAATGGATTTTAGTTTAATTCATTAAATGAGGGATTGTTCCTTTTCCTTTTCTTCTTTTCTTCTTTCCTTCCTCCTCTCTCCCTCTCTCCCTCGCTCCACTCTTTTTTTTCCTCTTCTTTCTTATTTTCTGACTCTGCAAGGAACACTTTTGCCTTTGCAGTGGTTGCTCTGCTGCTCGACTCTGAGTTCTTCCTAGTCTTGCTGCCTCTGGTGTTAGCTGTTCTAGGGGTTATCTACTTATGAAGAGAAGAGTTTCATTTGCCAATTTTATACGTTATTTAGAGACTCCTTTCCATGCCTGGGGAACTAACCCAAGCCCTTGCTCTTATTAGGTAATTGCTTTACCATGCTTTAGCCCTTTATAGGGATTTTTAAAAATTGCTGCAGAGCTTTATATATATATATACTAATTGCTGAAATTTGAGTATATTGTTAATTACTTTAATCCTTTATTCTCTAGCTTTAGCCAAAATGGGATTTATTTTTGAAACAAATTGTATCTTTAATATTGAATACATGCTTATTTTTTCATTATGAATTTAATCTTATACTGATTACTATTATTACATCAGAAATCAGATAACACATAATGATATATCCCCAGTATAATTGTAGACCTGAAGGCTCTTGAAAAGAATTGCAAATATAGAATGAGAGAATTTAAAATATAGTTTTAAGAAAACACTAAAGAAACTTCAGCTCTCTATAGTTCAATGTTGAGCATTATTCTATCTTGTGTGAAGCCTTAACAGGACAGATAAGACATAATCTTTGTGGTTAAGTAAGAAACAAGCAAGTGTAAAATTGGAGTTCATAAGAATTTCATGATCCAATGTAGGAACAGTTACTGTGGTTTGAGGAGTTAGGGAATTACAAGTTAAGGAGATTATATCATAGACCATCAGGTTCTCTCCTAATGCAGAGACCTTTTAATACAGTTTCTCTTGTGGTGACCCCCAACCGTAAAATTATTTCTGTTGCTACTTCAGAAGTCTAATTTTGCTACTGTTATGAATCATGTTATAAATATCTGATATGTAGGACATCTGATATGTGACCCTTGTGAAAGGGTTACTTGAGCTTCAAAGGGGTAGCAGTACACAGGTTGAGACCCACTGCTGAGAACAGACGTGAGAGAAGAGGGCCTTGGTAGAGAATACAGTGAGAGAAAACATAAGACAAAATCTGTAAATTCACTTAACCTTATAGAGTTTCTGATAAAGCATCTCGGTGTTATATTAAAGGCTGCTTGCTTTTAAATATACTTGCATGTATACAAGATCTGCTGATTTAGCATGGCATCCCAGTTCCAAGGTTGTTATGAGAACTTTTATTTTGATCATTTCACTTCTCTTTTCCAATATGGTGTCAACAGGATAGATGTTTTCTTATCTGGTAGGTCTTGGAAAGCCATAGTTTACTTGAAACTTTTCTTTGACAAATAAGTTGGAAGTGGCTATTGGATGATCTCCCATCATACTTTGGAGACTTAGTAACTGGAGGGCATGTCAAAGATGAAAGAGAAACTTGATGTATGAAATGTCACTCTATTGATTGGTACGCATTGCTGGTCCTCTGAAGGACCCAGTGTCTGTCTGAGTAAGGATTGATTCATCGTGGAGGACAAATTTCTGTCTGAGATCCACCTCACAGAACACAAATATTCTTTTTTTTTAATATAAAGAATTTATAGTGGTAAATCATGTGAGTATTTGTAACGGATTTTTTCTTTTTGAGACAGGATCACTAAGTAGCTCAGGCTGGCCTTGTAGCCATATATTTCTGTGTTAGTGTTGTATAAGTGGGACAGTTTCTGACCCAAACTGTTCCAGTGACCTTTAAATGTGCCCAGAGATTTATTGCAAATTCATTTGTCATCTGAAATATGTTCTTTAAAAATATTTCTTAAGTATTCAAGAGTATTGGAAATGCTTTTACTATTAGATACAAAGTACAGTATAAACTTCTTACTTATTCTTCTACATGCCAATCTCTGTCAAAACACAAACTGGAGACAAGAAAATCAACTATACCTGTGGCTATACAAATTCAGAGTTTAACACAGTTTTTCTGCCAATTTGGTTTTTATATAGATCTATTTTATTTTACTGAATCTTCTGAAGTTTTATATGTTTTCACTTTTATTTTCTTATCACTTGGCTTTCTTTGTAGTTTGCTTTTTTATGTGATATCTTTTTTTTTACCTGCAGTTGGCCTTCTAAATTTGTTGTTATGAGTGATTATTGGTACTCACAATCCTCTCTTTGCGTGAAGCCAGCATTTTATAACAGCTCGGTGTTCATGGTACTCCAGGTGGTGAGGCAAGACTGCTATGCACATTATTTGGTACTTTCATTAGGTCTCTTTATAATACTATTCTAATTTAATAATTAAAAAGTGGATACTATGAAGTTTAATGATCTCATTTCCTACACAAAGAGAAACAGTAATTGGCAGAGCCCGGAGTTGACCCAGTTTTCTGAGGTGTCCTCCTGCACTGAGCCCTGTTGTCTTCCTGATTCACAATGCTTTCCCTTTTCTTTATGTTC
This sequence comes from Tokudaia tokunoshimensis, assembly GCA_036184795.1. Classification (NCBI taxonomy): domain Eukaryota; kingdom Metazoa; phylum Chordata; class Mammalia; order Rodentia; family Muridae; genus Tokudaia; species Tokudaia tokunoshimensis. Next base: position 34,239,115 of record BTHU01000009.1, on the reverse strand, counting down.
CATCATGATTTTCTTTAATTAACATTACGTATGGAATTACATCTTTCCTCTATACAGGAATTTAATCTTTAAGATCTGTTAATATTTATATTAAGTCTTATGGTAACATTTAGGGGGAATGCTTAAGCAGAACTTGACTTTTTTTTCTGGTTAAATTATTGTTTATTTTATTTATTTATTTGTTGAGCTTATTTTGCTGTTCCTAGGCTACTTCTTTGTTTTTTAATTTTTCAACTTTTAAATAATATCTATGCAGTTGTATCCTCTTAAAAACGTTTGAATAATTAAATTGTAAGGGAGTTAAATGGATTCTCTCTGTTTCCCTTTTCTTTCAAGTCATGAGTTATTTTCTCTTGTTATGAGTGTAGTGTTTCTGTACGTCCTGTCCTTTCATGATATCTTTCCCATAGCCTTACCCTAAATAGTTTCTATTTTGATAGTGTTAGATTCCATATACGTCTTTCTCTGAACCTTTGCACCAATTTCTGTGAGTTTGTTGAGCAGATCTAACACTTTTACTAGTGGTTTGATATCATATAATTAATTTAACTATACTCCTTCAAGCAGGCTTCACCTCTCTTTGTTTTAATTTAAAAGCTGTCATTATATAACAGTCATTTTTCTTGTATACAAACACAAAATAACAAAAAAATTATTCTTGGCAAGATTTACACATTTATTTCAACACATTGCAGGTATTCATTATGTCTCCCAATTTTCATTAAAATAATAAAATTCTTCCTCTGCCTAGTGATTTTTGTCTTCTGTCCTCCTTGCTGTGGCTACTTGCTCAGTGTGTGATATTAGGAATTCAGCTAACACTTCATAGAGTCTTCCTTCAGTTCTTTTATTTCCAGATAGATGGGAAAACAGAGGTTTGTGTTATATTATGGCTTCATTCATTCATTTTGGAAACAATTGCTTCTGTATCTAGAATTTCACTATTGTAGTAAAGAAAAAAATTATTTAATGAATACTTATAGAGGACCATCTCTGTGTCCCATCTTGCTGACCCAGAAGATGTGGCGGTGAATTGGACAGACTCGATTCTTGATCTTGTGCAAATGCTTCTCAATGTTTGTTATGACTGCATCCAGATAAATCCAGTTTTAGTTGAAATTATCTCAAATCTAAAATGTATTCACTCTCTTGTGTACCAAACATCACATCTTAGCAAGACAGCATCTTGCAGAAGACTCCTCATTGGCTGGTTTGTGCTCATTGTTGGTTTGTGCTTGCTGCTGCCCAATATTGTGGGCAAGTCAGTGAAAAAAGTTAAGAATTAAAATCTGGAGTGTGGTTTTGACTTCCTATCACATGGGTGTGTTCCAAATCAAACCATTGTAAATGGGGGGACATCCGTAAAATCTTTGAGAAATTATATAGCAATCACATAACAATCTGTATGATTACAAGTAGTGATAAAGGATGCTTGCATTCTGGTGAACTAGAAGGACTGGTAGGAAGGAATTGGCCATGGAAGTGGCCAGATCATGTGGTGGCCCTTTAGGCCCTATCAAGGAAACTGAGAATAATCAAAAGCAAATGAAATCTCTGAACAGATATTAACTAACTTAATGCCATATTGATATTTGTGGGATTTTAAAATGCATTTCTAGCTTTTACTGCAAACAACAGATTTTTAATGTCAGTGGATATGAGAATCACATTCGATTGCTCACTCAGACATGAAATATGCATGATTGTGCCTTGGACCAGGTTTGCTGCAGCAAAGATGGAACAAACAGGACAAATTTAAGAAATGGGATAGATAGAATGGGATTATGCCAAGGGATGGGTGGCTGATTCACTGTGGTGGTGAGAGAGGATTCATTTCCTTGTCTGCTGCAGTAGCTGATAATTCCCTGGGAGCGGTTCTGTAACTGTCATATTTGAGTTCTTAGGAGAGTACACCATGAGCTGCACATTTAGGCAATGAAGAATGTGTCTCTGTTTTCATGCCAGCATCTAGTTAATGAAGTTAATGGTAGATTCTAAATTTCTCTCTCTCTCTCTCAATCTCTCTCTCTCTCTCTCTCTCTCTCTCTCTCTCTTTCTGTCTGTCTCTGTCTGTCTCTGTCTCTGTCTCTCTGTCTGTCTGTCTGTCTCTCTCTCTCTCCCCTCCCCCCCCCTCTCTCTCTCTGTGTGTGTGTGTGTGTGTGTGTGTGTGTGTGTGTAAGTACACATGGCTCTGCTCATCCTTCAGACATGTCTAGAGAGGCCAGAGGTAGATGTTAGAACGTTTCCTTAGCTGCTTCCCCATCTTCTTCACTTTATTATGTTGAGACAGAGTCTCATACTGAACCTCAGATTTACCATTTCAGCTATACTGGGTTGGTCAGCCACCTCCAGGGATTTACTTGTCTCTGCCCTCCAAGTGCTGAAGTTACAAGATGTGTTTTGTCACACCTAATTCTTATGTGAGTTCTGCGGATTTGCACTCAGCTCCTCCTGCTTGTACAATAAGCATTTTATGCACTGAATCTTCTTAGCCAATTCCAATCATGTCATTGCTTTTATATTAGTTTTAATATTTATGCCAGCTATTTCTACTATTTACTTCAGGGGATGAGGGTGAGATGTTGCAAAATAAAGCACTTTGAAAAGTGATTAGCACATCGAGTGTCAGTGTTGGTCTCATTTATTGTCACTGAGTTAATGGAGGATGGGGACATGCTGGGGATCTTGACCACTCATTTTCTTGGCACTCAATTTAACTTTCACAGTTTTTACAGTAATTATCTTCTCCAGAGTAAATTGATTCTATTCATTTAAAAACGTGTTTTTAGTTTTTCATTATTTTTTGTGTGCGTGTGTGCCTCTCTCTCTCTCTCTCTCTCTCTCTCTCTCTCTCTCTCTCTCTCTCTCTCTCTCTCTCTCTCTCTGTGTGTGTGTGTGTGTGTGTGTGTGTGTGTAGTGCCCAATAGTTTTCTTTATAAAAACATTTCTTTGTTACTACTACTAATTCTTAGTAGTTGCTAGGTCATGTATGCCTGGCATATTCGTTTATTAGATGATGTAGAATTGATGTAGTGTATGTAAGAAACTGGCCTGAAGGTATCTGCAGGAGGTAGAGATGTGGTATAATGAATAACTATAAAGGGAAAATGGAGCAGTCATCATCCAACCAGAGAAACAAACTTAGGGGAAAATATATATGAGATTTACTGTGTGGAACTGGCATGGATGACTGTGGGGTGACTAGAAATCCTACAGCAGGTTGTCAGGGAGGACAAACTCCAAGCACCTGAATGGGGCTTCAACCCACAGTTGAATTTCTTCTGAACGGAATGTCAATTCTACTCATAAAGCCTGTCAATAGATTGAACCGGGCTATCTTGGTTGCCTAGGTTAATCTGTCTTACGGTCATCTCTAATCACTTTAGCAAAACAATTTACCAACACCAGGATTAGTCCCTTGAAAAGTTGGAGATTGTGACCTCTACAATTAGCATGTAAAGCAGTCACAGGAAAATATATTCAGAATCTCTTAAAAATTAGTTCTATTTGTGGCAAATGGAATATGATCTAGAAGTATATCCTGGGAGAAACTGAAAAAGATTATTTTCTCATACAATATATTCTGTTTATAGTTTCCCCTCCTTTAAGTTTGCACTCCCACCAGCAATGGAAAATTTCCCTTGCTCCATGTCCTCACCAGTATGAGCTTGTGTTATTGATCTTAACCATTCTGACATGAGTAAGATGGAATCTCACAATAGTTTGATTTTCACTTCCCTGATGGCTAAGAATGTTGAACATTTCTTTAAGTATTTTTCAGCCATTTGCAATTCTTCTATTAAGAGTCTGTTTAGATCTGTAATCCATTTTAGAATAAATTTATGCGGGGTTTTGATATCTAGTTTCTTGAATTCTTTACACATTTTGAATATTGGCCCATTCTGTAAACTGCTGCATTTTCTGATTTGTTGATTTTCTGAATTGTTGATTTTCATGCCTTCATTGTTAGTATTCTGTTCAAGAAGTTGTCTTCTGTGCCACTACATTCAAGGCTATTCCACACTTTCTCTTCTATCAGATTTAGCGTATTTGGTTTTATGTTGAGGTCTGTGACCCACTTGGACTGAAATTTTTTTAATTTTTAGTTTTAGTGCAGGGTGATATGTATGGGTCTCTTTTCATTCTTTTACATGTAAACATCCAGTTTGGCTGACACTGTTTGTTGAAGATGCTCTTTTTTTTCAGTGTGTATTTCTGACAACTGGAGCAGATCAAGGAGGATACAAATTGGAAAAGAAAAGGTCAAAGTGCAGTTATTTTCAAGAGATATGATCACACACACACACACACACACCCAAAAATGCCATTCGCAAATTCCTACAGCTGATAAACACTAGAAGTGAACTAGAAAGGTACAAGATTAACTAAAAAAAAAAATCAGTATCCCTTCTATTTACAATGACAAATGGACTGAGAAAGAAATAAGGGAAAACAATACTTTTTGCAATAGCCTCAAATAAATATCAAATACCATGAAGTTAAAACTAATAAAATATCTTGGGGTACCTCTGACCAAGCAAGTGAAAAACTGAAATGATAAATACTCCAAGTCTTTGAAGAAAAAAAATTAAAGAATGTATGAGCAGATGGAAAGATCTCCCATGCTCATGGATCAGTAGGAACAACATAGTGCAAATGGCCACCCATCAAAAGCAATCTACAGATTCAATGCAATCTTCACCAAAATTCCAATATAATTCTTTACAGACCTTGAAATAACAACACTTAACTTCATATGGAAAAACAAACAAACAAAGAAACAAATGAAAAACTCCAGTACAATGAAATCCTGTACAACAAAAGATCTGCTGGAGGTTTCAATATTCCTGACTTCAAGCTGTACTATAGTAAAAACAAAACAAAACAAAACACAAAAATCATTTGGTGTTGGCCCAGACATAAATTGAAACAAATAAAGGACGCCTGACTTTTGGTAAAGGAGACATTAATTTTAAGTTATTGGAATTTTTTCCCCACCATTCAAACTATTTTTCAAAATATAAAGTTACTGATGGGTGTAGTGGATTGGTCTAATACTGCTTGTATTCTAATGTTAATTTGTGACCCCCTAAGGCAGTTTGCCCCAAAGACAAGAGAGTGTGCAAAGAAGACACTGAGTAACCCTGCTCCCAGTTGATTATGAATGGTGAATAAAGATGCTGAAATAGCTGGGCAGAGGAGAGATAGTTGGGGCTAAGATTTCCAGGGCTTGGGGCCATGAGGAGGAGGAAGGAGAAGAGAGAAAAAGGAGCGACCATGGAAGAGTAAGAACATGTAGGATGGGATAAAGGAGAACCACCCCGGGCTGGGCTAGGGGCCAAGAGAACGTGGCCCAGAGAGCTGCCCAATTGATGCTAAGAGCAGCCCAGATGAAACATAGTAAGTAATAACTTGGGCTATAGATAGGTAGAGTCTAACAGCATGGAGGGTAGGCAGATGCCCAGCTATTGTGCTGCCTAGAGCATATTAAAATATGAAGGCGGTATGTGCTTTCATCTGGGAACATAAATCGTTTAAGGCAGGAAGGAACCCCGCACTGGGATTTTTTTATTATGCCTTAGGCATCACAATATCTGGGCAAAGGGTTTTCCTAGTTAAGAAATATTATGCCCTGCCAATTCTCCATCCTTCTCCCACTTACTGTCCTCCCAATACAATGCACTGTATTCTGAATCAGATGGAAGAGGCAGCTATTAATATTTGCTTGTCCTTCCTAATTAATTTTTCTATTCATATTTTTTTTAAAAAAATTTCAAACTTGTCTTCCCACTTAGTTGCTTTCTTCTGTTAACTCTTCTTTCTCTAAAATGCAATTGCTAAAAGGCCTTCTCATTGTCTACAGTTTCAGAATTCTCTGCAGGCCTCTATTTATTGCCATCCAACCATATCTACTACAGCCCTGGTTGGAAGCCTGGTCAGAATTTCTTCTAATTTAACTCTGGTCAGCATCAAAGCCAACCAGTTGATTATCCTTTTACAGCATGCATATTGACATCTTTTACCCAACAATGATTAGATTGGGCCCATTCTGAGCTGAGAGCCTCCTGTCTATGATACTTCACATGTCTGATTTCAGCTGAGAATGTTCACTTTTAGTGGGAGTGAGCCAGAAAATTAAAATCAGCTGAGCAAAGCTGAGCATAGGGGCTGGGGAAAGCAGTCATTGCTGCCAGCTGGAACAACCTGCTGGGTAGAAAGGAGGCATTTAAGAATCAGGAGAATGAAGGCTAAAAAGTGTCAGAAAACCAACCCAAGGACAATGGTATGAGAGAAAGAACTGGCCTGGAAATGGTAAAGGCTACAGCATTAAATGAATGAAGAAAAATTAGAAAGAAGTGCTGTGATTTCTGGAAATGCAGCAAAAGAACTGCGAGAAAGGGTAGCTTATTCTCATCCATTGTGATGTACTGAGTTAATTAATGTTACATCTGTTGAATCCCTCTAAGAAGTATTGTTTTCATAAGCAGTGGTTTTTAGAAATGCCTTTAATTTAGATCCCTGTCATTTGCTCAAGAAAATATTTTTCCATTGGTTTATTTTACTTCTAAATGTATTTTAGGTCAAGTTCTCAAAACTGTATGAGTTTCATCTTGAAACTTACTAGAACTGTCCATTTTAAGTCTGTGTCCTAGACTTGTTGGAGTAAGAACTCTGGCTCTGGAGCCCAGCAGTCTTCATCAAGTAACCCCTCCCCTGATTTAGGAGCTTCTGCTTGGGAATATAAAGGTTGTATACCAACATTCAGGGTTTGGGATCAAGCTTCTTCTAACTCTATTAGAGTTAAGCCTAGTACTGTGGGCTCTCTGCAATCTCCATGGCCAACACAGTAACAATTGACGAGAGACAAAAATATCATTTGGTTCAACAGGACTAAGCAGCCGATGTTGATCAAAACTTCTTTCTTTTGCATATTTAATTTTTAAAAAAATATTGGGCATATTTTATTTTTTATTTTAGGCATATTTAAGCTTATCATAATTTGGTGACAACTTTCCTGGTGATAATTAACTCAATCTTGTGTGCAAAATAGACACAAAGGAAGCTAAATTGAAAGTGGAGGTGACTGCATCAAAACTCTTTATAAAGCACTCATGACACCTTCTATAAAGATGGGCTCTATAGAATGAGAAAAACAAGCTTATAATCAGTTCATTGGTGGTGGTGGTATCTGTTGTGGCCTTAGCCATAGAGCATTCCTTCTTTGAAGGAGCTACTCTATGTGTTTATCATCCCAGGTTCCCTAGTGCTTATCTGTGAGCACAAGGGCCTCCTACATACTACTTAGTCCAGTATTCCTTGTGGGTTTGTTTCTTTCACCACACCATCTATACTTGTAATACATGAGGCTCACATTTCCAAAGTGTTAAAAAAAATCACTGTATCCTTATCTTCTAAGTGGAAATACAATTTTTTTTGTGAGCATTTCTTTGCATCTTGTGATGTCCTTAAAATGAACTCAATTCCTCTACTCTTCTGAAGCACACACAAAATTATTATTTTGAGGGATTTTATGTATTGCAAATGTCCTTTGGGTTTATTTCAATTGAATTTATAATCAGTCTCCATAAAACACTCATGCTAGGAAGTGACTCTCTCAACCTTTTGAAGTGACTCACAACAAATTTTCCTTTAAGGGATCCTCTTAGAAAACCCATGTATATTTGATCACTCTTATTCATACTGCCTTTATAAAACATTAAATAAATGAAGCAGTCATGTCTACTTCCTTTTAACACGATCCCCTCCCTTCCTCAAGATCCCAGCTTCATAAACTTTGTGTTGTTGACCACATATGGTAATTGAATAGAGGAGAAGTGTCACGAAAAGAATTTGCAAGTATAAAAAGGTTTGGTATATGTAACAACTAATAATTAATTTGAAATCAAACACATAATGAATCAAGGCATTTAAGACAAGACATCATATTATAATCACAAAAATTTTCCATAGCCTTGGTTCTGAAGATGTGACATGTGTACTTCGCACTCAGCATGCCACCAGATCACTTGATCCTGATGAACACTGCCTGAAACACAAGTTAGGCTCAAGAAGGAAATACCTCTTATATTCTAGCAGACCGAACCCTCTGCTGAATCTCACTTAAGACTTGACCTGATGGCCTGCCATGTACTCAGATTGTTTTCTTAACCTGATTTTAAGAGAACCAACAACTTGCTAACCAATAAATGACCTCGGATTTCCAACATAATAAGCATTATTATTTATTTATTGTATGGCTTTAATCTTAAATTTTGTATTCTTTCATCCCCTGACTCAGAAGAATATCCATCTATCTATCTATCTATCTATCTATCTATCTATCTATCCTATGTATCATTTATCTAATCTATCTGTGAAAAGTTGAAGTTTTCTTAGGAGTTTAATTAAAAGACAAAGCTATCTACAGTTGATAATCACTTGCAAGTAAAATTTAGTTTTCTTAAAGGGAATCTCACTAGGAAAATACTGTAAAGTGCAGGCCGTATGCCCAACAGTAGATGACCAACAAAAACGAATTCAATGGCATCTTTGGAGACTCCTTATTTCATTAAGTCTTGTCAGAGATATGTTTTTGTTTCTACTTTGTTTTATTTATTTTAATTTTCTTACTTAAATTAAAAAATATTTATAAATATTCCCCCTTCTTTTACTTTATAGGTTCTTTGGGAATATAATATGACTTCCAGTTTAGAGCTTTTCTAGGATTTCTGAGTGTATGAATGAATGGGTCTTTGCATCTATATTTGTTTCTTGTGCTTCTGGGGAATGTAGGTCTCCTTTCTTCTGTTCGTTTTGTCCTATTCTGAAGTATTAGGTTTTGTTTGAATTTTATTATTATCCCTAGAAGCCTTTCTCTTCTAACGAGAGACAAAACGGGAGTGGGGAAGGATGGGGGTGGAGGTGGGGAAGGATTTAGGAGGAATAGAGGGAAGGAAAAGTATAAATATATACTTATAAAATAACATATAATATATTTTTATCTAATATATAATATATAATATTATAAAATAATATATAATATATTTTTATATAGTATATAAAAATATATATTTTGTTAAAATAAAGGAAGGTCTATTTTCAATAAAAGGAGGGAAAAAGTCAGAAGTAATTTATTCCTGTGCTAGATAAGGACATTTTGAATAAAAAAAATATAGAGAATGAAGAGGGCATAAAGACTACTAGCAGGAAAGGCTAGAAACTGCAGAGCACTCTGGTGGGTTATCTCAGCCCACAAGAGACTGCACCTTCCATTGCTTCGAGATATCTTACAACTTTGCAAGTTGTAGCAGATTGATGGGAATTCAGCTGACTCTTGTTCTTAAAGACACGATCAACTTTTGTCAAATAGAATTTTGTCCTTGACATGTGGATAATTGTCACAAGCAAGAGGGAAGGTGAATGTAGTTACTATAATAAAAGTTATATGTTATGCTGAGGGCCATCACACAAGATTCACACTCTATATTCCCAACTACAGTCCTAAGTCTATTTCCTGCTTACATAAGAGTATATCTTTAACAGAGGTTCAGTCCAGTCACTTATGGAGGTCTCTGGTTCGAGGTTCAGGATCCTAGGGGAGATTCAAGCTGTAGGACAGGGCAAGGTGACATTTCTTCATTATCTTCAGGACTCATGAAGGTGTGCAGAGTAGAACATTTCTCTTGGTCTTTGCTTATATACTGAGCAGTAGGCCATGTGGAATTCTAGTCATGTGTGTGGTTTTCTTGAGTAAGTGATGTCACTGATTCTGGTTCTGGTTATTAGGTGCAGCCTTGGGTAAGTAGAGTTTCTGAATAAGCTATTTTTACATGTCTAAAGGGCATTTTTACTATGCTCATCAATCACAGTAATGATCTGCTTTACATTTATCAGCAAATCTGCTTCAGCATTTTCGTCTTGTTATATATGCCTTTTCTTCAGTTCTTAATTCAAATTGATTTTAAATATCTTGCTTTGTTTATGATTAATTAGTTTAAGATCTCTGACACACATTCATTATATTGACAAAGAGAGATGGTGCAGCAATTCTTTGTGTAATCTGACACCTATCCTAGCATCGAAGTTTAACCTAGCCAACCTTGTACATTAGCCTTTGGACAATAAAATCATCTGTCTCAAAGTCTATTTTACAGTAAAGGTCTGGGTAGCTCACAGAACTTACTACCACTCTGAAAGTCAAAATCTGTTGGGTTATATGAATATACTTTCATACCATTATAAAGTCTAAATTTGCAAGTCAAACAATTGCATTTTAGGGGTTACCTATATTTTAGTATCCTAAATAGTATTTTCTCTCTTGTGTTTGAGCAAGGTACCTGCATTCTCATTTTGTACCAAGCCACACAAAACATGTAGCTTCCCCTGTTTTATGTGTTTATTCCTTCATGTAACACATGTTTATAAAATAGCTCTATGTTGCAGGATCCGGATTTTATTGACAACTGTTCAAGCTACTCTTTACTATTGATTTTGCCATGGTTAGATTCTATACCAAAGTATCATCATCCCTTCACTTGGTAATTCAACAAACCTTTGCAGAATATTCATGGGTTAGGTTCTGAATTAGATTTGACAGCTCTGTGTACAGACAGCTCTTCCCCTGACCTTTGAACCTACTCACCAATTTCATATATCTTTAGCATCCATCATATTCTAGTGAAAATTCTTTGGTCTATATCACTATGTAGACTGCTTTTTTATGGTTTCTTATCTATTTACTTACTATTTATTTTTTTTTTGCAAAGAAACAGTTTTCTTCTTACAATGAGAAGCAGTCCCAACATACCATGAGCCTAGACCTCCTCCCCATGACTTTAGTGTACTATCTGGCCTAGGAATATCTTCTATTCTAAAGTGGGCATTGCCAAGCATTTAGCAATTTTGTTTGCCTTCCACGAAAAGCAGAATGTAAAGGTGGTGAGTTATTAAGGAGGTTGTCATGGAGACAGTAGATAAAGAAAGGCTCCTAGCTTACCAAGAACATGACAAGAAGTGTTGAAGTAAAATGTGTCCAGCAGTGGTGTTCCACGTACTTTCTGAATATCCACCATCTTTCTGTTTTCTCAGCGATGTACTTGCTTCTCTTTGCACTCAGGCACAATCATTTATATTCATTTGAATGTTTGCTTCTGCTTTCCTTGTTCATTTTCTCTGTTGCCGTCAGTCATTCCTGACAAGGTGATTTCAGCCTCATTTTCTATTGACTATTTCGTTTTCTTTTTCAAGAGCTGAAGAATTCCACTTTAATGGGAAAAGAGGAGGCATAGTACTTCGGAAAACCTTTCATTGTACAAACTGGAGAAGAGATTGGCTGAATTAAAAAAAAGTTGGAAAGAACACAGAATAAAGTGAGAATGCTTTTGTTAAAAAAAAAGACAGAACAATGTTCCAATTAGAACCACTGTCACCAAATGCCTGCATGAATATATTATCTTCAAATTAAAATACTCTACAAACTTAAAAATACACTTACCTATGCCAATTTGTAGTAACAACACTTTGTTCTAAGAAAATAAAAAAGAAATCCTCTGTGTGCTTTGATGAAAACAATAAAAATAAAGTACACTGATAATTATGTTTTCTGGCAAATATAGAAATGAATGTCAGAAATATCTAACATGCTTTGAACAGTTTATCCAAGTGTAGATTCTTTCTTGAACAGAATTAGTTACACTAAAACAATAGTCAGAACTGGGTTTAACTCTGAATTTAGAGATCAGATCAGATTAGATCTGTTATAATTTTCCTTTGTTGGCAATGCTAGATATATTTAAAGGCAGGTCCCAATTTAAAAATGAGATAAGGAAGTTATTAATAATATCACCCTGTTTATTTTTTTTAATTTTTAATTTTTGATTTTTTTCAAAAATTTTTATTAGATATTTGCTTTATTTACATTTCAAATGGTATCCTCTTTCCACATTACCCCTCCGAAAATGCCCTATACCATTGTCCTCCCCTTGCTGACCCCCTCCCCCCTAATTTCCTGACTTGCATTCCCTTATTCTGGGGAATCGAGCCTTCACAGCACCCATGGTCTCTCTTCTCATAGATGTCTGAAATGGTCATCTTCCGCTACATATGTAGCTGGAGCCATAGGTCCCTCCATGTGTACTCTTTGGTTGGTGGTTTAGTTCCTGGGAACTCTGGGGGTACTGGTTGGTACATATTATTGTTCCTCCTGCAGGACTGCAAACCTCTTCAGCTCCTTGAGTCCTTTCTCTAGCTTCTCCATTAGAGATCCTGTGTTCATTCTATTGGTTAGCTGTGAGCCATGGGTATTTTGATCCACTTTAAAATAAGGATAAAAGTATCCACACTTTGGTCTTCCTTCTTCTTGAGCTTCATGTGGTCTGTGAGTTGTATCTTGGGTATTCCGAGCTTTTGGGCTAATATCCACTTATCAGCGATTGCATACCATGTGTGTTTGTTTGTGATTGGGTTACCTCACTCAGGATGATAGTTCCTAGCTTCATCCATTTGCCTGAGAATTTCATAAATTCATTGTTTTTAATAGCTGAGTAGTACTCCATTGTGTAAATGTACTGCATTTTCTGTATCCATTCCTCTGTTGAGGGACATCTGGGTTCTTTCGAGTTTCTGGCTATTATAAATAAGGCTGCTATGAACATAATGGAGCATGTGTCCTTATTACATGTTGGAGCATCTTCTAAGTATATGCCCAGGAGTGGTATAGCAGGGTCCTCAGGTAGTGCTATGTCAAGTTTTCTGAGGAACCACCAAACTGATTTCCAGAGTGGTTTTACCAGTTTGCCATCCCACCAGCAATGGAGGAGTGTTCCTCTTTCTCCACATCCTCTCCAGCATTTGCTGTTCCCTGAGTTTTTGATCTTGGCTATTCTGACTGGGGTGAGGTGGAATCTCAGGGTTGTTTTGATTTGCATTTCCCTGATGATTAAGGATGTTGAATATTTCTTTAGGTGTTTCTCAGCCATTCGGTATTCCTCAGTTGAGAATTCTTTGTTTAGCTCTGTATCTCATTTTTTTAATAGGGTTATTTGGTTCTCTGGAGTCTAACTTCTTGAGTTCTTTGTAAATATTGGATATTAGCCCTCTATCAGATGTAGGATTGATAAAGATCATTTCCCAATCTGTTGGTTGCTGTTTTGTCCTATTGACAGTGTCCTTTGCCTTACAGAAACTTTGCAATTTTATGAGGCCCCATTTGTTAATTCTTGATCTTAGACCATAAACTATTGGTGTTCTATTCAGGAAATTTTCCCCTGTGACCATGTGCTTCAGGTTCTTTCCCACTTTCTCTTCTATTAGATTCAGTGTATCTGGTTTTATGTGGAGGTCCTTTATCTACTTGGACTTGAGCTTTGTACAGGAAGATAAGAATGGATCAAAATGCATCCTTCTACATGTTGACTACCAGCTGGCCCAGCACCATTTGTTGAAAATGCTGTCTTTTTTCCACGGGATGGTTTTAGTTACTTTGTCAAAGATCAAGTGACCATACGTGTGAGGGTTCATTTCTGGATCTTCAATTCTATTCCATTGATCTTCCTATCTGTCTCTGTACCAATACCATGTTTTTATCACTATTGCTCTATAGTAGAGGTTGAGGTCAGGGATGGTGATTCCACCAGAAGTTCTTTTATTGTTGAGAAGTGTTTTAGCTATCCTGGGCTTTTTGTCATTCCAGATAAATTTGGGAATTGCTCTTTCTAACTCTGAAGAATTGAGTTGGAATTTTGATGGGAATTGCATTGAATCTGTATATTGCTTTAAGCAAGATGGCCATATTTACTATATTAACCATATCAAGCCAGGAGTATGGGAGATCTTTCCATCTTCTGAGATCTTCTTCAATTACTTTCTTGAGAGACTTGAAGTTCTTGTCACACAGATCTTTTGCTTGCTTGGTTAGTGTCACACCAAGGTATTTTATATTATTTGTGACTATTGTGAAGGGTGACATTTCCCTAATTTCTTTCTTAGCCTCTTTATCCTTTGAGTATAGGAAGGCTACTGATTTGTTTGAGTTAATTTTATATCTAGCCACTTTGCTGAAGTTGTTTATCAGGTTTATGAGTTCTCTGGTGGAGTTTTTGGTGTCACTTAAGTATACTATCATATCATATGCAAATAGTGATACGTTGAATTCTTCCTTTCCAATTTGAATCCTTTTGTACTGCTTTTGTTGTCTAATTGCTCTGGCTAGTACTTTGAGTACTATATTGGACAGGTTGGGAGAGAGTGAACGTCCTTGTCTAGTCCCTGATTTCAGTGGAATTGCTTTAAGTTTCTCTCCATTTACTTTGATGTCAGCTACTGGTTTGCTGTATATTGCTTTTACTATGTTTAGTTATGGGCCTTGATTTCCTGATCTTTCCAAAACTTTTATCATGAAGAGGTGTTGGATTTTGTCAAATGCTTTCTCAGCATCTAATGAAATGATCATGTGTTTTTCTTTCTTTGAGTTTGTTTATATAGTGGATTACATTGATGGATTTCCTTATATTGAACCATCCCTGCATCCCTGGGATGAAGCCTACTTGATCATGGGGGATGATCGTTTTGATGTGTTTTTGGATTTGGTTGGCAAGAATTTTATTGAGTATTTTTACTTTGATATTCATAAGGGAAATTGGTCTAAAGTTCTCCTTCTTGGCTGGATCTTTGTACAGTTTAGGTATCAGAGTATTTGTGGCTTCATAAAATGAGTTGGGTAGTGTTACTTCTGTTTCTATTTTGTGGAATAGTTTGAAGAATATTGGTCTTAAGTTTTCTTTGAAGGTCTGATAGAACTCTGCATTGAACCCATCTGGTCCTGGGTTTTTTTTGGTTGAGAGACTGTTAGTGACTGCTTCCATTTCTTTAGGGGTTATGGGATTGTTTAGATCATTTATCTGATCCTGATTTAGCTTTGGTACCATATATCTGTCTAGAAAATTGTCCATTTCATCTACATTTTCCACATTTGATGAGTATAGGATTTTGTAGTAGGAGCTGATGACTTTTTGGATATATCTGTTGTTATGTCTCCCTTTTCATTTCTGATTTTGCTGATTTGTGTACTGTCTCTGTCCCTCTGGTTAGTTTGGCTATGGGTTTATCATCTTTTTTTTTTCCAAAGAACCAGCTCCAGGTTTTGTTGATTCTTTGTATAGTTCTTTTTGTTTCTACTTGATTTAAGCCCTGAGTTTATTTTCTGCCTTCCACTCTTCTTGGGTGTATTTGCTTCTTTCTGTTCTAGAGCCTTCAGCTGTGCTGCTAAGCTGTTGGTGTATGCTCTTTCCAGTTTATTTTTGGAGGCACTTAGAGCTATGAGTTTTCCTCTTAGCACTGCTTTCATTGTGTCCCATAAGTTTGGGTATGTTGTGCCTTCATTTTCATTAATTCTAAAAAGCCGTTAATTTCTTTCTTTATTTCTTCCTTGACCAAGTTATCATTGAGTAGAGTGTTGTTCAATTTCCATGTGTATGTGGGCTTTCTGTTGTTTTTGTTCTTATTGAAGACCAGCCTCTAGTTCGTGGTGATCTGATAGGGTGTATAGACTTATTTCAATCTTCTTATATCTGCTGAGGTCTCTTTTGTGACCAAGTATATGGTCAGTTTTGAAGAAGGTACCATGAGGTGCTGAGAAGAAGGCTTATTCTTTTTTTTTTTATGATAAAATGTTCTATAGATATCTGTTAAATCCATTTGGTTCATAACTTCTGTTATTTTCACTGTTTCTCTGTTTAGTTTCCCTGATCTGTCCATTGATAAAAATGGGATGTTGAAGTCTCCCACTATTATTGCGTGGGATGCAATGTGTGCTTTGAGCTTTAGTAAAATTTCTTTTATGAATGTGGGTGCCTGTATATTTGGAGCATATATGTTCAGAATTGAGAGTTCATCTTGGTAGATTTTTCCTTTGATGAGTATGAAGTGTCATTCCTTATCTTTTTTGATTACTTTAGGTTGAAAGTCAATTTTATTTGATATTAGAATGGCTACACTAGCTTTTTTCTTGGGGCCATTTTCTTGGAAAATTGTTTTCTAGCCTTTTACTCTGAGGTTGTGTCTGTCTTTGTGCCTGAGGTGAGTTTCCTGTATGCAGCAAAATGTTGGGTCCTGCTTATGTATCCATTCTGTTAGTCTATAGTCTATGTCTTTTTTTTCTTTTTTCTTTTCTTTCTTTTTTTTTTTTTTGAAGAATTGAGTCCATTGATATTAAGAGATATTAAGGAGACGTGACTGGTTCTTCCTGTTATTTTTGTTATTAGAAGTGGAGTTAAGTTTGTGTGGCTCTCTTCCTTTTGGTTTGTTAAAAGAAGATTAATTTCTTGCTTTATCTAGTGTGTAGTTTCCATCCTTTTTTTTGTGTGTGTGTGTGTTTTTCATTCGTTATCCTTTGAAGGGTTGGATTTGCGGAAAGATATTTTATAAATTTGTTTTTGTCATGAGATCCCTTGGTTTCTCCATATATGGTAATTGAGAGATTTGCTGGGTATAGTAGCCTGGGTTGGCATTTCTATTCCCTTAGGGTCTGTATGACATCTACCCAGGATCTTCTGACTTTCATAGTCTCTGGTGAGAAGTCTGGTGTAATTCTGATAGGTCTGCTTTTATGTTACTTGACCTTTTTCCCTTACTGCTTTTAATATTCTTTTTTTGTTTAGTGCATTTGGTGTTTTAATTATTATGTGACAGGAGGAATTTCTTTTCTGGTCCAATCTATTTGGAGTTCTGTAGACTTCTTGTATGCTCATGGGAATTTCTTTCTTTAGGTTAGAGAAGTTTTCTTCTATAATTTTGAAGATATTTACTGGCCCTTTAAGTTGGAAATCTTCACTCTCTTCTATACCTATAATCTTTAGGATTAATCTTCTCATTTTGTCCTGGATTAGCTGGAATTTATGGGTTAGAAGCTTTTGGCATTTTGCATTTTCTTTGACTGTTATGTCAATGCTTTCTATGTTATCTTCTGCATTCGAGATTCTCTCTTCTATGTCTTTATTCTGTTGTTGATGCTTGCATCCATGATTCCTGACTTCTTTCCTAAGTTTTCTATGACTAGAGTTATTTCCTTTTGTGATTTCTTCATTGTTTCTACCTCCATTTTTAGATCCTGGATGGTTTTGTTCAATTCCTTCACCTGTTTGGTTGTACTTTCTTGTAGTTCTTTATGGGCTTCTAACTGTTTACCTGTGTTCTCCCATATTTCTTTAAGGGAGTTATTTATGTCCTTCTTGAAGCCTTCTATAAGCATCATGAGCTGTGATTTTTAAAATCCAACTCTTGCTTTTCTGGTGTGTTGGGGTATCCAGGACTTGCTGTTGTGGGAGAATTGGGTTCGGATGGTTCCATGTTGCCCTGATTTCTGTTGGTAACGTTCCTCCGTTTTCCTTTAGCCATCTCGTTATCTCTGGTGTTATTTGGTCCTGCTGTCTCTGGCTGGTGTTTGTCCTTCCTGTGGGCCTGCAAGCCTGTCTCAGCACCCCTGGGTGACTGGCTCTCCCCTGGCACAGTGTGCTGTGGCACTGTCCAGCTCCTGGGTGCAGATCGAGCCCGGACTGACTCTGTCCCAGCTGCTCTGCCACTCCTGTGTTTCTTGCATTCCTGGATGTACTGGCCTGCTTAGTCACTGGAGAGAAGATGGCTGCCTCACCTGTAAACCTGGGAGTCAAATCACCTTGTTTAAAGATTTTATACAAAAGATATTTTTGGGTAAGCAAAGTCTTATACTGTAGAATTCAGAAAATATTTTGAGAATTTTTTTTGCTATTTCTTTTTTTTTTAAATTTTTAACTTAAATTACAAATATTTACATTCCAAATCATTTCCCCTTTTCCGTTCACTCCCTCCCCGAAAGTCCCATAAGCCCCCTTCCCTCCCTCTTTTCTCCATTCAACCCCCTCTCGTTTCTCTGTCCTGGCGTTCCCCTACATCCAGTCTTTCCAGGACCAGGGGTCTCTCCTTCCATCTTCTTAGAAATCTATTGATATGCGAATTGTGTCTAGGGTATTCCGAGATTCTGGGTTAATATCCCCTTATCAGTGACTGCATACCATGTGTGTTCTTTTGTGATTGGGTTACCTCACTAAGGATGATATTT
Source organism: Tokudaia tokunoshimensis (assembly GCA_036184795.1). NCBI lineage: Eukaryota > Metazoa > Chordata > Mammalia > Rodentia > Muridae > Tokudaia > Tokudaia tokunoshimensis. Next base: position 34,221,024 of record BTHU01000009.1, on the reverse strand, counting down.
TCAAGTTCTGACCATTTGCCTAGGAATTTCGTGAATTCATTGTTTTTAATTGCAGAGTAGTATTCCATTGTGTAGATATACCACATCTTCTGAATCCATTCCTCCGTTGAGGGACATCTGGGTTCTTTCCAGCTTCTGGCTATTATAAATAAGGCTGCTATGAACATAGTGGAGCATGTGTCCTTATTGCATGCAGGGGAAGCCTCTGGGTATATGCCCAGGAGTGGTATAGCCGGATCCTCCGGGAGTGTCATGCCCAGTTTTCTGAGGAACCGCCAGACTGCTTTCCAGAGTGGTTGTACCAGCTTGCAATCCCACCAGCAGTGGAGGAGTGTTCCTCTTGCTCCACATCCTCGCCAACAACTGCTGTCTCCTGTGTTTTTGATCTTAGCCATCCTGACTGGTGTGAGATGGAATCTCAGGGTTGTTTTGATTTGCATTTCCCTAATGACTAAGGATGATGAACATCTCTTTAGGTGCTTCTCAGCCATTAGATATTCTTCAGGTGAGAACTCTTTGTTTAGCTCTGTACCCCATTTTTTAATAGGGTTACTTGCCTCTCTGCAGTTTAACTTCTTGAGTTCTTTGTATATATTGGATATTAGCCCTCTGTCAGATGTAAGGTTGGTAAAGATTTCCCAGTTAGTTGTTTGCCGCTTTGTCTTTTTGACAGTGTCTTTTGCGTTGCAAAACTTTGTAATTTAATGAGGTCCCATTTGTCAGTTCTTGATCTTAGAGCATAAGCTATTGGAGTTCTATTCAGGAAATTCTCCCCTGTGCCCATATGTTCAAGGTTCTTCCCTAGTTTCCTTTCTATTAGTTTCAGTGTGTTTGGTTTTATGTGGAAATCCTTGATCCACTAGGAATTGAGCTTAGTGCAAGGAGATAAGAATGGGTCGATTTGCATTCTTCTGCATGTTGACCTCCAGTTGAGCCAGCACCATTTGTTGAAAAGGCTATCTTTTTTCCACTGGATGGTTTTAGCTCCTTTGTCAAAGATCAAGTGACCGTAGGAGTGTGGATTCATTTCTGGGTCTTCAATTCTGTTCCATTGATCTACATGCCTGTCACTGTACCAATACCATGCAGTTTTTAGCACTATTGCTCTGTAGTACAGCTTGAGGTCCAGGATACTGTTGTTTTTGATATTATAATTTTTTTCATTTTCTTCCTTCAGGCTTTCATATACCTCTCATTTCTCTATTTCAAATTCACAGCTTCTTTTCTTACTACTTGCTGTTTTGTGTGTATATGTACGCATACATGTACATATATACACATGAGTAGTCTGTATAATATTTTATTATGAATAAGCTTTAAAGAAAGGGTGCCTGCCTCTCAAAGACTCATTCAAAGCTCCTGGAATTGTTTCTTCATTGTGCGACTTACTAAAATTAAAACTAGTAAGATTCCAGCATAAAAAGCCAGTGGATGGACTGGGAAGTTGGGACAGCCAGGTTCTGAGACAGACAGGCATAATATCACTTGGGTCTCGGGCGGCTTGTGTGTGTGCGGCTCCCAAGTGCGGGGCTGATCTGCAGTAACCAGCGTGCCAGCTCTGCTGTGGGACTTCTGCCTGGCAGAGGGACCCCACACTGGGCGGGAGCCTACCAGCTTTCCTTCCGCGACCTCTGTTCCCGCAGACTGCGCTGAAGAGACAGGTACCCCAAGCTCTCTCTCCCCAATATAACATCACTTGGGACACGGCCTGTTGGGGCTTCCATCTGTGCCCGAGAACGGGTCAGCGCTGTGGTCGTCTGGGTGCCAGATCGGCAGGCCATCGCGTCTGCAGGGTGAGCGGCGCCACGGAGAGTGTGCAGATTGCACTCCGCCATCTTTGCTCCAGTGACTGGGAAGTTGGGACAGCCAGGTTCTGAGACAGACAGGCTTAATATTGCCTGGGTCTCGGGCGGCTTGTGTGTGTGCAGCTCCCAAGTGCTGGGCAGATCTGCAGTCACCAGTGTGCTAGCTCTGCTGTGGAACTTCTGCCTGGCAGAGGGATGCCCCCTCCCCCCCCTAGGAGAGATCACTCACCCCTGCACAGGGCAGCAGCCTACCAGCCTCCCTTTGGTGACCTCTGCTCCAGGAATCCACTAGGCTGAGCCTTTGGATGTGCAAGGCCTCCCCAATATAAGATCACTTGGGGCAAGGCACATTAGAGCTCCAAAGTCACTCAGGAGCAGGCAGGCCCCAGAAATCGATGCCAGGGGAATCCTGGTAATCCAGGGGGGGGCAGAAATAGCTTTGCAGGCTCACAGGAGGTCCAACCAACAGCCAGTGGCAGCAGGACCAACTAACATCAGAGGTATCCAGATGGCAAAAGGCAAACATAGGAATGTTACTAACAGAAATCAAAGTAATATGGGACCATCCGAACCCAACTCTCCAACAGCAGCAAGTCCTGGATACCCCACCACACCCGAAAGACAAGATCTGGATTTAAAATCACTTCTCATTATGCTATTAGAGGATCACAAGAAGGACACAAATAAATCTCATAAAGAGTTAAAGGAGACCATGAATCAACGGTTAGAAGCCCTTACAAAGGAAACACAAAAATCGCTTAGAGAAATGCAGGAGAACATGGATCAAAAGATGGAGGCGCACAAGGAGACAACACAAAAATCGCTTAACGAGATGAATCAACGGGTAGATGCACTCACAAAGGAATCACAAAAATTGGCATAAAGAAATGCAGAAGAATATGGGTCAACAGACAGATGCCCATAAGGAGCCAACACAAAAAATGCTTAAAGAAATGAATCAACGGTTAGATGCCCTTACAAAGGAAACACGAGAACTGCTTAAAGAAATGCAGGAGACCTCGAAAAACCAAAAAAAAAAAAAAAAGAAATGCAGGAGACAATGGATCAACAGATGGATTCCCATGAGGAGGAAACACAAAAATCACTCAGAGAAATGCAGGAGAACGTGGGTCATCAGGAAGAAATCCTGAAAGAGGCAATGCAAAAATACCTTAAAGAAATACAGGAAAATACAAACAAACAAGTGAAGGATCTCAGCAAATCCATCCAGGAACTAAAAAAGGAAGTAGAAACAACTAAGAAATCACAAAGGGAGACAACTTTGGAGATAGAAAACCTTGGGAAGAAATCAGGAGTCATAGATGCAAACATCAACAATAGAATACAAGAGATGGAAGAAAGAATCTCAGGTGCTGAAGATTCCATAGAAAGCATCGACTCAACAGTCAAAGAAAATGCAAAATGCAAAAAACGTGTAACCCAAAACATCCAGGAAATCCAGGACACAATGAGAAGACCAAACCTAAGGATTATAGGTATAGATGAGAGTGAAGATTTGCAACTTAAAGGGCCAGTAAACATCTTCAACAAAATTATAGAGGAAAACTTCCCTAACCTAAAGAGAGAGATGCCGATGAATGTACAAGAAGCCTACAGAACTCCAAACAGACTGGACCAGAACAGAAATACCTCCCGTCACATAATAATCAAAACACCGAATGTTCTAAACAAAGAAAGAATACTAAATGCAGTAAGAGAAAAGGGCCAAATAACATACAACGGATAATAGGTGGAAACCTCCAATACAGGGAGAGAAACAACACCCTGGAAAAAATGAGATAATAACCTTCTTGAATCAAACCCAAAAGTAGATAACCACTCAAACATAAAGATAGCGTCAAGAATGGCAGATGGCAATAATCACTATGGCTTAATCTCTCTTAATATCAATGGTCTCAATTCCCCAATTAAAAGACATAGACTAGCAGACTGGATACGTAAACAGGACCCAGCATTTTGCTGCATGCAGGAAACGCACCTCAGTGTCAAAGACAAACACTACCTCAGACTAAAAGGCTGGAAAACAATTTTACAAGCAAATGGCCCCAAGAAACGAGGTGGAGTAGCCATCCTAATATCAGATAAAATTGATTTTCAACCTAAAGTCATCAAAAAAGACACAGAAGGACTCTACATACTGATCAAGGGAAAAATCCACCATCAAGAACTCTCAATTCTGAATATCTATGCTCCAAATGCAAGGGCACCCTCATTCGTAAAAGAAACTTTACTAAAACTCAAAGCACACATCGCACCTCACACAATAATAGTGGGTGACTTCAACACCCCGCTCTCTGAAATGGATCGTTCAGGAAAGCAGAAACTAAACAGGGACACAGTGAATCTAATTGAAGCCTTAGACCAAATGGAACTAACAGATATATATATATAGAACATTTCATCCTAGAGCTAAAGAATACACGTTCTTCTCATCTCCTCATGGTACCTTCTCCAAAATTGACCATATAATTGGTTACAAATCAGACCTCAACAGATACAAGAAGATAGAAATAATCCCATGCCTCCTATCAGATCACTATGGAATAAGGGTGGTCTTCAATGGCAACAAAAACAAAAGAAAACCCACGTACACATGGAGGCTGAACAATGCTCTACTCAATGATAACTTGGTCAAGGTGGAAATAAAGAAAGAAATCAAAGACTTTTTGAAAGTTAATGAAAATGAAGGCACAACATACCCTAATTTATGGGACACAATGAAAGCAGTGCTAAGAGGAAAATTCATAGCCCTGAGTGCCGCCAAAAAGAAACGGGAGACAGCATACACTAACAGCTTAATGGCACACCTGAAAGCCCTGGAACAAAAAGAAGCAAATACACCAAAGAGGAGTAGAAGGCAGGAAATCATCAAACTCAGGGCTGAAATCAATCAAGTAGAAACAAATAAAACCATACAAAGAATCAACAAAACGAGGAGTTGGTTCTTTGAGAAAATCAACAAGATAGATAAGCCCTTAGCCAGACTAACCAGAGAGCACAGAGATAGTATCCAAATTAATAAAATCAGAAATGAAAAGGGAGAGATAACAACAGAAACTGAGGAAATTCAAAAAATCATCAGATCCTACTACAAAAACCTGTATTCAACACAACTAGAAAATCTTGAGGAAATGGACAATTTCCTTGACAGATACCAAATACCAAAATTAAATAAGGATCAAATAGACCATCTAAACCGTCCTATAACCCCTGAAGAAATAGAAGTTGTCATTGGAAGTCTTCCAACCAAAAAAAGCACAGGTCCAGATGGTTTTAGTGCAGAATTCTATCAGACCTTCAAAGAAGACCTAACACCAATACTCTTCAAACTGTTTCACAAAATAGAAACAGAAGGAACAGTACCCAACTCGTTCTATGAAGCCACAATTACACTAATACCAAAAGCACACAAAGATCCGACAAAGAAAGAGAATCTCAGGCCAATCTCTCTTATGAATATCGATGCAAAAATACTCAATAAAATTCTTGCCAACTGAATCCAAGAACACATCAAAACGATCATTCACCACGATCAAGTAGGCTTCATCCCAGGGATGCAGGGATGGTTTAATATAAGGAAATCCATCAATGTAATCCACTACATAAACAATCTCAAAGAAAAAAACCACATGGTCATCTCATTAGATGCTGAGAAAGCATTTGACAAAATTCAGCATCCTTTCATGCTAAAGGTCTTGGAAAGATCAGGAATTCAAGGCCCATATCTAAACATAGTAAAAGCAATTTACAGCAAACCGGTAGCCAGCATCAATCTAAACGGAGAGAAACTTGAAGCAATCCCACTAAAATCAGGGACTAGACAAAGCTGCCCTCTCTCTCCATATCTTTTCAATATAGTACTTGAAGTTCTAGCTAGAGCAATTAGACAAGAAAAAGAGGTCAAAGGGATACAAATTTGAAAGGAAGAAGTCAAACTATCACTATTTGCAGACGATATGATAGTATACATGAGCGACCCAAAGAACTCCACCAGAGAACTCCTACAGCTGATAAATGACTTCAGCAAAGTGGCCGGATATAAAATCAACTCAAGCAAGTCAGAAGCCTTCCTATACTCAAAGGATAAGCAGACTGAGAAAGAAGTAAGAGAAATAATACCCTTCACGATAGCCACAAACCATATTAAGTATCTTGGCGTGACTCTAACCAAACAAGTGAAAGATCTGTATGACAAGAACTTCAAGTCTCTGAAGAAAGAAATTGAAGAAGACCTCAGAAGATGGAAAAATCTGCCATGCTCATGGATTGGCAGGATTAATATAGTAAAAATGAGCATCTTACCAAAAGTAATACACAGATTCAATGCAATCCCCATCAAAATCTCAACTCAATTCTTCATAGAGTTAGAAAGAGCAATTCAAAAATTCATTTGGAATAACAGAAAACCCAGAATAGCTAAAACTATTCTCAAGAGTAAAAGAACTTCTGGGGGAATCAGTATCCCGGACCTCAAGCTGTACTACAGAGCAATAGTGTTAAAAACCACATGGTATTGGTACAGTAACAGACATGTAGATCAATGGAACAGAATTGAAGACCCAGAAATGAATCCACACTCCTATGGTCACTTGATCTTTGACAAAGGAGCTAAAACCATCCAGTGGAAAAAAGATAGCCTTTTCAACAAATGGTGCTGGCTCAGCTGGAGGTCAACATGCAGAAGAATGCAAATTGACCCATTCTTATCTCCTTGCACTAAGCTCAATTCTAAGTGGATCAAAGATCTCCACATAAAACCAGACACACTGAAACTAATAGAAGGGAAACTAGGGAAGAACCTTGAACATATGGGCACAGGGGAGAATTTCCTGAACAGAACTCCAATAGCTTATGCTCTAAGATCAAGAATAGACAAATGGGACCTCATTAAATTACAAAGTTTTTGCAAGGCAAAAGACACTGTCAAAAAGACAAAGCGGCAACCAACTAACTGGGAAATGATCTTTACCAACCTTACATCCGACAGAGGGCTAATATCCAATATATACAAAGAACTCAAGAAATTAAACTGCAGAGAGGCAAGTAACCCTATTAAAAAATAGGGTACAGAGCTAAACAAAGAGTTCTCACCTGAAGAATATCTAATGGCTGAGAAGCACCTAAAGAGATGTTCATCATCCTTAGTCATTAGGGAAATGCAAATCAAAACAACCCTGAGATTCCATTTCACACCAGTCAGGATGGCTAAGATCAAAAACACAGGAGACAGCAGTTGTTGGCGAGGATGTGGAGAAAGAGGAACACTCCTCCACTGCTGGTGGAATTGCAAGCTGGTACAACCACTGTGGAAAGCAGTCTGGCGGTTCCTCAGAAAACTGGGCATGACACTCCCGGAGGATCCGGCTATCCCACTCCTGGGCATATACCCAGAGACTTTACCTGCATGCAATAAGGACACATGCTCCACTATGTTCATAGCAGCCTTATTTATAATAGCCAGAAGCTGGAAAGAACCCAGATGTCCCTCAACGGAGGAATGGATTCAGAAGATGTGGTATCTCTACACAATGGAATACTACTCTGCAATTAAAAACAATGAATTCACGAAATTCCTAGGCAAATGGTCAGATCTTGAAAATATCATCCTTAGTGAGGTAACCCAATCACAAAAGAACACACATGGTATGCAGTCACTGATAAGGGGATATTGACCCAGAATCTCGGAATACCCTAGACACAATCCGCATATCAATAGATTTCTAAAAAGATGGAAGGAGAGACCCCTGGTCCTGGAAAGACTGGATGTAAGGGAACGCCAGGACAGAGAAGTGAGAGGGGGTTGAATGGAGAAAAGAGGGAGGGAAGGGGGCTTATGGGACTTTCGGGGAGGGAGGAAACGGGAAAGGGGAAATGATTTGGAATGTAAATTAAAAAAATAAAAAAAAAAAAGCCAGTGGATTTTTCTTCCTTGTAGGGCTCTTCCTTTACTTGAAACAATTTACCTCCTTCTCATGCTCTTCCTGAAAATTTTCCTGATCTGCCATGACTAAAGCCTGTAAGCTATTTATATTAAGAAACATCTTCTTTGTGTACCTAAAAATGGGTGCAGGGATTCATTCAATAGAACTAGCTTCTAAAGGCTCCCATTCAGGCAGACTGAAAACTGCCTATTGTTATGGAATTGTTTTCCTGTTGTACTTAACTAACTTAATTGGAAAATAAAAAATGCATGTATTTATTTCCTTTGGTGACAAAGTATAGATCTATGATTTTGTAGCAGAGCAGGTGGTTGCAAACTTCAAATAATTCAAAGATATAAAAGCTACTACAATTAAGAAGGGGAAATCATTTGGAATGTAAATAAAAAAATATAGAAAATAAAAAAAGTTGATACATTTGCTCATTAATAAACCACTAGTAATATCTGAGATGATTATTTCATTCAGAATTTAATGCAATTGTTCTACTCCAAGAGATTGTGGGTGAAAGAAATTCTGAGACAGCATATCAGGGTTGTGATTTACATACAAAGTTTGTATGTAATACAAAATGGGGGGGGTGACCAGAATAAAGCCAGCCACTCCAAACCATACAATTGAAGGTCTGAGCACTTCTATTGAGAGTAGAGGGAAATTACAGAAGGGGTGGGAAGGAGGAATGACTATGGTTCAAAGATTGAAAAGATCAGGGTTGTCTAGAAGTTAAGGAAGGGCATCACACTGTCTGTGATGGGAGAGGAGCAAAAAGGTGGCTGGCACTGTGTGGATTCACTTGTGTCTTTTGCTTAGTCCTTGGGACACTCAGGGTGTTCTTATCTCTTGCTTGAGGATACAGAGTGTACCTAGGGTAAACCACACAGCTCTTAAATTTCAATCCAAAGTGAAAACTAAGTTTCTTTGATTCCAGATCTAGTTTCTACTCTGCACTGATGTAAAATTGTTTATATTTAAGCTATCTTGACTTATCAAAATTGTCATCTCATACAGTACAACTTGGTAGCATGGGTGGGGAATCTATAAAAGATAAAATTGGAAGATTTTTGCTTCATATCAGTCCAAAGTCTTATTGTCAGACCATAGAATCCACTCAGTCTACTTCATGAAGAAAAGTAGATACTGTTTGGCTTGCTAGAGTTTTAGGAGACCATAGTCTAAAGTTACACAGTCATCTACATATGAAACACAGATGACACAAACCAAAGTAATGATTTATATCCTATAGAAGCTTCCTTCTGATTTTTGCTTAAGCCATCACACTGTTACATCTTCCATAGCGGTATTGCCCAAAGGGCTTGGACCAACTGTTTCATCACACTGCAGCTGGTTCATTGAGATTTGGGCTGGTTAGCTCATTTTACCAAACTCTTCCTATAGAATTCATTTGCAATTTCACTTTCTCACAGTTCTTCCCTGGTTCTCCCTCCTCCCTCATCCTGCCATCTGACACCTGCTTGCATCTTGAGTTTATTTCTAAGTGGGAAACTTTTCATCAACCCCCTGAAAAAGAAGTCACTTGGCATTTTGTGTCAGCTTAGACATTGCTCCTCATGACAGTATAGGTCTCCTTTATCTTTCATTGTATACTGCCCATCCACATATTTCTCTAGGGAGCTGTAACGGTTAATCTTGCTTGTCAACTTGACTGGCTAGGGATTGCTGAAGAGACAAACCTTTGGACTCACTTCTCTTGTGAGGGATTTTCTTAATTAAATTAACTGAAATTGGAAGACATCATAATGTGGTGACACCTTCCTGTATGCCTTAGGTTTTAGGAGGTCTGAGGGGACTTTTATTATTATTATTAATTATTATTTTATTTTGTTTGCTTGTGTTCATGTTAATACTAATGCCAGCATCAACCTCTTTGTGACTTGCTACAAAGTTCTTCTAGCCTGCTACTGTCATTCTGCAGCTGTGGCCGTTACCATTCTTTGGTGATACTAAAACCCAGCTTCTTTGACTTTCCAATGTGGAAGGAAGACCAGTGGCATTCTAGGAATCCCTCAGACTTCAGCATCAGATTGAGAGTATTCAGTCATCCAGCCTCATGGACTGGCAGCCTGGTTCTCAGTCTCTCCAATGTAAAGACAGCCATTACTGAAGTGCTATGGCCATGTTGTTCAAGTCTATATAGCAAATCTCTCTTTGGTGTACATTTATTCTATAGGTTTGTTCCTCTAGAGAACCCTGATTAATACAGGGGTAAATGGGGCTCCATCTCTGTTTTCTATGGTAACCAGAACCATCACCTATAGCAGCTGATAGAACTTTGAGGGTTCAGCAAATGTTTGAGTTCCATGGGCCACAAACATACTTAGTAATTATGGCTGGTTTATAATATAGAGAAATAAAAATGGGTAAGGTATTTATTAGCTTAAGACAGGTTTAAAAAGTTGAGGGGGAGGGCTAAGAAACCAACAGAAAAAAAATGGGAAGAACAATAAAAATATCAAAAACCCAGAATGCATTTAAAACATTTATTTAAGAAACTTTTATTGAGTACCTATGATGTCCCAGATTGTAGTTTAGGTGATGGACAATTTGATAGAGTGTAATTCTTCTAATGGGAAAAGGGGAAACAGACAATAAATAAATTAATCAATTAAATGGCAGTTTGTGGTAAACGTCAAAAGAAAAGTAATTCAAAATAAAAGCCCAGGGCATTGTGGAGATGGGAAATATAAACACACAGTAGCTAGTAATAGTGTCCTATAAGTAGGTATCTGAAATGAAGCAAAGATTTTTTTGAGTGAAGGCTATTCTACCACAGGGCATGTAGGAATAAAGAGAAAATGTAAAAAAAAAAAATTGCTGAGTGCATGATGCCTTGGAGCAGTAAGTAGAGAATGAATGAAAACGAGATCGAAGGTAGAACAAGACACTTGGGTGCTTCACACTGGGGGTGGGGGGGAGGCATAAAGGACAGTCTTACACTAGCAGCTGATGTCATACTGCTGTGTAGTATTCTTGTGCAGAAAGAAATATTGACGTCTATGGAATGTGGTTTTAGGTGATCCTTACATGCTGCAGGAGTGCAAGGGTCTTGAATTCTGTATTGCACTGGTTAGCCCTGCTGAAGTAATGTTTCTACTTAGGGAGTCACTACCACCTCCTTAGCATCTCCTGAATGGGTGAAGAAGATCACACTTGTCTTGTGTGACTGGCAGCTTCCAAGCAAGGGAAATGAAGAGATCTGGACTTAGATTCATTTTCCAAACTAGCTTTATGGAAGGATCTATATCTTAATTAATAAAGCATGCTTTATCTGACTTAGCTAATCCTCTGTATAATTGGAGCTTTGCAAGGCAGGCAGAGTTCAGTGCCCAGATAGGCTTCTGCTTCTGCATTTTCCCCACAAATTTTTTTCTTGTCCCAAATTACAGGATTCCTCAATTTTAACATTTTTAAAATTGGGGATGGAAAGTTCCTGGTTCCAGGGGTTGCTTTGTATATTGGGGAAGCTTAGCATTACTTTTGGCCTTCATCAGGAGCTAGTCCCAATCCTAGACACAGTCAAATCCAAGACACTTATCACTTGTCCCTTGAGTGTCCAAACTGCTATGGTGCAGAGCCACTGTCTTCTTAAGTACAGGATTCTTTGGGGGAATTCAGGCTTTCAGAAAGAGAGAAATGAACATACACATTTACTATACTTCTTTGACATCAGAAATACTTGGAAACATACTGCCATTTTCAGAGTATAGACAGGCTCATCACTGTATATTTTTAAAGTTCCGTTTTTCGATATTTCCAAACTCATGGCTCAGAATAACCAATACATTTGAAAACCATTTTTTCCTCCTGAAAATAACAAGTCAAAAAATAGCAAAGCTGTACTTCTGTCACAGAAGAATCAGTATTTCCCCTCATCAAGATGCCTTCTGGCTTTCCCAAGGTGGAAAGGACAAAATTCTTTTAGCAAGTAGTCTTTGCATATGGTTCTCCATAGCTCCAGTATCTTTAATCCTCTAAAAATCAAGAATTAGCATGAATTTTGTGTTCCTCACCTTGCATTTCTGCTGGGGGAGTAGGTTTATTTTAACCGTAATAGCTACTGCTGCAGCAGGCTTTTGCTTCCTTGTTCCCCTCTTCGCTTCTTTTCCTCTCTCCCTCTCTTCCCTCTTTCTTCCATTCCTTCTGAGTGCACAGAGCCTAGTATATGATATAGCTCAGGTGTTCTATCACCGAGTTATGTCCTCAGTCCCTAGTATTCCCCTCTTCTGTTTATGAATATCAACTTGGCTAGATTCAGACTAGAAAATAGGTAACACACACTTTCTGGGGACAGCTGGGGAGGCGTTTCCAGAGAAGACCAGCATGCAGCTGAGGGAACGGAGTAAAGAAGACCTTCTGCCATTGTGGGTTGAACCATCTGATGGGCTGGGAGCCCAGATGGTTTGTGGAGAAGAAGGGGAAGGATTGCCTTCTTATCTTGTGTTCACTCTGTCCTGTGTGGGTGCTCACACAACCCTTCCTGAGTGGGCATGCTTTTCTGCTCCTGTCCCCAGAGATCCTCAGACTTCAGCTTCCTCAGCCTTTGACAAGGACTCATTCCAGTGCCTTTGTCAAAGACCTCCCTTTTCAAGAGCCATTAGGTTTTTGGCTTAGGACTAGACCAGCATCCCTGACCTCTTCCATTCTGAGCCTTCCAGCGTAGATTAGCAGTTATAGATTCCCAAGCTCTCCAACCTCCAGGCAGAAATTAGGGAACTATGCAGGAACATAGGAGTCAATCTAGCAAATCCCTTCCCATAAGTATATATATCCTCTTGGTTCTGTATGTCTGAAGAACTCTGACTAACAGATTTTGCAAGAAATTGTGTAGACATCTATTTGAGTCATGTCAATGTCCTCTTTCACTTGTTCTTAACCTAATTTATGTCAGAGTAATTGAGGCCCTGAGATAGCACTTACAAATGTTACAGACACTGACATCCATATGTCTGGTTCTTGCTCCACTTCTCTTTGTCTGATGTTATTGGAGTCCATCTGAACCTGTATTCCCAGAAATCAGTAGCAACTAAGAAATTATGATGGGGTATCCCATGCTATGTGTCAATTTCATGAACAGGCTTCTCTCTTCCCGTCCTTTGTCTATGCATAATTAACTGACATTTTTGTCTCTATCTTATCTGGCCAAGATGTCAACCAAGGTGAAGCCACCAGGCTTTAGTCAGGCATCTTCTCCCACTGGATTTGGATCTATGTGCAATTTGGATCCATGCTTAGCTGGTGCCTGCACCGGGATGGAGCGGTTCTCCCCAGCAGCCTCTTTTCTGAGAGTCTGCTGACTAGGAGGAAATGTTTTCTGCTGAGCTGTCCCATGGCCACCTGCCCATTGCTACCCCATGCTGAGTCTTCCCTAGACTCCTTTGTTCTCCTTTGTAAAAGAAAGTTCCTTTTTTAACTTAATCTTTGAGAGCGACATTTGCAGCTCTAATGACTTGAGCTTTTTTCTTGTACTATTTTAATAGCTTCCATTTCCTTACTTCAATAGATGTTTTAAATAACTTTTAAAACAGAGCAAAGAGATGAGAAGCTTACCATCTTCATGATTTGAAGTGAGCAGTTCATTTGTATTTATCATCACAATTAACAAATATTTTTAATTTATTATTACTTTCTCTCTCTCTCTCTCTCTCTCTCTCTCTCTCTCTCTCTCTCTGTCTCTGTGTGTGGGGGGGTGTGGGTGTGTGTGATGAGAGGGAGGAAGCATGCACATACGACATTGTTATGTGTAGAGGACAAAGGAGAAGTCTCTAGCATCAATTTTCTTCTTCCATCTTTACTTGGATTCTGGGGCCTGAGCTGAGGTCATCAGGCCTATTCAGGAAGCACCTTCGTCTGCTGAGTCATCCTCAGAGTTTTTGTTGTTGTTTATTTTCTTTTCTATGTTCTTTATTTACATTCCAAATGATTTCCCCTTTCCCGGTTCACCCCTCCCCGAAAGTCCCATAAGCCCTCTTGTCTCCCTCTGTTCCCCATTCAACCCCCTCCCGCTTCTCTGGCCTGATATTCCCCTACACTGCTGCAATGAGTCTTTTCAGGACCAGGGGCTTCTCCTTCCTTCTTCTTGGGAATCAATTGATAGGTGAATTGTGTTTTGGGTATTGTGAGCTTCTGGACTAATATCCACTTATCAGTGACTGCAAACCATGTGTGTTCTTTTGTGATTGGGTTACCCCATTTAGGATGATATTTTCCAGTTCCAGCCTAAGAATTTCATGAATTCATTGTTTTTACTTGCAGTAGTATTCCATTGTGTAAATATACCACATTTTCTGTATCCATTCCTCCGCTGAGGGACATCTGGGTTCTTTCCAGCTTCTGGCTATTATAAATAGGGCTGCTATGAACATAGCAGAGCATGTGTCCTTATTGAATGCCAGGGAGTCCTTAAAGTATCTTGGTGTGACTCTAACCAAACAAGTGAAAGATATGTATGACAAGAACTTCAAGTCTCTGAAGAAAGAAATTGAAGAAGACCTCAGAAGATGGAAAGATCTTCCATGCTCATGGATTGGCAGGATTAATATAGTAAAAGTGGCCATCTTGCCAAAAGCAATATACAGATTCAATGCAATCCCCATCAAAATCCCAACTCCATTCTTCACAGAGTTAGAAAGAGCAATTCTCAAATTCATCTGGAATAACAAAAAACCCAGGATAGTTAAAACTATTCTCAACAGTAAAAGAACTTCTGGGGGAATCAGTATCCCAGACCTCAAGCAGTACTACAGAGCAATAGTGTTAAAAACTGCGTGGTATTGGTACAGTGATAGGTGGATAGATCAATGGAATAGAATTGAAGACCCAGAAATGAATCCACACTCCTATGGTCACTTGATCTTTGTCAAAGGAGCGAAAACCATCCAATGGAAAAAAGACAGCATTTTCAACAAATGGTGCTGGTTCAACTGGAGGTCAGTATGCAGAAGAATGCAAATCAATCCATTCTTATCTCCTTGTACTAAGCTCAATTCCAAGTGGACCAAGGACCTTCACATAAAACCAGACACACTGAAACTAATAGAAAAGAAACTGTGGAAGAGACTTGAGCACATGGGCACAGGGAAAAATTTCCTGAACAGAACACCAATAGCTTATGCTCTAAGATCAAGAGTTGACAAATGGGACCTCATAAAATTACAAAGTTCTGTAAGGCAGAGGACACTGTCAAAAGGACAAAGCGGCAACCAACAAATTGGGAAAAGATTTTTACCAACCCTACATCCAACAGAGGGCTAATATCCAAGATATACAAAGAACTCAAGAAGGTAGACTCCAGAGAGCCAAATAACCCTATTAAAAAATGGGGTACAGAGCTAAGCCAAGAATTTTCACCTGAGGAATATAGAATGGCTGAGTAGCACCTAAAGAAATGTTCAACATCCTTAGTCATTAGGGAAATTCAAATCAAAACAACCCTGAGATTTCACCTCACACCAGTCAGAATGACTAAGATCAAAAACTCAGGAGACAGCCGGTGTTGACGAGGATTTGGAGAAAGAGGAACACTTCTCCACTGCTGGTGGGACTGCAAGCTGGTACAACCACTCTGGAAATCAGTCTGGCAGTTCCTCAGAAAACTGGGCATGACATTTCTGGAGGACTCTGTTATACCACTCCTGGGCATTCTCAGAGTTTTTAATCTTGGAAAATAATTATACCCATGAAACAGTTCCTCATCCCCCCTCAAGCCCCAAGCTACCACACTTCTATTTTCTTTCTCTAGGAACTTGATTGCTCTTGGTGTCTGTGTCACATGTATATGGAGTCAGTCAGTGTCTGTTATTTGTGACTAGTGAAGTTCACTGGGAATAGCCTCCTCCAGGTCTATCCATACCATATCACTATCAGAATTTCCTCCCTGTGACTATTGTTTGTTGAGATGTGAATAGACACTTGCATTACTTCTGCCTGTTAACTATTGTTAACAATACTGATATAAGTTTGGGTTTGAATTTAAGTATCTCTTCGGGAACCCACTTTCAATGATTCTTGATATACATGCAGCATGGATTTGCTGGTTCATACAGTAATACATTTAAGCTTCTTGAGAAGCATAGCTTTTTAATGGATTACATCAGTGGGTTTCCATCTTATGTTCCCACCAATAGTGCCCAAGGGTCATGCTTTCTTCAAGTCCTCAATGCTTCTTATTATCAAAGTTATATGGGCTACTTTATACCACCATAACATAATACCTGACAGAAATAACTGATGGGAAGAAAGGTTTATTTTCATGTCATGGGAATCTAGGAAGCCAAGAGTCTATAGGAACCAGCAGCCAGACTATAGCCTTCAAAGCTTGCCCTGAGTAAGCCTCCTTTACCAGGCCCTACCTATTTCACAAAAGTTGGACAGGCTCCAAAAATAGAGCCAAAACCTTGGGAACAAGCATTCAAAACAAGAGCCTGTTGAGTTGTGTCTTTCAGATTCAAACTTGAGCACTAGTCATCTGAATGTTCAGGTTGTAATTTTTTTTTTGTTAAAGTCTTTCCTTAATTAAGTCTGCATTTTTGACAATACTTTAAAAATGAAACTAGTGAGCCGGGCGGTGGTGGCGCACGCCTTTAATCCCAGCACTTGGGAGGCAGAGGCAGGAGGATTTCTGAGTTCGAGGCCAGCCTGGTCTACAGAGTGAGTTCCAGGACAGCCAGGGCTACACAGAGAAACCCTGTCTCGAAAAACCAAAAAAAAAAAAAAAAGAAACTAGTGCTTATTCAAATAAGAAAACAGAAATCTTAAACTTAAAACTTAAGTTACAATTCATTGTGATAGTTTATTTTTTTTTAAAAAAAATAGGTATTGACATGTTTTTCCTTGTACACACACAATATAAATTTTTTGACATCTACAGAAAAGTCTTGAGGAAGCAACAACAAAGCACTCCTGCATTCAGAGATCAAAAGCACACACTATCAACATTTTGACAATTGTAGCTTAGATCTTGAAAATGTAAAAACGTATGCAAGCCAGTAAACATTCGTCAGTACCTGCTTGCTACTACTACTTGCTATTTCAGAAATTTCTCAGTGGGTGACTGTTTTTACACAATAATTAAAAGGAGGCATAGAGATCTAGATCTGAATGGTCTCCCAGGAGCTTTCAAAGACATCAAACCCATTCAAAACTAGAATGAATTAATTGAATAAAGTGATCTTTATACATGATTTTGCTTTGAAATTTGAAAGTATATTGATTTATCTTTGTCTGGGGGTTCAATTTGTGAGTGTGTAATCAAATGAAACAAAGTCAGTTTAAGAAGAGATACTACTACTACTACTACTACTACTAATTTAATTGGTTTAGTTTAGCCATGCCACAGAGAACATGTATGTCATAATTATGCACAATTTTATTTATGAGTTAAGAAAATGAATAAATAGATACAAATAATTTTCTCTTCACTGAATCAATTGTCTTCATGTTACTCAGGGGTGACTGAGTTCAAATAGTTTTTTTTTTTGTTTGTTTGTTTGTTTTTCAAGACAGGGTTTCTCTGTATAGCCCTGGCTGTCCTGGAACTCACTCTGTAGACCAGGCTGGCCTCGAACTCAGAAATCCTCCTGCCTCTGCCTCCCAAGTGCTGGGATTAAAGGCGTGCGCCACCACTGTCCGGCAAGTTCAAATACTTTTACAACTTAACATATGTTTGTTTTTAAAATGTTTACTTCATACTATATCTAACTAATTCCCCAAATGCCAACATTATGTTTATCCCCCTCCTGCATGTTCTCCAGAATAGAGATTCAAGGCTACACTCTATTGCTTTACATTACTAGACACTTTTGTCTTTATTTTACTTGTTGGGATTCATGAATGTAATTTAGCCAAGTGTTTCAGTCCCAAACTGTGGGCATTGACAGATTTTTCTCTTCTTTCTCCTCCCTTCAGTTTTATAAATCTCTAAATTTTATAAAACTATTGAGGCTGAAAGATGTGGTACTGTGGTGAGGAGGAACTTAGAGGGTCATACTAAAAGGTTATCTGAGGTTATACAATAGGCTATTGAGGCCAAAGGGTCAAATGAAATATGAGACACCTCTAGGGAGATGGTGAAAGCAAAATATTGTCTTTATTCTTTCTATAAATTGTATATAATTCTTTAAATTAATAATGTATAATATGGAGAATTATATATAAAATATCTATCTATCTATCTATCTATCTATCTATCTATCTATCTATCTATCTATCTATCTATCTATCTATCTATCTATCTATGTATCTATTGTCTAACACAATCATATTACACATAAACACATCACACACACATATGCACGCACACAAACACACATTGGCTCAGTTATAGACGCTGAGAAGTCTCAATTGAATTCTAGGCTGTGCACAAATAAAACCAAAACCATAGTGTTGTGGGAAATATTAAAAAGAATGGCAAGTTCCCGTGCTACACCCAGCTACTCTCTGCCCCAGAGGTCTGGCCTGCCAGTTCTTATCTCGTGGAGACTCTCCGACTCAGAACCCCAAAATCTCTCCACCCAGTTCCCTAAGTTCCTGCTGGTGAGTCTCTACCATGACAACCCCATGCTTCAAAACCCGCAAGGCCTTTTTGATGCACATGAGGCAAACCCACTCTTTGTTGCCATACATTTCTGTCTGGAACTCAGTTGAGCCGCCATGTGAAGAAAAACAAAACACAAACTTAGTTTAGAAACACTGGTAACTCAATCTCTGGGCACAACAATTGGAATCCTAGTCTTGTAAGCCATAAAAATCTAAATCCTCCTGTGGTGAATCCTGGCAGATCCACCACTGAAACTGAGAGATCCTAGCAGCTACATCTTGTCTTTTCGCTATCCCTGTCCAAAAGACCTCCTATCTCTCTCCTGCTCCTCTCTTCCTCGGTCTAACCGGGAAGTCCCGCCTACTTGCCCAGTGATAGATCCCTTTATTCATTTGGGTGAAGGTTCACAAGAAGTCACCCAAGTACACCACTCATTCCTCGTTCCAGACAGCCCCTCCCAGGAAAGCAGAATTAGCATCAAAATACAAGCAGCACCAGGGCCATTCACAACACCATAGTATTTTGCTTTTCTTATTCTTTTCACACTATCTTTCTATAGATAATATTCCATTTTCTGTGTCATGGCTTTTGACTCTTAGTGCCAATGTAGAACTAGTTCATAATATTCTATTTTGGTTGAAGAATAACTTTGCATGTGAGCTGATTCTGAAATTGTAAATGTCTCCCTTCAGCTTTCAAATATGGATACTTCTCGTGACTTGCTTGGTCTTATTAAGTTTTGCAGGAATGGAGCTGATGCTGTGTTAAACTTAAGGTATCTTGAACTTGTGATAATGAAAAAAATACTTTTTGTATTAAAAAACTACTTTTTGTAGTAGTAGAAGGGTGTTCTTGCTGTATGACCTGAAGATATAGCCTATGCAGTAATAATTCATGCTTGTGAATAGAACTGAGCACAGGGAGAAGTATAAAAAATGGGGAAATATCTGCTTTCATGTGTATTTTAGGATTTGGGTTTCTATGGGTCAATAGAGAGGAAATTTACTTTGAAAAAAATTAATTTGGTGAATGTGAAGTGTTTTACATTATTAAAATTTCAGACATTTGGGCAAATATTGGGAAATTTGAACATTTATGTAGATGAGGTTCTTTTTTCCTGAATATTTGGTTCAAATCAATTAACCCTTTTAGGTAGCTTTGGGATGTGGATGCCATTATATCTTAGGTCATATATAGTCTAGCTTTGGGATAACTGTAATTACTGCTTTGTGTGAGCACTACAATATAGATAATTCAAGTATAGGGTTGGTGACTGACTTCCCATTGAAACTTATGGGAAAGAGAAAAATATGTGATGTATTATCCTTAGTGCCCTATTTCATAACTTTTCCAAGGATAGGTTAAAATTACAGGCAAGGACATCACTGGTCAAATTTAGTGAGGGGCTGCACAAAAATGCTAAGCACTGTGCTTCTGCCTGACATGCCATCATTATCTATCTCTACTTATTTATCTGTAATCTATCTATCTACTATCTATCTATCTCTATTTATCTATCTATCTATCTATCTATCTATCTATCTATCTATCTATCTATCATCTATCTATCTATCTATCTATCTATCTATCTATCTATCTATCTATCATCTATCTATCTATCTATCTATCTATCTATCTATCTATCTATCTATCTATCATCTATCTATGTATCTATGTATCTACGTATCTATCTATCTATCTATCTATCTATCTATCTATCTACCTATCTATCTATCTACGTATCTATCTATCTATCTATCTATCTATCATCTGTCTATCTTTCTATCCATTCATCTATATCTGTCTAAAATCTACACACATGTTTTTTACCTGTTCAGTTTTCATTTCTCCACTCTTAGACAATGATATCTAGTGTCCTGGAGGAGATTGTTTTCTCTCCATCTTGTGAGGTCTATATAATGCAGTTCCTTTAAAGGAACTCAGCCTCAGTCTAACACAACAGTAGGTACTGACTCGAGCAAGACCAAGGAATGTCTCCTGAGAGTATGGGTTATACCAGTTTTCTAGTTCCTGGACCAAAGCCAAGGCAGGACTGCTGTAAGTTCAAGGCCAGCTTGGGTTCAAAGCCTGTCTGGGCTATAGAGTGAGATACTATCTGGAAGAAGCAAAGGGTTGAGGGGAAGAAAATAATTCTCAGGAGAACATGGAAAATGAACCCCATATTTTCCCTCTGGCTCTTACATTATCCCTTATAATAAATATAGTAAATCTACAACTGATTTTGGTCTTATCTTTTGAAGTTCTGTTTAAAATTTTAGGCTTTCTCTAAATGCCCACAGCATAATGCCTTCAAAATTGACCAACTGTCAAGCAGAAATGTAACCTTCTCATTTACCTGTGACTGAATTATTCTGTCCAAGCCTGCATCCTGATTAATGGCAGGGACTTCATCTAGTTGCTTCCACATTCTCATTTCTCCATGATTTAAGACTATAAATCATATAATTACTGCCAAATCATGTTATTTCTTTTCTTCTTTCTCTTTCTGGGGGTTAATTACATATTCCCAGGACTCTTCTTGATCTGTGTTTGACCTACTCTGAAAGTGCCAATTTATGAGACACGGATTGTCAGGTGTAGTGTGGTCTCTGGTGCCCATTGCTATTTGCTTTTCTTGCTGAGGCAGCTATGACCTTACCTCATCTCCCCACTGATATTGACTACTGGGTTTTTCGTTTTTACAACCAGATTTTTTTTCTTGTTGCCAGATCTTTGTCTCTTGTTCTAGTGACAACCCATGTCCTTAAAAATTATTTTACCATTATTTAATTAAACAGATAAGAGAAGGTCATCCTACTCTCTCCTAGTCATGTGGGGAGAAAGAATTACAGAGAAGCATAGGTAAATAGCTTAGGTCAACAGTTATTCCTTAGATCTCCATTCATTGAGGAAAGACAGACACAGAAGGGCAAGTGTCATGTCCTGTGACAATGAAAAAGAGAAAGGACAAAAGGGATGGAGGGAGAGAAGGAAATGGCCTGAAAGTGGAGTAGGGATGATTAAGAGAGGGGAAGGGTACATGCTGGAGCATACAGAATGGTGTGAAAGGGAAGGTACACATGATCACAGCATGATTTACATTTGTATAAAAATGTCACAATGAAAGCGATTTATACAATGAGAACACACACGCGCGCGCACGCGCGCGCACACACACACACACACACACACACACACACACGCATGCACACACACACACACATCCAAAAAAGGTCATTGTCAAATGTCCTACAGTATCACATTATGGAATGTATTCATTGCAAATGAATGAGGATTACCCTGAGTTGCTGCAACTAGACTGCTGATCCATGACTATTCTTTTACACTATACCTGGTTGTCAGCATAATTTATTGCATGAACGGTAAGTTCTGCTTTGCAGGAACTCAAAAGTAAGAAATCTAGGCAGCTGATTCTCGTTCAGCACCTACTGAAAGGCAGCATCCAAGGCATTTAAGCTGAGGCTGTACCTGTCAGTACCTTCCTCATGACTAAATGCATCACTTATAGTGAGTGACATGTTGGACTTCATGCCTGGGTGTCCAGGCATCCCACTGTTACCACCATTACTTCCATGCCTCTACTATTATATAATTTCTTGCTTTAAAATATTTTTTTTAAAGGAAGGCTACTGATTTAATTGAGTTAATTTTATATCCAGCCACTTTGTTGGAGTTCTTTTTTTTTCTTTTTATTTTATTTTATTTTATTTTTTAAATTTACATTCCAAATCATTTCCCCTTTCCCGTTTCCTCCCTCCCCGAAAGTCCCATAAGCCCCCTTCCCTCCCTCTTTTCTCCATTCAACCCCCTCTCGTTACTCTGTCCTGGCGTTCCCCTACATCCAGTCTTTCCAGGACCAGGGGTCTCTCCTTCCATCTTCTTAGAAATCTATTGATATGCGGATTGTGTCAAGGGTATCCCGAAGATTCTGGGTCAATATCCCCTTATCAGTGACTGCATACCATGTGTGTTCTTTTGTGATTGGGTTACCTCACTAAGGATGATATGTTCAAGATCTGACCATTTGCCTAGGAATTTCGTGAATTCATTGTTTTTAATTGCAGAGTAGTATTCCATTGTGTAAATATACCACATCTTCTGAATCCATTCCTCCGTTGAGGGACATCTGGGTTCTTTCCAGCTTCTGGCTATTATAAATAAGGCTGCTATGAACATAGTGGAACATGTGTCCTTATTGCATGCAGGTAAAGCCTCTGGATATATGCCCAGGAGTGGTATAGCCGGATCCTCCGGGAGTGTCGTGCCCAGTTTTCTGAGGAACCGCCAGACTGCTTTCCAGAGTGGTTGTACCAGCTTGCAATTCCACCAGCAGTGGAGGAGTGTTCCTCTTTCTCCACATCCTCGCCAACAACTGCTGTCTCCTGTGTTTTTGATCTTAGCCATCCTTACTGGTGTGAGATGGAATCTCAGGGTTGTTTTGATTTGCATTTCCCTAATGACTAAGGATGATGAACATCTCTTTAGGTGCTTCTCAGTCATTAGATATTCTTCAGGTGAGAACTCTTTGTTTAGCTCTGTACCCCATTTTTTAATAGGGTTACTTGCCTCTCTGCAGTTTAACTTCTTGAGTTCTTTGTATATATTGGATATTAGCCCTCTGTCGGATGTAAGGTTGGTAAAGATCATTTCCCAGTTAGTTGGTTGCCGCTTTGTCTTTTTGACAGTGTCTTTTGCCTTGCAAAAACTTTGTAATTTAATGAGGTCCCATTTGTCTATTCTTGATCTTAGAGCATAAGCTATTGGAGTTCTGTTCAGGAAATTCTCCCCTGTGCCCATATGTTCAAGGTTCTTCCCTAGTTTCCATTCTATTAATTTCAGTGTGTCTGGTTTTATGTGGAGATCTTTGATCCACTTAGAATTGAGCTTAGTGCAAGGAGATAAGAATGGGTCAATTTGCATTCTTCTGCATGTTGACCTCCAGCTGAGCCAGCACCATTTGTTGAAAAGGCTATCTTTTTTCCACTGGATGGTTTTAGCTCCTTTGTCAAAGATCAAGTGACCATAGGAGTGTGGATTCATTTCTGGGTCTTCAATTCTGTTCCATTGATCTACATGCCTGTCACTGTACCAATACCATGCGGTTTTTAACGCTATTGCTCTGCAGTACAGCTTGAGGTCCGGAATACTGATTCCCCCAGAGGTTCTTTTACCCTTGAGAATAGTTTTAGCTATTCTGGGTTTTCTGTTATTCCAGATGAATTTTTGAATTGCTCTTTCTAACTCTATGAAGAATTGAGTTGGGATTTTGATGGGGATTGCATTGAATCTGTATATTACTTTTGGTAAGATGCTCATTTTTACTATATTAATCCTGCCAATCCATGAGCATGGCAGATTTTTCCATCTTCTGAGGTCTTCTTCAGTTTCTTTCTTCAGAGACTTGAAGTTCTTGTCATACAGATCTTTCACTTGTTTGGTTAGAATCACGCCAAGATACTTAATATGGTTTGTGGCTATGGTGAAGGGTATCATTTCTCTTACTTCCTTCTCAGCCTGCTTATCCTTTGAGTATAGGAAGGCTTCTGACTTGCTTGAGTTGATTTTATATCCGGCCACTTTGCTGAAGTCGTTTATCAGCTGTAGGAGTTCTCTGGTGGAGTTCTTTGGGTCGCTTAAGTATACTAACATATCGTCTGCAAATAGTGATAGTTTGACTTCTTCCTTTCCAATTTGTATCCCTTTGACCTCCTTTTGTTGTCTAATTGCTCTAGCTAGAACTTCAAGTACTATATTGAAAAGATATGGAGAGAGAGGGCAGCCTTGTCTAGTCCCTGATTTTAGTGGGATTGCTTCAAGTTTCTCTCCATTTAGATTGATGCTGGCTACCGGTTTGCTGTAAATTGCTTTTACTATGTTTAGATATGGGCCTTGAATTCCTGATCTTTCCAAGACCTTTAGCATGAAAGGATGCTGAATTTTGTCAAATGCTTTCTCAGCATCTAATGAGATGACCATGTGGTTTTTTCTTTGAGATTGTTTATATAGTGGATTACATTGATGGATTTCCTTATATTGAACCATCCCTGCATCCCTGGGATGAAGCTTACTTGATCATGGTGAATGATCGTTTTGATGTGTTCTTGGATTCGGTTGGCAAGAATTTTATTGAGTATTTTTGCATCGATATTCATAAGAGAGATTGGCCTGAGATTCTCTTTCTTTGTCGGATCTTTGTGTGCTTTTGGTATTAGTGTAATTGTGGCTTCATAGAACGAGTTGGGTAGTGTTCCTTCTGTTTCTATTTTGTGGAACAGTTTGAAGAGTATTGGTGTTAGGTCTTCTTTGAAGGTCTGATAGAATTCTGCAGTAAAACCATCTGGACCTGTGCTTTTTTTGGTTGGAAGACTTCCAATGACAACTTCTATTTCTTCAGGGGTTATAGGACGGTTTAGATGGTCTATTTGATCCTGATTTAATTTTGGTACTTGGTATCTGTCAAGGAAATTGTCCATTTCCTCAAGATTTTCTAGTTGTGTTGAATACAGGTTTTTGTAGTAGGATCTGATGATTTTTTGAATTTCCTCAGTTTCTGTTGTTATTTCTCCCTTTACGTTTCTGATTTTATTAATTTGGATACTATCTCTGTGCCCTCTGGTTAGTCTGGCTAAGGGCTTATCTATCTTGTTGATTTTCTCAAAGAACCAACTCCTCGTTTTGTTGATTCTTTGTATGGTTTTATTTGTTTCTACTTGATTGATTTCAGCCCTGAGTTTGATGATTTCCTGCCTTCTACTCCTCTTTGGTGTATTTGCTTCATTTTGTTCCAGGGCTTTCAGGTGTGCCATTAAGCTGTTAGTGTATGCTGTCTCCCGTTTCTTTTTGGCGGCACTCAGGGCTATGAATTTTCCTCTTAGCACTGCTTTCATTGTGTCCCATAAATTAGGGTATGTTGTGCCTTCATTTTCATTAACTTTCAAAAAGTCTTTGATTTCTTTATTTCCACCTTGACCAAGTTATCATTGAGTAGAGCATTGTTCAGCCTCCATGTGAACGTGGGTTTTCTTTTGTTTTTGTTGCCATTGAAGACCACCCTTATTCCATAGTGATCTGATAGGAGGCATGGGATTATTTCTATCTTCTTATATCTGTTGAGGTCTGATTTGTGACCAATTATATGGTCAATTTTGGAGAAGGTACCATGAGGAGCTGAGAAGAAGGTGTATTCTTTAGCTCTAGGATGAAATGTTCTATATATATCTGTTAGTTCCAGTTGGTCCAAGGCTTCAATTAGATTCACTGTGTCCCTGTTTAGTTTCTGCTTTCCTGAACGATCCATTTCAGAGAGCGGGGTGTTGAAGTCACCCACTATTATTGTGTGCGGTGTGATGTGTTCTTTGAGTTTTAGTAAAGTTTCTTTTACGAATGAGGGTGCCCTTGCATTTGGAGCATAGATATTCAGAATTGAGAGATCTTGATGGTGGATTTTTCCCTTGATCAGTATGTAGTGTCCGTCTGTGTCTTTTTTGATGACTTTAGGTTGAAAATCAATTTTATCTGATATTAGGATGACTGCTCCACCTCGTTTCTTGGGGCCATTTGCTTGTAAAATTGTTTTCCAGCCTTTTACTCTGAGATAGTGTTTGTCTTTGACACTGAGGTGCGTTTCCTGCATGCAGCAAAATTCTGGGTCCTGTTTACGTATCCAGTCTGCTAGTCTATGTCTTTTAATTGGGGAATTGAGACCATTGATATTAAGAGAGATTAAGCCATAGTGATTATTGCCATCTGCCATTCTTGACGCTATCTTTATGTTTGAGTGGTTATCTACTTTTGGGTTTGATTCAAGAAGGTTATTATCTCATTTTTTCCAGGGTGTTGTTTCTCTCCCTGTATTGGAGGTTTCCACCTATTATCCGTTGCAGGGCTGGATTTGTGGAAAGATATTGTGAAAATTTGGTTTTATCATGGAATATCTTGGTCTCTCTATCTATGGTGATTGAGAGTTTTGCTGGGTATAGTAATCTAGGCTGGCATTTGTGCTGTCTTAGTGTCTGCATGAGATCTGCCCAGGATCTTCTGGCTTTCATAGTCTCTGGTGAGAAGTCTGATGTGATTCGGATAGGTCTTCCTTTGTATGTTACTTGGCCCTTTTCTCTTACTGCATTTAGTATTCTTTCTTTGTTTAGAACATTCTGTGTTTTGATTATTATGTGACGGGAGGTATTTCTGTTCTGGTCTAGTCTGTTTGGAGTTCTGTAGGCTTCTTGTACATTCATCGGCATCTCTCTCTTTAGGTTAGGGAAGTTTTCCTCCATAATTTTGTTGAAGATGTTTACTGGCCCTTTAAGTTGCAAATCTTCACTCTCATCTATACCTATAATCCTTAGGTTTGGTCTTCTCATTGTGTCCTGGATTTCCTGGATGTTTTGGGTTACACGTTTTTTGCATTTTGCATTTTCTTTGACTGTTGAGTCGATGCTTTCTATGGAATCTTCAGCACCTGAGATTCTTTCTTCCATCTCTTGTATTCTATTGTTTATGTTTGCATCTCTGACTCCTGATTTCTTCCCAAGATTTTCTATCTCCAAAGTTGTCTCCCTTTGTGACTTCTTAGTTGTTTCTACTTCCTTTTTTAGTTCCTGGGTGGATTTGCTGAGATCCTTCACTTGTTTGTTTGTATTTTCCTGTATTTCTTTAAGGTATTTTTGTATTACCTCTTTCAGGATTTCTTCCTGATGACCCACGTTCTCCTGCATTTCTCTGAGCGATTTTTGTGTTTCCTCCTCATGGGAATCCATCTGTTGATCCATTGTCTCCTGCATTTCTTTAAGCAGTTCTTGTGTTTCCTTTGTAAGGGCATCTAACCGTTGATTCATTTCTTTAAGCAATTTTTGTGTTGCCTCCTTATGGGCATCCGTCTGTTGACCCATATTCTTCTGCATTTCTTTGTGCAATTTTTGTGATTCCTTTGTGAGTGCATCTACCCGTTGATTCATCTCGTTAAGCGATTTTTGTGTTGTCTCCTTGTGCGCCTCCATCTTTTGATCCATGTTCTCCTGCATTTCTCTAAGCGATTTTTGTGTTTCCTTTGTAAGGGCTTCTAACCGTTGATTCATGGTCTCCTTTAACTCTTTATGAGATTTATTTGTGTCCTTCTTGTGATCTTCTAATAGCATAATGAGAAGTGATTTTAAATCCAGATCTTGTCTTTCGGGTGTGGTGGGGTATCCAGGACTTGCTGCTGTTGGAGAGTTGGGTTCGGATGGTCCCATATTACTTTGATTTCTGTTAGTAACATTCCTATGTTTGCCTTTTGCCATCTGGATACCTCTGATGTTAGTTGGTCCTGCTGCCACTGGCTGTTGGTTGGACCTCCTGTGAGCCTGCAAAGCTATTTCTGCCGCCCCCCCCCCCCCCCGGATTACCAGGATTCCGCTGGCACCGATTTCTGGGGCCTGCCTGCTCCTGAGTGACTTTGGAGCCCTAATGTGCCTTGCCCCAAATGATCTTATATTGGGGAGGCCTTGCACATCCAAAGGCTCAGCCTAGTGGATTCCTGGAGCAGAGGTCGCCAAAGGGAGGCTGGTAGGCTCCTGCCCTGTGAAGGGGTGTGTGATCTCTCCTGGGGGGGGAGGGGGCGTCCCTCTGCCAGGCAGAAGTCCCACAGCAGAGCTAACACGCTGGTTACTGCAGATCTGCCCAGCTCTTGGGAGCCACGTGCACACAATCCGCCCAAGACCCAAGTGATATTATGCCTGTCTGTCTCAGAACCTGGCTGTCCCAACTTCCCAGCCACTGGAGCAAAGATGGCGGAGTGCACTCTGCACACTCTCCGTGGTGCTGCTCACCCTGCAGACGCGATGGCCTGCAGATCTGGCACCCAGACAACCACAGCGCTGACCCGTTCTTGGGCGCAGACGGAAGCCCCAACAGGCCGTGTCCCAAGTGATGTTATATTGGCAGAGGGCCTGGGTACCTGTCTCTTCAGTGCAGTCTGCGGGAACAGAGGTCGTGGAAGGAAAGCTGGTAGGCTCCCGCGCAGTGCGGGGTCCCTCTGCCAGGCAGAAGTCCCACAGCAGAGCCGGCGAGCTGGTTACTGCAGATCAGCCCAGCACTTGGGAGCCGCATACACCTTAAAATATTTTTTTAAAAAAACATTTCATAATTTATTTTAATGTTATGAGTTCTCGGTCTGCGTATAAACCTGCATGTCAGAAGAAGGTCAGGTGAGTAGTTTGCTTCTTGGAGTGGGCAAGCCAGCTAGGGAGTCAGCCTGATTTTTGAGATGGTGAGAGCCATGTCTGAAGATAATGTGGGAAATGTTTGTGGTTAATTCCATTTCTCTTTGAAGACTAAACTCTCAGTATCTTAAAATATGTGTAGACAGGACCATGAATAAGTGATTAAGTCAAAATGAGGATGTTAGGAGTTTCTAACCCAGTCTGACTGGTCACTTCATAAAGACAGAGAATTTGGACACATAGAGAGTAGGGTTGTGTCCACAGAGGAAAGACCATGTAAGGACATAGCAAGAACGTAGTTATTCTTAAACCAAGAAGAGAGATGCCTCTGGAAAAAAATAGGACTCACTTGCTCTTGGATTTTTAGCCACCAAAGCTATGAGAAAATAAAATTTTGACATTGATATCACTTGGTGTGTAATTTTTTGTAATGGCAGATTCAAGTAACTAATATAGAAAACATGAGAGTGTGGAGTCCCTTTTTGCTTGGGTTTGGAATCAGTACAATATCATTACAGCTGCATTACATTGATGAAATTGAATCATAATTTCAGCCTGGGGAAATTATGCATGGGGAGTTGCCTTAAGAAGGATATGGATAAAGAGAAGGAAATAACTGTGGCTATTTTCTACAAATAATCTGTCATAGTAATTAGAATAGTAAGGAAGCATATGGGGTAGAAATAGATATTAATTCAGGGAATGCTGCTGGTTACTTTACTCTATAATTGTTTTTATCCAAAGCACATTGCTTTTTGATTAGAGTGAGATAGGTTAATTGATTTCATCCCATGTTGTACATGGTGAAAACATGCCTCCTTATTTCAAGGACACTTTATTGTAGTGAGAATTTTGGTTTCTTTTAAAATCCATTTATGTTATGTAAATAGGTTTGTGTTTTAATCCTAGGTGTGGGATATGGGGCTGGTTCAGACTGTCTACAGCAGCTGACTATGATTTGTCTTGTGCTCTGGCAGGGGCATGACTCTGCCAGCTGAAGATAGCTTATGTTTGAAATTCTTGGGACTCTTGAGAAGATATAAAAAGGCCAGAGCCCGGAGAGAGGTGCTGGCTGTTGCTTCCCCTGCTACAGGTCCCTGCTGCTGCTGCTGGTTCCCTGTTGCATTTGTTGTTGTTAATTTGCTGGATTGCTGTTTGGAGATATCCTGATGATTAAGACTGGACTTGCCCCTAAGAACGCAACATTCCTAATCAGCAGGAAAGAGATCTACTCTTTGCTTTCCTTCTAACTTCTTTCTCACCTACCTAGTGTTGGGGAGTTGGAAGGGATAAGGGTGGAGAAGGTCGGTAGATATAAGACCCCAATAAAGTAGCCATAAAGAGAAGTTACACTTCACTGTTAGTAATATGAACCAAAATTATCTATAACATGACTTGAGTGTGGGAAGATTGAGTTCCTTTTGCCTGTGCAGTTCAAGTGATCATAAAATTCCTCAAAAGTAGGTTTGTTTTGTCTAAATCAGTTTTTTAAATGAATAATTGCCAACAAGTCATTACTGACAAAACAGAGTGGGACAAAAGAAGGTGTTGGATTTTCTTTATTATAGCACCCAAGCTTTCTGTCCTGAGGTTTTGTTCCTCAGTGATTACAGAGGGCTGTACAGGTTAATACTTACAGAGTGAAGAATTAGCTCTGGCTTCTGTAGTGGAGACTGTCATCATAAGCTCTGTCTTGTCCCATGTCACCAGGAAACTTATTTTTTTTTAACTTTAGGGGATAGAATTAGGCTAGTCATGGATGGACAGCATATATCTTTGGCACCCTACAGGACTGAAAAGGAAATTGCTATGATTCAGCCAGTATTTGTTAATGCTTTATTCAATATTTAGTAGAAATAAATCTGATTTCATACTAATCTAAGTCTTATCCTTTGTTCTTTATTTAATCATCGTTTCCTCTTTTAGTTTTCCTCTGTGAGAGTTCACAACAGTGAAATCATCAGGAAACAGAACATGCAGAGGAATTTGATGGTAAAGGGTATTTGCCTTGCATACTTCAATGAATGAAGTGAATACTCCAAGGCCTTTCAAGTCCCCATTGTACTGCAGTTACAGGGTTTCTCTGCCTTCCTCCTATGACCTTCATGTTCTTCTTCATTCAGATATCCATTTTCTAAATCTTTTCCTGGGATTCTTGATCTTTCTTTGGCATTCTTTGATGAAAAGATGTGGTGTTGTCAATAGCTCTAAGTCCATACGTTGTTACCTGCTAGATGCCTAGCACCCAAGGTCTTGTGATTTTTGCTCCCTGTAGCACTGTGGGATATAAAAACTCTATCGGAAATAAACTTGGTGCTTCACTATTTACTGGAAACCCTCTTCATCCATCTCTTGTCTCTTCTTTCTGTCTTTGCTATGATCATTCTCACTCTTGCCTCAGAGGCTGTTTGACTTCGTACTCAGAGGGGCGGTACAGATCCTTTACGTCTTCCTAGGCTGTCTTCATGTTCTCATTGTTCTTTCTGCTCTACTCTTGCCCTTGTTCTATCCCTTCTGCACACATTTCCACCTAAGGGCTTAGCAATTATTGTTCCCTCTGCCTAAGATGCTCCTTGCCTGATTCTGCACCTCAATAGCTCCTCACTCTGAACAACTTCCGTTAAATGCATCCCCTTCAGAACTGCTCTTTAGCCTCCTAAAATATAGTTATCCTACTCTTTCTCTTCCTTGTCAGCCACCACTTTTTTTTTAATTAGATATATTCTTTATTTATATTTCAGATGATTTCCCCTTTCCTGGTTCCCCCCTCCTACCACTTTTCTCATGCCATTGTTCTGCGACTTTTTCTGTGATACTGGACAAATTAGTGAAGTCCTAGTTTTGTTTGTATCATTGTTGTGTATTGATAGCTCCAGGATATCAATTGCCACAAGGTCAGAGACCTGGCTTGTGGTCTTTAAGGCCTTCTTTTAGACTACTAGCAATTTAGTGACAAAGTTAAAAAGAATGCCCTTTCTTATAGCAGTCTTTAGTCATCAAGCATGCAGCCAGCTGAGGTCCCAGATACTGGGAACCTAAAGACTGTGCTTTTCAGAGTGTTGAATATAGTGATCCATAGTTTCATCATTTGTTTTATATATACATATATATGTATGTATGTATATATATGTACTTAACATATATATACACGCACACACACATATATATATATATTTGATTTTATAACTAGACTTTAAGACCTCTGTAGATATTATCTTTGTATGTTTACAGAAATTAGCTTATTTAGTATAAACAGGTTATTTCCAAAGCATTTAAACATGATAAATTATTGTATGTTATCCACTAAAATATATCCTATTCTCATTAAATATTTGTTGTTGACAATCAAACAAAGAAGGCAAGTGTCTGAAAGAAAGAAAAGATTGTAATGTGTGGGTGTTGGGAACAACACATGCTGGATTTGAGAGCCAAGACCCAAGCGTTGTGAAAATCTTTTGCTCACATTATTTATTTGAACTTTAGAACAATTTAAAAAATCTATTTGTCTGTCTATCTGTCTATCTATCTATCTATCTATCTATCTATCTATCTATCTACCTATCTATCGTTTGTCTGTCCATCCATCCATCCATCCATCCATCCATCCATCCATCCATCCGTCCGTCCGTCCGTCTGTCCGTCCATCCATCCATTATATATCTTTCTTTTATATGTCATCTATCTATGTATGTATCTACGTATGTGTCTATGTATGTACATATGTATGTATCTATCTTTTTGTCTTTGTATCTGTCTATCTATCTATCTATCTACCATCTATTACCTATCTATCCATCCATCTATATCTATCTTATCTCTCCATCTCTATCTATCTATCTATCTATCTATCTATCTATCTATCTATCTATCTATCTATCTATCAGTAAAAGTGAGTCTGATGAAATTATACCATACAAACCCAAACAAAATCTATAAACCACACATTTTGTGACTCTTCTGTGGAAGACATGGGCAAACACCTACTTACTGTAGTGAAAACAGAACAAAATAATGAAATCACAGAAGTCTAACTCGGTGAGCCAGTGAATTTATTGGGCTTACTTACAAGAACATGGACACCTCACAGCAGCTATATTGCCAAAATCCCACTCCATCATGGGCGATGACATACAGAAGCTGCAACCAGGGAGTTCTCTGTATGACTTGCAGGAAGCTCGGCAGGTCTGAGAGCCTCCTCCAGGCAGCTTAGCTGGTGAGAGCCTTCTCTATCAGCAGTTGTCTACAGCTCTGGTAACCTTGGGGAGGGCCCTTGTAAGTCTCATCTCTCCCAGACGTGTGAAGTTCATTTATTTTCCAAGTCTCATGGGCCTCCCCTTTTTTCCTAGAGGGAATGTTTTAACTGGAAGGAAATTTCTACATATGCATGTTTTCGGTTTGAAATTAGCTTATTATTTTCTCAGTTCCACAAGAAGTCTCACAAATTAATTAAAAGCATACATTTCAAAGTAATAATTTGTGACGTTCTGGGAGAAGGCAATTGTGTACCAGCTTCACTGTAATTTTGCACCTGTAATTTGATTAATTATTAATAAAGACCAATATAAATAATTCATTTCTTATTATGTTTACTAAGCCAGTGGGGCTTAGTATTGCCTGAGACAATATCAGTATCTCAGACAAAGAAAATTCCAGATGATCATTACCTTGTAGTGTGCCAAGAAAATACCACTACTGGGTTTATAAAAACATGTAGTATAATTGTTAATATATAAAGTGTGTGGGTGATGAAGTCAACTGTTGAGATAAAAGTCTCTAAAATATGAAAATTGGTAAATTTCAGATGGACTGAGTCTCAATATTTTAGAACTGATTTGTAGTTATAAAAATGTGTGTGCATGTGTGTGCATATGCATGTGTGTGTGTCTGAATGTGTATGTGCATGTGTGTGAATGTGTGCATCTGTGTACATGTGCATTGTGTGTGCATGCCTCTGATGTGCACATGTGTATGCATGTGTGCATGCATATGTATGTGTGCACACATGTGTAAATGTGTGCATATGTGTATGTGTGCATGTGTGTGTATGGATGTATGCATGCATATGTGTGTCTGTGTGCATGTGTGTACAGGTATCTTTTGGTATGAAAATAAAGACTACAAGTATAATGTGTTAACAAATAATAAAAAGTAATCCTAGAAACTAAAAAATATATTGCTCCTTCCTGAAAGAATTATAAAAGGCCCATGACTACAATCTAAAAGTTTAAAATGAGGAGGAAAGTCCATTTCCCTTCATAAATCCTTTCAGATTATTTGATTGATTTCTAGGGCTTCAGGCATGATTCACAGTGAATACAGATGAAATTAGAAGGGAAATCTAGTCAGCAAAATGCCTGTAAATATAGCATGTAGACTTTTCTAGCCATTCATATTGAGTGTACATCCACTCAGACCCATCACTTCCTCTTGCTCATTGGTTATTCACTGTCACCACCAACCAGCCATTCTCTTAGCTCTCAAGCTAACTTATTTTCCTTCCTGTTTGGCTGTATGGAATCCTGTTGTTTCTGCTCATAACTCTTCTTTGAATCCAAACTTCTCCTTTCTGCTTCCCTACCTACTGCCTGAGTTCACATCCTCAGTAGAAGAGTCAATCACCTGACACTTCCTTTCTAATAAAATTCTTCGTCTTCTTTATTCTGGCACAGCAATGCATACTATGTCATCCATAGTAGTCAAATTCTCTGTTGTCATAAGAGGCTTCTTATAACCAGATACTTAAATACTCATCTTTCCACACTAACATCTCCAAATGTTGACTTCTTGACATATCTCAGTAGATGAGTCTTATACTCCCATGCTCATAATATAGCTACTTTTGCTGGGAATTTTTCCTTCTGCCCACTTTTAAAAATCAACCTTGAGAATTCCATATTACATCTTTTATACACACCCATATAATGTGTACAATATACTTTGATCATACTCATGATATTCTCCCCTGAAACTTCTTGCAGACCTGTCCATACCCTCTGTAACTGGGTTACGGATGGTTGTCTAAGAATTCATTGGATTTGTTACCTGTCACAGAGAATTGAACATCTGGGAAAGACACGACCAAGCCACAGAGAAAGGAAAAGTTGCAGCTTTATTCCTTCCAGTTCCAACAGGTCTAAGGCTGGAAGTCTACCAGTTATTGGCTTGAGTATTATATAAGACTTCTGGGTCCTTGTTTTTCCCCTTCTGACCCTGTTTTGATACACATGCCATACCTCACTGCTGATTCTCCTCACAATGTCTTCTAAGAACAAGAAACGGCCATATTATTGAGTCCATTTTACTTTCCTTGTCTATGTCTCTAACTGTCCTTTGTCACCTTCCCATTCCATATGCTCACACTTCCTCTCTACAACACACCAAATCCAATTAGAGTTTCCATATGTGCATGGATGCAGGGCCACCTGCTGGAGCAAGGCAATCTCTAAGAGACCATACCCTATAGAAAACCGAATGCTCCCACCCGCACCCTGAGTAGACATTATGCCAATAGTATGTTAGTGATGGGAGACCATAACCTACAGAAAACAGCATCCACCCCCAGTAGACATTATGACAATAGCTTTGATGGGGGTGGAATCTCATGAGCACCTTCCTCACGTTTGTTGGAATTTTTATTGGCTTGATCTTATGCAGGTCTCATATAGGCAGATGCAGCTGCTATGCACTGATGAGAGCAATGACCCTGGCATTGCCAGAAGACGTTATTTCACAAGCAATCTTTCTAACCTCTGGTTATTTGAGTTTTTCCAGACAGTCCCACTTTCGCAGTGTGCCCTGAGCTTTGGGGAAAGCAGTGATGTAGATGTCCCATTTGGACCTGCATTGCTATCTCTTTATGTCCCTGGTGATCCACCTCCGAATGGATGGCAATGAGCACTCATTAATACTGTGGGATATGGACACAGGTGGACTCTGTTAAACTGTCCATCCTCTTGCAATATGAACTTGGAAAAAGAAATCACTGAATTATTTTTTTTCCTCTGCAATTTTCTGTCCATGAAATGGGAACATCAATTATATATCTGTATGATAAGGTTGGTATGAGGCTTAAATGAAAATAAAAATGTAAATCTCATTGTCATGGGAAATAATTTGCTGCCCAAGCAGATGTCAACATTTCTTTGCAGCACACAGGGAGCATGTAAATCTGGTAGTTACTGTCTCTGGACTCTCATGATCAACACTGAGATGTCACAAGAAGAGGATTTCAGTATGTGAAGAGATCTACTCATTTGGGAGGCTATCCTGATTTCTTTGGAAAGTAGTAGAGAAATCTTTATAGTTACCTTAGGAAAATCATTCACCAGGGACATAGAATGACTCATTTGAATAACAAGACTGTTGTAAAGAAAATGCAAATTTACCTTTTTTTGCTCTCTCTGCTTGCTAAATTTTCTCAGCCACTGGATAAGAATTCATTACCTTCCATGGGTATCTGTGTCCTCTTGAGTGACAGACATTTTCTTGGTCTCCTAGATCATAATCAGCTTCAGCTCAGTATGATTTCTAGTCTCACACATGGTCAAAGCCCCAAGTTTGAGTTAATGTTGTACCTTTTCCTTCTTTCTGTTCTGCCTTCATGAAGCTGGAAGTGCATAGAGTTCACAGGGAGTACAATGGTAAACAATGATGTGTAAATACATTAGTACCCATTTCTAAACAATGATGGGTAAACACATTAGCACCTATTTCTTAAAGAGCTGATCATCTGGTTGGTAGGGTTGACAAATGATTGATTGGATTATGGTATGGTGCATGCTATGATAGAGGGATGCTTTGGGACCCACCAATGGAGAGGAAGATACTAAAGGTCAGTGTGAAGAAGAGGACTGTGGGTTAAGAGATGAGACATGGAACATAATGATTGTTCTAATAAAATAGTACCATATGCTATAATAAAATTCCAGTATCATAAAAAACAGAGAGATCTAAACATAAAACTGAGAGCTGTAGGCAAGGAAGTTGTGTTTCAGGCTAGAAGAAGTAGTGTTTAAGACTAGGAAAGACAGAAGTCCAAGTAGCATGTGATCAAAGAGAACAGCTTGGTTGTTGATCACAAGAGAATTGCTTGGGCTGGTTTGAATAGCTATTGTGAAGCTTAGTCAGGTATCTGATGTGAGGAAAATAACTTAGAAGGAGGAATGGTTTATCTCATAGTTTTAAAGGTTTAGTCCATGATCACTAGGTCTTAGCTCATACAGGGATGCTCATCATGGTCAGCAAGTATACAAGAGAAAGACTGTTCACTTCACAGAAGTCAGTAAGGAGCAGAAGGGAGGAAGGATGAGATTTCAACAATTTCTTCTGGCAGCATAATAGGATGGGATTTAGATGTATGTTAAATTATAATAGACATGGAATAAAATATTTGCTGATTACAAGCTTCATGATTCTGAGCATGTTGCTTAACCTTTTCGAACCTAAACAGTTCCTAGTCTAAAATGAGAGATTTTCAGCTGCAGCATGCCCTTGATGCCAGTGAGAATTATACTTATCTGTGAGTATAAGGGTAAACATTAGAATGTAGTTAGGGATTTATGCTGGTTGTGAGCCACCATGTGGTTGCTGGGATATGAACTCAGGACCTTCAGAAAAGCAGTCAGTGCTCTTAACCACTGAGCCATCTCTCCAGCTCAGTGTATGATTTTTTTTTAAGGTCCAGGCATGCCTCTTTCAGCACTATGGTGAGGCTTACATGGTGAGCTGGAGTCATTGTCCAGCCTCACTTTGAAAAAGAATCAATGTTCATAACTGCTTATGATCCATAGTGTGAGAAATGGCTTTACAGACATTTTGTGTTAAAATAACTGAAGTTGCTTTCATTCTTGTTAAGCCGTTTTCTGACATGAGATTTGATCGTCTGACCATGTCAGTAGCTGACAGAATTTGACACTTGCTGCAGCTTCTCTCTCTTTTAAAAAGTTATTATTTAAAAGGCCTTATGTTATAGATTTCTTTTAAAGCAGCTGGTCCAGAATAGCTGTCATATTTAATATCAATAATATAAACTAATTAAACTGAGAAAATATTTATTTATTATAGATACAAAGTAGATAATAATCATTGAGCCTAAGTACCTTTCTTTCTAGATTTCTTTCCTATGTGGTAGAATATGTTATTTTTAGAATAATATCATGAAGTTGATACAAACATGCTTTTTATTAATGTTCAACTGAGAAATTAGAAGCAGAGAGATTATTAGGACACACTGAGATCTTGGCTTGTTTTTCCATGACCTTTGGCCTTACTTTATCAGACTAAAATGCTGTACAACTATAGGAGAACATTTCCTTTTTTGTTTAGATACTAGGATGGGCTAGTTTTCAGAGGATGCTCTTCCATCTCGCAGTGTCTGTTGATATTGATAGTGCTTATCTCCATCTCTATATTCAGCTTTAAGCACAAATTTGATCTACTATTTTGAGGTAAGGTACAAACCACTAAATAGACAAACTTTCATCTTTCCCTAACCCTCCCCTAACTTCATTCTACCTGATTCTTACTCTGCAGAAGGTTTAAGTAGCACTATGTATACCCCGGTTGTGAGTTTCAGAACAAATGTGTCAGAACATGTCAGGAAATAGAAATTTGTGTAGACAGCTTCAACATTTTCAAGCATCTTTTTTCCAGTGCGGAAAAAGTCCTTTGTTAAACTGAATCTCCAGTTGAGAAAATTTCATCTGGAAATTCTAGAGTAATTATACTCCTAAATAAAAAAAACAAAAAACAAAAACCAAAGCAAAACAAAACAAAAGAAGCAATGACATTACTGGTCTCAGTCATCTTAGAAGTTTTATTTTTCAAATATTAATGAATGTTGAATCTGAGCTCTGTGATATGTTATTTGATGTAGGGATTGATAATAGAGAAATAGAGGGTGCAGGAATGGCTTCAGTGCCTGCATGTGGTAGTCAGCTGGTTACTCCTGCAACAAAACCAGAGACAATAAACTCTCAAGGAAAACAGGATTTTTTTTTTAGATATAATGTACATCATTATAGAAGGAAGTGATAAAGCAAACCCTAGCTCTTTTGGTAGGAAGCAAAAGAAAGTATAAGTCAGAGAGGAGAGGGTCCATACTTCCCTCTTAATGCCTACTTCTGGTAACCTGAAGACCTCTCATTAAGCCCTACTTCTTAAAGTAATACCACCTCAGGATAATGCCAATCTGGAGATCAAGCCATTTACAGAGTGGTATGTGATGCAAGAAACAGATTGGTAGATAGAAAACCCTAGATGAATGATGAAAACGTTATGGAAGCAATGTTAGAGAAATTAAAGAGACTCAGTCTGGCATTTGACATTTGTATTATCATGTAGGTCATGGACCTACAGTGGAGGAACAGGGAACTAAAATGGCAGAACAACATTGAAAACTTTGGTTGTGGGATGAAGCTGTGTATTCAAATTCTAGTCTTGCCTCCAGAATTTAGATCACTTTGGAGTAGTTTTTTCTATTCTCACTTGTACATTAGAACAGTAGACTTCTCTGAAGAATGTTGAAACAAAAATAGATGGCCAGGTATAGTTCTGCAACATTTCAATCAGAATGAGGGTGGAGAGCTGGGTCAAAATTTCATGGTTTCATAGTTATAATCTTCAAATACTGATACATACTAGAGTCATCTGGAATTTGTAGAAATATACTGTTAGGTCCCATTGAAAACAAAAGTTAGAATCAAATGATTGGTTTATAGGTCAGAACATTTGAATGTGTAATTGTCTTAGTTAGGGTTTTACTGCTGTGAACAGACACCATGACCAAGGCAAGGCTTAATAAAGGACATTTAATTGGAGCTGACTTACAGGTTCAGAGGTTCAGGCCATCATCATCAAGGTGGGAGCACAGCAGTGTCTAGGCAGGTATGGTTCAGGTAGAGTTGAGAGTTCTATATCTTCATCTGAAGGTTGTTAGTGGAAGTCTGGCTTCCACACAACTACAATGAGGGTCTTAAAGCCCATACCCACAGTGACACACCTACTCCAACATGGCCACACCTTCTAATAGTTCCACTCCCTGAGCAAATCATCACAGCAATCGTCATGAAATATTTGATGCCATCTCTTAGTAAATATCAACAATGGCACAAGAAAGAGATGGTAGAGATACTGGATCATTTTGCACAATAAGACATGTTAAATCTAACACATTCATGAAGCCAAGTTTATCACTAGAAAGAAAAAGATGACTACTCTTAGGTGGCAAACATGACCACAAAGACAGACCAACATATTGCTGTGGGAGATCTGACCACCAAGCATACAGACTATAGTTTGAGGCATTGCTATTGTGGTAGAATGAATGCAATTTTTGCTTGGAAAGTTTTGGTTTCTTGTCAGGTGAGGGGCTGTATCTCAGCAAATCAGGTAAGATGCTTGATAGCCTTGCTATATTAGGTATGGTCCATGAGATTGAAAATATGTTAGAAATATAAACTCTTAGGTACCCATTCCATAGATCTATTGTTTCAGAGTTTTTACTTGCAAGATTCTTGGGTAAGTCTTAGGTTATGTCTATGATGCAGCATTATAATTTAGGGCATATCATGGTCTAAGAGCATGTAAAGACACTTTACCTTTGGTATTACTCTGGTTAAGGTATATGTGTGGCATGGGCAAGTCTGCTGAGCAGAAAGTCTCCAAAAAGAGATCACAGGTAAGAGGAGTCAGAAGGTATGTTTCAGACCTAGCACTGTCCAACAGCATTTGACAGTCTAAAGCTGTTGACTGATTTGAGAATAATATATTAACTGCTTTGTGGAAAAGAAATATTGTCTATGTAAAAATAATTTTATAGCCGGGCGGTGGTGGCGCACGCCTTTAATCCCAGCACTTGGGAGGCAGAGGCAGGAGGATTTCTGAGTTCGAGGCCAGCCTGGTCTACAAAGTGAGTTCCAGGACAGCCAGGGCTGCATAGAGAAACCCTGTCTCGAAAAACAAAAACAAAACAAAACAAAAAAAAAACCAACAAAAAAAATAATTTTATAATGACCATGGCCTTTTGATTATCTTTGGAAGTAAACACTTTTGGAAAGTTAATAACTTTTAAAAGTCCAGAGTATTAGGAGAAAAAAAAACCCAAAATCTTGAGGAAGACATGAACTTAGCTCTTTGCAAACATCTCTCTCTCTCTCTCTCTCTCTTTTACAATTTATATACTGCCTTTGGCCCTCCCTTATTCAGCAAAGCCACATTTTTACATAGCAGTTCAAAATGCCAGGAGAGTGAAAGAAACATTTTATTTTTATCTTTGGAAAAGATGAGCATTTTCCTGCATGTTTTATTATCAATGTAAACCTCTTATTTCCTAAATAGTATTTATTCAAGCAAATCAGTGAAAGCTGCCTAAAGACCTTCGAATCTTAGATACTTGGTGGCTGCTAAGTCAGGTCTCTTTTTGAAGGTAAGAAGCAGAGATCTTGGTACTGTGGTATCAAATGAAATAGACAAAGACATTTTCATGGAGGAACATCCCTTTTTGGAGGGCAGGCTCTTTCTAGCAGGTAAGAGAGTCACAAATTCCTCTTAGGGAAACAATATTTCCTTCACTGCTCTGTCTGTACTGTAAAGATTGATATGTTTTTCTTTTTTTTTTTTTTGAAGTTGACTTGGGGACCCCAAGATGTTTTTTTTTTTGATATGCTTTTCTAGGTATCAAAATAAGCATGATTTTAGTAATTAGAAAGATTGAGTATGAGTCAATCTTGCTATCAAAATTTTTTAATGTTTCATATTCTCATTTTATAATCATATGCATAGAATGATCTGGACCATTTATATTCATTTGAGGCCTTCCCCACCTGCCTATGAAACAAGTATTTATAGCAGGAGGGTAGATTCCACCTGCTATGAGGCTGCTCAGAATTATCAGGGGAATGGGAAATTGGGTCAAAAGCTGATCAAGAAGAAAATGCATATCCATAATGATCTTCAAATCTGTTAATCCCCGTCTAGTTACCTAACATCTACGTCAAGACTTGAGGCCCTAGAATCATATAGGAGATTGAAGTTGAGTTGATTTAGCTACTTATGGATGACAATGAGTTATACAAGGATTTAGAGTATCTATACCTCCTTATTTTTCAGGCCTTGGAGTGCAATGAATTATACTGTAATATACTGTCTGAGTACAGATGGATCATAAAGGACAGGAAA
This sequence comes from Tokudaia tokunoshimensis, assembly GCA_036184795.1. Lineage (NCBI taxonomy): Eukaryota > Metazoa > Chordata > Mammalia > Rodentia > Muridae > Tokudaia > Tokudaia tokunoshimensis. The sequence continues at coordinate 34,179,308 of BTHU01000009.1, read as the reverse complement.
TTAAATCAAGATGGAAATTGAGTACAGAAAGCCAAAAGATTATGAAAATCCAGAGAGTCACTACCAAAGCCAAAAGGGTCGATGTTGTATACCCTAGATTTTGTTATTCCTTTATATATATCTTCCAAGAAACTGTGTGAAAGAAGAAACTTAACAGGAAATCAGACTAGAGACCAGAGACCTCTAAATCCTGGTGTTTTGCGTTTCTGGTCAGGACAATATCAAGGATATTTCTGACTTCAAACAAAGGGTGAACATTGTGGTTTCTATCTGTAAAACTGCCTGAGCACTTTCTAGATCCTGTTCTTATCATTGCCAGAGACAGTCACATATAAGAAACCCAGATAATGGGGATGACAAAAAGCCAGTGAGTATCTGATCAGTTTCATCTCAAGCAATAGCCTGAAATCTTCAGCACAGTTATTGCTTGTTGTGTGTTTTGGGTTTCTCCAAGAGAACTAGAGGATGTTCTGTGCAGCCAACAGGAAGCTAAGTTAGAGACCACTTAAGAACAGGAAGTTAATGTATTTCAAGTAGAAATGGAAGGGCTTCAGACTTAGAGATGTTTGAAAAAGTGAATAAGATTTCTAGGAACTTCTTTTGGTATTCCTATGGAGTCCCTGTCCTCTTCAGATTCCTCAGTCCTCCCCATAACTTTTCCAGTTATTCTAGGCTCCTGTCTGTAAGCATAACAGAGTATTATTAATAATGTTAGGGATTGTTTTTTGCCCATGGGATGGGTCTCAATTTGGGCCTGTTCTGCCTGTGGATCCCATACCACTATTAGACTGGCCTCAGTGAGAAAGGATGCACCTAGTTATACAATGACTTGGTGTACTGCTGGAGAGGTGTATGGGTGGGGCAGAGATAACCAAGGGGGCTCCCCCCTTTCAAAGGAGAAGAAAAGGAGGAATGGGAAAGATCTGTTTGAGGGTGTACTGGGAGGAGAGGGAGGCTGATATTGGTATGTAAAGTGAATAAATACATTTAAAAAAGATTTCTTGGACCAAAAGAACTTGAATCTTGGTAGAGCACCAAGTTCTATTTATTAAAAACAATGCTTGGGGCCAAGAGATGGTTCAGTTACTAATTTCTTACCCTGAATTTATGAGTTTGATCATCAACACCTATGTCAAAAAGCTGAGTACACTTCTGTTCTCAGTGCTCAGGAAGTGCAGACAGGAGGATCCCAGGGATTGGCTAGTCAGCCTGCTTAGATAAAACAGCATCCTTCATGTTTAATGAGAAACACTGTCTCAAAAAATAAGGTGGGAGACCAGAGATATGGTTCAAGATATGGTTAAGAGCACATGATGCTTTTTCAGAGAACCAGAGTTCAGTTCTCAAACACTCATATAAGGTGGCATACAACTGCCTATGACTTCAGCTTCAGGGGATCTGATTCCCACTTCTGACCTCTGTGGGCATCCATATGCATATGCATATACACACAAAGAAATACACACACATACACACACACACACGTACACCCACATAGTCAAATAAAATAAATCATTGACTATCTCTGGCTCTTATTATCTTTTGTCTCTTCTGTGAAGATCCCTGGGTCTTGGAAGGGATGTGATACAGACATCAATTTAGAGATGAACATGTCATAGTCTTTTGCTTGCACATTGACTGTGAAATTCTCAAAAATTAATAGTGTTATTTAAAAATAAAAACTTTAAAGAATAAAAAGATGGAGAAATGTTTGAGAAATACAAAGGAAACATTGCACTCACTTGCCCACCCACACAGGTGAGCTTGCACACACACAGGCACATCAGCCATTGTCTTAACTAGCATGCCAATTGCACATATGAAAATTGTGACTCATAGCATACTGAGTGTGTTCTATGGTCATCAGCTCTCATTTTACCCTCCCAAGAAAACGGCAAAGGAAGTGTTACTGCCTTCAGTTTTCTTAAGAGGAAACTGAAGTTCACTCTCTTGTTCAGATTGTTGAAGTTCAGTGGACAACTAGTAGCAGAAATAGATGAACACTTCCATTAGAGCCCTTTCTACAATCCCTTCACTTTTCTGATGAGTGTTTTCAAGAGATACTGCTGATTCTTCTCACATATTCTTAAAATTTACTTGATATGACCAGGATGTTCATATCAGACAAAGAAACTAAAGCTTCTGGTGGAGGTTTTGAATTCTACACTATAGTTCCAAAGTCAAAGGTTAGTTTGATTTTTGTGGTTTTTGACTGAAAATATTACTTGACATTTCCATTGTTTCTCAGATTATTCAAGTCAACATAGAGAAACAAGGCCAAGTTTGAGATTACTCTGGTACTTTTTTCTAATTTTTGTTCCAAGAAAGTTGTTTGTTCTACTTAGTTGGCCTGTTTGTTGCTGTAAAAACAATAATTCATGGGAGGGTAAATATTAAGATGGTTCTTGACTTCAGTAGAAAATACCTGAAAAGGAACACTAATTTAATTCACTCAGATTTCTAGAGCCTCATCTGTAGCTTCTACTACAAATTGGAATATAATGGGAGGAAAATCGTTATTTTGGTACATAAGAAGAAAGATTTCACAATGAAAAGAAGAGAAAAAAATGTTATTTTGTTTCTTAAAGACAGTGATGGAAACTAAGGAGGAGTATGATTTAGCTACTATGGAAAAAAGTCGCCTCTGCCCTTCATGGAACACTAGGAAAGAACATACATCCTGCATACATGTAAGTAGCAAGCCAGGAAATTTTTTGGGGGAAGGCATGAAATTTTAAGCCATAAAAAGAGTATAACTTGTATGTAAATAAACTCATTGGTTAATATAGTGAGAAGCTTTTTTAACACGGTTAGGAATCAGGGGAGCAAACACAGAGGGCACTGGGTATTTAAGGAGGCAGGTTAACAGTGTTCCATAGATGAAGGGAAGAGTCTGGTACATCTGTCTGCAAGTAGTCCAACAGAATTCTTATTCAATATCTTATCTAACAGAGACAGGTTTAATATCCTGGAAACAAACTTTGTGATAAAATATAGAACATTTTATGCTTCTGGGGCTCTTGATACTCACAATCAGTATGGTCTGTCTGTTTGGCTTGTTGATTAAGAACACTGAAAAGCTTAGACCATTAAAAATGATTTATTGTGATAACTTTGTCTGTTGAAAGAGTGGCCCCTGAATATGCAAGACTAATAGTTTATTTAATTATGAATTTTATTCTCACCCATATTCTGTTCTCATGTCCATATCTTTCTTTCATTTCCCACTTCCCATTTCTTTTTTTGTTTGTTTTGTTTATTTTATTTTATTTTATTTTAATTTACATTCCAAATCATTTCCCCTTTCCCGTTTCCTCCCTCCCCGAAAGTCCCATAAGCCCCCTTCCCTCCCTCTTTTCTCCATTCAACCCCCTCTCATTTCTCTGTCCTGGCATTCCATCACATCCAGTCTTTCCAGGACCAGGGGTCTCTCTTTCCATCTTCTTGGAAATCTATTGATATGTGAATTGTGTCTAGGGTATTGCGAGATTCTGGGTTAATATCCCCTTATCAGTGACTGCATACCATGTGTGTTCTTTTGTGATTGGGTTACCTCACTAAGGATGATATTGTCAAGTTCTGACCATTTGCCAAGGAATTTCGTGAATTCATTGTTTTTAATTGCAGAGTAGTATTCCATTGTGTAGATATACCACATCTTCTGAATCCATTCCTCCGTTGAGGGATAGCTGGGTTCTTTCCACATTCTGGCTATAATAAATAAGGCTGCTATGAATATAGTGGAGCATGTGTCCTTATTGCATGCAGGTAAAGCCTCTGGGTATATGCCCAGGAGTAGTATAGCCGGATCCTCCGGGAGTGTCATGCCCAGTTTTCTGAGGAACCGCCAGACTGCTTTCCAGAGTGGTTGTACCAGTTTGCAATTCCACCAGCAGTGGAGGAGTGTTCCTCTTGCTCCACATCCTCGCCAACAACTGCTGTCTCCTGTGTTTATTTTTTTTATTTATTTTTTTATTTTTTTTTAATTTACATTCCAAATCACTTCCCCTTTCCCGTTTCCTCCCTCCCTGAAAGTCCCATAAGCCCCCTTCCCTCCCTCTTTTCTCCATTCAACCCCCTCTCGTTACTCTGTCCTGGCGTTCCCCTACATCCAGTCTTTCCACGACCAGGGGTCTCTCCTTCCATCTTTTTAGAAATCTATTGATATGCGGATTGTGTCTAGGGTATTCCGAGATTCTGGGTCAATATCCCCTTATCAGTGACTGCATACCATGTGTGTTCTTTTGTGATTGGGTTACCTCACTAAGGATGATATTTTCAAGATCTGACCATTTGCCTAGGAATTTCGTGAATTCATTGTTTTTAATTGCAGAGTAGTATTCCATTGTGTAGCTATACCACATCTTCTGAATCCATTCCTCCGTTGAGGGACATCTGGGTTCTTTCCAGCTTCTGGCTATTATAAATAAGTCTGCTATGAACATAGTGGAGCATGTGTCCTTATTGCATGCAGGTAAAGTCTCTGGGTATATGCCCAGGAGTGGTATAGCCGGATCCTCCGGGAGTGTCATGCCCAGTTTTCTGAGGAACCGCCAGACTGCTTTCCAGAGTGGTTGTACCAGCTTGCAATTCCACCAGCAGTGGAGGAGTGTTCCTCTTTCTCCACATCCTCGCCAACAACTGCTGTCTCCTGTGTTTTTGATCTTAGCCATCCTGACTGGTGTGAGATGGAATCTCAGGGTTGTTTTGATTTGCATTTCCCTAATGACTAAGGATGATGAACATCTCTTTAGGTGCTTCTCAGCCATTAGATATTCTTCAGGTGAGAACTCTTTGTTTAGCTCTGTACCCCATTTTTTAATAGGGTTACTTGCCTCTCTGGAGTTTAACTTCTTGAGTTCTTTGTATATATTGGATATTAGCCCTCTGTCGGATGTAAGGTTGGTAAAGATCATTTCCCAGTTAGTTGGTTGCCGCTTTGTCTTTTTGACAGTGTCTTTTGCCTTGCAAAAACTTTGTAATTTAATGAGGTCCCATTTGTCTATTCTTGATCTTAGAGCATAAGCTATTGGAGTTCTGTTCAGGAAATTCTCCCCTGTGCCCATATGTTCAAGGTTCTTCCCTAGTTTCCCTTCTATTAGTTTCAGTGTGTCTGGTTTTATGAGGAGATCTTTGATCCACTTAGAATTGAGCTTAGTGCAAGGAGATAAGGATGGGTCAATTTGCATTCTTCTGCATGTTGACCTCCAGCTGAGCCAGCACCATTTGTTGAAAAGGCTATCTTTTTTCCACTGGATGGTTTCAGCTCCTTTGTCAAAGATCAAGTGACCATAGGAGTGTGGATTCATTTCTGGGTCTTCAATTCTGTTCCATTGATCTACATGTCTGTTACTGTACCAATACCATGCAGTTTTTAACACTATTGCTCTATAGTACAGCTTGAGGTCTGGGATACTGATTCCCCCAAGAGGTTCTTTTACTCTTGAGAATAGTTTTAGCTATTCTGGGTTTTCTGTTATTCCAGATGAATTTTTGAATTGCTCTTTCTAACTCTATGAAGAATTGAGTTGGGATTTTGACAAATTGGAAAGGAAGAAGTCAAACTATCACTATTTGCAGACGATATGATGGTATACTTAAGTGACCCAAAGAACTCCACCAGAGAACTCCTACAGCTGATAAACGACTTCAGCAAAGTGGCCAGATATAAAATCAACTCAAGCAAGTCAGAAGCCTTCCTATACTCAAAGGATAAGCAGGCTGAGAAAGAAGTAAGAGAAATAATACTCTTCACGATAGCCACAAACCATATTAAGTATCTTGGCGTGACGCTAACCAAACAAGTGAAAGATCTGTATGACAAGAACTTCAAGTCTCTGAAGAAAGAAATTGAAGAAGACCTCAGAAGATGGAAAAATCTGCCATGCTCATGGATTGGCAGGATTAATATAGTAAAAATGAGCATCTTACCAAAAGTAATACACAGATTCAATGTCTCCTGTGTTTTTAATCTTAGCCATCCTGACCGGTATGAAATGGAATATCAGGGTTGTTTTGATTTGCATTTACCTAATGACTAAGGATGATGAACATCTCTTTAGGTGCTTCTCAGTCATTAGATATTCTTCAGGTGAGAACTCTTTGTTTAGCTCTTTACCCCATTTTTAATCGGGTTACTTGCCTCTCTGGAGTTTAACTTCTTGAGTTCTTTGTATATATTGGATATTAGCCCTCTGTCGGATGTAAGGTTGGTAAAGATCATTTCCCAGTTAGTTGGTTGCCGCTTTGTCTTTTTGACAGTGTCTTTTGCCTTGCAAAAACTTTGTAATTTAATGAGGTCCCATTTGTCTATTCTTGATCTTAGAGCATAAGCTATTGGAGTTCTGTTCAGGAAATTCTCCCCTGTGCCCATATGTTCAAGGTTCTTCCCTAGTTTCCCTTCTATTAGTTTCAGTGTGTCTGGTTTTATGTGGAGATCCTTGATCCACTTAGAATTGAGCTTAGTGCAAGGAGATAAGAATGGGTCAATTTGCATTCTTCTGCATGTTGACCTCCAGCTGAGCCAGCACCATTTGTTGAAAAGGCTATCTTTTTTCCACTGGATGGTTTTAACTCCTTTGTCAAAGATCAAGTGACCATAGGAGTGTGGATTCATTTCTGGGTCTTCAATTCTGTTCCATTGATCTACATGCCTGTCACTGTACCAATACCATGCGGTTTTTAACACTATTGCTCTGTAGTACAGTTTGAGGTCCGGAATACTGATTCCCCCAGAGGTTCTTTTACTCTTGAGAATAGTTTTAGCTATTCTGGGTTTTCTGTTATTCCAGATGAATTTTTGAATTGCTCTTTCTAACTCTATGAAGAATTGAGTTGGGATTTTGATGGGGATTGCATTGAATCTGTGTATTACTTTTGGTAAGATGCTCATTTTTACTATATTAATCCTGCCAATCCATGAGCATGGCAGATTTTTCCATCTTCTGAGGTCTTCTTCAATTTCTTTCTTCAGAGACTTGAAGTTCTTGTCATACAGATTTTTCACTTGTTTGGTTAGAGTCACGCCAAGATACTTTATATGGTTTGTGGCTATCGTGAAGGGTATTATTTCTCTTACTTCTTTCTCAGCCTGCTTATCCTTTGAGTATAGGAAGGCTTCTGACTTGCTTGAGTTGATTTTATATCTGGCCACTTTGCTGAAGTCGTTTATCAGCTGTAGGAGTTCTCTGGTGGAGTTCTTTGGGTCACTTAAGTATACTATCATATCGTCTGCAAATAGTGATAGTTTGACTTCTTCCTTTCCAATTTGTATCCCTTTGACCTCCTTTTGTTGTCTAATTGCTCTAGCTAGAACTTCAAGTACTATATTGAAAAGATATGGAGAGAGAGGGCAGCTTTGTCTAGTCCCTGATTTTAGTGGGATTGCTTCAAGTTTCTCTCCATTTAGATTGATGCTGGCTACCGGTTTGCTGTAAATTGCTTTTACTATGTTTAAATATGGGCCTTGAATTCCTGATCTTTCCAAGACCTTTAGCATGAAAGGATGCTGAATTTTGTCAAATGCTTTCTCAGCATCTAATGAGATGACCATGTGGTTTTTTCTTTGAGATTGTTTATATAGTGGATTACATTGATGGATTTCCTTATATTGAACCATCCCTGCATCCCTGGGATGAAGCCTACTTGATCGTAGTGAATGATCGTTTTGATGTGTTCTTGGATTCGGTTGGCAAGAATTTTATTGAGTATTTTTGCATCGATATTCATAAGAGAGATTGGCCTGAGATTCTCTTTCTTTGTCGGATCTTTGTGTGCTTTTGGTATTAGTGTAATTGTGGCTTCATAGAACGAGTTGGGTAGTGTTCCTTCTGTTTCTATTTTGTGGAACAGTTTGACGAGTATTGGTGTTAGGTCTTCTTTGAAGGTCTGATAGAGTTCTGCACTAAAACCATCTGGACCTGTGGTTTTTTTGGTTGGAAGACTTCCAATGACAACTTCTATTTCTTCAGGGCTTATAGGACGGTTTAGATGTTCTATTTGATCTTGATTTAATTTTGGTATTTGGTATCTGTCAAGGAAATTGTCCATTTCCTCAAGATTTTCTAGTTGTGTTGAATACAGGTTTTTGTAGTACGATCTGATGATTTTTTGAATTTCCTCAGTTTCTGTTGTTATCTCTCCCTTTTCATTTCTGATTTTATTAATTTGGAAACTGTCTCTGTGCCCTCTGGTTAGTCTGGCTAAGGGCTTATCTATCTTGTTGATTTTCTCAAAGTACCAACTCCTCATTTTGTTGATTCTTTGTATGGTTTTATTTGTTTCTACTTGATTGATTTCAGCCCTGAGTTTGATGATTTCCTGCCTTCTACTCCTCTTTGGTGTATTTGCTTCTTTTTGTTCCAGGGCTTTCAGGTGTGCCATTAAGCTGTTAGTGTATGCTGTCTCCCGTTTCTTTTTGGCGGCACTCAGGGCTATGAATTTTCCTCTTAGCACTGCTTTCATTGTGTCCCATAAATTAGGGTATGTTGTGCCTTCATTTTTATTAACTTTCAAAAAGTCTTTGATTTCTTTCTTTATTTCCACCTTGACCAAGTTATCATTAAGTAGAGCATTGTTCATCCTCCATGTGCACTTCCCATTTCTTGAGTTCTCATCTTTTGCCTGAAGCTTGGATCCCAACATGTCACTGTGTGGGTGCTGGGTGTGTTCATACTTTGTCCTTTCCTTACAGTGTATCTATCCCCATGGTGGCATGGCTTGGGAACACTGGTTCTAGGACTTTCTTTTCTCTTATATCAAGAGTTTAGCTGATAAGCCTGTACATCCCATGTTTAGTAGGATATTTGTAGATATCAGTATGAGTTTGACCAGATTTTAGTAGCTACAACTTGTTGTTGGGAGAGGAAAAAGTCCTTATGAAAGTAAGTTTGCAAAATCCTGAGTGCTTAATCATTCACCTCCAGACTCAATGGCTCATGTGCAAAGCAAAGGCTTGGAGAAATCTTTCAGAAAAAGATTTTGAGGTGAATTTACAATGTTGATTCTAACAGGATATAAAGATGTATATTTGATTTTTTTCAGTTAGCATATTTCATATGACTCTATATAAAAACCGTACCTTGACTTTAAGTAATGGCCCTAGTGTAAGAGTTTCTGATGTTTCTATGGTATTAGCAGATAGTATTTGGCATAGAACTTCCAATGGTGAAATTCAAATTAGTTTTTATTTCCTTTGGTTATTTCCACCTTTATTAGACTAAACTACAGACTTGGAATAATCTGTACACTTCTCATCTACTCTGACAAAATCCAGATAAAATTTGGACAAGTCCAAGGCTCTTATCTTAGCAATGTCTCTATTCATGTGTGTCTAGACAGTCTTTGAGGAGTGATGTCTACTTCTTTTCCCACTGATGCAGCAATATTTGGACATTCAGTATTTTAAAAAATTGCTTTGACCTGGGTTTGGAGTCTTTTTTTTGTTGTTATAGTCACCCCAGGTCAGGAGCAGAACTCTCTGATAATATAGCTAAATTGCAATCCCTTCCAGTCAACACTCTGCTCCTGAAAATTTTTCTGCTTACCTGGGAATTGGGATATTTTGGAAATTATATCATAAAGTGCTTACCTTAAGAGGATGCTACAGAGAGGCTTCAAAATGAGGCCACAGACCCGGCAGAGATGTATATTGCCTTGGGAATTTAAGCTGTCAAATAGAATACAGAGAAAAATGCTGGCAGTTCAATTACCTTCCTCCTTTCCCTCTGTTACTGGAACATAAGAGTCTCTCTCTCTCTCTCTCTCTCTCTCTCTCTCTCTCTCTCTCTCTCTCACTCTCTCTCTCTCTCTCTTTCCCTCCCTCCCTCCCTCTCCATTCTCTCTCCCTTTTCCCTTCTTTTTTCATTCTAATCCATCACTCTATAACACAATTTATATACTCTCTAGCCTAATACCATCTTAAAACTTTCTTTTGAATTAACTTGTAATTTTGCATATTAGTATGGTACAGTGTGATGATTCAATGCATGCATACAGCATGTTCTTGTTAAATTAGGGTAATTAGCATTATTATCTCTACTTATCATTTCTTTATGTTTGGAGCCCTCTATCTTCTAGAGCTTCATAAAAGATATAATATGCTAAGCCAGACAGCATTTTTATCTTCATGGCATTTGCCATTTAATTTTCACAGAGATAACATTTCTACATGTTCCATGTAGGGGAGCTTTTCTTTGGATATACTTGCTTCTTCTCTTAATTTAATTGCAATTCTTATTTAATCTGTTCCTTGACAATTTTATACTTGTATATAATTCATTCTGGTTGCTTTTACCTCCTTCCCCTCTTATCTCTCTCCCACTCCTGTCAATCTCCCTCCTCTATCCAAATCCATTTCTCACATTCATGTCTTTTTTGGTTTTTTCTGTAATCCACCTAGTTTAACCAGGGCTATCTCATGAACCTGGTGAATGAGGGCTCCAGGTAAGAATGAGCTGGAGATAAATGGCCAGGGAATGGGGTCACTTGGGTAGGCTGGATGAGGAGTGAGGCTGAGATGACCATGTGTCAGGCACCATGAAGGCCTAGGCAGTAGGCCATGTTGGAAATGACCCCAGCCCAGTGTCATAATACACAAGTGGGCCTAGTACTCCTGAAACTACTTCTGAGATGACATCAGACACTCAGAAAACCCAGGCATCTCTAAGAAGATCAAGTAAGTAGTGGAAAATGGAAGAGAAAGACAAACAGAAAGATGTGGGCACAATGGAGAGAGGCAGCACTGGAGACTTGTGGGTAGTAAGTACAGCATGATATGAGTAGTCAATAATGCCACCTGGGACTGTGGTGGGTTTTCGTCAATATTTTTATTTCTTTATTAAATTCATCTTTCCTCTCCTAAACTATTCTCATTATTTTATTCAGTCCTTTGTGTTTTCTTCAACTTCAATCAAGTATCTATTCTTTAATGGCGGCTACATGCATGCATGTGTGTGTGTGTGTATGTATGTATATACATTTTTTTCTAAATATAATCTTCTCTGTCTGAATAATGTTACTTGTATCTATATTTCCGGGGCTGACCATTTGGTATTAGATAACTTACTGGTGTGCTCTTCCCTAGAGAAGACTATTTCTCCTACTCTCACCATTAATTAGTTGCTTGTAGTTCTTTTTTGTAGGATTAAAGCCTCTTGGGTTTTCCCTTACTTTGATATGTCTTTTAGTGATATCCTTGTTCAGTTCATGTATAACAATAATGTTGGAGATTTTTTGATGTTAATGAAAAAGGAAAGCACATTTGAAATGGAGCAAAGAGAGGTGTATGGGAGGAATTGGACAGAGTAAATGTACGGTGGCAATGATATAATTATATCATTATAAGAGAATAAATTTAAAAAGGAATCTAATTCTTATATTTATTAATGTTCTTCTCTAAACTCTTAGAACATTTGAACATATTTATAACAGTTCTTGTAAATTCTGAATTTTGCATTTCACTTACGTTGCTCTTGTTGGGCACCATTACTATGGGATTTTTAATTTTTGGAAGAGTCATGATATCTCTTTTTTTTTATTGTTTGTGTTTTTATGATGGAACCTGGGCAGTTTGGTATAAGTTGTTGGTTTTGTCTTTTGATGTGAGGTTTTAGGACACTTGGCTAGAGTCCCAAGGCAAGGCAAGACGAGGCAAGGCAAGGCAACTGGATGGTTGGTTGGGAGAGTTCCAATGGGGCAAGATTTAGGGGAGGAAGCCTCTTATGGTGCAGGAGCAGTTCCCTTCCCTTAATTTGCTCTGTGTGACTACAAATGAGAATAATATTTTAAATTTTTAATTAGCTATATTATAATTGTAGCATAGAGCTATAGGAGACACAGTATTTAGTGAGGTTCTCAAAAAATATTTGGACAGTTTTATCAAGTATATATATCCAGTCATGCTTTTCAGTTTACCATAGTAAATTCTGAGCTAGAGCTCTCTTTGTTAAATATTATCAGGTTCCATGAACATGCTAAGTATGTGAACATCTAAAAATATCTAATAGAGATATGCAATTGGTAATGTATCTTATTAACTATGTATTTTTCTTATTTCTGTGATTTATTTTCCTTTCAGAATCCATGTAATGATTGTTCCCTCTCAGAATATTAAGTAAGGGTTTGCATAGTCTAGATTTTCTAAACTGCCAAATTATGATTATAGTACTTCATAGTCTAGTTATTTTAATTGAGAGATTTTCACTATTTGAACCATATGTTTCTGCTTCTAATTCCTGTTCTTTCCCTGAAAGCTGGAATTCTTGGTCTAGTCAGAACAACTTTCAATATAATTTTGCTTATAATATTGGTTTCTAATTTGTCTTCTATCTTTTTGACTAGATTTGACAAAAGACAATAATATAAGGTCTATGAAAGTAAATAACGTAGAACCATCCATAAGGTATGAGCTCTAAAGACCACTACAAATGTTTAGAGAAGATGAACTATAGCAACTATAGCACCCCACACTTGTGGTTTTTCATTGCTACATTGCTAACTAGTGAGGCAAATAGAAGCTTATTAATATGATTATTTGTATTAGTGAATAGTAAGTCATGGGGAAATTTAACACATTTGTACTACTCCAGTAACTCATGCCTCATCAGTTTATTTAATAAACTCGCCTTTATTTGTAAATCAGGGCAGCCAGTGTTCCATTATCAACATACTAACTTGTTTCAAATTTCTGTCTTTACCTAATTTCCCTAAAAGAAAGCCTAGGTAAGTTTTGGCCTGTCACTATTTACTATGTTTTTTTTCCCTAGCTTTTTCTTCTCCTTTGGTTTAACATACTAGGTGTGTCTTACTGAACTGAGTCATCTTGGCATAGTATGTGAAATATAATCTTAGAAGAATTTTTTATTTACACCTCTCAATTCTAATCTAGTGGACATAAGATTGGACATCAGTCTTCTGTTTTTGTAAAATTTATTTTCCTACATATTCTAAACTCTCCTGTGAATTAATCTGCATAACCATCATAACAGTCTCTTTTCATTAACATAGCTCAATTCTTCCCCTTTCTCAACTGAATGGATCTTTCCTCCTCTTGCTCCTCCTCTTTTTCTTCTTTTGTCTTGGATTATTTAATTAAAAAACAAATATTTTTAACAGACATGATTTGTTGAAAAGTGTTTGATTTTAAAACTGAATGCAATAAGTAGAAACTGAAACTGCACCATTATTTTTTAAAAGTTAATGACTTAAACAAATTAACCAGTTTTGACATAATATACAGGTAAAAAGTTCCACTATTATAGACAACTCTCTCCTATATTACACCAGAAAGTTCTCATTTTACAGATCTGTATGCCTGTGCCAGGAAGAAAAATGTCAATAGGACTGTGTGTGATGGTGCATACCTTTAATCTCAATACTCAAGAGACAGAGGCAGGCAGAGCCAAGAGTTTGAGGCCAGACTGGTCTATGTAGTGAATTACAAACTGATCAAGGAGGCAGAGGCAGGCAGTGCCAAGAGTTTGAGGCCAGACTGGTCTATGTAGTGAATTACAGACTGATCAGGAGTATGCTATGAAACAAAGAAACCTTGTCTTGAAAAAGGAAAGAAGACTGCATTGAGATGGAAATTGCTCAGTGGTTCCATCATTAACTATGCTAAATACTTAAATCAGCATTTAGTTAATAAGTGTAATAGGCATTTCTTTTAGTAATTTTTTAGAGTCTGACTACGTAGCCCAGGTTGACTTAGAACTTGTCTCTTCAGTTCTGGGATTGAAGGCATGCACAGCTACACTCAATAGAGGTATACCCCTATTTTTTTCTTTTACTGAAAATAGAGTTTCCATATAATTTTTTATGGTCTCCTCTCCTCTAAATCCTCTTAGATCCTCTCCATTTCCCCACTTCTATCGAAATCCACACCCTTTCTTTCTCTCATTAGAAAACAGACATCAGAAAAAAATGGATAAGATAAAACAAAAAGCCCCACACCAAACTGGAATAGAAAAACAAACAAACAAACAAAGAGTCAAAGAAAAAGGACAAGAAATATATATAGATGCAGAGACACACACTCACATACACTGAAGCCCCATAAAGATGCAAAACCAGAGACCAAAATACATACACAAAAGACATGTAAAGTAAACAAACAAACCAACAAACAAATCCTGACAAATCATGAGAAAAAGAACCCCAGAAGTAAAACACCTCTGTGTTTGTTTGGGGTTGGGAATATACTGCTGGGTATGGGGCCTGCTGTAAGAGTGACTTGTGTACTCAACAAAATTCTGTTAGAGAAAACAAATTTTTCTTTTGTGAGTAGCTATCAGTTGGAGATTACTTCTAAGTTGAGATTGGAGGCTCATGTCCGCTTCCTCTTTCAGTCCTGGAACACCATGTCTTTTAAGCCTGTGCAGACCAGTCTCTGCGGGTACACACATGTGTCAGCCTATTTATGCATTACTTCCTTGGTGTCCCCCACCCCTGATGGCTCTTAAACTCTTTCAGCTTCTTTTTCTGAAGGGTTCCTTGAGTCCTGAGCAGACAGATTTGATGGAGACATCACGGTTAGGACTTAGTGTTCCATGGTCTTGGCACATTATCCTGTCATGGGTCTCAATATTTTGTTCCTGTCCACTGAAAGAAGAAGCTTCTCCCATGGTAGTAGAGTAATACACTCATCTATGAGAAGAATAGAATGATATTATTTCTAATTATTGCCAACAAACAAATACTATTCAAGAACAATAATTGTCAGGTACATATCAATTTTAGTTTAAAACATTTTGGTATAAAACATGAATAGATACTGCACTTAAAGAGTTTTATAAAATTAAATTATTTCTCAATAGTAGATTGAGAAATGATCTCCCTAGAAATTATAATAGAAATTAAAATAAGGATTCTTAGAAAGTCTTTTGGTAGATGGATTTGTTCATTTTATTCTAAAACTTACTAAATGTTAAAATAAATTATCAAGTACTTATTAAATACTGTTTACATGAACAAATTCCTTTGGCCCCACTCTACCCCTGTTAAAATACAGTTGATAACATTGCATGAAAAATGTAACAAAATGATTTACATCTTTTATTAGAAATAGTTTTAGAGACACATGGACAGATTTGTCACCTGCTACCTGCATTCTTTAGGTTTCCTAACATTTCTATGCCTAAGCTTTCTTAAGTTTAAAATGTATTAACCTCATATGATATATTTTCCATATTTATCATCCTAGGGATGGGACAAAGATTCTTATTAAAGAGTCACAAGAGAAATAGAACCAATAGAATTTCACACACACGCACACACAGACACACACACACAGACACACACACACAGACACACACACACACATACACACACACACACACCCCAGAATGGGTTCATGCGATTATGATTCTAAGAAGTTCCAATATCAGCAATTAATGTTGGCAAGTTGTACAACAAGGACAAATCAGTTACAATCTAGAAACTAGCAGGCTCAATACTTAAGAGGAGATTATGTTTTTTGTTGTAGTTGTTGCTGTTGTTGGAGTTGAGTCTGGAAGCCAGAAGTGGTGGGTGTCCCTGCTCAAAACAGTCAGATGGGGAATTTTCTCCTATTCAGATATTGTATTCTATTTAGTATTTGTCTGATAGAATGATGCCCATTCATAGTGTATTGGACAGTCTGCTTTGCTTGGTCACCTGATTCCAAATACACCCTTGTATATACATTTCAAATATGAGTGCCCATTGACTGAGTCCAAATAACAAATTAAATTAATCAACATAAGTGAGAAATGATAATATGTGTGTAAAATGCTTCGTACAGTGCTAGATGCAGTCACCAGGAGATGTTGGATAGCACCAGCACAGTTATCAACCAGCACAATCAGTGTAGTCACTGTCACCATCAGCCACATTGATAATGTGATCCTAATGACTTCTAAGTGCCTACTCTCAGAATCTTTTTCCAGTTCAAAGTCTGAACCCATTGGTAAGAACAAAACCTAGCATAGATCCTCAGAAGTCTCAAGAGAGGCAGAATCCTCATTGCTCCTGGCTGGGATTGGCCTGAGAATATATCATTGGATCAGTTACCCTTTCCTTCCCTAATGGCTGTTTCTACCTCCTGAGAATCATCTCCTTAAAGTCTTTTCTTGCAAGATTTAGACTCAAGTTCTATTTCTGTTGTGGATCCAAGTAATAATCATAGTAAAATGTCAGAGAATGAATTAATAAATATTACCACCTAATTTAGACACTGGGATGAATACATAGAAACATTAGAAACAGTAACAATGAATTATGTTAAGTGACTTCAGAATACAAGACAGCTATTTTTCAAGTAGCGTTCAGCTCAAAAGTTATGCTTTCCTATCAAGAGTGATGGTAGTGACTGAAAGTCCTCCAAGGGCTGAGGAGGAAATACTTCTTTTGATTGAAACCCAGACTGTTGACTGGCTTGCAGCCGACCTATCTGTAAAAGCAGGCAAGCATGCTATAAAGATTTGTGTGAACCTGTGCTTTCCCCAATGAGAAACCTGTCTTTGAAGTCTGATCTCTGAATAATTGTGGGTCAAGGCAGCAATTATTGCTGCGCATGTATTAGCCCAGATCTAAGGCTCAGTGTGGCCTGGCATAGGCTGATGTGAAATTGAAAAGAGACAGCATCTGAATACAGAAGGCAGTGAGCTCCACACAACCAAAATAACAGCAGGAGAAGGAGACTCAGAAGAGCTTTTGTGTGCTTCTTCTTTGTGTTTTCTAAGCTACCAAAGATATAGGCATTTGTGAATGTGCCTATGAGGAGATATTGGCATCAGAAGACACCTCACTCACCATCTGTCCATGAGTTTTGTTACAGGCATAGCAAATGAAACACACACAGTTAGCCCATAGTATTGCTTTATTTTTTTCTCAACGGTTTCTTACTTTAGATGCAGATGAAAAGTAGTCTCCCATAGTTTGTTGGTGTTAAATAGCTGAATTGCTGGACATCAGATAACAGCAGACACCATGAATTTGTGGCCGAGGTGGGCCAGTCTTCCCTATATGTATGAAGCCTGACCCAGCTTGTTTCTGTTAAGGTAGGCCACAGAATACACGACAGTGAAGTTGAAAAGAATGCCAAACTCAGCTCTGCTGGGCCTGTTTTGTTCGTCTTTTTGAAGGACAAGGAAATGTGCACTTTCTTCCTCCAAGGAGACAAGTGGTCTGTTGCACAGTTAAAGAGTAGCTGTTCTGAGAGCGTTGGGCTGAGAGCAGTGGAGCAGTAATAGAGTTCATTTTTTAAGTGCCTGGGAGCTATGATTTTTCTCTTCAGATTCAGGTTTCAGAAACTCTTTTACTAGGGTCTGAGAGAAGAAGCAAAGTGAGGGGATGAAGAGTTAGGGAAAGTCTCTCTTTTATTTATTTTTTTGGAGAAAAATAGAATATTTAACAACAGCAATATTGTTCTCTTCGTCCTTTTCTTCTTCTGCTGCCCGCACCCTTCCTTTTAGATACTTACTTTATGCTATAGTCTATCAGTTCAGTTTCTGTTTTTTATTGTTAAATACTTCCTTTTATATGTGAGAACATGGTTGTGTTAGGTCATCTTGAATCACACAGATCCATACTTAATAGCTACCTGGTTTATTATATACCAAGTTGTGTTCTCTAAATGTGATTGTCCCTTTCATTTAATTTTCAAAAATTGACTTTCTCTGAAAATCCCTTCTAATTGTTTATTTGATTGCATGGGTTAGTCACATAGAAGATATAACTAAAAAATTTTCTGTAATTATCTCATCTAATAAGTCCTTTAAAAATTCTACCAGAATCACTTGGATTAATAATTAAAATTCAACTTCCTGGATTCTCAATTCCCACTGAATCAAAATTTCTGGAGTGTATGTGTGGGAGCCATGTTTTAAGCTGAGTCAGAGAAATCTCGACTTGTGGAGATCTTATGTTCTCTCTCTCTCTCTCTCTCTCTCTCTCTCTCTCTCTCTCTATCTGTGTGTGTGTGTGTGTGTGTGTGTGTGTGTGTGTGTGTGTGGTGAGGTGGGGTGGGGTTATAAGGAGGAGAAGAAGAGGAAAAGTGGAATTTAAGAAAATCTTTGTAGAACTCAAGAGTCTTTAGTATTTATTCTGGCCAGTTGTTTGTAGTGCTTGAGCATGATAAACCACATGGACCACAGGTGTCTTAACTATGCTGAGACATGGCCCTTCCTTTTGGGAACCTACTTTAAGCTAAATCTGTACAAGATGGGAGTGTGGACATCCACATACCAAGAGTGCCTACATCTCTGAGTGTAGAGAAACACTTCAGGCCTCTTCTGATGTGAGGTAAAATTTCCTAGCTCTTACAGCCAATCAGGTCTAGTCATGAGCAAAACCAAGGTGCCTTTAGAAGGACCTTCTCACTACTCTAGGCTGAGTGCCTTTATCCTCCCATCTGTGGGCCAGTTTTACCGTGAACCTTATTGAATTACTGAATGTCCAGGCTGCATTATACAATACACCTTGCCATAGGGCAGAATGCAGTTCTTCTTCATTCCTTATCTATTTACCATATTGTTCTCAGGTTTTTAGGGGCACATGAGCTGTCTTTTGGTTAAACCTGTAGCATGAATACTTTAAGAACAGTTTTATTTTGCTGCAACATACTACATATGCATGTTTTCAATTTTTATCTGAGGTAATTGTAGGTGATCCATTTTTTAAAGATTTATTTATTTATTTTATGTATATAAGTACACTGTAGCTGTCTTCAGACACACCAGAAGAAGACAGAAGCTGCTGACCCCTGTGGTTGAATCAGGGAAAAGCTGGGAAAAGCTGAGGAGAAGGGCAACCCTGTAGGGGACCAGCAGTCTCACTAAACCTAGACCCCCAGGATCTCTCACATGCTGGACCACCAACCAGGCAGCATACACTAGCTGATGTGAGGCTTCCAACACATATGCAGCAGAGAACTGGGTTCAGTCAGAAAGGATGCACCTAACCCTTAAGAGACTGGAGGCCTCAAAGAGTTTAGAGATCTGGTAGGGTAAGGACATCTTTGTTGGCGACAGGGGGGTGGGGAGGAGGTGTGGGATGTGGAACAGTTGGAGGGTGGACCAGCAGGGGAAATGAAGTCTGGAGTGGAAAGTCTGAAGAAAGAAAGAAAGAAAGAAAGAAAGAAAGAAAGAAAGAAAGAAAGAAAGAAAGAAAGAAAGAAAGAAAGAAAGAAGAAAGGAAGAGGGAAGGAAGAAAGGAAGGAAGGAAAAAAAAAGAAAGAAAGGAAGGAAGGAAAAAAAAGAAAGAAAGAAGGAAAAATTAAATAAAATGAATATAAAAAAATAGAAATGGAGGCTGGAGAGATAACTCAGTGGGTAAGAGAGACTGTTGCCCAAGTATGAGGATGTGACTTCAAATCCTCAATACTCATGTAAAAAGATAAGGGTAGCCATGTAGTCTGGTAACCCAAGTGATGTAGAAAATGTAGACGATGGGGAGGGGGTGTCCGGGTTGTGGGGGGGTATTGCTAAAGTTTGCTGGATGCAATGGTAGTTCCATATTCAGTAAGAGGCCTTGTCTTACTGGAAGAAAGTAGAGACTAATGATGGACACCTGATATCTACTGGCTTCCATGTGCATGTACACTGTAACATGTATTCAAACACTCATGTGTATATACTATATACATCACACACACACACACATACACACACACACACATACACACACACACACACACACACACACACACTGAATAAATAAATGGAAATGCAATCTCAAAAAAAGAATAGTTTTAAAGGCATTGTTTTGTTGGGCACATTTACACAAAATTCATAACACCAGGATATTCTGATATAGGGACATATGAGGTGGGTTTTGTTGTAACTGTTTTGTTATATTACTCAAAAACAACACACCCTTTCTACCCTCTTTGAATTAGTGTGAAGACTCAGTAAGCTTCTTTGTGAGTCATTTGTTAAGGGTTTCTAGAGAGAATGTGACACAATGAATGTATTCTGACTCTCCTCCTGAAGTACCCTCTTCTGTTCTTGGTACTTAACTGTGTTGTACAATGGAGGAAAGTACATTTTTTTTACTCCACAAATTTACCACTGAAAACACTGCTAACACTTATTTACTGACTGTTTAACTGGTATTTGTGTTTTTATACATGCGTGTGAATGCCTTTGAGTGCGCATGTGTATGAGTATATGAGTGTGTGTATGTGTGTGTGTGTGTGTGTGTGTGTGTCTGTGCATGACAGAGAGAGAGAGAGAGAGAGAAAGAGAGAGAGAGAGAGAGAGAGAGAGAGAGAGAGAGACGGAGACAGAGAGACAGAGACAGAGAGACAGAGACAGACAGAGACAGAGACAGACAGAGACAGAGAGATATAGAGAGGAAACCAGAGGTAAACCTTGAATGTCATTCCTCAGAAACTGTCCGCCATGTTGAGACATTGTCTTCCACTGAAACCTGCAAAGCAGCCAGTGAGTTCTGTTCTCATGAATCACTATAAGCATGGGTCACCATGCATGACTTTTTACATGGGTGTTTGGGATCGAACTCAGGTCTTCATACTTAGGGGGCAACAAGGTGACTCACTGAACCATCTCCCCAGCCCCCAAATTTGTATTATATATGAGTCAAATTTTATCTGAGAGACAGACTCTTAAGGAGTAATCTAAATATTTTAGCTTCCTTAGAGAGACAGTTTTATAATAATGTTGGGTTGGCTAGGTTCCAAGCACACAGGTGAAAGTCATTAGTATGAAAGTGTCCTTCGATATATCAGAGTACTTTTTGTAGTTATTTATTTTAAGACAAGGTTTTGTTATGTTGCTCAGGTTGAAAGAAAACTTATGGGTCTACTTAATCCCATTGCTTTAGCCTCTTGTGCTGAGATGACAAACATGTACCACTGCACTAGCTAGCTAGCAGTATTTTATGGTTATTGCATGAATATTGTACGAGATAACTAGCTATATATTTTTGTAATTTAATAACTATTTAATATAAAGTTAATACATGAAAAGTAATGACTTTTAATAAATAAAAACCAGTTCTGAAGCATATAAACTTACATAATAATGTCTTTCAGAAACTTCAAAATTCATAAGCAATTAAAAGATCCATAGTATTTTGTAGAAAATTCTTGGTGGCATTAGAGGCTGATATATCCAGGCCTGGGCCTTACTTTAGTGGGGTTTCTTCTATAATAAAAGTGACAGTGAGGAGTGACAGGTATCCTGGGATTTTGCAACTGCTTGTGGCCTGGATTCATTTCATTCTTCTAGTGGATTCATCACCTTTCAGGAAATAAAGACAAGGTAAAATAAAAGCCTGCAGCATATAGAGAAAGACTCAGCTGCCCAAGGTTATTAAGAAATAAGAAACAAAAGAATGGAACCAAAGAGTACACATGAAGCTACCCATGGCTCCAGACACATAGGCAGCAGAGGATGGTCTTGTTGGACATCAAAGGGAGGAGAGGCCCTTGGTCCTGGAAAGACTTGATGCAGTAGTGTAGAGGGATACCAGGACAGGGAAGCAGGGGAGGGTTGATTGGGGAAGGGGAGATGGCTTATGGGATTTTTGGGGGAGGGGGGAACCAGGAAAGGGGAGAACATTTGAAATGTAAAGAAAGAATATATCTAATAAAAAAAGAGAGAAAAAAGAATGGTTTTAAAAGAGCAAAGCTTTCTTTTGTAAAATGAAGGTCTAGTTTTCTAAAGAAAAACACTACTTTTTAAAAATTCTGGATTGATCTATCGGCTGGTATAATAACATTGTATTTTTTATCAAGCCAAAAATATTTCTAGCACATGATTATAAACATTCACCCTTCTTTGTGCACCTGCAAATTGGCTGAGTCTCTGGGGACCTAAGCTGGGCATTGCTGTGTTTTACTTGTCTGATTTCCTAGAATTAGTGAATTAATGTTTCCTTTGCCACAGCAGAAAAACAGTTCAAAGAGCCTGACTTCACTGTATTGTAAACTTTTAGCGTTATACTACTGAAAATCCCACCAACCCATGTCAAACGGCCCAACTGATCAGTAAAATAGCAATACTTCTAAAGATGTAGTGTGTGTGTGTGTGTGTGTGTGTGTGTGTGTGTGTGCGTGTGTTTCATCTGTATTTGCTGGATGATAAAATAATTGTCTATCCTTCCATTTTTGGCATTTGCTGAAACCTATTCTAAACTTGTATTCATTGCAGTCTGTGAGACAACTGAGTCTCTAACTGCCACTAGAAACGACAAATTTCCTTTGACTCTTTGGGGCCACTGGCTACCATGTCTATGGAATTCTAAAAAGTAAAATGTGAAGTTTTCAAAGTGCCCATGCTTGCAGTGGTCATAGCTCTGTGAAACAAAGGCCCCTGGGCTTCAACCCTGTGAATGTGCACTACTAAGAAGGTAGAAGTAATAAAGGTGGTGCCCTTGTAGAAATCTAAGTTCAAAACTACCCTCAAACTCAGGTCTCAAGTCTACTTTAGGGAACACAATACGTGCCCATAATCTGGAAGCGAGCAGAGCAATAAACATTAAGATGAAATAGCCTTATTCTAAATATATCCATGCTGGGCATTACTACTAAATGTGGGCTCAGTAAAAAGCATGTAGAGATTACTTGATGTAAACTTAAATGCTACTACAGTCATTAGCTATCAAGTTGCTTCATTTTCTGAGATCCAGTTTCCCCATCTGTACAATATAAGATTTAGCTTATAAGTTAATACATATAATAATTATATTGTGTATTGTAATGTTACTAAAACCTATATTAAAATAAAATGGAGATAGTGGATTGTGAAGCTTTATAGCATGGTCTTTGGCATTCATCTCCTTGGACTGAATTCTTCCTTCACCATTTACTCAAAGTCTAAACTTACACTTCTATATCTAAATTAGTGTTTCAGATTGTTATAAAAATTACCATAAGATTAAAATGATAGTAAACTATCATATAGCTTTGGCAGTCAGAAGTCTGAAAAGTCAAATATTCACCATGATTTGTGGTCTCTGTGCCTCTGAGAAAAACTCTAATTGCCTCTTTTTGTTCCTGGTGATGATAGACCCGCCCCCCCCCCACTTCCTTATTTTGTGGCAGTAACTTTTAATATCTGTCTGCACTTTTCCATGGGATTTTTACCACATCTCCTCTATATTCCAAGCACCCTAGTTAATTCCTCTATGAGTTCTGCTTGTTGTGTGTTCTCTACTTGTATGAGAACACCAACCACACTGAATTTTAGAGCTACCCTACTATTATCTGACCTCATCTGATTTTTCCTACAAAGATCCTTTATCCCAGAAGTTCACACCCACAGGCACTGGAATTATAAATTCCACATATTTTTCTGAAGTTCATAGGCAAACTACAATATTCTACAGGCCTCATAACCCAACAATAATGCATACTTTGGCTAATGTTTTGAGAATTCGTAATAAGGATGAGCCTGTCTCTCCACATGAACATCATCACCATTTCCTCGGGTCTTTCCAGAAGCATCAATAACATCTGCATTTTTATGGCAGCAGCATTGTCCCTAAGGCCAATAGTCTTACCTTCCAAATGATTATAACCATGGTTAGGGATTATTATAAGGATTAAATTCAGTATGCTTAACCTGGGAAATGACACTTTGCAAATGCTTAATGAGCCCTGACATTTATTTAAGCATTAGAATGAAGCCCAGAAATGAGGTCTTGGTGCTTGGAAATAGTCACACATCAGCAAATCTCTAGGTATAATTTGAAATATAAAAAATTCCAAATCTTATAGCTTAAAATAATAAATACAGAGAGGTTCTATCTTAGCCATGAGGGATATTTTCCAAGGAATGCAGTGAATGCCTGAAATCATGTAGGAACCCCTGAATTCTTTGCAGGTTATTTTAGAGCCTATACTCTTATACTGTAGAGGCTCTAATTAAGCAAAATGTGAGTTCCTTGAATACAAGCACTATGATACTATGACAATCAATAACAGAAGCAGCTAAGTGACTAGTGGGTGTGTAATGGACACAGTGTGGATACAGTGCAGAAGGAAATCACTCCTGTTCCTGGTCAGGAACGGTGGAATGGTGCAGTAGTCCATGCTAATCAGATGGTGTGCAACTGAAAACATAGAAATTACTCTGAAATGTGGAAAGTGAAGCTTCCTTCACTTAAACAACAGTTCCAAGTATCCCAGTTAACAAAACTGTTAGCTGGCAAAGCAAGTTAAGGCATCTTTATTAGGTCATGACTGTCATCTTAAAGTGCAGCAAGAAAACTTTCCAGCTAAAATAACTAGTGCACTTTTAGATAAATGCTTTACTACTATATCACCATTTATAGAGAGGTAAAATCAGATTTTTTTGTGTGTATTGCCGGTCCATCACCAAGTGTAAAAGACACGAATTATATATGTTTATATACATACATATGTATATTCTGTTATTTAATTATTGACAATATCAATGAATTTAAACATACATTTAGGTTAGAATGTATATTCTGCTATTTAATTATTGATTATATCAGTCAATGACTTGAAAAATGCATTTAAATTAGAATGCAGACCATCTTCAGTGCTCTCCACTCAGGCTTCCAGTTCCATAGCCTTGTCTGTAGCATTTTGAAAACCTTTGCCAGATAGAAGAAATGGGTTACCCAAACCACTTTCGAAGTTATTCCAGGAATACGTAGGTAGGTTTGGTAAAGATGTTCTTTCCAAAAGACAACTGTAAATAAAAGCCCAGCCTCTGCACACTCTCTGGAGAAAGTGCTGCAGAGAGAACAAATCAGTTGAGGATAACACTTGAAAACTGAAGTGTTTCCCACAGTGCCTCCAAGGCAATGGTGCAAGCAAGAAACCAGAAGTTTGAATAAATATCAGGATTGCAAGGGAGTTGGGGCTAAAGCATATTAAAGTGAGATATGTATGCTTTAAAAGGCTTACCAAAGAACTGGTCAGAAGTATTGTGGGTAAGATATAGCCAAGAATATTAAAAGGCTGCTGTGTTAATATAGGAAAACTGCCATGCCTAAGGTAGGGTGGATGAAAGAGACAGAAGGTCCCTAAAGCCATATGAAGAGGACTAGGAGGCAGTCAAGAACATTTTCATTCTTCCGTTAGAATGTCTCGAATGTCTTTGATGTGCTAGCTAACTAGTTCAGCTTCTGCGTATAAGAAGGTCTCTGTAAATGGCTGTTAGATGAATCTAAATAGTGAAACAAGATACTCTTCATCTGACTCAGAACAAACTTCCCAAACACAGATTTAAGAAATAAACAACTTCTCATGCTATTTTTAGGTAGAACTATGTTATAAAAATGAAGCGTGCTAAGACTCAGTCAGATCTGGATTCAAATTCTGGTGCAATGGGCTCATTGGTTACATTCTATTGGTGTTCACTGTCTGGGTGGGTTTCATTTTCAAATAATTTAAAAATAATGATGCAAACATGTCTTTCTTTTTTAGTGTTTCCCTTTATACTTTGTGCTGGTTGATTATTTGTCAATTTGACTAGGCTGATTCCCAGGGACCTAGTACAATTTTTTGAGTGAGTTTGTGATGAAAATTTTAGATATGGTTAGCAGCGGAATAGGTAATCTAAGTAAAGATTTGCCCTCATCAATGTGGGTGAAAATGATCCAATCCCTGGAGAAACACATACACAACCAATCAGAGCAGGGGAAACTCCCTCCTTTAAGATCCTTCTGTCCATCTTCAACCCTCAGCCTTGGGGACCTCAGTTCATTGACTGTGGGACTCTGGAATTTATACTAGTGAGGGCTAGGTTCTCAAGGCTGGAATATGGATCAAATGATACCAGCATCCATGGTCCTCCAGCTGGTATGCATTATGTGAGTGACTTCATGGATCTTATAATTAAGTAACGTAATTTCCGTAGTGAATCTCTGTATATATAAGTATCTCTCTGTACCTAATTTCATATTCCTCTGGGGAGACTGACAATTTTGCATTCTTCATTTTTTTATTATTTCTGCATCTCTCAAAACTTACTTGTCTTATGATTATCTTCATTAAGTCTTTGCAATTGAGCCTACTACTACTTCTGAATGTACTCCCTTAGCCCATTCTTCGGATGGTATTCAATCATAAGATGCTTAATCTGACACTTAGAGTGATTACAAGCAGCCTCTACACTTCAGCACGTGGAAACAATCATGGAAAGTGGACTTGCTCTGTTAGTGATTCTCAGAATTCTAGATAAAAAGGCTTCCTGAAAAGTTATGGTTAAACAGGATGGATTTTGCTTGTCAAGGATGTATCCTGAAACCCGATATTTCATGCAGTGGGGGCATTAGGTAAAAACGTTGCTCCGGTGGGTTGTCGAGAAGACGGTGTTTGAGTCAACAGTAGGTTGTGGACTTACAGGGAGGAAGTTAGTTCTGTTGATGAACTGGTGAGTGATAGAGAAGTTTTAGAATCACGGTCAGGCTGTGACCTGAGGTGTAATGTCAGCAGGCATGACTCAGAAAAGAATATTCTTCTAATATCACATCCTTCGTGTTCTTTCTATTCTTCCTACAGAGACTTGGGTAATCAATCTTCTTCCCATGACAGTTAAAGTCAAATTTTACAGTGGAGACAATGGCACTATGTGTAATGGAATTTACCTACACATCTTTCAGTTCCTCAGATTATCAAGACTGGGTCTTGGGTCTGCCTTAGAATTATATCTGCCAAATAGTCAAGCATGAACTTTTAAATAACCACTACCACCACTACCACCACCACCATCATCATCATCATCATCATCTTTTCCTCCTCCTCCATTTTTCTTCTTCTTTTCTCTGTGTACACAGTTTGTACATATTTTCATGGAAGTCTCTCTCTCTTTCTCTCTCTCTCTCTCTCTCTCTCTCTCTCTCTCTCTCTCTCTCTCTCTCTCTGGGTAAATGGTGGCAAAGGCCAATATCATGTGTCTTTCTCAGTTGCTTTCTACTTTACTTTTTGAGAAGATATTCTCTTTGAATCTGGAGCTTGCCAGTTTGGTTAAGCTTGTTGCCAATGAGCTTCAAGACTCTGCCTATTTCTACCTCCAAGTGCTGGGATTTCAAATGCTCACTGCTGCATCCAGCTCTCGTGTGGTAAGCATGTTAATAACCATTTATTCTACTCCCCTAACATGAACTGTTGAAGTGAGTAATAGAAAATGAATAGCTAGTACTGCTATAAAGTGGACCATCACTATATTTCTCAATAAGGATGCTACTTTAGTGCATGGCTTAATGAATGTCAGTCAGAAGAGGCAATGTCAGCCAGCCACTCAGAGCCTAGAAAAACATTAGTCAGAGTGACTAGGAGTACAGTCAGAATATGTCACAGTAACTTCTCTTGGGGCTGGAATCACATTCAAAGTCTTATTTATGCTTATGACACAACCTGCCCTGAATTGAACATTCAGGGAATTTTGGTGAATTCTTCTAAGAGAAAGCATCCTATTGAGTCTTGAAGTGGCAATAGATAATCCACTTAACTCCTGTTCCATGAGTTTTAGGAGAGAACTTACAAGTGAGACCATTATTTAAGGAGTGTTTAGTAGAATGTTATAAATTATTTACTAACCTAGAAATACCTATGGCCAGGTAATCACTGCTAATGGCCAACTTAGGGAAAAATGGTAAAATTCAATAAAAAGCCAAGTTTACTGTAGTTGGGATTCTTTTCATGTCTAAGAAACTAAAGAGAGTTAGTATCTGCTCTTTAAGCCCAGATAAAGATTGTCTTCTTTTGGCTTACCACACGTTCTAAACTATTTTTTTCCATCTCTAAATCTCTTCCCATCTCTTACTAGATTTTACCAACTTGACACATGCTAGATTACCTGGAAAGGGAAACTTTAGCTGAAGAATTACTTCCATCAGTTTGGAATGTGAGCATCCCTGTGGATGATTTTCTTCATTAATTACTGATGCAGGAGGGTCCAACCCACTGTGGTTGGTGCCATCTCCAGAGAGGTGGTCCTGGGTAGTGTAAGAAAGCTGACTAAATAAGCCATGGTGACAAGTGAGTGAATAGCATTTTCTTGTGTTCTCTGCTTCAGTTTCTGCCTCCAGGTTCCTCCCTTGAGTGCCTGTCTTTGTTTCCTTGGCCAGAGAAATGTAACTTGTAAGCCACATAAACTCTTCTCCCCCCTCCCAAAGTTGCTTTTTGTTTGGCAGAGAAACAAACAGAAACATCCCCTGAATCCCAGGTCAACCTCACCTTTTAGGACTTTTGCCTTTGGCACTTAGTTTTTTGTTAATTCATTCACAGTTTTCTACACAGGGCTTGTTGGAACTCTTAAATCTGGATGGATAGCATGTATAGTAGGCATAAAAATATTCCTAAATTGATTGAAAGTAGAAGTAAAAACATTTTCTGGTAATATTGAAGATTTACATGTATAGCAATCAAGGCATGCTATAGCTTTTTCTAAGGAGAATATCCCTAAACAGAGAGTACAATGATAATCCCAAAAGGTGATGCTAGTAATGTCTAGCTACACATGTAATAGAGTTCATTAACAGGACAAGGTCAACTTATTAATGGCTACACCACCAAAGTGTCCCCTCCTCACAGCAGTTCTCAAGTGATTATGCATTCTTGGGGAGGGGTAAGCTTCATCTTTCCTTTCAAAAGAAGCTGTCAATTGATGTATTAGTTTGAGTTTTACTGCTGTGAATAGACACCAATGACCAATGCAAGTTTTATAAAAGACATTTACTTGGGGGCTGGCTTACAGGTTCAGAGGGTTAGTCCACTGTCATCAAGGCAGAAGCATGGCAACATCCAGCAGGCATGGTGCAGGAGGAGCTGAGGGTTCTACACCTTTATCCAAAGGAAACCAGGAGCAGACTGGGCATCTTCAGGCATCTAAGAGGAAGATCTCTAAGCCCAACCCTACAGTGACACACTTCCTCCAACAAGGCCACACCTTCTAATAGTGCCACTCCCTGAGACGAACATATACAAACCACCACAATTGATCCAATCTTATGAAGAACTCTTGGGGTTGATCACAGCTGTTCTGAATCAAGAAGAAGATGATCATGTCTGACTCAGAAGAAAGAACCATATGGGAGACTACATTTGTGGAAAAGTATCTAGCTTGAAATCCTGAGTACACGGAGTACAATAGACATGTTTAGAAAGAAGAATAAACAAAGTCATAAAATCTGTATTCTCCCAAGTCAAAATGAATTAGGTTTATCTCTCAAAAGAAAACACAATATTGTTTATTTAGCTTACCTAAGTAGACAAGTTTGTATAAGAGATTTGCAATCTTTTAAATTAGAGGTATTTATGAATTTAAAAGCTATAGTATACAAATTAAAGTCACAAGTATAAATCAGAAAGGATCCCTGAAATCCCCCATTTTACAGTAGAGAAAGAATTAAAGGGATTATAATATTGACTTTAAAGTAACTATAGTAGTTGGTAAGACATTGTATTACTGTGCTTTTTCTGTTTATGTTAGCTGAGCTAGAGAGACTGTGTTTAATGGAAATATTTGATGAGTTTCATTTTTAGCAATATAATTGGTGTGAAAAATTCAAATTTCTGTAAGAACTTCAAGGTTGTTGTATATGATTCCTCAGGTAACATATTTCTACTTTGATATGAAAATGACATACATGTGTTATGTTATTTCTCTATTTATCTGTGCATTATTGTCTATTTAGTTTTTACAAATAATTTTTAATGGCTTTAATAGATAATCTTTTTATTCAAAGTTCATTTCAGTAGCTGGAACCAGGGATAAACAGCCCAAATAATCTGCCCATTTCTAAGCGAGTTTTACAAGAGGTTGAATGAAAATGGACATCTGATTAGAACTCCCTTATACAATAGTATGGATAATGTGGCTTGGCTTGGTTTGGGAAGAAATATGTTGAAATATGACCTCATGGTGCCAAAATTGCTGGGTTGCAGGAGGCCATGATTGTATCACTCTGGGTAGGAGACTGGGTAAAGAAATGTGAGAGGCCTTGGGTTTCATCTTAAACTAAATCAATATAGGGCTATTCAGCTTGACTTAGAATAGGATCCATGTTCGATATGGAGTTAGAAAGTTCACTTACCTCTTACAGTAGTTTGCTTTTGATCCTGCAGAGATGGTGTTCCTACATATCTATGGAGATTTTGGACTGTGGGACATAGAGGTCTCCCAACTATTTCTGAACTGCTTGCTATTCATATCTTCCAGACCAATGGATCCCTAAGTTTCAAATGTCCTCAAGTAGCTAGAGATAACATAAGTTAATTGTGTTATGAACTCCTATGAAGTGAACGCATGTGCTTTGAAGGACAGTTGTAAACTGGTAATTTTCATCTTCCATTTGATTTTTTTAAAATAGTTTTTCTTTTAAAAAGCATACAGAAACATATATAAATTTATCTCTTCTATCAGGAAGCTGTATGAAGTCAATTTGGATTTAGCTTGCACAGCAGATGGCTGGTTGTTAACTAAAAGCCTTGCACTCACTACAAATGTGCTCAAACAGGGCAGTAGACTTGTAACAAATATTTTCCTTGTTTGCCTGCATATGCAATTTCCATTGATTTTTGAATTTGAGGTCTTAAATGAATTCTCCAAGCGGGGTGATACAGCTAAGTTCAACGCTACTTTCATCCCATGTCATTGTTAGCTAGACTGTATTTGGCTAATTTTAATTTTATGCTTCCAATCAAAAAATGCATGATAGAAATGAACTCATTCTAACAGGTAAATACATTTAAGCAAGATATTAAGCAAGCATCTTTACCTTGTCAAAAGCAACATATCTTCCTTCTTCAAATGAATGGGGATGTGTGTCAGCTAAACCTGAGCCTCCTTATCCTTCAGTATGTGTTACTGACTAACCCTTAAAAGAGTCCAGAAAGCAAGAATACTGCCCTGCAAACCAGTGTAGTCCTATCCAGAAGAAGTTAGGATAACAAGGTGGCTACTGAGATGCTTTTCATGAGAACTGAGGATACTGTCTTCTGAATGCTCTCTCCATACACTACAAAACCCACAGTACAGCAGTGTATGTGGAAAAATGATGAGTACTTTCAAAGACAAATGTTTAGAAACTTTAAAATATACCTTTGTTTAAATCTATTTACGATAACTTTTCTCTTTCTACCTTTTCACTCTATATTTTTCTTTCTTCACTCACACTTGACTATTTTTATTATTGTTTTCATTTGAGAATTTCCTTGTTTTCTAAACACATAGAATTTCTTTCTTTGTAATGAAAAAGAGAAGTATTCCCTTGTACCAGGAGTCACTATAAAAGACTATCCTAAGCACACTGGCTATTTCGTGTTTGGGATTTTCTTGATTGTTTTTAGATATTTGTTTTGAAAATTTGTGGCGAGCTGACCTTAAAAATTTTACTCTTCTTAAGGTTTTCCCCACTGAAAAGATCAGCAATTTATCTAGAATTGAGAGTTGAGAATGTTTGTTTATGGATTCAGCTAACTTTATTCAGTAATGGCTTGCACATGGCAGCTGTTTTTCTGTCCTAAAATTAAGTGGGATAAGGTGTCACATCAAATCCTGAAAGCAACCGACCAACCAAAAACAAAACGATGACAAAAAATTCCATTTATTCTATTTAAGTTTTAGACTACACAGAGAAAAGGATGCAAGTTTTGGAGCCAAAATGGGATATGAGTCCAGGAATCAGGTCCAAAAGATAACATTTAGTGGATGGAAAAAAAATAGGAAGTAGGCTGGAAAAAGTCAAGATGATATGCTAATATATCTGCATTATGTTTGGCATTATAGTTGGGAGTCCCAAGAACATATTTTAAACATATTAGAAAAATGTTTTACACATACTGTTTTATTTACAAAGCTGTCTTACAGAACTTCTTGAATAGCATCTCTATGAGTTATACAAGAGAAGGTGGTTGTAGTGAGAGAGTGCTGAGCTCTTGATTCAGACAAAATAGATTAAAGTGAACTTCTGCCTTGGCAGAACACAGCTTGAAAACCTTCCAAGCCCTGTATCAGTATTGTGAGGAAGAACAGTCATTGTTTACGATTGCCATCACTGACATGTCCTTTATCTAACAGTGGGTGAGTGTGATAGATACAGCACTGCTGCACCTCGGTGGGCAGTCATGGCCGGCAGACAGGATATCTGCCTCAAGGTGTATGTACCTTGGCAGAATGTCACTGCAACAGAATGGAGGCTGAGGAGCACAGAGGTGTGGTTCTGCCTAGGAGCTAGACCCTAGCTCTCATAGTCTTCATTCCCCCAATGAAGCAGTGAAAGGCACAGTGTTGCAATACAGAGTTCATAGTCTAAAATGTTCTTCATTCATTTTTTTTACTTGATACTTGGTATTTGTTGAGTGACTGTATGAGATCTTTACATGAAGCTTATGCATAGAAACAGTAATGAGAAGTAAAGTGTGGAAGCTGAATGTGGATGTAGGTTTGTGATCAGTCCTCTGTTGTAGAGATGAGGATGCGAAATACTAGGAAAAAGAATAAATAGGATTATAAATCTAGGCATTTGAGATTTTCAGGGTATATACTTTTCCTCTTTATAATAGCAAAGTTTCATGTATATGTATGCATATGTGTACATGTATATATGGCACTGTACTTGATTATGCTCAGAAGGAAATGGTCCTCTGCCACAAGTGATACCTAGGACCTTGGGTATCCTGGTGGAGGGGTTCCCAAAATGAAGGGGCTATCATTCAGTAGAGAGGATTCACAGTACTCTGAGGGGGAACCGTTGTCCTGGGTTGTATAGATGCCAAACACGGAAGAGAGTATAAGAGTTGATCTGCTTAAACAATATAAAGTGTCTTGGTGTGACTCTAACCAAATAAGTGAAAGATCTGTATGACAAGAACTTCAAGTCTCTGAAGAAAGAAATTGAAGAAGACCTCAGAAGATGGAAAAATCTGCC
Source organism: Tokudaia tokunoshimensis (assembly GCA_036184795.1). Lineage (NCBI taxonomy): Eukaryota > Metazoa > Chordata > Mammalia > Rodentia > Muridae > Tokudaia > Tokudaia tokunoshimensis. The sequence goes on along the minus strand of BTHU01000009.1, from coordinate 34,146,458 downwards.
ATGCTCATGGATTGGCAGGATTAATATAGTAAAAATGACCATCTTGCCAAAAGCAATATACAGATTCAATGCAATCCCCATCAAAATCCCAATGCAATTCTTCATAGAGTTAGAAAGTACAATTCAAAAAATTCATCTGGAATAACAGAAAACCCAGGATAGCTAAAACTATTCTCAAGAGTAAAAGAACTTCTGGGTGAATCAATATCCCAAACCTCAAGCTGTACTACAGAGCAATAGTGTTAAAAACCGCATGGTACTGGTACAGTGACAGGCATGTAGATCAATAGAACAGAATTGAAGACCCAGAAATGAATCCACACTCCTATGGTCACTTGATCTTTGACAAAGGAGCTAAAACCATCCAGTGGAAAAAAGATAGCCTTTTCAACAAATGGTGCTGGCTCAACTGGAGGTCAACATGCAGAAGAATGCAAATTGACCCATTCTTATCTCCTTGCACTAAGCTCAATTCCAAGTGGATCAAGGACCTTCTCATAAAACCAGACACACTGAAACTAATAGAAAGGAAACTAGGGAAGGGCCTTGAACACATGGGCACAGGGGAGAATTTCCTGAACAGAACTCCAATAGCTTATGCTCTAAGATCAAGAATTGACAAATGGGACCTCATAAAATTACAAAGTTTCTGTAAGGCAAAGGACACTGTCAAAAGGACAAAGCGGCAACCAACAAACTGGGAAATGATCTTTACCAACCCTACATCCAACAGAGGGCTAATATCCAATATATACAAAGAACTCAAGAAGTTAAACTCCAGAGAGCCAAGTAACCCTATTAAAAAATGGGGTACAGAGCTAAACAGAGAGTTCTCACCTGAAGAATATCTAATGGCTGAGAAGCACCTAAAGAGATGTTCAACATCCGTAATAATTAGGGAAATGCAAATCAAAACAACCCTAAGATTCCATCTCACACCAGTCAGAATGGCTAAGATCAAAAACAAAGGAGACAGCAGTTGTTGGCGAGGATGTGGAGAAAGAGGAACACTCTTCCACTGCTGGTGGAATTGCAAGCTGGTACAACCACTCTGGAAAGCAGTCTGGCGGTTCCTCAGAAAACTGGGCATGACACTCCCGGAGGATCCGGCTATACCACTCCTGGGCATATACCCAGAGGCTTTACCTGCATGCAATAAGGACACATGCTCCACTATGTTCATAGCAGCCTTATTTATAATAGCCAGAAGCTGGAAAGAACCCAGATGTCCCTCAACGGAGGAATGGATTCAGAAGATGTGGTATATTTACACAATGGAATACTACTCTACAATTAAAAACAATGAATTCACGAAATTCCTAGGCAAATGGTCAGAACTTGAAAATATCATCCTTAGTGAGGTAACCCAATCACAAAAGAACACACATGGTATGTAGTCACTGATAAGGGGATATTAACCCAGAAGCTCAGAATACCTAAGACACAATTCTCACATCAATAGATTTCCAAGAAGATGAAAGAAGAGACCCCTGGTCCTGGAAAGACTGGATGTAGGGGAATGCCAGAACAGAGAAGTGAGAGGGGGTTGAATGGGGAAAAGAGGGAGGGAAGGGGGCTTATGGGACTTTTGGGGATGGAGGAAATGGGAAAGGGGAAATCATTTGGAATGTAAATTAAACAATCTTAGAAAATAAAAAACAAATCAAAAAAAAGAGTTGGTCTGCTTATTTATACTTGTTTTAAGGTAGTAGAGCTTGTTTGTGTGTTATTTCAAGTGTGGATGCTTAAGGGAATAAGACTTAATAAGAATAAGATAAGCTAATAAGGTAGGAGGGGGGGATGGGAAGAGATTATGTAGTGCCTGCTGGGTTCTGGGCTACTTAGTTTTATGCCCATTATCTGGTAGTAATTTTTGATGGAGGTTCAAGTTTCCATCAGGCAGCACCTGGAGCCTGGAGCACTGAGTCTTGGCAGTGAAGTTCAGACAAGGGCAGAAACTCATCTTGTTTTTTGTTGCCATCGGGTAGTTGTGAATGAAGTTAGTGTCTGACTTTTGCTGTTAACAAAAGGCAGGAGTCAAAATTTTGACTCATCAAGATTTTGAGTTAATGAAAAGCAATTAGGTGTTTCTCTTTTTCTTTATTATGAACAGAACTGGGGATATGAGTCATTATTACACATCATATCCACAGAGGATTCTCACCCAATCAGGGTGCAACTGCATTTGCATTGGTAGTTTGATCTATTAGGCAGTTATTGTTAAAGTAGGCAGGAGGTTTCACTTGTATAACTATCAATGTTCTGAGAAGTTTAATCTCTCCACTGAGTATTGAAAACAATGTTAGTAGTGCTTATGTGTTTCAAATTAGATTCACACAGTCATCAATTATTAATATGTTTAAACATGTGGGTGTCTGAGTTGCAGTTACCAAACAGAGTAGGGGATTTAGAAAATGTAATCAAGAATGCGAGCTTATAAAAATAAATATCTAATAGCAAAATCAGCAAAGTTATTCTAAATAGAACCCTGAATGTGGATGAAGGACTAGAACATTGGCATTTGAGTTACCTTATTAGATATGGATGTATTCACGATCGGAGTAAAGATCTGTAAAGAGCCAGTTTCTCCTCATGCATAAGCTACTCGCTGAGAGTCAAGAGCATGTGGATGCACTGTTCTCTGTATTCACTTCTCTCTTTTTCTCAAATTCCCATGAACCCCTAAGTTGGTATATGGACTATATGGATGTTTACAAAGGAATAGAATTTGTTTTGTTTCGGGAAATGTTATATGGCACCCCTTCAATACTTTGAATCTCACCCTTGTAACTGGAGACACAGTGAAGGGCCCAGGACCAAATCCTGTAGGGTCAGATCATCACTTTTAATGAGCCAAGCTCAGGCCAGGGAGGCTATCTCCTTTTCAGGACCCCAGTGCGATCTTTTGTTAGTCTCAATGCAGCATGCTGTTGGAAACCACAAAATTCTGTTCTCCACATAGGAAAACATCGAAGCATAGAAGTCTAAGAAGTATTTTCCCTAGAATTGCTTATTGATGCAACATGGCCTCCTGCTGTCCCCAGTTTCCTAGCAGCAAAAGCCAGAGTGCATTACATTCAACATGTTCCTTCGGTTTCTGCTAGCATCTCAGCCTGCTGCACCTCTGCTGTTGCGGAGGACACAGTTCCTAGAATTTGGCTTATGAAGAAAACTCTCTGAAAGGAAAGTGAACTAGGGTTGGCGTTCTGAGTCAGCATCCTTCCAACCTGACTCAGAGCCCCCATGACTCTGGCTCTTTTTATGACAGCTATCTAACCTCCTGTCATCTTTAGTACCTAGAAAATCCTCAGGCTGGCTGACTGTGTTGGGCAGATCCTTCCTCTCTAACCTAGCTTTGCTGAGGACCCTGTTGGGACCAGGTCCTGTTCAGCAGCAGGGAACACCTTAAAGAATAATCCATTGGCTTTAGGCTGAGTATTGATCTCTAAAAGGCTATGCCACATCCTAAGAATGTGAAGAAGCGATTACACTTAATGCAACACAAGCTTGCTTGTACATGTTTATAAATGGACCATTATGATACAAATTGCCTTGAAAACATCATGGTGCCAGGTCATGGTGTTGGTAACTTTGTGGAGGCTGTCATCAATTATGTGTGATTACCAACTAAACAAAGGTCATGCCTACTCACCGATTCTGTCAGATTACTGTCAGCCAGGAGAGTTACTTCCAAATGTAGGCTAGTTTATAGAAAGGACATCCTCTTAGGGACTCATTTCTGAGGTGGGAACTATTTGCATTTACTTAGTTATTTATTCATGGATTTTCCAAGCACGGAGAGAGTGATTGAAAATTTCCTTCTCAGAAAATGCATGAATTTAGTTTTATTAGTTGTTATCTGCATCTCAAGTTTTAGTTGGAATAACTCAGAACAGTCTTGAATTCTTGATCTCAGGAAACAAGTTTTGTAGTTAACCTGCCAAAGGCAATTAACTGCCTTTGGAGTTTTGGAGCAGTCCAGTGAAGGTCAGAACACCAATTCTCACCACAGCATCTCTCTTCAGATATCATCTCTACCTCCAGTGATGGAATTGTATTTATAGCTCTTTATAAATTAAGGTGTTTGTTAAAATTAACTTGGATGAGGAAGTCATTATCCAAGGGAACAACACTGAGGGGAAAAATAATAACAGAAGCAAAGAGCAGTCTCTGATTAGGGTCAGAATGAAAGAAGATGCTCACATACAGGTAAGGATGGTGGGGAATTGTTTGGCTGTAGAGGTTGAGAGAAATACCATCAGAGTCCATTTCGGAGTGTTAAGTTTGGATATGGAAGCCTCTTCAGTGACCTTGAGAGAAAGAATAAGGTCAGACATCCTTTTACATTCTACCTCTGGACAGAAGAAGAGCTCTGTGCTTCCAAAGGGGTGGGGGTGGGGGGACAGCTAACATACTGGCTGAAACTCCGACAGAACACAGATAGGGTTAAGAGGGCAGTTTTTCAGCAGTCTTGAACTGATTGGAAGAGTCAGGCATAGCTATGACATAAATATCTTTGAAGACTCAGAAAGAAGTGACCCTTAAAGATAGACACAAAGCCTGCAGGACCAAAGAAGTAGCTGCAGTTAGAAAAGGCTGAGATCTGTAGGTACAGTGCTTTCTTTTTTTATTACAGATATGGGAAGCAGGGTACCCAAGTTTCTTCTTCCTTTCTGGTGGTCTGTGCTCCATGGTTCTTGCATTCTTATCTAGGAGCACCACCATACTGTGTGTATCTGTCAATGTGAGAGTAACTGAGGATAGAAAAGGGGGGCTGCTCTTAAAGAAAAATTGTCTGATTTTCTTTCTTATATTCTGAAAGTTTTTAAATGAAAGGAAGCTAGGGACATCTCTTTACAAAATTGCCTTAAGGCTGACTGGATAATTTTTGTGCTTCTCTGATCAGTGGCTTGTTTCATAAGCATGAGTAAGATTCCCCTCTCCACTGAAAATGCCTGAAGCATCTAAGTTTTTATAAGCTTTTGAGGCAAATAACAGGTATGTCCATACTCTTTGGGCTTTGTAAGATGTCCCTAAAAGGAAAGATAGTGATTAGAATTTCTCTAACATTCTACACTTCAAACTTTTGTATTATTTCCCACTCTCCAGACCCAATATCTGAGGTCTAGAAGCTTCAGTCCCATCCTTGTATGATCTAAGAATTGTGTAAATACTTGTCTTAATTCCACATGATGCGATGTACTCAGTATATTCCTGAGTCAGAAACTTTGTCATCATGAAAGTGTGTCATTATTGACTGAAACTCAAAGTCAGATGAAGCATCAACACAAAGGCATGCTACATCTGTTTCATTATTAACAAAGCAAAGATGATTCAGATTCACAATGTAGTTTATGAGCAGAGTGAATCTGAGGTTTGAATTTAGTGTCAGCTACACAGACTGCATTGTGTTTGATAAGCCTCATGTTTCAGTACTCAGAAGCAATCTAATATGACCTTGTGACATCATGACCTCTTTCCTTCCTTTCTTCCTTCTTTCCTTCTTGCCACATTAATCCTTGCAAATGAATGGATCTATAGGAAAGAGGCTCACCAAGTAGGATTTCAAGATAAGACAATTTCCTGTTCCCCTTGGTTTCTCCAGTATGGCTTGGAAACACAGGTACTCTTATTGCTGCATAGATTAGAGGAATTCAGCCTGTACCTTATTCAGGAGCAGGAAACAGTTTGGAAGAGGAGGTGTTTCCTGTTTCCCAGAAGTCCTCATGATCACTGGGTATAAGAAGTGTGGGTGGACATCTTAGTGGGAGAAACAGGTAGAAGCTTCCGAAATTACTCAGGAGAGGGCTTGGGAGGCTCTCCCTAGAATACACAGAGTAGAGATGAAAATAGAAGGAATATCTGAGAAATATTTTTAAAACATCTTTCTAACTGTCATTTCCATTAAGTATTGTACTTTCTATTCTCTTTCTGGTGGGCATTCTTAGGGATGAACATGAGAGGGCTCCAGATAGACGCCTATGGAAAGGCAACACCTTGTTAGTCACACATCCTGTAGGTGACAATCCCTACCTCGACTAACACCAGTACAATTATTTTCAACTCCAAGATGCTCATATTCAGCTTTTCTCTCCCATGATCTCTTCAGGTCCACATCTACAGCAAGTCTTGTGTCCCAAATTGAACCACCAAACTTTTTAAACAATTGTGATTAAATTTTTTGTTTGATTTTTTTGTTTTTTGTTTTTCTTTTTGTTTGGAATTTGAATCAACTCCCTCTAGGAATTACAGCAATGATAGAAGATAAATGAAATCGTGTTTATTACAACTCACTCTACATAAATCATCTTGCCCTTGGTGAATGGATACATGGCTATTTGTAAAGCAGTAAACTGAATGTGCTCAGCGCATAGAGGAGCAGATTCCAATGACTATGGAATTGAAGTAATGTTTCACAAAAGGTTGTTCTAACAAAATTTAAATCCCCCTCCCTAGTTGCTTCAAAATATTGTTGCTTAGAACTTGTACAGGAATGAAAAAGGATAGTTTTGAGAGGCTGAATGTCAATGTTCCAGCCATCAGAAGCAAGTCCAGGGGACCCTGAACATATTCCTCAGGACCAACAGAGATGTGGTGATCAACACTCAGGGCTGAGCCTGAGTGGAACAATGGTGGGTAGAAGTCTTTGGAAGGAATCGTTTCCATAGAGAGCTCCAAGGAAGTTTCCATTAGGACATGGCTAAGTCCCCCAGGAATCCGAAAAATAGACCCATGAGCCAAACCTGGAAATTTACATATTAGGTAGACAAGAGTTTGTGGCTGACTATGACAGTTCAGTCAAAGGATTCTAAGCTCTTGCTACCCCAGAATACTTTCCATACCAATTTTTTCTGTGTTTCAGACATTTTCTCTCTAGAGGAGAAGGTTAGGATGAGATCTCTTCAGGGGCAAATAAATCCTGTTTATTGTGAGCTGTTAAGCAACATTAGTAAGTTAATAGTTTTTTATATAAACAAGTCATACGTATTTTTTAGCATTTATATGACCTTTCTGTATTAATATCTGTGACTAGCTATGTTCAAATGTGTTTACCTTTATATAAGTATTCTTAAGATAATTAAAAGACTAACCATGACTATACTTCTTCCTGTTACTTGGAAAGAATCTCAAAATATAAACAGTGAGGTTGAAATTGTTATTACAATGAAAAAATACTTTCAAGTTAAAAAATATTTGATTTTTCCATATTTGACATGGGTAAAATGTTCATTATGGTTTGTTTTCTGATTGTGATTTTATTATCATACAGGACTATAACAGGTACTATAAATGGACTGTGTTAACAAATGCAAATTATTGCTCCACAGTGTTGGAAGTTAGGAGTCTGAAATCAAGGCATGGGTAGAGTTTGTTCCTAAGGCACTGACAGAGTGAAGGATTGGTTCCAATCTTCTCTCCTTGACCTATGGATGGCTGACTTCTTTTGTTTCTTTACAGCTAGATTTGTCTTTTTTTCTCAGATTTCCTGTTTTCATAAGGATACATGGTATTCCATGAGTGTCCTCTTTAATGACTTCATTTTAACTAGATCCTCTGTAAAGATTTCTCTCTAAATAATCTCTAAAGTTACAGGCATTAGAAGTTAGGAGTTAGGTTCTTTTGAGCTGATACACTTAGTCCATTTGGTGAGTTTATTTCATGGTTTTTAATGGAGAAAAAGCAGTAGATTCATCATCAAGTGGGTGATGGTCTCCATTTTAGAAGATTAACAAAATGGTAGGCGTGGGTTTTGGCATATGTAGGAGAGACTGAAAACACTGCGGAAAGGGGCCAGGCCAGGAGGGCCTCAGACTGGAGGGCCTTCCTTGCCAACACATGTATTTGGTAGTGAGTGTCTGTGGAAAAGGGTTTTATCATCAGGAGGAATGTTACAATGCAGCCACAAGGACATTAGATGACAACTTACCCCTCTTCATGGGGTGATGGGATATTGATCCCATTGGTAAGTGTCCAGTGGAGAGGGTTATTATAGTTAATTTTGGAGTGAGATCTGATTTGTATCTGTTTTCCTGAGTATTCTGTAATAAAAAAGTAGCATTATTTTAAAATTTTAATTAAAATGTAATTAGATCATTTGCCATGACTTCTCTTCCCTCTTACACTTTCCAAACAGTCCCCCTTCCCAAATTCACAGCCTCCTCTTCTTTAGCCATTGTTGTTACATACACATAGAGATGAATAAACATGCTAATTCAACATGCTGAGTCTGATTAGTGTTGCCTGCAGGGATGTTTCTAGGGCTGACCATTTGGTTAAAAAAATCAATCAGGGTACTCATCCATGGGAGAGAATAAAAAGCCTGATTGCCTTTCTAATTATAATGAAAAACATCAGGAATGTCAATACTTTGTTGCAAACTTGGTGGTTTCTAGTGGTAAATAAAAAGTTGACCAATAAAAATGACCAATTTTATAGTCATATAGAACATATGTTATATGCTTATGTATATATTGAAAGTGAATGAGGATATGGCCTGAAAAATCATCACATTAATGAATATCAGTGTGCTGGAGCCTGCTTGCTATAAACAAACGAAAGAAAGAAAGAAAGAAAGAAAGAAAGAAAGAAAGAAAGAAAGAAAGAAAGAAAGAAAGAAAGAAAGAAAGACAGAGAGAGGGAGAGGGAGAGGGAGAGAGAGAGAGAGAGAGAGAGAGAGAGAGAGAGAGAGAGAGAGAGAGAGAGAGAGAGAGAGAACACAATTGTGTACCCTGCCCTGCTTCTTAACTCCATGATATATGCTGGTGTCTTAAAATTGGTCAAGGTGAGAGAAATTACGAATGGCACTTTACAAATAATGCAAATGTTAGATTTTGTTTTGGAGTGCTGGCTCTGGCACATTCAACCCATCTTGACAGAGCAGCAGTTATCTAACAACTGGGAACAAATTGATATACTCTGATTTGGGGACCATTTATACCATTTACAAGGAGAATTCTCTCACTTGATGAACAGAAAGGGCTGGGTTTTTTTTTTTTTGTTTTTGTTTTTTCAGTCCCACGCTTTAGAATAGTTTATGATGATAAACTGTAGAGCCAGCTTGGGAAACAGATGACAGGAATCTGAACTGCAGTTTACTAAGAGCTTCTAAAGCTGTGGGATAAATTGCTGAGGTAATTTTGATGGTTGAAAGATATTTATTCAGAAGAATTAAAATTCAAACTTCTTTCTTAACTGACAGCAGCGTGATTAATGGTCGGGCCAGAAGGATCAGCAAATCCATGGGAAACTCTGGAAATCATGAGTTCCCAAGATGTCATCTATTGCATTTTAAGGTTTGAAAGGGGGAGAAACGATGACTAATGAAAGAGTTGTTAATTCAAGCTGCATATTTTATGAGCTGTACTGTATGGCTTAAGTGAGCCAAACAAATCCAGGAGAGCTGTCTTCTGTGCAGTTCCCCCTGGAAAGTGAATTGAACTTCCCTGCTTCAATAGCCAGAGGTCTGAGGCACTACTCCAGGCAGGACTTCCCAGGCTTTATTGTGTTGATAGATTTACTGGGGAGGCTTGTTGGGGGTTCATTCTGGTTCAGTCAATGATGATGTTGGAGACGACACTGAATAGAAAGGTCCTAGCAGTCCTTCCAGAGAAGCAGTGTGGAGATATCCCACTCTTCCTCCACTGGCCACAGTCCTCCAATTAAAAGTAGTAATGAGCCTCACACTTGAAAATAGCTTCCACTCTGCTCTCCATCCTCTTTTGCATCCTTTCATTTTAAGCATTAGTGATTGTGGTAAATCCCTCTTCTATTGATGTTTCTTAACATTTAGGCTTGTTCTCTTATTTGTGCATTTATATATTTTGTTTTGATTTCCCCCTCCCCTATCTCCTTTACTGGGATTTCTGTAATTCTGTGGAATTTCCAGTAGAGGTCATTGCTTTGTTATAGAAATCTGTTCTTCTTTCTTTTGCTAAAGAGAGGGCTGCTCTGTGCCTGCAATGACTTTGCACCTTGTGAGGGAATAATGTCAAGGGACCAACTGTACTGATTTGTATACTATAGCACCTCTGTTACAAAGTGTGTGTGTGTGTGTGTGTTGTGTGTGTGTGTGTGTGTGTGTGTGTTGGGGGTGGAGAACACTTGCTTTCTTCTAGTGAGCTGATCCAGGATTCATATCAAGCAGGATTTCTCAGTCACCTGGAGGAAAATGCAAAGGAAACTGAAGAATGACAGGTGTGCCAGGAAGATGAAGTGTGGACTGTTGGCATTCTAGAGGACCATTACAAAGTGCTACAAGGATGGAATGACTCAAACAGTGGATATTGCTTTTCTTACAGTTCTACAGCCTAGAAGATGGAGATTATGTCATGGGCAAGTGGGATTCATTCAGAAGCCCAGGTCTCCTTTGTCATGTGTCTGGTGATTTCTCTATTTTCACCCTGCCCTACCTCTGGATGGGGCTGAAATGTTATTTATAAGCATATCAGTCAGTGTATTATTGCCCATCCTAAATCTCATTTCTGTTTAATTATTTCTTGGAAGACCCAATTGTCAAATACAAAAGGACAGAATACCTAAGATATAATTCACAGAACTCAAGAAGGTTAACAAGCAGAAGGGACCAAGTGAGGATGTTTCAATCCCAATTGGGAGGGAGAAGAAAATAATCATGGAAGGCAGAGGGAAGGAGGGACTTGGGTGGTAGGGGGAGGGGGAGTGGGAGGCAAAGGAGAACATGATCAGGTATGGGAGTGGCAGGAGAGAAGCCCTGAGGGCCAGCAGAGTGAATGGAAATATGCAACTTCAGGGGTTGGGTGGGAAGTGGGGGAAGCCTCTGGAATGTATCAGAAACCTTGTAGGTGAGACTCTCAGGACTTGAAGGGAGGAACCTTAGATGAAATGCCCAAGGTGGGGAGAGGAAACTCAACCTCCAGCAGGAAGCCAGGGCATCAATTGGAGGAATGGGATTGCCATCCCACAGTCAAAAATTCTGATCCATAATTATTCCTGTCTAAAAGAACTACAGGGACAAAAATGGAGACTGAAAGAATGGCAGTCCAGTGACCGGCCCAAATTGAGATTCATCTCAAGGGGAAGCTTCATGGCCAGACACTATTACTGATGCTCTGGTGTGGTTACAGATAGGAACCTACCATTGGGGTCCTCTGAGAGGCCCAACACGTAGCTGATTGAGACAGATGTAGATACTTACACCCAACCATTGGACTGAAATTGGGGACCCATGTGGTTGAATTAGGGAATGGTTGGAATACACTGAGGCCTGGACTAGCCTTGGTGGGAGAAGATAAGCCTAACTAAATAAGACTTGAGGCCCCAGGGAATAGGGAGGCTTGGTGGTGGTAGGGGCCATCCTCTTGGAAACAGGGGGGAGGAGGAAAGGGATGAGAAACTGTAGAAGGGGGGACTGAGGAGGGAATTGGCTAGACTATAAGAAAATAAAAGTAATTAAAAAATGAACTATCAGAAAAATATTTAACAACTTTGACTTTTCTCAGAATGAGATGAAGCAATCACTAGTTGTCACTGGCTCTCATTTTTACTATGTGCAAAGTGAAAAATTACCCATTTTTATTTTTTCTAAATAATGTAATATAATATTTAATGAGTATTTTTGAGCCTTTGTTCATTTTATTTTATAAGTACTAGAGATAGATGTTCTATACTTCACATGCTATTGGCTAAATGAAAACTGACAAATTTAAGACATTAGTAAACATGGAGTTGCCATAGAAACAAACAAACAAACAAACAAGATATAGAAGGTTAAGCCTCCCACAAATTAACTTTTATGGGGACATAATTCATCCCATAGCATGTAATCTTCAAATTGTCTTAATAGATTAAGACTTTGTTGATGAATTTAAGTAAAATGAGTTTAAATAAAAATGACTTTCTTTCCCTTAAGCAATTGTTTGTTTCTAGCAGGAGCTACATACTAAAGTCTGATCTCAGAGACATACAGGAAGAAGACTCTGCAGGAGCAGGAAGGATACTCTTTCCTCTTCTACTTCAGTCTGTGGCATTTCTCTTTATTTTTCCTCCCCACATGTGTGTCTCTCACAAACCCTTTGTTCTTTCGCATTTGCTGAGTTTGCCTTTTTTCTTGAAATCTTTCTGGGTCACATGAACTGAAAGTTTCTGTTCTCTGAGTTCGTTAACTGATTCTAAAAATATAGGTCAGTGCACCTAGTATATGTTTGAAATGCCCTGGGAATACTAGCTGGGATATCTATGTCAGTTCCTTCTCCCTGCTAACTAACTTAGTGTCTTGGAAATGCTGGTCAGCAATGTGTGGCCTCCTGCTCTTGCACAACATCTTGAGGAGAGATTCCTTGGAGGATCAGAGGAAGTTTGATCTTTTGTTCATTTTGTATTTATTCACACGTGCTGGTAACCCTCTCTCATAAATTATTCAACTGTCATCTCTTCATTTTTCATAAAGCAGTGATGGTTGTACTGAAGCTTAAGAAATGAACCACATGAGATGCTGACCTTTCCAGACACATGTTAAGGGGCTATTCTGTAAATTGGGACTCCATGAACAATTTGCCTGTGCTCCAACTGGGTTCACGTGGCCCTATCTCAGAAGACTCCTGTGCAAACAACAGAAAGATCTACAAATAACTGAACTCAAGTTACAGATTTCAGAAAGTCACAGAATTGTCTTCTTGTTTTCAAATGCAGCAAATAAGCAATATAATAGAGGCTTCAACTAACACTTTACTCCCCACTCTCTAAGAAAGGAGCGTAAACCTTAGCCCACTCTAAGAGAATTCTTGTCCTGCTTTCCTTTCCCATGTTAGTGATTTTTGTGCTGATTTTCTTTCGACACTTCTAGCCTGTTTTATTCTACTGTTAATTGATGTTAGAGTGGTCCCTTCCTGTGGAGCCCTTCCTAATTATGAGATTTTAAGTTTGCTGTGTCTGCTCTCAATGTAAACTCTTCATTAGTTTATGCCAGAAGGTTTTCTACTATATCTAAGAGCTTTGCTTTTCTAATCTGATTATAAGATCTTGCAGTATCAAATTTTCTCTTGAGCATTCTGATAGCTACATCAATAATCTTAGTTTGCTTCAGTGGTCGAAGACTTTCAATTCAATCCAAAATAAACACTACCCTCACAGGGAAGGGCCATGAATATATAAGATCTCATCTGATTTTTGTCACTTGAGGAAATTACTATTCAACTAAACATTGAAGAGACTAAATTAATGTATAAGGTCTTTGTTCTCTGTTGTTACAGACTTTTTTTAAAGAGTATCTGTCTAATCTTGAATAAAGACCAATGTAAACAGAGAACTCGGGGAGGGAAGGGGTCTCTTCACCCCCAGAGTTCTTCTGCTTAACTTCATGGCTGTAGGTCTGTCTTTCTTTTCTTAACTGACTCCCACTGAGGCCAATGGGCTTAATTTACCTGCTCTGATTCTTTGCATTGAGTAGTCTCAGCTTTGAGATGGTGTGAGGGAGTGAACGCTGTCTGCTGTATCCAAGGGCAGCTGTCAAAAGCCGCATGTCCAGGAAATCAAACCTGAATATAGTATAAGCAAAACAGAATTTTCCGGTCAACCCCAGGTATCCTTTTGATATGAGCTAATTGACATTGTACTCAATGTTTGGGCAAACTGACTCTCACACAAGTTCCTCAAACTAAAGTAAATGTGACTTTGATTTAGAAACCTACTTGTGGGACTTTAGTTACCAGAACACGGAAACTGCTGGAGAACCAGCCGGCCTCGATTTTAGGCTTAAAATCCATCTTGTAGTAAAGACAACGTATCTTCTTTCCTGTTTAGGATTAAACCTCTGTTTCTCAAGGATTCCGCTATGCCTCACCTGGAACCTTAACCTCAAATTGTTCTGTACTGCCTGTTCCAGGAATGGTAATCATGTCTTTGCTTCAAAAATATTGTTTGTAACCATCTTGTAACCCTACCTTTGCTTCAAAAGGTTATATGACTACCTTAGTTTGACTGCTTGTTATGACAACCTGTTATGCCCATTTGGCAACCATATTTTTGTTTCAGGAGGTCATTATGATTAACTTTTTATAATGTTCTTGTCTATCTTCATCTCCTTAAATGTTGACCTCCTGAATCCTGCCTTATAGGGAGGCAGATTGAGTACACAAATAAAAAAAAAACTTGCTTTAATTAATTGCTTGCTTCAATAATTTTGTCATGATGATTTGGGTCAATGGTTTTTCTGCTTCCACCTTTGGGGTTAACACTACCTCTGTGGGTTCTTTCTATGCATGGTGTGTACTGGGCTCACTGTGTCCTGTCAATTATTGTCATTATATAAGGCAGAAGCTTGGATGAAAATGGATAATCCATGTAGAAGCTATTCATGAGGTCTGTTTGCCAATTTAACACAAACTGCATGTCTCCTCAGGGAGAACACAGCCTCTGTTTCCTTTAATCTTTTTTTTTATAAGAGATGACAGTATATATTAATGGAGGGCAAGAATAGATCATTGGGTTTAAGTGTTAATGATCATCTAATAATAAGATGTGATAGGATTATATTAGAAATTCAGAATTGGACTATTTATTAAGAGTGGCATGCTATCAAATTATAAGCCTCAGAGGACATAGGGATAATTATAGTCATCTAGATATGAAAGAAGTTAAAATCCATTTGAAAGTCTACTTTATTATTTTGCTGTAAGGTATAACCAAATAAGGTTAACTTAGAAAACGTCTGCTATGTGAAAAAAAAAATAAAATTTATTAGCATTTAAATGAGACCTGGTAATTTTTAGAGGAATTTCACATTTGATGTCTTTGTTATGCATAAAATACAGAAGCCTGACTGATAACAGAAATTAATATCCTTTTAAAGTGGTAAATTCTGTGCTGTAGAAGATTATTAGCTGCAATTATAATACACTTCCCAATAGCTCATTGAAAAGCATGTTGTGAAATATGTTCAGTAAAGAAGTTTGTATTTAGTATGTGATGAGCAAGATGATCAGTAACTTGAATATAAGGACTCAAAGTGGTAATTCAAACTTTATCTGAACCTTTAAACTGACTCCCTATGAAAGTTACTTTAACCAATAGAACCAGTCACTTGGGCAGTCATCTTAATCAGTTTATTTTCTTTGTACCTGTGCAATGACCCTGTATTCCTTCACTGCTTTCTGTCACCTCAAATTTTGCTGTCTTCCATTGCTCCAATGTTTTCAATTTGTCTTTCTTACCCTTTTTTAATCAGAGGGTCTCTTCTTCCTTAAAAAAACCTTGAGATATTTTCAGCCCTAATTAGTCTAATTAATTTGTAATCTCTCCAACTCATTGCATCTTGGCATTAGTTTCCACCATTGAAGCAAAATCGCTCTTAATTACTAAATGCAAAAGTCATCTGTTTTCCTGTCATTGTCTTTGTAAATACGTGGATGTGATGCAATGTATATCTGATTCTGGTGAGATGCTATTGGGTTCTCCTCTGCAGTACTCATTATTAGTGATATGCCATTTCTGACTTTAGATTTCAGGGTGACACCTCATCAACTTTAGTTAGGACCACAGAGAAATGCCTACTATGTATATAAGTATTTATGTGTATCTTCCCAATTTACAATTACTATGTTACTAGTCTGTTTTCTTTTCCTTTTATTGAAAATCGATTTTTTTCAGTACTATATCCTTATTATGGTTTCCTGTCTCTCTACTCTTCACAGTTCCTCCCCACTTCCCCTCCAATTTGGATCCACTCCCTTTCTGTCTCTTCTTAAAAAATAAAACAGCTATCTGATGTTTAATAATATGATGTATAAAACAAAACTAACACATTGGAATTAAACAAAACCAAACAAACAAACAGAAAGGAAAGAGCCAAGAAACAGAGACCCATTAATTCACACACTCAGGAATCCAAACAAACAAACAAACAAAAAACAAACAACCCTCTAAACTGGAAGTCATACAATACACACAAAAGACCTGGTGCAGACCCATGCAGGCCCTATGCATGCTGTCTCAGTCTCTGTGAGTTCATATGAGCTTCCATCATGTTGATTTAGAAGTGTTTGTTTTCTTGGTGTCCTCCATCCCCTCTTGCTTTTACATACTTCTGTTTCCTCTTCCATACTGTTCATTGAACTCTGGTGGAAGAAATTTGATGGTGACAACCTATTTACAGTTGACTGTTCAAAGGTCTCTTTTTCTCTGTATAATGTCTGGCTATGGGTTTCTGTATTTGCTACCATTTACTGCAAGAGGAAACTTCCTCAATGATGATTGAGCAAGAAGAATGTCATTAGGAGTCATTTTACTGCTTTTATAAAAATAGTAGCATTTGGTTTGTCTTAACAACTCTCAGTGCTTTCGTTAATATCTTTTGCATATGACTACTCAGAACTTCATGGAACTTTAAGTGTCAATGTTGTTTTCCTTTTGGATAAAGTATCATATTATTTGAATCAATGATTATAAGGTACATGTATGTTGGTCTTAAGAACAATGTACTGTCTCAGACTTATAGTTCCGATTGTTGAAACAGGGTGCCATTCCTTATGACTCTGCCAAACTCTATGTGTTTCAGAATGGAAGGAGAATAACTTTTATATCAATTATCCTCTCTTATGAGGTATAATTTTATAATTACTAAACAATGAAAAAATGACAGAAATCATTTTTCAGTGTGCTGACACGGGGTGGTGGTGGTAAGGACTGTCTTACATGTTTGTAGGGTTGCAAAATCTACAGCCCCATTTTTATGATCATGGTAGAGTGTGCTGAAAACATTCTCCAGAGTCTTTGGGACTCTCAGAATAGGACATGTGGCTTTAAAATAGGTATCATTTAATGTAATTTTCCTGAGTCTTGACTTTGGATATGAAGTTATAATAGTGTCAAATGCCAACGACACAAGCAAGATCTTTGGAGGGGCTTAAATAGAGTCTTGAGAGAACAGGAGGATATTCGTCACTGTTTTGTGTAGTTCTGAAAGGACATCCAAAGACATTGTATCTCTGTGGTGTGACATGGGAGAATCCCATGTAGGTAAAATCTCCACATTGCTGATGGTAAATGTGGCTGAAGAAAGTGGAGAAAGGGAAAAGATACCTAAGGGAAGATTGCGTGAAAACAATGACCCTCTCAGAAAAACTATTTCAGCTTATGTAACCCTGGTTAGGACAGAGTGAAGGAACTTTGAAAGAGTTTGTGAGTAAAGTTTAGAAATAAATTTTATTGAAAAACTTACCACATATTTTGGCACCAAATTTTAATTCATAGCTGATTAACATGCTGACATAAAGCTTTATTACGGAAGATGACAGAAAATTGATGGAATTGGGCCGAGCTGCCACTAAATAAATTCCCATCAAATAGAAAAAAATGACTTCATCAGAGAACATCTGGAGTCAGTGATTAAAAGAAAAACTGGTAAATGTTTAATCCTTAAAATCCTTAGATACCTCAATAAACATATTTGAAACATTGTGACTCTTCTAAAAACTGTATAAGTATTTATTATTGACCATAATACTATATATGTAGCATTTTTTCCTGCTATTTGCACATTTATTATTGACCATTGCATCACCAAATGTTAGTCTCCACAAGTTGATCAATTTTCTGAGGTGCAAACTTTATTGAACGGCCCTTCCCTTTAGGATGCTCCTATAAATTGGTGTCCTACTTATGTGATTACTGGTTTCGTTTGAAAATTTTATGACATTCTTGGTTTTAAGGAGATTTTCAGATATAGAGAAATGCTGTTGTCAATTCATACCTGGGATATCTGGCAGTTTGGGGCAAAATCTTTGAAAAATCGTCTTTGACCTATCATGTAGACTTCTTTTCCTTTATTTTAATATCCAAGGGTGAACAGTGCAGTCTTAAATGTCTTTCATCATCATGGCCCTCCTCTCAAGGCTCCGGGATCTACATGAAGAGGAGACAGAAAGACCCAGAGGTAATAGATGACTCCAAAGAAATAGTCTTCCAGATATAGAATTGATACACATATGAATTCATAGAGCCTGTACAAGACCTGTACAGTTTCTAGCTAGATGGAATCCTATCATTGAGAGGGTAAAATAAACACAGGGTCCCACTCACAACCAAGAAGCTATCTGCAATCATGCCCACTAGGAAAAAAGCTAGTGTCCTCTAATGGACTATTACTGCATATATCCAGGGTAGGCCTCATGCCGGGGAGTATTTGGCCAACACAAAATGAAAATATTTTTGTGGTCCTATTGTTTAGTTTTGTTTTAGCATATTTGCCTTATTGATCTTTTGTTGTTGTATTTGTTGTTTTGATTTTCATTATACTTTTGTAGGTTATTTGTTTCTTTCTTTTTTTTTTTTGGTTTATTTGTTTTTGTTCTGAGAGAGAGAGAGAGAGAGAGAGAGAGAGAGAGAGAGAGAGAGAGAGAGAACATTAAGTTAGGTGGGTGGGGCAGTAAGGAGGATCAGGGAGGAGTAGGAAGAAGGAAAACATGATCAAAATATGTTGAATAGAAAAATTTTAATTAAAAAAATGATAAAAAAAATAGTTTGTTGAGAGTTACTCAGTTGCGTGGATGGAACAGTGATCAGCAGAGCTTCCTGGAAGAGGCAAAGACATCGAGCCACCTAAAAAGGATGCTCTCCAAACTGTCAGGATGCCCGTAGGTTACAGTGTGTGCCAGGTTCTCAGCTCTGGTGAACTCCCATGTTGGGGTGGACTTTGGTGATTCAGCTGTCTTTGAGTCATTTCTGCTCCTGTAAGTAACCCTTATCCATATTCCTGTAAGTAACTGCAATAAAAGTTAGTTTTCACTAAGTTGGACTTTTGTGGTATCCATACTTTGGTTTGGCCTTTTGTTTCCTATCGGGGTGAGTAGACTTTTGTTCACATTCTCAGTGAATAGCATCACCTGACAGTTTTAAAGCTCTAAGTTTGTTTCTAGAGACAAAGAAGAACAGCATTTGGAACTGGATAGAGAGAGGGCTGTTAAGGCAATTACATAGAACCTCTTTCCCTTCTTTTTAACATTGCTGCAGTTTCTATTTTTCTCAGAAATAGAAGGCTGCACACTTCATTAAATTCTTAGTAACTGGCTCTTAAGTAGGTTTAAATGACCTACCGTTAATCTCCCTTGGGCACTTCTGCCAGTGGCCACTTTGTCACCTTTAGCCTAAGATTGTTCGAAGTCAGGTTCTAATCGCCTTCCATGGAAGTAACTGGGCCTCCAGTCAGGAGAGGATTTGCATAATTCATTCCCATTTCTCAGAGAAACATTTCCCCTGCACTTACTTTCCCTCAGGCATCAGCCAGTCAGTGGGAATTTTTCTTCATTATGCCATCCCAGTCACAGCTCTGGAACTCATCCTAGGGCCACAGCCAGCTAACCTGGTTTCTCCAGGGCAAAGTCAGTGAGAATAGAATTTGGTACAGGCCACCGAGTGCTGGATCTGTGCAACCAATCCTGGGTAACTTACCAATTAATGATGGGTAAATGGGAGGGAGATGAAATTGATACTTTATGGGATTTCTTTCTCTTTTTCTTTTTCCCCCCATATTCCTGGATACTTGATTCTTAAAACATTTAATAGCAGACTTCTATGGTTGTTCAGTTTTTCTCCTGCTCTTCTTTTCAGGAATCCTTTTTGTGTTCATATTCTTTTCTTTTCTTTTCTTTTTTAACTTTTCTTCTGAGTACACTTTCTGCACTTTCTCTTGGAATGTCTTTCATATCCTTTCACTGGGTTTCAGGCTAGGATGGCCTGCTGCCTACCAGTTTTCATTTGCATGTCCTTAGAGTGCCCTGTCCTCTATACTCTCTGGGTATTCTCTAAAACTTTGATCATGCTGGGCTTCCTCCACTTACAGGAAATAGTTTATAGGTGTCCTTTGTGTGTGTGTGTGTGTGTTTTGTGACACTTTAATACTTATAATATTTCCTTCAGTTCCAAATCTTCTAACTCTGGCATTTCAATTATATGACACAAATGCAGATCACTTCCTATGATCTCATTCCTCTCCTTGTGGAAATATCTTCTCAAAATGCTAAGAAAATCTGTGTGAATCCCTTCGTGCTTTCTAGGATGCTCTCCAGGAAGTTCAAAGTTGTTAGTATTAGCTTGCCTGGTCTCTATCTATGTTTCTGTTTGCTATGTGAATTGAAGATACAATTTATCGGCTTATGCTACTTCTGTCTTTTCATTATAGATCAGATCTTATTGTTTTAACCTTTGCTATTCTTGTAGTAAGTATGATTTAAAAACCTGTTTAACCAGTTTCCATTCTTGGTGTAACAGTCACGATTTGTTTCTGACCGGCTTATCCGTGTTGTGCTTGATTTCGAAGCTGCAATGTGAGCCTGCCCTTAGCTTATCTATTTTCTAAATATATTGTTATTTGTCTGCTTGTTTCTCACCTTGTCCTTACCCATTACGATATATAGCCATGAAAGCCTTGTAAATAATGTCAGAAGAAGAACTCTTAATTTTCTACTTTCTATCAACTTGTTGTATGACTTGGATCTAGAGTTTTCTTAGTGACAGTGAGTTTTTACTATCTTATTTGCATTATGGAAGGCTTATTGAAATGCTAGAAGTTTCTATTTCTTTTTCAGCCAGTTTTTAAACATTACAGATTTGATATTTTTGAGTTTATTCTTCATGCAAATTTTGGTTTACTGGTCTGTGTAAAAATGAGTCCCTTTAAAATTTTCAAATAAAATTTTAAATTAAAAAATGTTTAAATTATATTTTTTCTTCATTTTTCACAAAGTGTTCATTTGTGCCTTACTCTTTTTCTTGATCTACCTCACCAATTTAATCTGTTATTATTATTTTTAGAGTACTAATACTCATCCTTTAGCTTCTTTTTGTTATATCTTTGTTTTATATTATGATAGTATTAAATTTGATTTTTAATTATGCCATTGCCTTTACTTTGGCTATATTCTTATTCTTTTGTTTGTGTCCTGATTTCAGTTTTTCATTTTATTAGCTTTATCCATTCATGCTAATTTGTATAATGATTGTATTCAGACTTATGATTTCTTGTTCCATTTTTTGGATACTGCTTTATTTGGGGGGATGTATTATTTTCTCATTTTTTGCTGATTTTTCCTTTCCTATTTCATATACAAATTACTAACCTCTAGAAGAAAGTACCTTATGTGTATAATTTAGTGATTTATGCAGAAAGCATATTAATTTTAAAAGTTATTATCCATCCAAATTAAAAAATATATAATTGTAAAACAGTGGTAGAAATGAAAACGGAGACATGATTCATAGATTTTTAGGTAATGAATGAATAAGGGTAAAATACAGCAATAAATTGATGAGACTAAACTGTAAAATGTTCTAGAGAAATATAGTTACCAAATGAGTTCAAATAATCTTATTATATATATATAATTATAATATATATTATATATACAATATATATTAATATATATTAAGATAATTGAATAATGATCAAAGTTTTCATGTCAAAATATAAAGAGGCCCATACAGATTTTTGAGGGTTGGCATGATGTTTTATCTGGCATAACATAAATTTATAGAATGAACCTCAAGGATCTCTGAAGAATGAAGCAATGTATTGCCATAAATGTGGGCTTCTGCTCCTTGGGAGTAATGCTAATATACAAATTACATATAAAATAGGAACTGAAAATGTTTCCCAACATATTTTGTCTTGCTAAAAAAAACTTTAGCCTGAAAAGAGAAGCACAGTTTTTTAAAAAGAAAAGTTATAGAAGAATTTAGCTTATGAACATACATGATATTTGAAAAGTAGATATAAGCTAAGACAGCCTGATCTATAGAGTGAGTTCTAGGACAGCCAGGACTTCATAGAGAAACCCTGTCTCAAAAAACTAAACCAAACCAAACCTAACCAAACCAAACCAAACCACTAACCAACCAACCAACCAACCAACCAACAAACAAACCAACCAATCAACTAATCAAACAAACAAAAACAAAGCTAAGAAACATCAATACATAACATTAATCAGTGTGTCCTGGTATGATTTAACCCAGGGTTATAAAGTCTCAGAGGGAAGAACGAAGCACAAACACACAACTGATAGGTGCACAGAACCCAAACAACCAATAGAACACTGCCAAAGTCATAGTGCTTTAGAAGTTAGTTTTACTTGATGGAAGGGACTTCTAATAATCTATAGGAAATCTATAGGTTCAATGTAACCATTTCCTTTAAAGCCAGAATGTTCTTTAGAACCAGAAAGTTCTTTCTTTCAACATTTCTTTTCTTTTATACGTTATTGAAAAAATTTCTCACTATTTCTTTCTGGATTTTTCTGCCTTCCTTTAAAATAAAATCAAATGTGTGTGTGTGTGTGTGTGTGTGTGTGTGTGTGTGTGTGTATTTAAAATCAAATCAAATATATATATATATTTATAAATATTTGATTTGATATATATGATATCTATCTTATATATATCAAATCAAATATATTTATATGTATGTATATATTTAATTATATATACATACATATATACATATTATGTTATATATGTATATATATCTATATATACATGCATATATTTGTTTATTTTATTTTTGAGTGAAGTCAGAACCCTTTGTCCTTTAGAAAGACACATGACAATATTTCTGGAATCTGCAGAATTCACCATGTGTGGTCTGACCCTTTACATCAATCTATCCCTTCATTGTGCTTGCCTTTTCTTTTTTCCCCTGTGTACAGTCTAGATGCTCTGTTCTTTTACCTGCACCAGTGAAGAAATACGATTTCAACATGATTTTGTTTTTTTAAGAATGATTTGAGTGTTTTCTTTGTTAGTCTGGGTATACAAAGAACTTTGTCTTTAACACCAATGTTTTCTAGTATATTTCTCCATTTTCATTATTAAGGACCAATTTTCTCCTTGACACCGAGAGTACCCTATTTCCCTCTTTCAGTGTGATTACATTCTTGCATCACAGTTTTCACTCCTCCCTCAGTTGTCTGCTCATCACTTCTAACTTTACATAATTTTTAAAAAAAGTTTGTTGTGTTTTTCTCTGTTCATTTTCCCTATTTTTGTCTTCTTGTGCTTGTCCTGGTTTCCCTAGTGGATTCCTTGTGATTTAGTTTTCAAAAATGATAATTTGTTTGATTTGATTTGATTTTTTTAAATTTAAAAAGCCTTTGTGTCTTACAGTGCTGTAGTGGTCTAGCCAACCTCACAAGTCATTTGCAGTATTTTTTTTTTGAGTTCACTTATTTTTTTCTGTAGAAATGCAATTGCTTCATTTTTTCAACACTCACTTCTGTGTCAGCCCATACCTTCTTATTCAAATAAACTTTTAATTTTAGAATTGTTTTTCATGTATTTTAAAGCTTCAAAGGTACTATAGGAATTTTTGTACATCTTGTACCTAGTTTCTTTTATTATTCCACATGACATGGGTAATGAACCAGTAGTGACACGTTGTTATTAAGTAAACACCATTTTAGTTAGATGTATTTCAGTTTTCTGAGTACTACATTTCTTTCCAAGGATCCCATCCAGTGTACCATACTATATCAAGTCAGCATGTTTGTGTAGTCTCTTCTGGACTCAAGCAGTTTTTCATTGGGATAGTCATTTTTCTGTGCCTGTGTATCTAGTTACTTAAGTAAAATGAATCCCAGTGGTACTATGAAATGTTTTATTGATGTGATTAATATATACAACCAGCATATCTCAAGAAAGTAGGCTATATTTGCTATAACAATATATTCTTCAAATATAGAATAGACTAAAAATGGTAGCATGGATGAATTTTGTGTAATTCCATTTATGAAAGAACAGCAAACACTAAAATAAGTTATGCTTTCTTTTAATATTTTATATATATATTTATATTTATTTATTCTTTTAATATTATATATATTTATATTTAATTATATATAATTAAATATACATATATACATATATATGTATATATGTATACATAAATATACATACATACACACACACACACACATATATATATATATATATTTATTTATTGTGTCTGCATGCATGTGAGCGTGGGCATGCATACAGGAACCCACAGAGGTCAGAAGAGTGTTTTGAGTCCCCTTAGGACTGGAGTTGTAGATGGTTGTGAACTACTATGTGGTGTTGAGAACTGAACCTGGGTCTTCTGCAAGTGCTCTTAGCCACTGAGCCACTTCTTTAACTCCCTTGCTATCTTTTAAATATTTTTTACTTGGACTATGCTAGGAATAAAACCCAGAATGTTGTATATACCAGACAAGTGCTATAATATTGTGGGCCCTCTTCAGCCCTTCTTTATCTATAGATGAATATGTTAACATAGATAGTGGTTATCCTGGGCTGAAATAGGTTAGGGTAGTAACAGGCAAGGTGAAGAAAGGCAACTTCTGGAATGCATTTAGAGATTTTGTTTCTTGTTTTTTTCTGATATTTATATGAGTTTATTTAGTTTTTAAAATATTACAAGGTGATGCTAATAAGGTGCACATTTTACTGTACTATTTACTGTAGAAACTTCCTAAGAACATTGTGTATTACTCTATTACAGAGTCTGTAGCTCAAATCAAGAAGGCTTTCAATGCATCTTCTCTGCAAAAACCTGGAAGCTATGGCTAACTTGATGTCTTTCCATGTTCCAATGACAAAGGGTGTGAATTAATTAGTGATTTAGGCACATGATTGCATATAAGTGAACAGGAGAGAATTTAAAAAAAAATCTCTTGGGCAGAACACATAGTCTATACTATAATACATTTCATAGGCAAACAGGTTTCAGAGCTTTCAGATCAAGCTACTAAAAAATCCCAGAGTATTCATCAGGCAAAATGTTAATTTATAATCACATGAGTGAAAGTCAGTTTTTATAAAAACTCGACCTTGGTTATTTATGCCTTTGCTGATTGGATTGAGTAGAAGTCATACTAAGTAGATAAAAGAGCTTGTTTTGATAGTATGATCCTAATGACTCAGAACCTTTTTTTTTTAGCAAAATTGTTCAAATTGCAATCAAATTAAATTGCAAAATCTCTTTAAACCATGACTCCTACACATGTAATTGGAAGATAATACTTGTCACATATGGGCTGTTTTAAAATTTCAATGTATGATATTGTAAAGTACTTACTATGATATACTGTCAGATGCAAAGTCAATTTGATGAATGAATTTTAAGGCTCTCTGTAAGAGGAAAAGTTCTGTTTTTCAGCAAATTTGGGATTCTACTTTTTTAAAATAGTGCTATAATTGTAATACCAAGTTGGTACAACTACACACAGGCATCAGACACATATTTAGAGCTGTGTATTTCAGCTACGATAATGACTTTGCACACATCAGTCATATTCTCTTCACTTATCGAATTTTTGCTATCACCATTCTTTTGTGAAACTACTGGTCAGTGTTTAGAGAGAAGCTACAGTCTGTGATCATCACCAAACTAGCATTCCAAGTGCAGAATTAAATCTCTTCAGTTTTTCTTAGCATCACAATCTAGCCAATGAGCCAACTAACCACAGGTAATTGAACAAAAAGTAGGTAATCGACATGAAATGCTCTACTAACTCAGAAGACCAATTTGGTCACATCTCTTTAATTTTTCAATTAATCAGCTTGGGAACCAACATCCTTATCCATCAGGAAGCCTAGAACATCTCTCTTGTGGTTTCTTTTACCTCCATTATGTCTGAGAACACTAATATCTCACAAACTCCCATACAAGTTTCTATTTTCACACAAAAAAGGGAGAATTTTGGATTTGACTACTGTTTTCATATCTACCACTATATGACACGATTTTTGAGTTTTGTTTTTTATTTGTCCACTTGACATACATTAGGGTTATCTGAGAAGAGGAAATACCATTGAGAAAATAACTCCATAAGATTACTTGTAGGCAAGCTCATGCAATAATTTCTTAATTAATGTTGATGCGAATGAATTCAGCCCATGGGGAGTGGTGCCACCCTGGCCAGGTTGTCTTGAGTTGTATAAGAAAGCAGGCTGAGCGAGCCATGAGAAGCAAGTCAGTGAGTAGCATTCCTCTATGGCCTCTACTTCAGTTCCTGTCTGCAGGTTTCTGCCTTGTGTTCTTGTCCAGATCTCCCTAGACACTGAACTACAAACTGTATTCTGAAATAAACCCGTTCCTTCCCAAGTTGCTTTGGGTTATGATGTTTTATCACAGTAAATCTTAGTTAGAAACTGTTTTCTTTTATTATGTCACAGAATTAGAATTGAATTACTTGTGTCATGAGGCTAAAATGATACAGAGAACACTGTGACTTTCTAAAAATTGTGTGTGTGTATGCATATGCATTAGTGTGTGTTTGTGTGTGTGTGTGTGTGTGTGTGTATGTGTAGGCAAAAGTTAACATCAGGATATCTTTCTCAATGGCTTATTGTTAGGACAATGTCTTTCATTTAGCTGGTAGTCTGCTCTTTCAGCTAGATTGACTGATCAATGAATTCCCAGGTTTCACCTGTTCCTAGCTTCAGATGTGCCTGTCCTACCAACTTTTATATGAATGTTAGGGATTCAAATTTGAGTCTTCATATTTGCCCAGCACCTTACCTACCCAGCCATCTCTGTGGTCCCATTGTGATTTTTTTCATGTACAGTGAATTGGTTAATGTTAGAGTTGGTTTATCTAATTTTTAGTGTTCAAATATTTTGGCCTCCTTATAAGCTTATTCCCATAGTTCCAGGAAGTACTGAGTACTGAGTACTCAGGCAAAATCTGAGTACTGAGTACTGAGTACTGAGGCAAAATCTGTCATGTAAAACCTGGTCTCATTTTATAGATCCAAACCACTGTCACCTTTTCCTGTATATGGATCAACTGTAACTCCAGAATGTGTAATGTCCCTGTCCTTGGGCTATTGTGCTCATTGTTCAACTCCCATGCCTTAGGAAGCCATCTTTGCACTTCCTGCATTCATTTGCCCACAGTCATAGAAAGCAAGGAGAAGTGTCAACCTGCTTCACCACACCTTGTGCTCCAAGTCTTGCCTCTTTCAACTGTACCTGTAAAGATGATAGACAGGGGAATTCTGGAAACCTTCTCTTCCTTCCAGCTAAATCACAGCATTCTCAAGGATCATGGTTCTCTGTGTGGTACACTTGATAGAATTCTGTATTATCAGTCTATTAATGCCTTGGATTTTAGGTTAAAATTACACCATCTGCTGGACAAAATCAATACCATGGTTAGGCTGATGATCATGTGGTTTAGAGCAGAGTGTATTAAATGCTTCCACTCATTGTTCTCTTTGTGTCTAAGGAATTTTTACAAGGTTGCATAGTGGATGAAATAGGGATACAAATAAAAAATTCACTGAAACTAAATAATAAATAAATTTATTTAGAAACTCTTTATTTTATACATACACATATATAAGCTTATTATTTGTTAATGGCAGAAACAAAATTTCATATTAATGAGGTGGGCATACTTCATATATTTACATAAAAAATCTTGGCTGAATATTTGATACTGCAGAATGTGGATCATCTTCGATGTTTTCAGAGTTGATAAATATTTTGATTTTTATAATATGTAGTAAAAATAACCACAATATGTTTTAGGAATATTGTTACATCTATCTTAATTCCAAGCTACCATTTATTTCATGACTTTAAAAAACAATAAAACTCAAGTTAAGGATTCAGGTAGCAGTTTTTATGATCAAGCATTCAAATCCAATCCTACCCAACTCAATGTCATGAATACTTATATGCTATGGAATGACAGCAACAAAATACCAAAACCCATTGTTTTCCATTCTTAGCCATGGAGAAATACATTAAAACTCCTGTGAACATTATCTCACCCTAGTCGTATTATTATCACAAAAAAGGGAAACAAATGGCAGCAAATTCTGTCAAGGATATGGGGAACTAGGAACTCTGTGGTGATTTGAATATGCTTGGCCCATATGGAGTGGTGTTGTTTGGAAGTGCAGCTTTGTGGGAGGAAGTGTGTCACTGTGGGGGTGGGCTTTGGAGGTCTCCTTCTATTTTCAGGATCCACCCATTGCAGCAGAGAGCTTCCTTCTTGCTGCCTGATTATTCCAGTCTCTCTCCTGGCTGCAGCTGGATCAAGATGCAGAATTCTCAGCTCCTTCTATAGTATCACGTTTGCCTTGACACTGTCATGCTTCCTGCCATAATGTTCATGGACTGAACCTCTGAAAAGGTAAGAAAACCCCCATTAAATGTTTTCCTTTATAAGAGTTTCTTTGGTCATGCTCTCTGTTCACAGCAGTAAAATCCTAACTAAGGAAAACTCTTATTTACTCCTAGTGAAACATAAATTTGTACAGCCTATGTAGAAATCAATATGGAGGTTTCTCTCAAAATTGAGTGGTGCTCATAAGCACATTCCCAAAGAACTAAATATCACAGAGGTACTCTTTCAGCTATATTATAGCTGCACTATTCAAAATAGCCAAGTAAAAGAACTAACCTAGATGATTTTTAAATAGGTAATAAGTGAAGAAAAATGTGCTTAGGAGATGGCTCAGTAGCTAAGTTCTTCCTATGCAAGCCTGTGAAACAGAGTGTGGTTCTCTGGAACCTGTGCAGTAAATGTTTATCTGCTGTGGTGGCCCCTTATGGGAACAGGGGATCCCCAGAACCAGCTGGCTAGGGAGACTAGCACGTAAGTGAACTTTGAGTCTGATTGGAAGATCCTAACCATCAAGCAGCATGAAAGAGTGATTGAGGATGATTCTCAACATTAATATCAGAGGACTCTACATTCACATGCATCCATACCTATGTACATTCTCAGATATGTAAACATGAATGCGCACATAAACATATTCCATACCCATGGAGAAATGAAAAAAGAAAAAGGAGAATGTACACAAAGGAATTTTATGCAGCCAAAAAGAAACATGAACTCATGGCCTCTGCAGGTAAAATGATGAACTAAAAATCAAACACAAGCATGCACATACACACACATATATACACACACACATGCACACACACTCACATACACACACTAGCACACACACATACATACTGGCATATACAAACACACACACACACAGGCACACAGAGGCACACATATATAAATTATATATATATATATATATGTATATATATATATATACATATATATATATATATATATATATAATTTATGAGAGGATAGGAAACTGTGAAATATGATAATAAAATACACATGATAGGAAAGAAGGGAAAAATAACTTACAGGAAGAAAAGGAACCAATCAGAAATAGGAAAGGGAAGTATGAGAACAAATTCAATGACACATATATGAACATACCATTACAAAATTATTACATCACATGCTAATCTAAAAAATAGAGAAAATAGCGATGAGAATATAACTTATTAAACAAACTGTAGATTTCTGTTTTACATACAGTTACGAGAAATTTTAGGGGCCAAAACTAGAAATATTCTTTGCTTTTTTTTAATTAATATATTATGTTTCTATAAGAGCAAACAATTTTGCATAAATAGTGAGAACACATCTAAACATACAATAGCCTTAGACCTGACTCAGTGAGTTTCAGGCAGTTGTTGTTCTATAACATGAAGATGAATGCAATGACAAGTGCTTCCATGGTGTGTCCACGGCCAAGGATACAGTGGAGTTACACAGTGAAGTACAGGTGAGTGTGGGGACCCATCCAAGATCTACTGAATTAGAAACTTTGAAATTGGACCCCAACTTGTTGCCTGGCAGAAAGTTGACATTGACCAAGGTGAAGTTCTCCCAGTCTGTGAGCTGAAATTCCTGTCCCAGCCATAATCCTGCTCCACCTAGAGTGGAGTGAAGGTGAAGTTCTTTGTTCCTCCAAGTCTATGAATTCCTGAATTAAGCAGGTGACCCGCCCAGCTGCCCAAGTCAACGCCTAGTGAACAGCCAGACCAGATCTGCAAACCTGGTTCCAGCCTTTATGTTTGGAAAAGTCCATTAAAATTTGAGCGTTGAGCAGGAAACATAGCCTTGGCTCCATATTTCTCTTGTCATCCCATCATTTTCTAGCCCCAGCTCTTCAGACAGAGAACGTGATAACCCGTTCGTATGAAGCCATAGGCGGTTTCAGATGGCACCTCAAACGTGGGACATGGAAATAGAGAGAACAATTGAAGGATGCTCTCTTGGGTGGAGCTCCACAGAAATGGAAAAAAAGTTATGTATCTGGCCCAGTAAGCAACATAGAGTATTAATTTTAGCACTAAAAATGTCAGTTTTTGAAGGCTATTGTTGCAAGGGGCAGAAGGAATATGGATTACTAGACTGAATCAGCATAAGCCTGATGCTAAGATCAGCTAGGGTGTGACAGCAAATTGAGACGGGGAATTCTGTTAGGCAAATTGTCCGTGGTCTAGAACTGCATATCAGGTGAGAGAAATAGGGCATAAAATAAATAAAATAAAATAAAAAGAGCAAAAAACAACAAAAAAAAGAGAAAAACAGATTTTAGAAACATGAGAGAGAAAGAGAGAAGGAAAATGGATTTTAAAAGTCTCCTAAGCACAAGGAGAAATATAGAGAAGTCCTGTTTCCTCTATGGACTTTACTGGAGATATTTTTAGTACAAGTGTGCTTCCCTCTCTATGTATTATTTGTCCTTGGTACACCAATTTGTCCACGTGTCGATTTGTGTCTTTGTTTCGTTGTTTGAATGGCTGTTCTATGTTTCATGTTGAAAAGAAAAAATGGTAAAAACTTCATCTGTTGGGGTTCATCTCTTAATACAGTCTCCGTTTATACAGAGGAGACTGATTTACACTGTGCCACATTTAGCTAGGAACCAAGCACAGTTAGAAAAAAAGCTGCCTTTAAAAAGGGCTAGCAGCTTGTCAAGCTCTAGGGCAAGTGAGCTGATGGTTATTTATCCTAAAAAAAAAGTCTATATAATTGTGGTTATTGTGTCCAAAGTGCTTTTTCTCTTAAAATTATAGCTAGAAAAAGAAAAAAAAAATTTCGGTTTAAATTTATAAGTTTTCTGTAGTTGTTTTATTCTTCTTTCTAATTGGTCTTAGAGGTATAAGTATGTTTTACATGTCTTGACTATAGAATATTGGCTTATAAGTTTTTAAAAGATGCAATGTCGGTAACCTAAAAATTAGTTTAAAACTGGTAATTCAGGGTTGGAACCATCTTAAGCAACATGTGGCATGACCCAACCCAGAAAAATCAGGCCTCTAAAGATACTTCCAAATTGATCTAAAGTTTTATGTGGCTCTTATCCTAAAAATTAGTCTTATAAGAGATAAGATTTAAAATCATGTTTTCTTAATGAG
Organism: Tokudaia tokunoshimensis; assembly: GCA_036184795.1. Taxonomy (NCBI): domain Eukaryota; kingdom Metazoa; phylum Chordata; class Mammalia; order Rodentia; family Muridae; genus Tokudaia; species Tokudaia tokunoshimensis. The sequence goes on along the minus strand of BTHU01000009.1, from coordinate 34,115,218 downwards.
GTATTATAAGTTACACTGTCATGCATTCAAACATGAGAACTGGCAGACAGACTTTAAAGTGTGAAAGTAATGTGTTTGCCATTGATTTTAAAGGAAATAGATGGTTTAAAATTGGGCTTTACTTTTCAAAGTTGTAGACGTGTTCTAATAATCCAAGAAAAGGTTAAGAATTACATTTAAAAAAAATGCCAGTGTACCATTGACTGCAGTTTGCAGTTTGATTGAAGGCTCACAATTCTTAACATATTTTATAATTAAGATGATTTCTAGAGTTAAAAACAGCTGTGGCCAGTATAGGCCTGTTACCACTTTTTCACAAGTTTATTAGATACAGTTGTAAAGTAATATTTAACCCAAGATTAAAAAGGAAATTTCAGTGGGATTTTAGTAGAATTTTTCTGGGAACCCTCAAATTAAGTTTCCTTTTGTCATTCAAACCTCATACAATGGGGTCTGGCTGCAGGCTACTGCCCTGCAGGATGGGTGGGTGTGGGTCTGGCCTTGGACAATAGGCTCAGATTAGAAAATATTTACATTTGAGTTAATGCAAAGCTCAGAGCTGCCTTGGTGGAGGCTTGTTAGGCACTGCTTTTGTCTTTCAAATCACACCTAAAGAGTTCCTGGCCAGAACAACATTCTTAAAGATTTATCCAGGTGTCATTCAAAATACAGTTCAAACTCAAGATCTATGAATGATTAATGAGGCTATGTAGAACTTATTAATTGCTTCAAAAAGAGATTCAGAAGTTATGTATCAATTATATCTTAAGCAAATTGGTACTGAAAATTCAAATAAAAGATAATTTGTTTATTATAAATGATTTTCAAAGGTTAAGATATATTAATTGACTTTATCCTACATGTTAGTGTCATCTGAAACTTGCCATAGGAGGAAACCTACTGTAATCATTTGCCAATAGTTTATATTATGTGTTCACTGCCATTCCGTGGCAAAGAGAACATTAATGTAGAATCACCTTTTTTCATCTCCAAGTAAAGTTTTATATTGATAGTTGGTCTATTGCATGGCAAGCCTTTTAGACAAAATTAATAATTGTTATCCAAAAGTTAAGTTGTTAAAATTTGCTTCCATACATGCTTTTGTATTTCTATAGATTTATACATGCATCCTTTAAAGAATGCATCTACTGTGAGAGTAAATCTCATGTAATTCGATCACTTGTTTATTCCTTTGAGTTTCCCCCTGCTTCAGCACAGATAACTGAATTGGGTGCTGTAGCTGCTATTTTTAAAATGTTAAAAATCAAGCTTCTAATTTGTGTACTGATAGCCAATAACTATATTTATAGCTCATGGCTTACAATTGCTTAAAATTGTTTCCTTTTTTCGATACTGCTAAATCTTTTTGCAATTATTTAGGCAGATACATTTCAAGTTAAGAAAAGATGTATTCCTTTAAATGACTGTCCTCTAGACATTTAAGAACTTATCCAGGAGCTAGAGAGATGGCTCGGCCATAGAAACAATTGGCCATATAATCATATTCTTTACATCATCAAAATAGTAATGGCTTGAGAATAATTTTATCTTTTTAACAAGAAAAGCAACTAAAATTGCTACATTTATTTTCTATGCTTACATAGTCATTGCCTACATTATTGTCTATTCTTGGTGTTCCAACTTAGATTAAAACAAATAATGGAACTGGATATTTATTACAGTCATCAAATATTTGAGATGTTTTTAACAATTTAATTCTTTATAATTCTCAAGGACTAGATATTATGAAACCTTAAAACAATATCTTCTAAATGAAAAACAAAAAAGAGGGAAATTGTGTCCCTGTGCATATTACTTAAATTATATTTTATATTTTTAAGAAAATTTTACAAATTTGGATGCCAAGGAATTCCTTGCTGAGTGTATAGCATCAACAACTAGGCATACTGATGCCTAGGTGAGATGGAAGAATCCACTTGTTGTCATATGGCATGATCCTGATCAGTTATTTTAATATGGGGATCGGTTGACTCATTCATGGAGTGGTCTAGAAATAAGTCCAATATTGGCTATTCCAATTATGAAGATGGCTAATAATCTTTATCAGCCATCTGAGTTAATTTCAAATATAGTCTCCATTCTTTCTGAGAAGTAACAGCTTATCTGTTGATTCACAAAGCTACCTCCCCCACCCTAGAGGCTGGCTTTTGTGTTTGAAAGTTGCTAATTTACAACTGAATTGGATACCTCAGGACATCTGCAGACAATTTAATCCTGTTCCGCTTCTAACTTCTAACCTTTTATGTTGAGCCGACTGATTGTCTCCACCCAGGCTCACCTGAATTGAAAACTGGTGTGTCTGTTAAAGACACTTGCATGTCATTTGGCAACCAATTGACTCTCTGGCATCAAAATCTATACAAGTGGATCTCCTTCATGGAGCCACATAGAACTCAGATCTATGTGTGTCTGCTTATGAGCTAACATGGGCCCCAGTGGGAGTTTGCAAGGCAAAGCACTGCAGGGGGAGGATCCAATTGTCCATTTCTGAGTCCCCGGGAAGCACACCTGATTTGCAGAGGGATTGGTGTCGGTCCTTCACACTCTGTGGGGATCTCCCACCAATTTAAGGCTCTGCCTCCTCCTCTCCAGAAGACACCAAGAGCCATCAAAGATGTGGGAACTATCGTCTGTTCTCCACAAGTGGAATCAGGCCCCTGCTTCCACTCCCTGGTTCAAGCCCACCATCAAGGACAGATGATTAACCACTTGTTTGATACCTCCTCATCTTAAAACTAATAAAGAGGGAGGAGATGTAGAGAGCCATATTGGGGTGTCTTGTCACCTGGCAGAAAGTTAACATTGACCAAGGTGAAGTTTTCCCAGTCTTTGAGCTGAAATTCCTGTCCCAGCCATAATCCTGCTCCACCTAGGGTGGAGTGAAGGTGAAGTTCTTTGTTACTCCAGGTCTACGAATTCCTGAATTAAGCAGGTGACTCGCCCAGCTGCCCAAGCCAATGCCTAGTGAACAGCCAGACCAGATCTGCATACCTGGTTCCAACCTTTAGGGGAGAAGGGCTTTGTCTCTGGCTTTTATGTTTGGAAAAGTTCATTAAAGTTTGAGCCTTGAGCAGGAAACATGACCCTGGCTTGATATTTCTCTTGTCACCCCATTGTTTTCTAGCCCCAGCTCTTTGTCCATAGAACCCGATAACCCATTCGTATGAAACCTCAGGCGGTTTTACCCAACAGTCTTTCAGTGAGCCTACTGGAGGTGGCTTTTTTGATTTTTTAAATTTTTCTTTCTAAATGTTTCTGCAATGGTAGAAGAGATGACATGCCATTCTTACATCCTTACTGCTGTCATCAAAGTGCTAGCAACTCTTCAAACACACACACACACACACACACACACACAGACACACACACACGTATGCACATGCACACATCCTCTAGAATAAACAATAGTTTGTGGAAAACCAGTGTAAATGGGTTCTTCTTGGAACTTTCTTGTGTGTGCTTCCTGGCAGTTCTGAGTTAGAGGCTTTTGAGTGTCATATCTGAAACATGTGGAAGGCATAAAGAGATAGGGAGGCTCCCTGAACATTATCCTTTGATCGGGGACTCCAGGCTGTCCCGGCTTCATTCTTTTTGGCATCTTCCTAGGTTTGTTTGTTTTTTTATGCATAAGGTCTGCCTTTGTTGTGGCAAGGTGGGTTGGAATGGAGCTCCCCCATCTGTCTTTAAGAAGTGGAAGTCCTGGGCTGGAGAGATGGCTTAGCAGTTAAGAGCTCTGACTGCTCTTCCAGAGGTCCTGAGTTCAAATCCCAGCAACCACGTGGTGACTCAGCTCGTAACCATCGGTAATGAGATCTGACGCCCTCTTCTGGAGTGTCTGAAGACAACTAGAATGTGTTTACATATAATAAATCAATAAATCTTTAAAAAAAAAAAAGAAGTGGAAGTCCTGGGAAGCTCTTTATTTCCATTTCCCCCTGCAGTTTGCTTTTTTTATTTTTTTCTTGTTAAGAAAAAAAAAATGAGATTAGAAATGGAAACATGACCTAGAAATATTTGACAGTATTACCAAACAATGAAAGTGTTACACTAAAAACTATTATTACTTTTCCTGAGATGTATTGTCATTAAATACAGTGCACCTGCAGAGACATGTCATAAAAGCAGGAGGGCATCAGGAAGAGAAGGTGACACTGGTGAAGTTTGGTCTATTGCTTCATATTGTAATGCTAAGTGCAGCCCTGAAGACCTCCTTGCCCCAGAGGAGAAAGTCCACACTTACACCCAAGTGACTATTTGACCTTGCCCCAGGTTATTTCTGATTGGTGAATAAATATGCCCACAGCCAATAGCTGGGCAGAAGAGGCATGGGTGGGATTTAGGATTCTTGGGCTTGGGGTTGGAGGGGATCCATGAGGAGGAGAAGGTGAATGGAGGAGAAGCTGCCATGGCTTTGATGAGTCATGAAATAATGGCCATGTGGGTTGGTACACACACATATATTCACCCATACCTTCAAAATATAAAATAAATATTATTTAAATGAGAGGAAAAACCTGCATGCAGTTTTCATTCTATAGGGATGTTTTAAAATGCCGATTTGTAATGCCTTTCATAGAAGTAATGGCAACTTTAATTAGTACCAATTAATAACTATCATGGTATTCTTCCTTCTGTTTCTCCTTCACTCCTCTCTCTGCTTCTTGTTTGAAAGGGTCCTCTTGCCTCTACTGCCCAAGTTCTGGGCTTCCAGTTGTGATAGAACTCTTGGCTCCTATGTATTCAATGGTATTAAACTCTTTATAATATCACAGCTATTGTTTCTAAGATCATTCACCAAGCCACTTAAAAGTACTTATACAACTCAAAAAAAGCTGTTGTGTTCATGATTTACTATACTCAGGGTTTATTAAATTAAAAGGATGCTAATTAGATAAATATCAGGACAAAGAAATGTAGGGCAAAGTCAAAGCTTTGCCAAATACAAGTGTCCAGTTATTGCATCCCAGTGAAATCATACAGATAGCAGTTAATTTTTCTAGCTATGAGGTTGAATAATTTTCACAAAATATGGCCTACAAGTAAGGCCTCAGGCATGATGGACAGCTTTCTATAGAAGCTTAGTAGCATAGGAGTGGTTGACTACCTGCAAAGCACTTCCTATGTCCCCACATTTCCAGAAGTCACACTGACATTGTGAGACCAGAGCCCTCATCATAATCATATTGTTAGTGTATGTTGTCTGAGCTGAAGGCCTTCAGGAAGAAACTGAAGGGATTCAGCTGAAACAGTCAAGGGATTCATGATTCATGACCTACTTTTAAAGCCTCATCCACACCATCCTGGAACACTTGAAGTACAATTTAATTACACACACACACACACACACAGATTTTATTGAGACCATAAGACTTCAGAATCATAATAATGATCACAATTATAACTTCATAGTATTTTTAACTTTTGAAATTTTATGGCCACAGAAAATAAGTTTCAATTACTAATACAGATGATAGTCATTAGTAACATATTTTCATGCATCACTACAAGAATCAAATTCTATGTTGAATGCAGATTCTAATTTAAGGAAGAGAATAGTTAAAAATCTTTATTACAAACAAGATCCTTAAGATTTTAAAATGGAGGATAGGGTGTGCTATTTATATCATTTTAATTGCATGCTGGTGGGTACTAAATTCTGATGCTTCTTCAGTTATATCAGACACATTTACAAGACACAGAACACATGTAATTTACAATACAAATATTTATGATATTCTATAAATGAATGGATGTTCATTTCTATAAATCTCTCATATTTCTGTATGTATAAGCATTATTAGCCAGCTACCTATCTTTCTTAGGAATGGTCGGACTTGCATAGGTAGATGTTCTTGGAATGAATAGGGCAGTTTCTTCCCTTTGGAGAAAATTTACTGACATCCCTGACATTGAGTCCTTCATTCTTTGCCTAGAAAGATTTCCTTATATCCCAGTGCAATGAAGATTCTCCAGCTGCCTTTGTATAAGATCAGAAACTCTCAATCTTAGGATTCCTCTCCTGTAGTTCATCTGTGATATGCGTGGAGGCAAGGCAGTCTTCCCCAAATCACCCTCAGGACCTTTGGGTGCTTGGTGATGAGAGCCAAGATGCTGTTAATGCTTAAAGTACTAGCTGTCTAACTCCATTTGGACTTAATGTTTCATTCTCAAACAAATGTGCAAAAGATGGCAAATTGGCTTTGGAATTGCTCGGTGATGCAGCTTATTACCACTTAACATAAACATCTCACAAACTTTTAAGAAAACAAAGCAATATAAATGTGAATTAAAAGCCCTCAAAACAAGTAAAATAAATAAATCTATATATAACATCAATTATAATATAAAGACTTTAATACCATTGAATACATAGGAGCCAAGAGTTCTAGGACAACTGGAAGCCCAGAACTTGGCAAGTAGAGGCAAGAGGATCCTTTCAATCTAGAAGCAGAGAGAGGAGTGAAGGAGGAACAGGAGGAAGTATAGCATGATAGTCATTAATTAGTACTAATTATAGTTGCCATCCTGTCTGTGAAAGGCATTATAAATTGGCATTCCTCTGTAGAAGGGTGCTTGACATTATGATTATCATGATCATCATTATTTTGGCTTTTTGCATCGTATTGTGATGTTGCTAAGGCTTGCTACTAACATGAAAACCTGATTCTTCAGGTACCCAGGATTGTCCCTCTAATTCCTATTACCCTTTCCCTTTTGGGTTCTTCCCTTTCCCCTCTGTCAAGCTTCATTCTGTTGTCTCTTTACTTACTGTACTGTGTAATCCAGAGATGCACTCTGAGGCAGTAAGATATGAGCTATGCCTTCTCCCTCTGAATGGCTCAAGACTGATGAAATGCAGTCATGTGATACTGAGATTACATCTGTTATATAACTGGCAAGTGCTTTCAAAGAGGCCATGCAAAGTTATTCAGGTTGTGCAAAGGCAAATAACATACATTTCAAAAGGTCCAATAAGGATGCATCTATCAGTGAGCACTGCTCATAATGATAAGGAACATGTTAAAAGCATCAGCAGAGTATAGAGCACATGCACAAGTTTGAGCCAGAATATAGGAATGAGAGGGGGATGCTGATGTGGGGTGAGGAGTGTGCAGCTAGCATTTATCCTTGACAAATGGAAATCCTAGGGTAAATTTAACATGATGTTCTTAACTTTCATGGATCAGAAGTAAAGACATAAAGATATCTCAGGTAGCTAGAGTGTTTTATTATATGATTATTATCTTGTAGTTGTTCTTGGAAAATAAACTCTCAAGACGAAAACTATGGGAACACCAAATGCTGCAGAGCACAACTAAATTGAGATCCTCTGCATACTGGCCAGCATATCAGTAATGTGTAGTTGCCAATGATCCAAAAGGATGGATCCTTTGAGACCCATGAAAAATATCAGGATGAACACTTTGGAGGTATTTTTAGGGGACAGGCTTTAATATGGTGCAGTGATTCTCAATGACATTTGTTCTGTTCTCTAGAGGTTAGGAAAATACTCACAATTAGATGCCAGAAATGTAAGGATCTGGAGGACTAATGAAGGATGGTGGTCGGGAGGTTAAGAAAAGATAGCATGAGAACCCTGGAAACCTGTTTTGCTTAGCTTTTAGTTAGCCATGTCGTGTATTAAGTTGTGTATCATAGTATGTAAATGCATCTTGTGATGGTCCCTGGCCTTGAACCTTGAGTCAGTACAGGAGTTATAAAGATGCTCACTTGTTTGCCTCAAATAATTCTTCTTTATTATTAACAAAGCTCTTTCCCTAGAGTTTTATTAGCAGAGGTATTCTGCCTGTGGCAATGTCTTTCTAGAACACCTCACATCTAATGACTTTGATACTCTTTTTAATATTTTAAATTAAGAAAATGTGCACAGAAATTTACCCAACATAGGGTTTTTGATATTTTAGTGAATAGTTGTATAGAATATGAATAATTTAGTGCTGTGCTAATCAAATTTTGCATTAAAGAGTCTACAAATTAGAAAAGCTTTCCAAAGCTGTCCTGAAACAATAATAGATTGGTATATTCCAGTATTTTATTTTTACTTTGCTGAATTGCCAAAAATTATTTCACTGAAATAGCTGTAAGCAATAGTATTAACATAACCTGTTAACGAATTATTCTATAACAATCTGGAATGTCCTTTCCTTAAATGCTTCTGTAACATTATGAGGAAACATACCAATTGATTTTTTTGACTTACATCTGTTAAAAATGCTTGTGTAACTAGCTGGAAGTTTAGTTCAGTAACAGTTTTTGCCTAGGTATCTGTGAAGACCTGGGTTTTATGACTAGCATTACAAAAAAAGTTTCTGTGGTTGATTTAGTAGTATAAAACAATAAGTGTCATAAATGTCATGCTAAGGGAGAAAAATGGAATAAACACTTTTGCTAGGAATTGAAGACATTAAAATTATTTCTTCTCTCTTTGACCTGCTTTTCACTTTTTACCTGAATAATGTCTGACTATTCAAGCTCTTTGTGTCCCCAGTCAGTATGGACACAACACACTTGTTGAGCAGTAGTGATAAAATGGTTTTAATTGCTAATTCAATACTAAATTGAGACCACATCTGAAAGCAGATATTTGTTTTCAATTACATATTTTTTTGTGTTATGCTCTTAATTAATCATAGTCTTATGATTATATGTTATATAGTATATAAGTTTTGTGCTATATTAAGCAGCTTAGTTTGGAATGTAGTATAGTGTGAGAATCTGTCTTAGGGTTTCTGTTGCTTCTAAGAGACAACACGACCATTTTAACTCTTAAAAGGAAAAATATTTAACTGAGTTTGTATAACTTTAATTATTTTAAACCTTATTTTTAATGATGGTTCTTAAATGTTTTAATCTCCCTTGTAGCCCGCCACCTACCAGAGGTAGTGGAAAAGAAAGGATACAAGGGAAGTGAACCTATTTAGAAAGGTTCTTTGGAGCAGCACCTGTCTGTGTTGTCTGGAAATCTGTTCAGTTCAGCAACAGCTCGATCCACTTGCAAACGTTTCATGGATACATCATCAGTCTAGTTTGGTAGAGTCAGGTTAGCAACAGTGGTGACATGACCTAGCAGAAACAGCCAGGCCTCAGCCTCAGCTTGAGTCAGCAGGAGGGACCTGGAGGGATGCCAGGAGAAGTTCTTTGCTCTGCCTCTCTCAGGGAAGTGATGAACAGTGAAGATGGGAGACCCATAAGCATTGCACAGCTAGCTGTACCAGCAAGCCAAGCTCTCTTTCTGTCACTCTGTGGAGTCCATGTACCTTGCCTACTTGCCTCAGCATGTACATTTAATGAACCTGAGTCCACAGAAGCAGCAAGAAACTGCAGCATATCATTAGAAGTTTTTGGTGCGTTTCTCTCTATGGAGTTCAACAAATGCAGCTCAACTATGCAGTGTAAGGCTGAGCAATACATGTGTGTTGTTAGCAAAGAATCCTACATCATGTGTCTTTTTCCATGCTTGCTTTTTCAGAACATCCTCTCTCCTGTGTCTGCTTCAGTGAAATGTTTCTCCACGAGTCTGCTTTAGTCTGTCACACCTGTGACCACTTTAATGAACGGTTCCTTCAAGTGTTTGCCCCAGCAAGACACCATCCAACTGACTTTCCAAATAATCCTTAAGTTTCTTCTTCAGGCCTGTCTTACAGTTTCAGAGGTTTAGTCCATTATCATCATGGCATGAAACATGGCATCATGCGGCAAGCACGGTGCTGGAGTATTAGAGAGTTTCATATTCTGATCTGCAGGCAGCAGAAGGAGACTGTGCCATACTGGGTGCAGTTAAAGCATAGGTGATCTCAAAGCTTGCCTCTACTGGGACACACTTCTTCCAACAAGGCCATCACTTCTTTAGTGCCACTTTCTATGGATTAATCATTTAAACACATGAGTCTATAGGGGCCATACCCATCCAAATCACTATAGTATCTGAACTAGAAAAAAAGCCTAGACTTCAATCAGTGCTCAGAGAAGAATTAGAAAAATGTAATTTCATTTTAGACTGTTTCCCTTGTGATTGCAGAGTCCTGGCTTCTGTCATTTACTACAGTGACAGCCTTGATTTTTTTTCACATTACTTCTGATGATCTAAACACCTTCTTGCATTAATTACTTTATTATGTTTTAAGATTAAGATGTTCTTAAATTATTACATGCACTAAACACATTGGAATCTTCTTTATACAAGCCAATTTTATCACAGTGTGAAGTTTTAGTCAATTCAGCAACAGTATATCGATTATTTCACATGCAAAAGGAGTATATTTGTTCTAGTAATATTCACATGGGATTTAATTGAGAGATGTATTATAATTTAATATGTTTTGAGCTCTATAAAAGCACTCATATGCCAAAAAAGATGTTTTGGTCATTGATGGACCACATACACAAAAGTAGTCATTTAAAAGTATAGGGACCTTGAAAAAATTGTATCATCTAGTGTTCTTACTGCACTTTTCTATATTTTAATATACACAAACTGAGCTATTGTGTTACATTTATATCTAATATCCAGTATCTGGTATTGAATGCACAGTCCACACAGTTTTGTAGGCTAGGAACAATAGGCCATACTACACAGTCCTGGTTTAGAATAGTCTCAGCCACCAGGTTTGTATAAGCATAATCTTTTAGGTACACAAGATAACAACATTGCCTAAGTATGCACTTCTTAGAGAGGTTAATCTTGAAGTTTATTGACATACAACCATACTATGATTGTGAAAACTCATCATTCTCACTGGGAAGCTATTCCATTTTCTTCAAACACAATGACTATATTTTGTATTCATTCAATTCATTCATGGTTGTGGAATATGGCCGTATTGGATTAGAGAAGCACTGTTTTTTTTTTAAATCAGAGATACATGTGTACACAACTTTTAACCTTTGTTTACTGTGTACTTTGAGGTCTCCTGAATCGGTCTTAACAGTTGGGAAGAGCGGCTTCAGAAGAACTATTGATAAGCAAGAACATCTACCATAGCATCACAAGGGCCAAATGTTTCCAAATGGCTAAATTCTGTATGCAAAATGGATTTGAGGAGGATGGCCTTGTGTGCAAACTTCCTGCCTTTTGTCTCTACCCTTTGAGAACTTTCTCTTCTAGCACTCATTAACCTGACTATTGCCTATATAAAAGTCCCGTACAGTCCTAAACTCTCTCCCAAATAATTCAACACTTTGCCACCTATTGTTTCAGAAAATAGCTACCTCTGTTCAGCTCAGCAGGACCTATTAGAGCACTCCTACATAGCTCCATTTAATCCAGACAAGTGCCAATAAAATATAGAGAGAACATGGATTTCCTTTCTACGAGAAGGAAGTATGATGTGTAACAGAGGAGTAGAACCAAAATAAACACTGAGCTTAGATATAAAGTTTTCTTTACCACTATGTGTAACAGACACATTGCCAAAGCAAGGCAATTCATTTCATGTTTATGTTCCAGTGGGATGTGAAGCTGCCCTTTTTACTGTGGTACATAGTACCAGGAACCTCAACTCCTTTGCTTCTTCTAATCAGCCTATTCCTCAACTAAGCTTGGTATCTTGTCTTGCCCTGGCTAGTTCACCTGTCATTGAGGTATCAGTAATTCCTTGTGGTGCTTGGTATCACTATGCAGCTTGGTGTCAGTTTTCCTGTGTCATCTGAGACTTTATAATCCACACTAAGTCTGCCTCAGTGAGATCATCCTTAGTTTCAGTCTTAAACCTGTGTCTGTTTTTGTTCAACTACTTGGAAAAAATATCATAACTTGCTTTATCTGATGCTTAAGAGAGATGTGTGTGTGTGTGTGTGTGTGTGTGTGTGTGTGTGTGTGTGTGAGAGAGAGAGAGAGAGAGAGAGAGAGAGAGAGAGAGAGGGAGAACACCAGTGAAGGCATATTAGAGAAGTGCTTTTGGAAGCCAGAAGATGCATCATATTACCTGGAGCCGGAAATGCAGGCAATTGTGAGTCCCCTGACAATGGTGGTAGGAACTGAGCTACAAGTGTGCTTAGTTGGTGAGCCATCCCTTTAGCTCTCAATAAATTCACGTCCATACCTAAGTCTAGGATGGGAGCTATAAGTCTACAATCTTCTAGCTTGAGATAATTTGTTGACATGTGAAAAGATGTCTGAAGATGTAGAGCTAAGGTAAGTAATATTTCCTCAGATTTTTAATTGATTTTTATAAATATGTAAACTATAGTTAGTTTGTACCACAATAGCCATTCATATATGGTTCTCGAAAGAAGTTTTGGCTTGACCTAAACCTCATTTATCCTCGACCCATGAAGCTTGTTTCTGTGCAGGGATAAAGTGTGGGATGATTTTACTTGATCTAAAGGGCAAGTAAGAGTCTTTACAATATTTTAAAGCTACCTACCAACATTTGTATTTTAGAGCAATTGTAGGTTTACTGGAAAAACTGAGAAAGATTTTCTTCATCAACACCCAATTTAACATCTTATATTGTTATAGTAGGCTTGTGACTGAATATGAATCACTGTTGATATATTATTATTGACTAAGCCCACTTTAAGTGCTATGGATTTTGATGACTGTGTACTGTCACATGTCTCATGATAATATCTAGTGAACTAGTGTCGCTGCTGTAGGGTCACTCTGTGTCATCTATTCTTCTTTTCCACCCTCCTCCTACTGTTTTTCTGTCTCTTCTGTACTAATAGTAGTATGTATTATTAATGTGTACCAGTTCTTGTGGTTTTAATGTACACCTCTCTAATGAAACATGGTACTTTGTTTGCTTATTTTACATTTGTCACATCCTTGGTTGATGGATATTTTGTCTGTTTGTATAGTTGATTTTATTCCTTGTTGGTTTAAAGAATTCTTTTTAATATTTTGGATGTGTCTTATTATAAAGTATGCATTTTGTAAATACTCTTAGAAAATCTGTCTTGCCTTTGCATTTATTTCTACTAGTGTCTTTTTCACAAAAGAAAATTTAAATTCCTATACAATAAAATTATAATTTTTTCTTTTACAAACTCTGATTTTGATGTTGTTCCTAAACCTATTTCTGAGCCAATGGTTGCATAGATTTTTTTTCTACATAGATTTCTACAAATTGTGTGTGTTTTTTTTTCCTTTAGGCCTATGAATGTACTTTGAATTGAGTTTGTGTCTGTGTCTAGATTCATTTCTCTTCCCCCTTCCTCCTTCCCTTCTTTTCCTCTTTCCTTCTTTCTTTTTCCTTATACTCTGGAGATCAAACTATCAGAGATGCTGGGCACATGTTCTACCACTGAATATATCCTCATTCCTCAGCACTTAGTTGTATTTTCTTTTTGCTTGTTTTGTTGTTGTTGTTGTTCTGTTTTGTTTTTAGTTTTTCTTTTGAGGTAGGGTATTTCCCTGTACCATAGCTTGACCTGGAGACTGCTTCGTAGCTCAAAATGTCCTCAAACTCATGATCTTCCTGCCTCAGCTTCCCAATGTTGAGATTTAAGAAACATGCATCCATGAAGGTCTAGATTCATCATTTCTTTTCACGCAACTCCATCCAGTTGTACTGGCACTGTTTCTTTGAAAATACTACAATCTCCACACTGAATTTCTTTTGTCCTTTGTTAAATGTCAGTTGACAATGTCTGTGTGAACCGATTTTGAGCTCTCTGTTTCTTGATCTATTCTTTTGCAGTAGCGCATTACTTTTATTAGTATAGCTTTATAGTAAGTCCTGAAGTCCAGCAGTGCTATTCTTCAACTTCAGTTTTCGATTTCAATATCACGGCAGTTCTTCTGAGTTATCTCCCTTTTATATAAATCTGTTAGCTTGTTGATATTCTCAAAAATGATTTACTGAGATTTTGATCGGGATTGTCATAATTCCATATATCAAATTAGAAAGATCTGACACCTTAACATGTCAAGCCCTTTGTCCATAAATGCAGGATACCTTAATTTTCTTTGATTGCTTCCTTCAAATTTTTGAAATAGGTCTTGTACATATCTTTTTAAAATATTTACACTTATCTCTTTATTGATGCTAATTTAAGTGATTTGTTGCTAACTGTAATTATTCCTTTCTAACATATAGAAGAATAATTGTTAAATACATCTTTGTAAAAATATATGAAGTATGTTATCTATACATTTGTTGTCCGAACATCATTGATTTCTAACAAGAAAATGAATACTCATTACTCACAGGTTCCAAGGCAACTTAAACCCAAATTGACTACTTGTGGAGTATCCTAAAAAATTCTACAGCTGGCAGCTATCAGTCAGGGAAACTATTCATACCTCTATTCTCTGCCCTGATAATAAAATCTTATTATAAACTCTGAACATAAGGCTGGCTAGGTTTTGCTCATAATATATTCCAATTAATTCTTGACAATTCAGTCATTTAATTATGCTTTTGAAAATTGCTAAATTAGTGACAGTAAGTCTTTGGAGGTCGTCCCACCAGAAATAATGCATAACTTAAGGGGCATGAGCACAGATGAGAAGGCAGTTAAGGTTTTAAAGATGTTTCCAGATTCAGGTTACCCCTACTTCAGAAAGTCCTCCAATCCCTGAATTCCATGTTTTCCAAAACTCTGAACAATGTTAGCAATATTACACAGTCATAATCCAGTTGGGGCTGCTATAACAGAATACATGGAGCTGGGTAGCCAAATTCAGTTCATGCATTCCACCTTGTGGGTTCCAGAGATTAAGTTTAGGTGATGAAACATAGTGGAAAGTTCCTTACCTGATGAACCATCTCTCCAATCCTGAACTGGATGGTTTTAAGGAAATTTGTTCATTTCCCATTGTTCTACAAGTTAAAATTCCAAAATTAAGATGTCAGCAAGTCTTTATGATAAAAGTCTTGGAGAGAGCAGGGTTACAATGGGCATGCCTAAACATAATAAAAGCAATATACAACAGCCCAATAGCCAACATCAAATTAAATGGAGATAAACTTAAGGTATTCACACTAAAATTGGGGATAAGACGAGGCTATCTACTCTTCCCATATCTCTTCAATATAGTACTTGAAGTTCTGGCTAGACCAATAAGACAACTAGAGGAGATCAAGAGGATACAAATTGGAGAAATTAAACATGATAATGTACATAAGTGACCTCAAAATTCTACCAAAGAATTCTTACAGCTGATAAACACCTTTAGCAAATTGGCTGGATAAAAATTTAACTTAAAGAAATCAATATCTCTCCTTTACACAAGTAATAAATGGGCTGAGAAAGAAGTTAGAGAAATGGAACCCTTCATAATAACCATAAATAACATAAAATTTCATGGCATAACTCCAATCAAGCAAATGAAATGAAAGACTTGTATGAAAAGAACTTCAAGTCCCTGAAGGAAGAAATTGAGGAAGATATCAGAAGATGAAAAGTTTTCCCATGCTCAAAGATCGACAGGATTAACATAATGACAATGGTTATCTTTCCTAAAACAATCTACAGGTTCAATGCAATTCCCATCAAAATTCCAACACAATTTTTCACAGACATGGAAAGAGCAATTCTCAACTCCATGTGGAAAAACAAAAACCCAGGATAGGTAAAATGATCTTGAACAGTATATAAGAACTTCTGTAGGTATCACAGTCCCTGCTTTCAAGTTGTACTACAGAGCAATAGTAATAAAAACTGTAAGATGGTGGTATGGAAACAAACAGTTGAATCAATAGAATTGAATCAAAGACCCAGAAATAAACCCATACACCTATGACACTTGATTTTTTGTCAAAGGTGCCACAACTGCACAATAGAACAGGGAGAGTATCTTCAACAAATGATTCTGGTTTAACTGGCCGACTGCATGTAGAAGAATGCTAATATGTCTATATTTATTACCCTCCATAAAACTCAAGTCCAAATGGATTAAAGACCTTAGTGTAAGTCAGGCACACTGAATCAAATAGAAAAGAAAGTGGGGAGCAGCTTTGAATGTGTTGGTACAGGAGACAATTTCCTGAACAGAGCACCAATGGCTCAGGTACTAAGGTCATGAATTAATAAATGGTATCTCATGAAACAAAAAGCTTCTGTAAGGCAAAGGACACTGTCAGTAGGACAAAATGGCAACTTACAGATTGGGGAAGGGATCTTTACTAATCCTTTATCTGACAGAGGACTTATACCCAAAATATAAATGAACTCAAGAAGTTAGATTCCAACAAAACAATTAACCCAATCAAAAAAGGGGGTTACAGAACTAAACAGAGATTTCTCAACTTAAGAATCTTGAATTCCTGAGACGCACTTAAGGAAATGTTCAAGATCCTTAGTCATCGGGGAAATGCAAATCAAAATGACCCTGAGATTCTACCTTACACTAATCAGAATGGCTAAGATCAAAACTCAAGTGACAGCATGTGCTGGTGAGAATGTGGAGAAAGGAGAACACTCCTCCATTGCTGGTGAGATTGCAAACTTGAAAGACCACTCTGAAAATCAATCTGGCAGTTTCTCAGAAAATTGGAAACAGTTCTACCTAAAGACCCAGCTGTACTAGTCATGGGCATATACCCAAAAGATGCTCCACCATATCCCAAGGACATGTGCTCTACTAATCTCATAGCTACTTTATTTGTAATAGTCAGAAACTGGGAGCAACTCAGAATATTGCTAAAGAATGGATACAAAAATGTTTGCACAATGGAATACTATTCAGCTATTAAGAACAAGGCCATCACAAATTTCTCAGGCAAATGGATGGAACTAGAAATTTTATCATGCTGAGTAAGTTAACCCAGACCCAAAAGGACATGCATGGTATATACTCACTGATAAGTGAATATTAGCCAAAATGTTCAGAATACCCATGATATACACCACAGACCCAAAAAAGTTAAACAAGAAGGAAGGCCCAAGTGAGGATGCTTGAATCCCACTTAGAAGGGGAATAAAATAGTAGTGTGAGGCAGAGGGAGGGAGAGATCAGGGTGAGAAAGGGGAGGGTGGGAGGAATGGGGGGGCAGGATCAGGCACAGGGAGAGACAGAATAGAGGCACAGAGAGCAAGTAGAATGAATGGACATATGCCACTGTTACAGGGGTGGAGGGTGGGGGATGGGGGAGTTCTCTAGGAAGTCCCAGAGACCGAGGATGAGTGAGTCTCTTAGGAGTCAATGCAGGTGACCTTAGCCAAAATGCCCAACAGTGGGCATATGGAACCTGAAGAGACTATCTTCAATAGTCAAACAGGATATCCAGTGGAGGGTTGGGAACACTGACCTACCTACAAAACTTGTGACCCAAAATTGTTCCTGTCTAAAATAAAGTCAGGGACTAAAATGGAGCAGAGACTGAAAGAATGGCTGACCAGCCCATTTTGAGATCCATCCCGTGGGCATGTACCAAGCTCTCATGCTATTAATGACGTTATATTGTGCTTGCAGACAGGAACCTAGCATAGCAGCCCTCTGAGAGGCTTTACCCAGCAGATGACTGAGACAGATGCAGACGCCCACAGACAAACATTAGACAGAGGTTGGTTACCCCTATGGAAGAGTTGGGGGAAGGATTGAAAGTTTTTAATGATATGGCAACCCCACTGGAAGATCAACAGTGTCAACTAACCTGGACCCTTGGGACCTCACAGAGACTGAGTCACTAACCAAAGAGCATACATGTGTTGGTCTGAGGTCCCTGGCACATATGGAATAGAGGGATGCCTTGTCTGGCCTCAGTGGGAGAGGATGAGCCTAATCCTGCAGAGACTTGATGCACCAGGGTGTGGGGATACTTAGGAGGGGCATGCCCTCTCAGAGGCAAAGGGGAGGGGAGAAACTCTAAGAAGGAGGAGTGGGGGGGTGTTAGCACCTGGGTCGTAAATAAATAAATATTTTTTAAAAAGGAAAAGGCGTCAGCAAGTTTGGTGTCTACTGGGTACTCACTGTTTTGCTCAGTAATATGCTCTTCCTTGTCCTCAAATGGAAGAGGGCATAAGTAAATTCCCCTAGGACTCCTTTCTAGGGTCACCTCAGCTCATGATCCTGGTCACAAAGTTACCCTACTAAATGCTATATCATTGGGGAATATGTCTCCATAGGTGAGGACACAGTCATTCTTACAGCAACATGTGCTCTAGGGATGCAAGGGATGTGCTCTAGGGATGCAGCTTTCCCATGCTTGGAATAAGTCCATTCAGCCTTTCAAACCCTGAGTGTGGTCTTTTCCTCAGAGGACTTTAATTCCTCTCATCTGTTTGGTCATCAGCTTGCCTTTGTAAGATAGGGAGAGACACAAAAGACATGTAACTTGGTTATTCAAATGCATTTCTTGTTGCTGTTGATATGTATAAAACCCAAAGAACTTTGATGAATTCTTCTCGGAATTCAGTGCTGTGAAATTTTGTCTTTTCTGAGAAAACGAAATTTTTCCTTGTTCTGTTATAAATCTCTGTGTTGTAGCTTATGTTGTTTCAATATTGATTATAACTTTAAGATACACAGTTACCTGCCATGCCACATAAGTTTCATTTAATTTCCAGGGATTTGTTATCATAATCCATATTTTGAATGTTTCATTATGTATGATTTTTGCTTAATCTACCATAAAAATCCATTTTTTGGACTAGGCATGAAAATATTTTATAATGCATTCTTTATGAGAAACAGTAGATAGTAACTTGGTATTGGCATGCTTATTTAATCTTTCTAGGCATTTTCAACTTCAAAAATAAATTATTTTAATTTTAATTTTTTTATATAAGTCCCAGAATTTGCCAGTCAGTTATGTTTTAATAAAGCCAGTAGGCTGCAATTGTGTTTTCACAAATAATTTGTAACATTGTTCTCTTTGGAGCAACACAATGTGTGATAACACTAATTATCTGTATAACTTGAATGAGGTCACGGTAGCCACAGCAGTTAATTGACCAACTACACCATCATCTTTGATGGTGTTACAATTTTAATAATAATACTGTACACAATGTAAAGAAGCATTTTGATACTAATAAAGAAAGTCAGAACAGATTTCTAATGACTTTTTCATCTCTATCCAACACAAATACCAAGTTATCCAAAGTTATTGTGATCTGCACGGAAGAATAATTTTACAACATATATGATGAAGACCATATTCTTAACATGGGACTGGTTCTACATCTGATATAAAATAAATTTCACTTCTTTCTCCTGCAAGTTATCTCACCATCCATATATATAAAACACTATGCATTTGGGAGCTTGAGCTAATCTGTTTGCTTAGCCTGAATGCCACTTATGGGTGTCATGAATTTTCTTTTCTTTCACATTGCCAGTGGTAGCCTGATTATGAGGCAGGATAAGTGGTAGTCCCTAAGGGATAGTTTAAAGAGGTGATGAGAAGGGCTTCCTTCAATTTATACTCCTTCCTTAGATGCCATTGTGTTTGATATTTTGTTCTTAGACAGGCTATGAGGAAGAATGCAATTGGAAGGGAGATGTGGACTCGTTCTTCTAAATACTAATTAAGTAGAATAAGAGATGGGGGAAAACCTACATCATTAAGGCCAATTACATTTTATCTAGGGGGCTTAGTAGATACTGCTGGGAGAGATAACACATCCTTACTCCTGAGGATGAACAGATTTAGTAGATCTTCCCTGAATCATAGGGTGAGTAAGCTGGGTGTTTAATGATGAGGAGGTCACTAGGGTTCTGTCTTAAGAGAGTTGCAATCAGGAGTGTGGGACAGAAACAAAACAACACAATGAGAGAGAGAGAGAGAGAGAGCGAGAGAGAGAGAGAGAGGTGGCAAAGCACAATTTGTACTGGAGAGATGAAGGCAGGATCTGCAGGAATTCAAGGAAGTCTTTAGCGATGCAGTGAAACCAAGCACTAGATCAGAACAGGAAGAATACAGGACAGCAATGTTAAGAGCGTGTGCTAGCCCTGACTTGTTCTTCATTAGTAACGATATAAGGCTTTTGTAGTTCCAACAACTTGAAATCTCAGGTAGCAAGGAGAAAAGTAGGATCATTTTTGCATAATTCCCAATTCTAGTCTCAAATGACATGGCTTTAAAAAAATGTTATAGTTCGAGTCTGTAACTTGCCAACATGACACGAAATAAAATACTGTAAAAGAAACTAGTTTTCAAAGACAGGAAATGTATTAAAAGTAAGTTCCCTCTGACATTCAGTGAAGGTTCCTGAAGCCACTGGACCGTGAAGTTTGTTGCATGTAATTTTAAATGCAAGCTTTCTCCTTGCTCAGTGCCACAGCCCACACTATGCTCAAACATCAACAGCTGCCAACGGCCTTCTCACCCAGCCCCATGGCTAGCTTTGCCAAGCCACTCTGTTCTCACTCAGCTCTGCCAAACCACCAGCTCACGCTTTTCCCATGTGATCGCTCTACATCGACCAACCACCTGGAGGTTAGCTCCGCCAATCCTCTAACAACCGCCCCTTTCTCTTGCCCATTTGAGTTGCCATGGATGGAAAACATCAGACAGCCTTAATATTTTAAAACCAGCCAGATAATACAGCTGCTGGGAGCAGAATCTATAGCCCTAAACTCATCAACTATCCTATGTTAAGAATTTTGCCTTCCATGATTCATGCTCCTCCCTCCAAACCTGGCGGAGAAAGACCCACCCCCTCCCCTTCCCTCCTCTTCCTCCTAGGACCTGGAAATCTCACTTTTTTTTCTTTTGCCCACTGATTGGCTTCTGCCCTCTTTATTGACATAATTAAGGAACAATTAGGGAACTAGATTTTAGTATCAGCTCCTCCCCCTACAGGGCTTGGAGGACTGTGTGTTAGTTTTGCATTCTCTGCTGATTTTTCTAGTTCTGGACACATTGCACATGGTTTTTAAATCTCATATTCAGGGGTGTACTGGCTGATTTTGTGTGTCAACTTAACATAGACTGGAGTTATCACAGAGAAAGGAGCTTCAGTTGGGGAAGTGCCTCCATGAGATCCAGCTGTGGGGCATTTTCTCAATTAGTGATCAAGTGGGGAGGGCCCCTTGTGGGTGGTACCATCCCTGGGCTGGTATTCTTGGGATCTATAAGAGAGCAGGCTGGGCAAGCCAGAGGAAGCAAGCCAGTAAGGAACATCCCTCCATGGCCTCTGCATCAGCACCTGCTTCCTGACCTGCTTGAGTTCCAGTCCTGACTTTCTTTAGTGATGAACAGCAGTGTGGAAGTGTAGGCTGAATAAACCCTTTCCTCCCCAACTTGCTTTTTGGTCATGATGTTTGTGTAGGAATAGAAACCCTGACTAAGACAAGGGGTCTTCTTAGGATAGGGCTACAGGAGACAAATGACTAGGGTTTGCTTTAGAGAGCTCACAAGAACATCAGAGAGGCTACTGCAGAGTTCGCATTGACTGACTTTGCTACAGTGGTTCTCAACCTGTGGGTCTCAACTCCTTTGGCAAAAACATTTACATTATTATTCATAACAGTAGCAACATTATAGTTATGAAGTAATAACAAAAAAATTTATGGTTGGGGGTCACCACAATATGAGAAGCTGTATTAAAAGATCTCTGCATTAAGAGGGTTGAAAACCTCTGCTCTATTATAAGGTGGGAGCTTGAAAATGCCCCAAGCTGTTATTTTATTGAAGTTTCTTTTTTAAAAGGAACTACACAACTTCTTAGTCTTCCTAATCTAAAACTGAGATAACCCAGTAATGTTTTCCTCATTTGTGATGATCCATTTCTGAGTTCTGGGGCTTTATTTTCCTGTGTAAATAATCCCTTATTGTATTGTTACCTGCAGTACACAGGTACTCCTTATATTGATACTCATATTCACAGTTTATTGACACTGAAGATGTGCAATGAGCTATCTGATTCAAGCTATCACATATCATCACCAGTGACAACAGCAGTAGCAGCAGCAGCAGCAGTAGCAGAAGCACTACAACTCATTCAATGAAAACAAGTATGAGCCCCAAGACTGAAGATACTAACTCATTTTATTTCATTCAATCATTAAACAGCAGACAGTGAGCGTGCAGTCCTTGTTTCACAGGCTAGAAAATGAGAGGAAGAAAGCCTTCCTATGTAGCACAAGTGACAAGAATCCAATCCCATGTTTTCATACTTTACAGTCACTGAGGTCAAAATGAAGCCAGAACTCGCTTATAGTGACAAATTCCAAGTCTGGCTCATCTGCCTTCTCAAAATGTGTTGTTTTTATATGAGGCATTGTTTCTCTACCCTTTCTAAAGCAGACAAAAAGAAAATAAGGTTTGTGAGTAAAGAGTTTTAAATGAATATGGAAGATTTCTATTTTGTAGACATAACTGTACTGACTTGGAAGTGGCCTTCAGGATATTTTCCGTTGCCCCTTTCTCCAAAATGATCACTTTAGTGTCAATGTTGCCATGAATCACTGTCACACAAGCCAGCACAAAGCTCTTCTTCTTTAGGACAGAGGTAGCTAACAGAAGCCTGTCTCAGGAATCAATGTTATTGACAGAATGAGAAACGGTGAGATGTATTTCAATGGGGAAATGTTGCAGGGGCTCTATTTGGCTAATTCCTAAGGTCATATTAGAGCAGAGTCCTGGAGGTTCTGGAAAGAAACACAAAGGAAAATCATAGACAGTAGGGCAGCTGCTAAACTTCTATCGCTTCCAGCTAAAAACAGGTTAATATCTACCCACACAAAGGCTGTGCCTGGAGTGGACGCCTAAGAACAATTCCGGTCTGTGACAAGGCATCGTAGGCTTGTGTTCTCCCCCTCTCTGGCTTTCATATCAAAGCTGCTTTGTTTTCAATTTCACGTAATGGGACTTCAACCTAATTCTTTGCCAAGTTCTCATTGATCCTTGGTGTGGAATAAATGTGAACACTGCCTCATTAATCCTCTCTATGGTCCTTGGAGGGAAGTGCCAAGCAATAGCCCATCATTTTGAACTGGAAGAAAGGTAAAGTAAATTGTTCACTCTGCATCTGGGTCTCAGCTTCTGGACATTTCCATTTGGCTATCCTGCTGGTCTGTCAGTCAACTTATTCCACACCAAATCTATTTTCTACTTATTTACAAAATGCACCCCTCTTTTGGGGGGAATATGCCTGTGTTAATGATGCTGCTACTCATAGTTTCCAGAGATAAGTATCTGAGTAAGCTTGCTTTCATTTTCTTCTTCGTCTTTTTTAAAATCATTTTCAGTGTTCAGTAGTACATTATAAAGTTATTTTTTCCCTTTTCCTCTGAAACAGTCTTTTAACCCATTCTTATCTTGTAACTTCCCAGCTTCCTTCCTCCTCCATGGTTTGTCTCTTCATTTTTCTACCAGAGTAGTAGGGAAAAAATCTTTCTTTTGTATTGCTTGGTTCTCAATTTGTTTTCTAACTTCCATCACTAAGTTCATCCTTCTGGAACTGAAGTATGCTCCTTATCCCACTGCTCAAAAGCACTGATGGTTTCACATGACCCACCAAATACCGTCTTGGCTCAGTGTCAGCAAGGTCTTTCCCACAAGGAAGAACCTTATTCTCAGACTCCCCCTGCATCCCCACAATTTAGTCACAAGGAGTTAATTTTTTCTAAAGTGATTTTATTCCTTGTCTTCAGTTTATGCTAAGTTTACCTTTATTTCAGATTATTTGCTACATAAACTTCTCATAAGTGTTTAGAGCACAGAATTTACTTTACACATTGTGTGTTCATTTTATTTGACTCATTAATCTCCCTACTTCTCTTAATCAATTTCTCCTCTTTGGAGTCTTTACAACAATTTGCTATCATTTTTATATTCTTCTTTGTAGTTAGTTACCAAAATTTCCTAGAATAACCTGTAAATTCATTAAGACTAATGTAAATATTTTAGTCATTATATGAACAAGATATAAGTATTTATTCATTATATCAACATGACACATCATTTGTTTTCCCTTTGCTGGGACCGAATGCCCAAAGGAAAAATAATGGATGAAAAATGACTTATTTTTGTTTAAAGAACATGGTCTCTCATAATGGAAGGCATTGCATCTGGGATTCTGGATAAGTAACTTTTCCATTGCTGTGATAAACTACCATAAACAGAGCAATTCAAGGAAGAAAGACTTTATTTTGGCTTTATGGTTCCAGAGGGGAGTTCATCATGATGCCGAGGCAAGGAGGTATGGTGATAGGCAGTTTGGCACTCATATCCCAGAGAGAGAGAGAGAGAGAGAGAGAGAGAGAGAGAGAGAGAGAGAGAGAGAGAGAGAGAGAGAGAGAGAGAGAGAGAGAGAGAGAGAGAGAGAGAGAGAGAGAGAGAGAGAGAGAGACTGAGCACAAAACATAGTGGTTAAGGTTTTTTATCTCAGCATCCACCTTCAGTGATGCACTTACTTTAGCAAGGCTACAGCACCTAATTCCGCAAAATAGAGCTATTGACTGAGGGACAGTTGTTCAAATATCCAGGACTATGGAAAACATTTTTCATTTAGACTTCAACAAGCTGTGTTTATGGTGGTGGGGACAAGACAACGTGGCTCATTACATGCTGCTGACCAGGAAGCAGAGATGACAACGGAAGACAGTATCACCTTTAAGGCTTCTCCTTACCTCTAAAGGGACCCATTTTTTTTTCTGCCAGCCCTCATCTCCTACAGGTTTTATACCTCTCAAAATTGCTCAACCAATTAACTATCAAATATTTAAATACATGACCATATGATAGTTATCTCACCTTAAACCATAATATATAATCCAAGGTTTGTAGGTATATATGCATTGCTCAATAAATAACATTTATAAATTAAAATAGATAAGATAACAAAGAACTTTTAAAAAAGAATGTACCTTCATATTTTGTGCTAATAATAACCCTGTAAGGTGAATATTATGAGTTGTAAGGAAGTTTTCATGGCTTAACAGCAAAGCCAGAATTAAGTTCAGGATCCCTAACTGTAACCAGGATATTATCTCACTGTGATGATAAACAAAAGCAAGATTAGAACCTGACTATCATACAGTATTGACTTTTATAAAACAAGTGCTTCTGGTTAATACGATGTGTTCATATTGAGGCATTGTTGGTGTTCAGGAAGTCACCCATTACTCCTTCTACTTTTTTACCTATAGGTAAGAACACAAACTTTCATGGTCAAGGGATCCGTCATGTTCATATTTAGAGTAACTATAGCATCTGTGTGGCTCTGGTGATAAAAGATTGTTGTGAATTATTGGCTACATAATACAGTCCAATCAAAAAGCCCTCAGTATTCCTGGACATTTGATCTTCCTGTCTCAACATTCACAGTACATGCCAAATTCTTACGAAAAACACTCAGGTTTTTTTTGATTCCTATATTAATCTGTCCATCCTGTGACTGAAGTATATGTGTCTTTTCCTCCTCAGATTTTCTTCCCCCTTTTGGTCAAAATCTCCCAAAGTAACTAAAAAAGGCTTGACTGTCTTCCAAGAGGCCCAAGAGCAGACATCTTCACGTGCTTTACATTTGCTTTTTCAGTCACAATATCTCTGTCTCAGGTGCAGCTAGTCAAGGCTGGTTTTCTAATGATTCACTCTGGATTGACCTAGATTGGTTATAGACTATTTGCAGTTTCATCGTTTTCCAAATGCTTTGTCTTCTGGAGTCTAGGTACTCAGAAGGACAAAGGTCATATTGGTAAGTTAGAACTCTTCTCTAATTTAGCAAAGATGCTTAGATATGGCTGATAAGAAGATATTAGCCCAGAAACTTGGAATACCCAAGAAACAATTCACATATCAAATGATGCCCACGAAGAAGGAAGGAGAGGCCCCTGGTCCTGGAAGGGCTCAATGCGGCAGTGTAGGGGAATGCCAGGAAGGGGAGGCAGGAGTGGGATGGTTGGGGAGCAGGGGGAGGGAAGAGGGTATATGGGACTTTTGGGGAGGGGATGATACAGTAAGAGGGAAATCATTTGAAATGTAAATAAAGTATATATCTAATTAAAAAAAAAAGAGACGTCTCAAGCAAATAAATCCTATTAAAGCTTGTGTCTTTTTTTGTATTTATTCTTATTTTTTTCTATTTATTCATAATACACGACTATTAGTTACATAGTTAAGTCTTTTCAGCTGATCACTTTCAGGGCCATCTAACCAAATTTTGTCTTATATAAGTTCAACATCTTTAATCAATACACAGTCTATGATTTACTTGGTTCACTCTTACTGAAACCTGAAGAGGGACAATGATCAATGTTTTACTTCATATTTTTCACATTTATTTTTCTTTATTTTTATTTTTATTGAAAAAGGAAGTAAAAGGAAGTAAAAACATTTTATGATAAAATTGAAAATTTATGTGGAAAATATTTCTGATAAAATAGAAGAAATATATAGAAAACACGTTAAAATTGACAATTTTCATGGAAAACTAAAGGTAAAGTGGTAGACATAAAAACATTACTAAATTAATTGAAAAATGAAATAGAAACATTTTTATGATAGAATTGAAGATTTACATGGAAACTATTTCTGATAAAATTGTAGAAAAATGTAGAAAAACATGTTAAAATTGAAAATTATCATGGAAAATTTTATATAGATATAATAATGGTAGGCATAAAAGTATTCCTAAGTTGGTTGAAAGTGGAATTATAAACATTTTCTGATAAGCTTGAAGATTTACATGGAAAATATTTCTGATAAAATTGTAGAATAATGTAGAAAAACATGTTAAAATTGAAGAATATCATGGCAATTATACAGATAAAATGATAGGCGTAAAAATAATTCTAAATTGAACATGGAATTATAAACATTTGCAGGTAAAAGTGAAGATTTACATGGAAAATATTTCTGATAAAATTCAAAAAATATATAGACAAACACATTAAAATTGACTATTTCATGGAAAATTATACAGATAAAATGGTAGCTATAGTAAACCTTTCTAAATTAATTGAAGATAGAAGTTAAAACTATCAGGAGTCATAGATGCTCAAATCAGAGTGATAAAATCAGAGATTTACAATGAAAACATTTCTAATAAAATAGAAGAAATATATAGAAAAACATTAACATTGAAGATTATCATGAAAAATAATGCAGATAAAATGGTAGACATTAAAAAAATTGCTAAATTAATTGAAAGAGGAACTACAAACATTTTCTGATAAAACTGAAGATTTATGTCAAAAATATTTGTTAGTCTATGTCTTTTTATTGGGGAACTGAGTCCATTGATGTTATGAGATATTAAGGAAGAGTGATTGTTGCTTCTTGTTATTTTTGATGTTATTTTTATGTTTGTGTGGGTATCTTCTTTTGGGTTTGTTGGAAGAAGATTACTTTCTTGCTTTACTAGGGTGTAGTTTCCCTCCTTGTGTTGGTATTTTCCATCTATTAGCCTTTGTAGGGCTGGATTTGTGGACAGATAATGTGTAAATTTGGTTTTATCATGGAATATCTTGTTTTCTCCATCTATGGTGATTGAGAGTTTTGCTGGGTATAGTAGTTTGGGCTGGCATTTGTGTTCTCTTAGGGTCTGTATGAGATCTGCCAGGATCTTTCATGGTCTCTGGTGAGAAGTCTGGTGTAATTCTGATATGTCTGCCTTTATAAGTTATTTACCCTTTTCCCCTTACTGCTTTTAATATTCTTTCTTTGTTTAGTGCATTTGGTGTTTTGATTATTATGTGATGGGAGGAATTTCTGCTCTGGTCTAGTCTGTTTGGAATTCTGAAGACTTCTTGTATGTTCATGGGCATCTCTTTCTTTAGGTTAGGGAAGTTTTCTTCTATAATTTTGTTGAAGATATTTATTGGCTTTTTAAGTTGGAAATCTTCACTTTCTTCTATGCCTATAATCCTTAGATTTAGTCTTCTCATTGTGTCCTGGATTTCCTGGATGCTTTGGGTTACAAGCTATATGCATCTTGCATTTTCTTTGACTGTTGTGTCAGTGTTTTCTATGGAATCTTCAGCACCTGAGATTCTCTCTTCTATCTCTTGTATTCTGTTGTAGATGCTTGCATCTATGACTCCTGAATTCTTTCCAAGGTTTTCTATCTCCAGAGATGTCTCACTTTGTGATTTCTTTATTGCTTCTACTTCCACTTTTAGATCTTGGATGGTTTTGTTCAGTTCCTTCACTTGATTGGTTTTATTTTCCTGTAATTCTTCAATGGATTTTTTTGTTTCCTCTTTAAGGAATGAGTCAGAATAGGATACATCCACATCTTAGGGTAATAGACAGGAAAGAAAAGCTATTTAAGAGTAGTGTAGATGCCAGGAAAGCAAGATGCTCCCAGGACCCAGTGAGGATGACATTAGCTGAAAAGGGGAAAGACAAAGGGGAGAAAGAACCTATAGAGACCATATCCAGAGGTTAGGCATGGCCCCCAGTTGAGGGATGGGGCCACCTAATCTTCTCAAAATTTTAACTCAGAATTGCTCCTGTCTAAAGGAAATACTGGGACAAAGACTGGAGTAGAGACTAAAGGGAACGTCATCCAGAGACTGCCCTACCTGGGGATCCATGCCATTTGTGCCCACCAAACCCAGTCACTATTGCTGAGGCCAAGAAATGCTTGCTGACAGGAGCCTGATATGGATGTCTCCTAAGAGGCCTTGCCAGAGCCTGACCAATACACATGCCGTTGCTTGCAGCCAACCATTGGACTAAGCACAGGGACCCCAGTAGAGGAGAGAGGAAAAGAACTGAAGGAGTTGAAGGGGTTTGCAACCCCATAGGAAAAACAACAATATCAACCAATCAGAACCCCCAGAGCTCCCAGGGACTAAACCACCAGCTAAAGAATACACATGGAGGGTCTCATGGCTCCAGTTGCATATGTAGAAGTGGATGGCCTTATCTGGCATCAATGGGAGGGGATGCCTTTGGTCCTATGAAGACTTGATACCCCAGTGTAAGGGACTGCTAGGGCAGTGGGGCAGGAGTGGGTGGGTGGGTGGGAGAGCACCCTCATAGAAGGAGGGGGAGGGGAGTGGGGTAGAGAGTTTTCAAAGAGGAAACCAGGAAGATGGATAACATTTGAAATGTAAATAAATAAAATAACCAATAAAAATTTTCACAAAAGAGTAGTGTAGGGAGAGAGAGTCAGTACTGTTCAGTCAGTTGCATTCAGTTCAGTGGAGTTGAGTCAGGCAGTTGGGAGTCAGTGCAGTGAGTACAGTGCATTGGAGTTGAGTTCATTCGAGAGTTTGTGCAGTTCAGTGCATTTCTGCAGAGGCATCTGAAGCCAGACGATATGAAGGAGTCAAAAGATTAGAAAAGATTGCCAGAGTTAGTTTGATGTCAAGTAGAGCAATTCAGTGAGAAACTGAGAGAAACCAGATTGAATGAGTTAGTTTGAAGAGGTGTTTGAGCCAGAACAGCTGAGCTGAACCAGCTAGCCAGAGATCAGAAAGAACTAGAAAGGATGAGTTTATCCAGCAATAAGCCTCCAAGATGACAATTACAGCAAATGGAAGATATTTTTTCCAGTGGAACCTTGAAATTTGGCTGATTTTGAACTTTTTTGTAAGGCAAGGAATTCTGTTTCACAATAGAATCAGTTAAAATGAGGACATGAGAGGGAAATGAACTTTAGAAAGCCCTTTCCCTTTCTATTTCTTGTCCTTATTAATATTTTCTTAATAGAAAAAGCATAGCAAAGCAAGATTCATGCTTTTGCACTTGTTATTCAACATGGCCCCTCAGAAGGTACTCCTACTCATTCCATAATGCTGTTGAAGCTTTTCAAAGTGATTAAGAAAAACAAACAAACAAACAATCAAATGAATGAACAAACAATAAAACAAATTCTCCTTCGGTCATACTGTTTTCTTGTCTTGTATTTCCCTGTTTGATCCCATGTAACACAGAGGACTTAGTGGCTAACTTTCTAAGGATTCGAGAATGGGTTTGAGTTACGCAATGATTTTGAGCACAAAAATGCACACATTATAGTTAATTTGTATATAGGAAAATTTTAGTAGGCCCAAATTCCTTCAGCTGTCAGAAAAATCTATAATCACTTTTGAAAAACAAACTGGTGATAATCATTGAAATATTCAAATTCCTAATGTTCTATTGACAATGTTTCATGATCGGTTAAAAGAAAGGATGACCTAAATATTAAGGAGAGCAAATAAACTCATTTCTTCTTTTGTTCATTTTCTGTAGACTGCCCTTCCCTTAAAATCTTGTGCCTAGTAAGATGAGCAATCCTTTCTCTGCCTTCTACTACTGTCTTGCCAAGGATCACACCATGGTTTTGATTTAGCAATCACATTCTGGATGACATCAAGAAAGAAAGCAGGATCCTGTAAAATTGTTCTTAGTAAAGAACAAATGCTTGGGATATGGTACTACTAACACCGTCTTGGGTAAATAAATATGAAAGAACTATGCGAATAATTAGTGGCACATAAAGAATGCTAGAAACACTAAGCTTTGCAGCATGCTCTTTGTTTAGAACAGTGTAGATTTTTCTGGAAGCCAGCAGAAAAAGGAAAGAAAATGGTTTTTCTTATTGAAATTGCTCATTCCCAACAACCCTGTGTTCTCAATCTCTCTGTCTCTGTCTCTGTCTCTGTCTCTCTCTCTCTCTGTGTGTGTGTGTGTGTGTGTGTGTATGGGTGTGTATATGGGTATGTGTATGTGTATGTGTGTGTAGCAGTAAGCAGACAGTAGCCCTGGTATTAGGACTTCACTATGTTCCTTCTCACATATAGAGAGGTTTAACTTTTTTCCCCTTTAGAATTTCAGCTATCAAGAGAAAGAATTAGTTATTTTTAATTATATTTTTGATTAGCATAAGAATAAAGGACTTCCTCATAACATTTACATAGATATGTCATTATTCTTTGTTCTGGGCCAGGCCTTACTGCCTCCCCTCTTTGCCTGCCTTCCACTCCATCTCTCTTCTTCCACTCTTGCAATTCCTTTGCTTCTTCACAATCTGTCAAGCCACATATCAACTGAAATCTTATGAGAAGGGTACTTACATGAACATAGCCTTATAGAACCTCATTTAATAAAATTAAAAACAGTTCTCTATCTGGTGCTTAGCTGCATAGTGGCAGCCATGTAAGTCCCTCACCACTGGGACTCAGGCAACATCAGAGAAGAAGAAGAAGAAGAAGAAGAAGAAGAAGAAGAAGAAGAAGAAGAAGAAGAAGAAGAAGAAGAAGAAGAAGAAGAAGAAGAAGAATGTAAGAGCTAGAAGAAGGAGTTGTTTTGAAATGCTGTCTTCTGGACATAACATGGTTAGTACAGTCATGAATACACAGTAGCTGTGGCTACCTGCATGAGATAATCACAATATCAACCCAAACAAAATCCTGACATAGATATGATAGATAATCGCTAGTCCCTACTCCTTACTGAAGAGCTCTTGGTAGTTGATAGCTTTCTGGGGAAGGACAAATCATTCTTTTCTTAAGGATGTTGCACTGGTAGGTTGGCTACATACCCATGGACAGGACTAACTGGACTTAATGGGTTGTCAACAAAACACAACACAAACAAACACAAAAAACAGACATGATATTGGAGGGGCACATGATAGAGAGATAAGGGGGAAATTGTAAGTAGAAAATGGATTGGGGTAGCTATAATCATATTTTATTGTAGACATGTATAAAAATCTCAAAAACAAGAAGTAAAAGTAAAAATATTCAAGTGTGTTTTAAGGACAAAATAGAAAGTAATACAGTAAGCTAGAGTAGTGGGTGGAAATTGGTCTAGAAAGAGAAAGTAAGCCGAATGCCAGCATTTGTCTCTCTCTCCTTGACTTCAGGTTCAACATAACCCTAGTCTCTTACCAATATATCCTGGTAGACTGTGTCCTCATAAACCTGGAGTCAAAATAGACCCCTTTTTCTTAAAATATAGTCTCTAGTTATAAAATTAAAATTTTACAAACTTATGATACATAAATCAGAACATAAATACTCTCTATTTACCCTCAGGTAAATATAATTTCCCTTATGAAACATCTGTTGTATATACATAATAAAGATGTTGGAAACTACTAGATTTCACTGAGAATTAGCCAGAGGCCAAATAAGTTACATTCCACATAGGTTTACCTTTTATGGCATATGTTTTTCTCAGATGGATTCAAGAAGCCATCAGTTATTTATGACCTGTGTTTAGAATGTATACAAAAATATACTCTAATGTAATTATTCCTTTTATATCTAAAACATCTACATATTTGTTAAGAAGAAAAAAAATAACTCTTTAAGACCAGATTAAAATGTAACTTTGATGTAACTTAGGAAGACATATAACTTGATATAATCAAATAAAGCAATATTACACAACACATATACACATACACACATACTATAATGAGAAAAGTACAATTTTCAATGTTATAGTTGCATTTAGTATAATTCTTATTAGCACGAAAATAGTTTAGTTTTCTTTGATTCATTTCATTGTTCTTTTTATTTTCACATCAAGCCACTTCCCTTTTTTTTTTTAAATTTTCTATATTTTTTTATTTACATTCTGAATGATTTCCCCTTTCCTGTTTCCTTCCTCCCTGAAAGTCCCATGAGCCCTCTTCCCTCCCCATGTTCCCCATTCAACACCCTCTCGTTTTTCTGTCCTGGTATTCCCCTACATCCAGTCTTTCCAGGACCAGGGGTCTCTCCTTCCATCTTCTTGGAAATCTATTGATATGTGAATTGTGTCTTGGGTATTCCGAGTTTCTGGGTTAATATCCCCTTATCAGTGACTGCATACCATGTGTGTTCTTTTGTGATTGGGTTACCTCAATATATCAAGGATGATATTTTCCAGTTCTGACCATTTGCCTAAGAATTTCATGAATTCATTGTTTTTAATTGTGGAGTAGTATTCCATTGTGTAAGTATACCACATCTTCTGAAAATAGAGTTTAGTTTTGGAACAGGATAAACTTTTAAAGTTTTATTTAGAATAACAATATCTAATGATTACTAAGACTATAATTAATAATTAGATTAACCTATATGTATTTATTTTACTAAACGTTAAAATAGATGAACAAGTCACTAAAAGTGTATGCTTTCAGCATGGAATTAATTAGAAAAATAAGCCATAGGAGAAAAATTAAGAGTAAGTTAAAGAATATTGGGTAATTTAATCTAGGACAATAATGATCCCTTAATAAAGCAAAATTGTAATGTGGTAAAACAAAACAAAACAAAACATACAAAATAAAAACCAACAAAAAAACAGGTGGTAAATCCGTATTTTGTTATCAATCCAGGAAAAAAAAATCTGTATCACCACTGTGTATCATTGACAGAAACAAGTCATATACATCTTAAATTTCTAAATATAAAATAAGAAACAAAATTGAAATACAGTTGAGTAGTTTTTTCCTGAAACTATGTGTGGAAAAAGTCAAAAGATAGAGAATCTCAGTGGAGTTTTTTTATGATCTAAATATCTGAATGATGCAAAATGCAGCAAAAAATTAAAACTGAAAAGTGTCAAGCAAAGGAAAACCTTTATCCAGCTGAAATAGTGTTTATATCCCTAATGAACAATATGGTTCTATCACTGATAAACTAAAATGACAAATAGAATTAGAAAATAGAAGTCTTCCACAAAATCAGAAACTACTGAATAGACAAAAATTGACTTATAAATAAGTGTAAAATAAAAATTTGAACAAACTAGAGGTTCTCTGGTTCCACAAAAGTTGCAAAAATGAAAAACTGTATTGTAATATTGAGAGCTGGGGACTGAGTAGGAAAATCATTTCAGTAATCTTTTGCTGACAAGAGCATGGACCCTTTGTGAAGTGCTGGAGATTTTGCTACATAAAATCTACTATCTGTCATCTTTCTATTTGTCATGGAGATTTGACTACTACAGGAAAATAGCACAAAACACTCATGAAGGCTAGGAAGCTATTAAGTTTTCATCAAGTGAGCTGTGGATCGACCTTCCATGAAGATTGTCGTGTAATGTGAACAAGAACTTTACAAATGAAGATATCTTGCCTGTGTTGTTCATAACTCTATTTCCGTCTGAAACACAGAATACAACTAGTTAATGAGTTCACTGACTTCATAAAATAAAACAAGTTATATATTAAAAAAATTTATGTGTATGATTACCAGCTTTTAACTCAGCTTAGAGAGAGAATATATGTGTGTGTATGTGCATATGCATGTGCATGTATGTGTGTGTGTGGGGGGGGGGGTTGTGGGTGTGGGTGTGGGCTGTCTTTGTGTCTGTTATGTAAAATCAAATACCAGCAAGTTAAGAAAGATCAGTTCATGAAAGTGCTGGTCAATCTGGTTCAGTTGAGGAAAATTTATGACATTTTTATCATATTTAATCACAGGTTTTTGCTTTTTCTTCAAGATAAGAACATCTCGGTTTTGTAGTTTTAAATAAAAAAACATTTTATGAATAAAGACAGAGTAGACTCTGAGACAGGATTAGAAAAGACTATGCAGCCTTGGCTAACCTGGAACTTGCTATATAGAATATATTGGCCTTTAACTTGTAGTGATCTCTCACCTCTGCTACCTGTGATTACAGGCAGGCACCACCACTCCTAGACAAAATAAATTTCTAATTATCTGAGAAAATACTTAACATGTAAGACTCTTGGTTGAATGATTTCCAGGTTGTAAGAGAAAATAGGACAGTTTGAGTGAGAAATAACTAAAATATTGGCAATAATTATTATGAAATCTCCTTGTCCTGCCTGTCTTTACAAATCATTTTGCCTAGTTTTCAAAGTGATAATATAACTGCATCATTCTTTCCCTTTTATCTCCTTCCCTAAACCTGTCATGTACCCTTCTTTGTTCTCTTTTCAATCTATGGCCTTTTAATAAACAGCCATACTCCTTCTTCTCCAGAGAAAGCCATTATTGTTAAGTAAAGTGTGTTATTATTATTATTATTATTATTATTATTATTATTATTATTATTATTAATAGTAGTAGTAGTAGTATATGTACTTAATTCCACCATACATACCAAAGTATATAACACTTCCATGTATCTCAAAGATGATATTTTATGTATGCAATTCAAGTTGCATTTATTTATTCTTTTCAATGATTTATTTTTTTTATTCACTTTACATCCCAGTTTCAGCCTGTTCTCTCTCCATACCCTAGTCCTGCCCTTACAAATCTTTGCCCCCTGACCTTCTACTCAGAGAAGGGGAAACTCCCTTTAGGAATCACCCTACTCTGGGACATCTAATCCCTGAAGGACTAAGTGCATCCTCTCCCACTGAGGGCTAACCAGGCAGTTCAGGTAGAGGAAGGGAATCCAGTGAAAGGCAACAGAGTCTCAAATAGCTCTCACTCCAATTGTTAGGGAACCCATATGAATATCCAGCTGAACATTTGCTACAAATGTGTAGGGGACCTACATCCAGCCCTTGCATGTGGTTGGTTGGTGGTCCAGTTACTGTCAGCCCCCATGGGACCAGGTTAGTTGACTTTCTAGGTCTTATTGTAGTGTCTTTGACCCCTTCAATTCACTCAATTTTATCTTCCACTCTTCCTGAAGACTTCCTGAGCTCCACCTGAAGGTTGGCTGCAGGTCTCTGCATCTGCCTCCATTTGCAGCTGAATGAAGCCTCTCAGGTTTACTAGGTCTGTATCTGTAAGTAAAGCAAACTGTCATTAATAGTGTCAGAGGTTGGTTCTCTTACATGAGATAAATGTCAAGTTGGGACAATCATTGGTTGGCTGTTCCCTCAGTCTCTGCTCCATCCTTATCCCTGCAAATCTTGCAGGCAGAACAAATTTTGGGTTCAAGGTTTTTTGGGTGGGTTAACATCTCCCTCTTCACTGGAAGTCCTGCCTGGCTTCAGGAGATTGCCAATTCAGTCTTTATATTCACAGCTGATAGGAGTCTCAGCTAGGGTCACACCCATAGAACTCCTGCAGTTCCCCCCAATACTGTCCAGTGCCAGACCCCCAGTTAGTCACTGGAGACACCCCAATCTATTTATATTCTCACTCCCAACCCTCTACTGTATCATCTCCCTACATCTGATTGACATCCAAGTTCTCCTCCTCACACTCTCCTATCCAGGCCCCTGTCTCCACAAACCTCTGATGATTATTTTGTTTTCCCTTCTGAGTGAAATTCACATGTTTCTTTGGGTTGTCTTATAACCCAGTTTCTTTGGGTCTGTGGATTGTAGCATGGTTATCCTGCATTTTATGACTAATATCTAATGAGTACATGCTATATGTCTTTCTGTATCTGGGATACCTTATTCAGGATGATATTTTCAAGTTTTTTTCTATTTGCCTGCCAGTTTCATGATGTCTTTGTTTTTAATAGCTGAAAAGTGTTCCATTGTATAGATGTACCACATCTTCTTTATCCATTCTTCAGTTGAGGGGCATCTAGGTTGTTTCTAGTTTCTGGGTATTACAAATAAAGCTGCTTTGAACATAGTTGAGCAGGTATCCCTGTGATATAGTGGAGCATCTTTTGGGTGTATAGCCAGAGTACTGGCTGCTCTTCCAGAGGTTCCGAGTTCAATTCCCAGCACCTACATGGTGGTTATTGACCATCTATAAAGGGATCTTATACTCTCTTCTGGCATACAGGTGTACATGAAGCAGAGCACTCATACACATTACATAAATAGCAAGATAACTAAATAAATGTTTGCTTGTGTTTATACTAATAAAGTAACATCATTGAAATATAACCCATAGTTTCAGCAGCTTTCATTCCTGACCATTCAGTTAGGAATGTCGTGCTTCATTATATCTGCTGCCATTCTTTAGGGGTTGCCAGTGTTTGTTGTGTGTAGCTTTTGCTACCCTACCTAAGCTCTGCGAATGGAACATGCTACCAGCCTCTGCCTGATTAATATCAAATCTGTAGATGAAAAACACAGATACAAACACACAGTTATTCAATTTCAACTTGACTTATTGGTGTAACTTCTGGGCCAATCTACCTCTGCTATCATGCCTTTTCCAGTACTCCCAGCTCAGCACTCTAAATCTGCACTCCATTTCAGTTGCTCAGCCACCTTTAGTTTCAGTTTGACAGACCCAACCTCTTGACTGTAGAAGCAGCCCATGGTCACTCTGCTGGAGATCTCACATGGCTGGTTGGCTTTTCTTTCTTCGAAGCATAGTGAACTCTCCTTCCTTCTCCTCTGCTAGCTTGCCTAAGGGGACCTGGAAGTCCTGCCTATCCTTCTTCCCAGCAATTGGCCTATGGCATCTTTACTGATTGATCAAGAACCAATTGGAGAACAGGACATTAGCATCCTACAAGTGTTCCTATAGCTTTAGATAGTAAATACTAATCTTTTACAAAAGCTGATAATTAAGTTATGTGATCAGAACTTTTTATAATATCAAGTTTTATCAGAAGTTGAAATCTAGTAAGAATTTATGCCACCATACCATTTAATGTATACTCTGTGATATCCTTAAAGTTATTCTCCTGACATATACATGTTAGCTTTTCTCCCAAAAGATTTGGAGCAGTTCATAAGATATACTATTGGTCAGCAGTAAATACTCAACCTTTGACAGGAAAGGGAAGGCATTGGAGTTGTACATCTCTTCTATATGTGCTATTAGAACCCTAAAAATACAGGTAGGGTAATTATTCTGACAGATAACAAAAGATTTGAGAACATAGACTTTCATTTTCCTAAATGTTAGCTCCTGGTTTGAGCATTTGGAGTAAGACTTAGTTATGAATCCTGTGAAAATGGCAATCAAACAGGATTAAATGAACTTCATTTATGGTTCATTTGTTCCATATTATGAACATGTTCATGATACTTTCTAGATTTTGCCTAAATATCCTTAATAAAAGAAACCCATTATGTGTTAAGACTTATTGTTCCATCTTAGAACTCCTCATTTAATTGTAAGATAACAGGATCACCAGGTCTATTTCTAAGGGCTTTATGAACAAAATAATTTGGGGGAGTGTAAGAATTTGGTATTGGAGTATAGATTTGGGATTACTAGTTTAATTATAGGAAACTTGATACAGAAAAAACTATGTGTCATCCCAGGAGATATTCAAGTTTAACTGTTGAAACACCAGAGGTATGAAGCCCAATAAGATCCCACTTTATACTAATTTATTAAGTTCCAGGTTCTGTCAGATTGTGCTGGGAAGAACAACTATGAGAAGAGATGATAACAAAGATTATTTCAGAGAAATGTTTACTGATAGTAGTTGCTCAGGTCTAGATAAATATTGAAGGAAAGGCAATGAAGGGGCTGCAGTTAGGTTCAGCATCCTTTAATCATTCTGTCTCTTCCTAGGAAGTACTGAGAAAGGAAAGTTTTCCACAACTCATTTAGTAACAAGACTGTAACTGGAACCAAGATTATGCAATTTATAATCTCAGTCTCACTAAATATGATCATTCCTGTTTTACTGCAGAAATACTAATGGATCTGATTATAGAAAAATGTTCCAGACCTCATGGAAAACATTAGGTAATAGGCTATAAGAATCATTACTTTCCAGAGTTTGCAAGTTAGAAAAGATGTGCATTTTGAAACATATCTCTCCCCAAGGATTACAGACTGCAGTTGATCATTTCTGTGTCTGGCTTTTGTGAACACAATCCCCTTGCTAATATGTCCCTCATATTTTTAAAAATAAATTTGAAATATATTGCCAATGCTGATTCTTAAGAAGTCAGAAAAATCTCATGGAAATAAAGATACTACCTGAATGAGGAAAAGACCCATTACTTCTGCTAATAAATTAAGAACCAAGTGCATCAGAAGAGAGGAACAAGAGTTTGGAGTATTTCAATAACAGTTGATCTTTTAAAAAAACACTTAATGTTAATTTTTAGATTAGTGAACAAAATTATGTGTTGTATTATGTCAATTTCATATATATATATATATATATATATATATATATATATATATATATATACTATGTCACGTATTGCTCAAAATTACCTATCTGTTTCCTTTTTA
Organism: Tokudaia tokunoshimensis; assembly: GCA_036184795.1. Taxonomy (NCBI): domain Eukaryota; kingdom Metazoa; phylum Chordata; class Mammalia; order Rodentia; family Muridae; genus Tokudaia; species Tokudaia tokunoshimensis. Next base: position 34,076,358 of record BTHU01000009.1, on the reverse strand, counting down.
GATTCCTTCTGAAAGCACTCTTCCTTTTTCTAATAATGTTCCTTCTACTTTTACCTCATATGTATATGTAATAGATCTATTATCTATCTATCTATCTATCTATCTATCTATCTATCTATCTATCTATCTATCTATCATCTATCTTCTATCTATCTATCTATCTATCTATCTATCTATCTATCTATCTATCTATCTATCTATCTATCTGCCATCTATCTATATTTATCCAAAATCTAAAACAGTGAAGTCTTTTGTTTGTTTTTTTAGACACTCATGTTGCTTAGGTTTATAGTAAATTTACTATGCATCCGAGAATGACATTGAATTTCAGATCCCTCCGTGAATACCCTTCAAGTACTATGATATGGATCTCCACTATGACACTCTGCCAGAGCATCATTTCTTAACCAATGTTGGGCTATGAGCCTTTTGGAAAATCCAACGATAGCAACCCTATGGATTGTTTTAAGAACAGACATATTTACACAATGGAATACTACTCTGCAATTAAAAACAATGAATTCACGAAATTCCTAGGCAAATGGTCAGATCTTGAAAATATCATCCTTAGTGAGGTAACCCAATCACAAAAGAACACATATGGTATGCAGTCACTGATAAGAGGATATTAATCTAGAATCTCGGAATACCCTAGACACAATTCGCATATCAATAGATTTCTAAAAAGATGGAAGGAGAGACCCCTGGTCCTGGAAAGACTGGATGTAGGGGAATGCTAAGACAGAGAAGTGAGAGGGGGTTGAATAGGGAAAAGAGGGAGGGAAGGGGGCTTATGGGACTTTCGGGGAGGGAGGAAACGTGAAAGGGGAAATGATTTTGAATGTAAATAAAAAAAACTTAGAAAATAAAAAAAAGAACAGACATAAATGCATGCAAGATTATACATACAGTTTTATAATGTGTCAATAGATTTCTTAAATCTATGATTACAGATTTATAGTTTAGGATGTGACTAGATATAGACTCAATAAAAGGAATAAATTTCCATCACTAAGATTCAGATAAACTTTTGCTTTAGGGTCTACAAAAAGAAAGATGAGATGCAACAGTTTTCCTAGGTAATCTTAAAAGCAGAATGGTTGGGGTATCCACCAAGCTTGGCACATCAAGTCTCTGCCAGATTAGGCACATCCTTTCCCACTGAATCTAGACAAGGCAGCCCTGTTGGAACACAGATAGAGCTTTAGGGAGAGCATCCACTCCAGTTGTTGAGGCACCTACATGGAGACTGAGTTGCATGCCTGCTGCATATGTGCTGGGATCTTTGCTCCAGACTGTATGTTCGTTGGTTGGTGGCTCAGTCTCTGAAAGCTCCCAGGGCTCCAGGTTAGTTGACTATGTTGGTTTCTCTGTGGGGTTCCTATCCCCTTCAGGGCCTTTGTACTCTTCCATAAAAGTCTCAGACCTCCATCCAATATTTGTGGGTAGCTGCATCTGTTTCAGTCAGCTTCTAGGTAGAATCTCTCAGAGGACAGTTATGATAGGCTCCTGTCTGCAAGCATAACAGAGTATCATTAATAATGTCAGGAATTGAAGCTTGCCTGTGGGACGGGTTTCAAGTTGGACCAGTTATTGATTGGGCATTCCACCATATTTGCTCTACCTTTGTCCCTGCATTTCTTTTAGACAGGACAAATTTTGGGTCAAAAGTTTTGGAGGTAGGCTGGTGTTCTTACCCACTGGGAGTTCTGCCTGCATACAGGAGGTGGTTTCTTTAGGTTCCGTGTCCCCACAATCAGGCATCTCAGCGAAGTTCACCAGCATTAACTCCTGGGAGCCATTTTTGAGCTTCCACCCAGCAGAGGCAAAAACAAGCAACAAAGCAAATCACAAATGAATAGCAGAGCAAGGACATGCTCTAAGTACACTAACCGCATTAAATGGAGGTTGTAGGTTTTACATGCATATGAAGAGGAAGATGGTACATGAAACATGTTGTTTGTAGAATTGTGGTTAGATAAGAGGTGCATGAGACTAAAATTCAGAGAAACACAATATCTAGGGATTTAGTGTCTTATTTCTACCATGAAGATATTGGGAAAAATTCTGCAAAGAACTTTAAACATTTGCTTTGTTTACTATAAATTAAGAATCTCTGCAAAGAACCACACTCTTTACTTAGCCTTGTCTGGTCTACAGGTTTTCTCATTTCTTTCAGTTTCAACTAAGAGGCAAACTGGAAGCTACATGTTTGGTTTTGCTTATAGTTTTAACCTGTTACTTACTTTCCCATATTTTCCTTCCCATAAAGCCTTCTACAAATAAGTTTTAACTCTGTGAGGTATATCCTGTAACCAACTCAAAGTTCTTATAATGTTTAAAAGTCTCTAGTACTGCACAGCACTCCTTTCTACAACTATTGATACATTTTGCACAAACCTTCACAGAATGCTTCTATCACTTAAAAATATATATGGTGATCCCTTAATTCGGTGTGCATAGACCTAAGACATTATTTTACTTATTGTTCTTACAGTTTATGGTAGAATGGGACTATCACTTGTTTATTCTTCTATTTCTGGATGTTAACATTATTTCCAGAAATTTTGCATCAATAAGCATAGGATTTTAAACACAGGTATATTCTCTGATTAATATTCTTTTTTTAGGTTTATGGAATTTGGCTTTTTAGATTCAAAGGATATGTTATCTCTTTGCTTACTACTTACGAATATTTTGTTATATTTGTGATTTATAAGTTATTAACATAAACTTAATTATATATGCCTTCATGAATATTTGTCTAGTAAAACATATAATGAAAGTGGGATTGAGCTGCTCTTTCCAAGACAAAGTACTTGGTTTAGTTTGGTGATGTTAATGTGGTAATATCCTTAGCAACCATCCTTTCCTCATCTACATCTCCAAACATGTTCCTTTTATGGCCAAATTGCATATGCTTATAGTCTTCGGGTCTGATTTTGATGATGATTTTCAGTGTATATATGTCTAAGGTCATGTAACATCTATGCTGCTGCCTGAATGCTGTGCTGCTTTGAAACTTATCAGTCCAGCATATTTCAATTCACATGAAGTCTTTCTTTTTATTCTATTTTATTTTTTTTAATTTACATTCCAAATCATTTACCCTTTCCCGTTTCCTCCCTCCCCAAAAGTCCCATAAGCCCCCTTCCCTCCCTCTTTTCCCCATTCAACCCCCTCTCGTTTCTCTGTCCTGGCGTTCCCCTACATCCAGTCTTTCCAGGACCAGGGGTCTCTCCTTCCATCTTCTTAGAAATCTATTGATATGCGAATTGTGTCTAGGGTATTCTGAGATTCTGGGTTAATATCCCCTTATCAGTGACTGCATACCATGTGTGTTCTTTTGTGATTGGGCTACCTCACTAAGGATGATATTTTCAAGATCTGACCATTTGCCTAGGAATTTCGTGAATTCATTGTTTTTAATTGCAGAGTAGTATTCCATTGTGTAGATATACCACATCTTCTGAATCCATTCCTCCGTTGAGGGACATCTGGGTTCTTTCCAGCTTCTGGCTATTATAAATAAGGCTGCTATGAAAATAGTGGAGCATGTGTCATTGCATGCAGGTAAAGCCTCTGGGTATATGCCCAGGAGTGGTATAGCCGGATCCTCCGGGAGTGTCATGCCCAGTTTTCTGAGGAACTGCCAGACTGCTTTCCAGAGTGGTTGTACCAGCTTGCAATTCCACCAGCAGTGGAGGAGTGTTCCTCTTTCTCCACATCCTCACCAACAACTGCTGTCTCCTGTGTTTTTGATCTTAGCCATTCTGACTGGTGTGAGATGGAATCTCAGGGTTGTTTTGATTTGCATTTCCCTAATGACTAAGGATGATGAACATCTCTTTAGGTGCTTCTCAGCCATTAGATATTCTTCAGGTGAGAACTCTTTGTTTAGCTCTGTACCACATTTTTTAATAGGGTTACTTGCCTCTCTGGAGTTTAACTTCTTGAGTTCTTTGTATATTTGGATATTAGCCCTCTGTCGGATGTAAGGTTGGTAAAGATCATTTCCCAGTTAGTTGGTTGCCACTTTGTCTTTTTGACAGTCTTTTGCCTTGCAAAAACTTTGTAATTTAATAAGGTCCCATTTGTCTATTCTTGATCTTAGAGTATAAGCTATTGGAGTTCTGTTCAGGAAATTCTCCCCTGTGCCCATATGTTCAAGGTTCTTCCCTAGTTTCCCTTCTATTAGTTTCAGTGTGTCTGGTTTTATGTGGAGATCTTTGATCCACTTAGAATTGAACTTAGTGCAAGGAGATAAGAATGGGTCAATTTGCATTCTTCTGCATGTTGACCTCCAGCTGAGCCAGCACCATTTGTTGAAAAGGCTATCTTTTTTCCACTGGATGGTTTTAGCTCCTTTGTCAAAGATCAAGTGACCATAGGAGTGTGGATTCATTTCTGGGTCTTCAATTCTGTTCCATTGATCTACATGCCTGTCACTATACCAATACCATGCGGTTTTTAACACTATTACTCTGTAGTACAGCTTGAGGTCCGGGATACTGATTCCCCCAGAGGTTCTTTTACTCTTGAGAATAGTTTTAGCTATTCTGGGTTTTCTGTTATTCCAGATGAATTTTTGAATTGCTCTTTCTAACTCTATGAAGAATTGAGTTGGGAATTTGATGGGGATTGCATTGAATCTGTGTATTACTTTTGGTAAGATGCTCATTTTTACTATATTAATCCTGCCAATCCATGAGCATGGCAGATTTTTTCCAACTTCTGAGGTCTTCTTCAATTTATTTCTTCAGAGACTTGAAGTTCTTGTCATACAGATCTTTCAATTGTTTGGTTAGAGTCACGCCAAGATACTTAATATGGTTTGTGGCTATCGTGAAGGGTATCATTTCTCTTACTTCTTTCTCAGCCTGCTTATCCTTTGAGTATAGGAAGGCTTCTGACTTGCTTGAGTTGATTTTATATCCGGCCACTTTACTGAAGTCGTTTATCAGCTGTAGGAGTTCTCTGGTAGAGTTCTTTGGGTCGCTTAAGTATACTATCATATCGTCTGCAAATAGTGATAGCTTGACTTCTTCCTTTCCAATTTGTATCCCTTTGACCTCTTTTTGTTGTCTAATTGCTCTAGCTAGAACTTCAAGTACTATATTGAAGAGATATGGAGAGAGAGGGCAGCCTTGTCTTGTCCCTGATTTTAGTGGGATTGCTTCAAGTTTCTCTCCATTTAGATTGATGCTGGCTACCGGTTTGCTGTAAATTGCTTTTACTATGTTTAGATATGGGCCTTGAATTCCTGATCTTTCCAAGATCTTTAGCATGAAAGGATGCTGAATTTTGTCAAATGCTTTCTCAGCATCTAATGAGATGGCCATGTGGTTTTTTTCTTTGAGATTGTTTGCATAGTGGATTACATTGATGGATTTCCTTATATTGAACCATCCATGCATCCCTGGGATGAAGCCTACTTGATCGTAGTGAATGCTCGTTTTGATGTGTTCTTGGATTCGGTTGGCAAGAATATTATTGAGTATTTTTGCATCGATATTCATAAGAGAGATTGGCCTGAGATTCTCTTTCATTGTCGGATCTTTGTGTGCTTTTGGTATTAGTGTAATTGTGGCTTCATAGAACGAGTTGAGTACTGTTCCTTCTGTTTCTATTTTGTGGAAGAGTTTGAAGAGTGTTGGTGTTAGTTCTTCTTTGAAGGTCTGATAGAATTCTGCACTAAAACCATCTGGACCTGTGCTTTTTTTGGTTGGAAGACTTCCAATGACAACTTCTATTTCTTCAGGGGTTATAGGACGGTTTAGATGGTCTATTTGATCCTGATTTAATTTTGGTACTTGGTATCTGTCAAGGAAATTGTCCATTTCCTCAAGATTTTCTAGTTGTGTTGAATACAGGTTTTTGTAGCAGGATCTGATGATTTTTTGAATTTCCTCAGTTTCTGTTGTTATCTCTCCCTTTTCGTTTCTGATTTTATTAATTTGGATACTATCTCTGTGCCCTCTGGTTAGTCTGGCTGAGCGCTTATCTATCTTGTCAATTTTCTCAAAGAGCCAACTCCTCATTTTGTTGATTCTTTGTATGGTTTTATTTGTTTCTACTTGATTGATTTCAGCCCTGAGTGTGATGATTTCCTGCCTTCTACTCCTCTTTGGTGTATTTGCTTCTTTTGGTTCCAGGGCTTTCAGGTGTGCCATTAAGCTGTTAGTGTATGCTGTCTCCTGTTTCTTTTTGGCGGCACTCAGGGCTATGAATTTTCCTCTTAGCACTGCTTTCATTGTGTCCCATAAATTAGGGTATGTTGTGCCTTCATTTTCATTAACTTTCAAAAAGTCCTTGATTTCTTTCTTTATTTCCACCTTGACCATGTTATCATTGAGTAGAGCATTGTTCAGCCTCCATGTGTATGTGGGTTTTCTTTTGTTTTTGTTGCCATTGAAGACCACCCTTATTCCATAGTGATCTGATAGGAGGCATGGGATTAGTTCTATCTTCTTATATCTGTTGAGGTCTGATTTGTGACCAATTATATGGTCAATTTTGGAGAAGGTACCATGAGGAGCTGAGAAGAAGGTGTATTCTTTAGCTCTAGGATGAAATGTTCTATATATATCTGTTAGTTCCATTTGGTCCAAGGCTTCAATTAGATTCACTGTGTCCCTGTTTAGTTTCTGCTTTCCTGAACGATCCATTTCAGAGAGTGGGGTGTTGAAGTCACCCACTATTATTGTGTGCGGTGCGATGTGTGCTTTGAGCTTTAGTAAAGTTTCTTTTACGAATGAGGGTGCCCTTGCATTTGGAGCATAGATATTCAGAATTGAGAGTTCTTGATGGTGGATTTTTCCCTTGATCAGTATGTAGAGTCCTTCTGTGTCTTTTTTGATGACTTTAGGTTGAAAATCAATTTTATCTGATATTAGGATGGCTACTCCGGCTCGTTTCTTGGGGCCATTTGCTTGTAAAATTGTTTTCCAGCCTTTTACTCTGAGGTAGTGTTTGTCTTTGACACTGAGGTGCGTTTCCTGCATGTGGCAAAATGCTGGGTCCTGTTTACATATCCAGTCTGCTAGTCTTTGTCTTTTAATTGGGGAATTGAGACCATTGATATTAAGAGAGATTAAGGCATAGTGATCATTGCCATCTGCCATTCTTGACGCTATCTTTATGTTTGAGTGGTTATCTACTTTTGGGTTTGAGTCAAGAAGGTTATTATCTCGTTTATTCCAGGGTGTTGTTTCTCTCCCTGTATTGGAGGTTTCCACCTATTATACATTGCAGGGCTGGATTTGTAGAAAGATATTGTGAAAATTTGGTTTTATCATGGAATATCTTGGTCTCTCCATCTATGGTGATTGAGAGTTTTGCTGGGTATAGTAGTCTAGGCTGGCATTTGTGCTCTCTTAGTGTCTGCATGAGATCTGCCCAGGATCTTCTGGCTTTCATAGTCCCTGGTGAGAAGTCTGATGTGATTCGGATAGGTCTTCCTTTGTATGTTACTTGGCCCTTTTCTCTTACTGCATTTAGTATTCTTTCTTTGTTTAGAACATTCGGTGTTTTGATTATTATGTGACGGGAGGTATTTCTGTTCTGGTCCAGTCTGTTTGGAGTTCTGTAGGCTTCTTGTACGTTCATCGGCATCTCTCTCTTTAAGTTAGGGAAGTTTTCCTCCATAATTTTGTTGAAGATGTTTACTGGCCCTTTAAGTTGCAAATCTTCACTCTCATCTATACCTATAATCCTTAGGTTTGGTCTTCTCATTGTGTCCTGGATTTCCTGGATATTTTGGGTTACACGTTTTTTGCATTTTGCATTTTCTTTGACTGTTGAGTCGATGCTTTCTATGGAATCTTCAGCACCTGAGATTCTTTCTTCCATTTCTTGTATTCTATTGTTGATGTTTGCATCTATGACTACTGATTACTTCCCAAGGTTTTCTATCTCCAAAGTTGCCTCCCTTTGTGATTTCTTAGTTGTTTCTACTTCCGTTTTTAGTTCCTGGATGGATTTGCTGAGATCCTTCACTTGTTTGTTTGTATTTTCCTGTATTTCTTTAAGGTATTTTTGCATAACCTCTTTCAGGATTTCTGCCTGATGACCCACGTTCTCCTGCATATCTCTGAGCGATTTTTGTGTTTCCTCCTCATGGGAATCCATCTGATGATCCATCGTCTCCTGCATTTTTTAAGCAGTTCTCGTGTTTCCTTTGTAAGGGCATCTAACCGTTGATTCATTTCTTTAAGCAATTTTTGTGTTGCCTCCTTATGGGCATCCGTCTGTTGACCCATATTCTTCTGCATTTCTTTATGCAATTTTTTCTGATTCCTTTGTGAGTGCATCTACCCGTTGATTCATCTCGTTAAGCGATTTTTGTGTTGTCTCCTTGTGCGCCTCCATCTTTTGATCGATGTTCTCCTGCATTTCTCTAAGCAATTTTTGTGTTTCCTTTGTAAGGGCTTCTAACCGTTGATTCATGGTCTCCTGTAATTCTTTATTAGATTTATTTGTGTCCTTCTTGTGATCCTCTAATAGCATCATGAGAAGTGATTTTAAATCCAGATCTTGTCTTTCGGGTGTGGTGGGGTATCCAGGACTTGCTGCTGTTGGAGAGTTGAGTTCGGATGGTCCCACATTACTTTGATTTCTGTTAGTAACGTTCCTACGTTTGCCTTTGGCCATCTGGATACATTTGATGTTAGTTGGTTCTGCTGTCACTGGCTGTTGGTTGGACCTCCTGTGAGCCTGCAAAGCTATTTCTGCCCGCACTGGTTTACCAGGATTCCCCCGGAACCGATTTCTGGGGCCTGCCCTGCTCCTGAGTGACTTTGGAGCCCTGATGTGCCTTGCCCCAAGTGATGTTATATTGGGGAGTCCTTGCACATCCAAAGGCTCAGCGTAGTGGATTCCTGGAGCAGAGGTCGCCAAAGGGAGGCTGGTAGGCTCCTGCCCTGTGCAGGGGTGTGTGATCTCTCCTAGAGGGGGGGAGGGGGTGTCCCTCTGTCAGGCAGAAGTCCCACAGCAGAGCTAGCACGCTGGTTACTGCAGATCTGCCCAGCTCTTGGGAGCCACGTACACACAATCCGCCCAAGACCCAAGTGATATTATGCCTGTCAGTCTCAGAGCCTGGCAGTCCCAACTTCCCGGCCACTGGAGCAAAGATGGCGGAGTGCACTCTGCACTCTCTCCGTGGTGCTGCTCACCCTGCAGACATGATGGCCTGCAGATCTGGCACCCAGATGTCCACAGCGCTGACCCGTTCTTGGGCGCAGGCAGAAGCCCCAACAGGCCGTGTCCCAAGTGATGTTATATTGGGAAGAGCCTGGGTACCTGTCTCTTCAGTGCAGTCTACTGGAACAGAGGTCGTGGAAGGGAAGTTGGTAGGCTCCCGCCCAGTGCGGGGTCCCTCTTCCAGGCAGAAGTCCCACAGCAGAGCTGGCGCACTGGTTACTGTACATCAGCCCAGCACTTGGGAGCCACATACACACAAGCCGCCCAGACCCAAGCGATATTATGCCTGTCCGTCTCAGAGCCTGGCTGTCCCAACTTCCAGGCCACTGGAGCAAAGATGGCGGAGTGCCTCACATGAAGTCTTAAGCCATGGAAAATCTCTTGATAGAACTCAAGATGAAGGACATTTAGTGCAATTCCCATTATCATCCCATTCACATCTGAAACCCAGTGAGCACAGTTGGAACTATCATCATTCCACCTCTTGTACCCAGGCAGGAACTCCAGTGGATAAGAACACCAACCTACCTTCAAAACTTTCGACCCAAAATTTGTCCTGTCTAAAAGAAATGTAGGGATATCCCAATCTCTTGAGTCTATTTTTTTTGCATATTAAGATCTGTTTATATCATTCCATGATATTTCTAACTTGTAAGTCCAACTTTTCCAATTTTTTCCCCTAAAATGTTGTTCCAACCTCCTTTAAACCAAACCATCATGTATTTTATAGCAATGACCTCATTTCTTAGTGCCAGTTTTCTCCTGTTAGTCACTTTGACCACTGTGACAAAATTTCAGAGCAACCAAGGTAAAAAGAGGAAAAGCCTTATTTATATAGTAATTTTAGAGGTTTTGGTTTATGATCTCTTCGATTTGTTTCTTTGGGGCCCAGAGTAAGTTAAAACATCACGATAAAGGACATTTGGCATAGTAAGTTAATTTGCTTGACAGCAGACACTTGGGAAGAAGGAAGTAGACAGAAGAAATTGCAAATAAGATAAAACTCCTCAATGTAAATTTTTTAAGAATTCATTTTCAATAGGCCCCACTCCCTAAAACTTCTAACAACCTATCACATTATCACTATACCAATGTATTAATCCATTATGAAAGTACACATGCCCATCTTGTCACCTTCCAAAATTCCCATCTTTAGACACTGTATATTGAGGTTTTAGCAAGCCTTTAACACTTGTGCTTTGGGGGAAACATTTCAGATATAATTCAGCAATTATTTAACATTTTAAACTATCTATTTTCTTTTTATCACTAGGATCAGTATATTTCACACACAGCTTTTGGCACATATCAAGTGATGCAGAATAAGGATAATGCCTCCTACCTACAAAACATTCAAATTGTAGTAAATTAAAACACTTATAATATAAAATTAAAACATTTAGTAACATGTAGTAAATTAAAACATTTTTAATATAAAAATGTTTGAGAGGGAGATACTACTCTTAAAATTATTATTTATACTTTTAGGTATCAAATTGACAAAGATACAATAATGGTCACTTTGGTCAGTATTTTGATCATGTTTGTGATTGAGAAATCAAAGTCAATGGCAGGATATTGACACAACAGCAATATTTTCACTTCACAGCAGTTTCTCTGGAGATGGCATCTAGAGTTTGGGCTTTTGTGGATGCTTTACAGTCTCAATCATGGCAGGGAAATACATTAAAAATCAGAGTCTTTTATATATTATGTAGCTTTTTGGAGAACATGCTTCAAGAATAACAGAAAATATGTTTCATGTGCATACTGCACACATGCCAAGAACAGATATATGCTTTGTCCATGGTTCCTACAGTTGTAAATTTAATCTCTGTCATCATCAGCTTCAAGCACATGGGCACAGGGGAAAATTTCCTGAGCAGAACACCAATGGCATGTACTCTAAGATCAAGAATTGACAAATGGGACCTCATAAAATTGCAAAGCTTCTGTAAGGCAAAGGACACTGTTAATAGGACAAAATTGCAACCAACAGTTTGGGAAAAGATCTTTACCAACCTTACATCCCACAGAGGGCTAATATCTACTATATACAAAGAACTCAAGAAGTTAGACTACAGAGAACCAAGTAACCCTATTAAAAATGGGTTACAGAGCTAAACGAAGAATTCTCAACTGAGAAATACTGGCTGGCTTAGAAACACCTAAAGAAATGGTCAACATCCTTAATCATCAGGGAAATGCAATTCAAAACAGTTCTGAGATTCCACCTCACACCAGTTAGAATGGCTAAAATCAAAACCTTAGGGGAGAGCATATGCTGACAAGGATGTAGAGAAAGAGGAATACTCCTCCATTGCTGGTGGGATTGCAAGCTGGTACAACCACTCTGGAAATCAGTTTGGCAGTTCCTCAGAAAAATTGAACATGAGGACCCAGATATAGCTCCTCTAGGCATATACCCAAAAGAAGCTCCAACATATAACAAGGACATATGCTCCACATGTTCATAGCATCCTTATTTATAATAGCCAGAAGCTGGATAGAACCCAGATGTCCCTCAACAGAGGAATGGATACAGAAAATGTGGTACATATACACAATGGAGTACTACTCAGCTATTAAAATTAATGATTTCGTGAAATTTGCAGGCAAATGGATAGAACTAGAAAATATCATCCTGAGTGACATAACCCAGTCACAGAAGAACACACATGGTATGCACTCATTGATTTGTGGATACTAGCCCAAAAGCTCAGAATACCCAACATACAATTCACAGGCCACATGAAGCTCAAAAAGAAGGAAGACCAAAATATGGATACTTCAGTTGTTCTTAAAAGAGGGAACAAAATACTCACAGAAAGAGATTCAGAGACAGAGTGTGGAGCAGAGACTGAAGGAAAGGTCATCTAGAGACCGCCCCACATGGGGATCCATCCCATATACAGTTACCAAAACCAGAAAGTATTGTGGATGCCAAAAAGTACTTGCTGACAGGAGCCTGATATAGCTGTCTCCTGAGAGACTCTACCAGAGCCTGACAAATACAGAGGAGGATGCTTATAGCCAAACACTGGATACCTAAAGCCCGGGGTACCCAATGGAGGAGTTAGAGAAAGGACTGAAGGAACTGAAGGGGTTTGCAAATCCATTGGAAGAACAACAACAAGATTAACCAACAAGAACCTCCAGAGTTCCCAGGGACTAAACCACTAACCAAACAGTACCCATGACTCCAGCTGCATATGTGGTAGTTATGGTGATTGCCCCAGAAGTTCTTTTATTATTGAGAATAGTTTTCACTATCCTGGGCTTTTTGTTATTCCAAATGAATTTGAAAATTGCTCTTTCTAACTCTGAGAAGAATTGAGTTGGAATTTTGATGGAGATTGCATTGAATTTTTAGATTGCTTTTGGCAAGATGGCCATTTTTACTTTTTTAATCCTGCCAATCCATGAGCATGGGAGATCTTTCCATCTTCTGAGATCTTCAATTTCTTTCTTCAGAGACTTGAAATTCTTGTCATACAGATCTTTCACTTGTTTGGTTAGAGTCACACCAAGGTATTTTATGTTATTTGTGACTATAGTGAAGGGTGTCATTTCTGTAATTTCTTTCTCAGTTTGTTTATCCTTTGAGTACAGGAAGACTACTAATTTGTTTGAGTTAATTTTATATCCAGCCATTTTGCTGAAGTTGTTTATCAGGTGTAGGTGTTCTTTGAAGGAATTTTTGGGGTCACTTAAGTATACTATCATATCATTTGCATATAGTGATATTTTGACTTTTTTTCCTTTCCAATTTGTATCCCTTTGACCTCTTTTTGTTGTCTAATTGCTCTGGCTAGGACTTCAAGTACTATATTGAATAGGTAGGGAGAGAGTGGACAACCTTATCTAGTCCCTGATTTTAGTAGGATTGCTTCAAGTTTTTCTCCATTTAGTTTGATACTGACTATTGGTTTGTTGTATATTGCATTTATTATGTTTAGGTATGGGCCTTGAATTACTGATCTTTCCAAGACTTTTATCATGGAGGGGTGTTGAGTTTTGTTAAATGCTTTTTCAGCATTTAATGAAATCATCCTGTGGTTTTTTCTTTAAGTTTGTTTATATAGTGGATTATGTTGATGGATTTCTTTATATTGAACCATCCCTGCATCCCTAGGATGAAGCCTATTTGACCACGATGATGACAGTTTTGATGTGTTCTTGGATTCAGCTAGCACAAACTTTATTGAGTATTTTTGAATCAATATTCATAAGTGAAATTGGTCTGAAGTTCTCTTCTTTTTTTGGGTCTTTGTGTTTTTTGGATATAAGCTTAATTGTGGCTTCATAGAACGAATTGGATAGTGTTCCTTCTGTTTCTATTTTGTAGAATAATTTGAAGAGTATTGGTATTAGGAGTACTTTGAAGGTGTGATAGAATTCTACAGTAAAACCATCTGGTCCTGTGCATTTTTTGGTTGTGAGACTATTAATGACTGCTTCTATTTCTATATAGCTTATGGGATTGTTTAGATGGTTTATCTGATCCTGATTTAACTTGGATACCTGATATATGTCTAGAAAGTTGCCCATTTCATCCAGATTTTCCAATTTTGTTGAGTCTAGGCTTTTTTAGTAGGATCTGATGATATTTTAAATTTCTTCGATTTCTGTTGTTATGTCTCCCTTTTCATTTCCACTTTATTAATTTGGATACTGTCTCTGTGCCCTCTTGTTAGCCTGGCTAAGAATTTATTTCTCCTGTTGATTTCCTCAAAGAACCAGCTCCTCATTTTATTGATTCCTTGTATAGTTCTTTTTGTTTTTATTTGGTTGATTTCAGCCCTGAGTTTGATTATTTCCCACTGTCTACTCCTCTTGGGTGTATTTGCTTCTTTTTATTCCAGAACTTTCAGGTGTGCTGTAAAGCTGCTGGTGTAAGCTCTCTCCAGTTTCTTGTTTTAGGCACTCAGAGCTATGTATTTCATCTTAGCACTCCTTTCATTGTGTCTCATAAGTTTTGGTATGATGCGACTTCATTTTCATTGAATTCTAAAATGTCTTTAATTTCTTTCTTTATTTCTTCCATGATGAAGTTATCATTGAGTAGAGCATTGTTTGACTTCCATGTCTATGTGTGTGCTTTGCAATGTTTTTGTTGTTATTGAAGAGCAGATGTGGTGTATTTACACAATGGAATACTACTCTGCAATTAAAAACAATGAACTCATGAAATTCCTTGGCAAATGGTCAGAACTTGAAAATATCATCCTGAGTGAAGTAACCCAATCACAAAAGATCACACATAGTATGCACTCACTGATAAGTGGATATTAGCCCAAAAGTTCAAAATAAACAAGTTACAATTCACAGACCACAGGAAAATCACCGAGATGGTAGACCAAAGTGGGGGTGATTTGGTTCCTCTGAGAAAGGGAACAAAATAATTGCAGGAACAACTATGGAGACAAAAAGTGGAGCAGAGACTGAAGGAAAGGCCACCTGGAGACTGTCCTACCTGGGGATTCACCCTATAAACAGTCACCAAACCCCAAAACTACTATGGATGACAAGAAGTGTGTACCGAAAGGAGCCATTTATGGTTATCTTTTGAAGGGGCCCTGCCAGAGCCTTACAGATACAGAGGTGAATACTAGCAGCCAACCATTGGTCTGAGTGTGGGGTTCAGTATAGAGGAGTTGGAGGACAAGTTGGAGGAGCTGGAGGGGGGCGGGGTTTGCAGCCCCATGGGAAGAACGACAATGTCGGCCAACCAGAAGCCCCAGGACTCCCAGGGACTAAGCCATCAACCAAAGGGTACATGTGGTTCCAGCCAAAAGATTTGCAGAGGAATGCCTTGTCGGGCATCAATGGGAGGAGAGGTCTTTGGTCCTGTGAAGGCTCAGTAGGGGACCCAGTATGGGGAATTGAGTGGGGGTCATGGGAGTGGGTTGGGTGTGTTTCCTTAAGTGCTTCTACCTGTTTACCTGTGTTTTCCTGTATTTCTTTAAGGGAGTTATTTATGTCCTTATTAAAGACTTCTATCATCATATGAAGTGATTTTAGATCCAAATATTGCTTTTCTGGTGTAATGGTATATCCAGTGGTTGCTAGTTGTGGGAAAACTAGGTTCAGATGATGCTAAGTAACCTTGTTTTCTGTTGCTTATGTTCTTATGCTTGCTTCTTGCCATCTGGTTATCTTTAGTGCTACCTGCATTGGCTGTCTCTGACTGGAGCCTTTTCTTCCTATGATCCGGGTTGTGTCAGAACTCTGCAAATTACAGCTGTCTCTGTGACCTGGGATTCTGTGATCCTATGATCCTGAGATCCTGCATCTGTCAGAACTCCTGGGAGTCAAGCTGCTTTTGGGATCCTGAAATCCTGGTGTAACAAAGCTACTGAGATCCTTTGATCCTGGTCCTGTGATCTTATGACCCTGGGAATGTTACAGCACTTGGGAGTTGAGTTTCTTCTGGGTATTGTGGGACTGGATGCAGAGCTAGTGCCCAAGGTCTGCTCAAGGCACTGTCTCAGACTGGAAGGACCTTCCTGCACTCTTTATCCATTAATAGTGTGGTTTTGGACCATCTTGCAGTCAATGGAATAACTTAAATTTTTAAAATGGATAGAATGATGCTACTACATATCTAATCCTTTTATGTTTGTCACAAAATTAAGAGTTTGATCTTCAAACCATTGCTGACTTGGGATGGCACAGCATTTTGTCTTTAAATGGTGTGTAAACTTCAATGGCTTCATTATGCTGCTTGGTGATGCTTCATACATAGTCAAATTGAAGAAGTGAAAACTGGATTGCTTATCTGACATCAGATTTTCTGATGTTAGATAATATCATGAATTCTAGTATATTTGTATATTTAAATTTATATCTTTTCTCTGATGAATAGTTCTGTAAATTTGGAATATAATATGACAGAATGCTGACAATGAAGCACGTGGATCAAAGCACAAAAAAACTGATTTGGAACTGGGATGAAAGTAGTTTTTTGGCAAGTGGACCTTGATTTCTGTGTCTCTTGTATTATGTGACAAAACTTTTAGATGTATTAATATTACAAACAACTTAATGAACTTATATAAAAATATATTTGTAAAGAAGTTTTTTCTACATGTTTTCAAAATCTACAGTCTACCATCTGATTTGCTAGTATACAGCCCATGACCTCATTTGGGGTAAATGACCTCATGGTGATGCAGAATAGCCCAATACTATGAGCAAACTCTGTGAAATATACTGCCCACACTCCCATTCAGGATGAATAATTAGAAAACTGGTTCTTGGCCCCTGCCTTTATACATTCTTTTCTATTTCAGTGAAACTGGGGCTTGTTTTTTAAATAGTATTCTTGATTGTGCATATTTACTCTCTATATATACATGTACTGAGAAATCACTGAAAAATCAAAATTAAAGTCTCTGTACGGAGCTATATGTAACATATATAATACACACATATGTATGTAAACACACATATATGCATATGTGTGTGTGTGTATAAACATCAAGAAATATTTAGGAAACCAGGAAAGGGGATAACATTTGAAATGTAAATAAAGAAAATACCTAAAAAAATAGAAATGTTTAAAGTGTCATCATTTGACTGAGCAATGTAATTAATGGCTTTGTTCTTTCTATGATAAATTAGGAATACACAAACCAGTTAATTCCTCACTAGCATTTGCCAGTAACTACAAAGATATTTTCCATTGTTATTCTGTTCTCCATCTATACATCAGTTATTTTTACTCCCACCCCTTCCATCCCTTATCCACAATAGTTTCTGTGGCACTTGTTGTTTCTTCCCAAGTTGCCCTCATTTGTTCAGTGGATTCCTATTCTTTTTTTCTCTCCTGACTTAGTGATCAAAGGAATATTTCACCTCCTCTTTGTGTATTATTATTTCTTCTTTGAATCAGTTACTCTACTTGGAAGCCTACTTACTCATATTTGCAAGAACTCATTACCATGACAGCTCTTACTGGGTGTCTTTGTTGTTGCTCAGAACAATTTTGCTTCCTTACTTAAGTTCTGAATTGATGTATTTATGAAAGAAAGGTGTTTCAGTATTAAAATATCACTTTTTGATTGATAAAAATGATCAGAAATACAGCTTCTATCAATTGGCAGGCAAATTTCTCAATACCAACATCTCCAGTGTCACTCCTTAATAGTCATCCTCAGAACAGACCTACTGCATGGAAAAGAAATGACAAACTCCATCCTCAATGCAGTTGATATCCAACATTCTCATTTCATCATTGAAAACTATGCATCTGTTTAAGTCATTCCTCATAATTCCTCTGGATTGTCATACCATTGCTTCACCAACTACAAACATCAGGGTAGAGGAGGAATGTTTCCTCCTTCCAAGATTAAAGCTTACTAGTTCTTTTTCTTTATTATTTTCTTCCATAGATTTTTAAAATATAACTTACACTTGTCTCTCTGTTTGTTGTTCATCATTGAATGAGGAGAGTTCTTCCTGAGATAGTAGAGACAGTGAAAAGACATGCATAAGGGCTGATAGAAATCTTTCTGGCCACTAAGAAGCCTCTTGTTAGATGTCTTGTTAAATGTTGGTATTAGCAAATTAGGCTTTCTTTTCTTTAGTTAATATAAATGTTTTGTTGAGGATTCTTTCTTATTACACCTATTACTTTGCTGAAGAGACATAACATCAAATTGCTTTCTTAATACTCTTTTTATCTATAGCTTAGTGTACTTTTCAGTATTCAGCAGAGAATCTTCTTATGCAATAGAAGGCAGTTAATACAGAAGAAGCACACATCTGATCAAAGCACAGTGGAAAACTGCTTAGCCCTAACTGGCACATCTATATCATATCCTTCGCCACACATGGCTCAGGGAACACCACAGAAAAGAGGACTGAGTAATGTAACAGCCATAGGTCAGGGAAGACTGATTCAAAATATATCTGGACATGTTATGGATGGAACATTCATGATCTCACAGCATCTGTGTTTGGCTGTTCAAGACCTGTGAAGATTGAGCCAGTCAATGAGCAGTACACAATGGATGGGGGTTATTCTTAAGTCCCCATCCCTAACGATGCTTGGCAGGTAATGGCTGCAGAATGAGGAAGAGTCAATTTTCTTCCTCTGTGTGGTCCATTTTCCAATATATTACCCTATACCCTTGCAAATATGGGAAGAATTAATTGGGTTCACTGGGTTATGATAATGATGGTGACAAACAATCATGAAGTAAGAAGGAGGATGAGAGGCTTCAGGGGAAGACAGGAGGGAGGGGCTAAATATGAGCTGAGGACATTGTATTCATGTATAAAATTACCGAAGTCTACTACTACTAGTAGTAATAAAGGGATAAAGAGTTCTTCTCATGATTCTCCTCTGCCTGTTTAATTGTTATAAATGTCTAGGGTGACCTCCTGTGGCATTTGGTGTTGTTTTACAAGAAGCAGAAAGATCCTACAGTAGCCCTTATGTCCTGATCTGGTTGCAGATAAAGGGTATTGAATCAGCCAATTATGGATCTCATCCCAGATATTGCCAGCTCTGGGTCTAGTAGTTCAGCAGGGCAACTCTAGCTTCAGCCCCGCCATCAGTATCACAGAACTCTGGCAAATAGGCACTGCCCCTGGGATGATTTATATAATATGGGTCCAGGTTCAAGGCATTAGCTTTTTTCTCAACAAAGGTCCAGATTCTTTTCTGTTTTTTTACCAAAACCATCATCGTCCTTTCCTTCTTTTGCTGTCTGAGCTTTTACAGCAGAGAAAAAGTGAAAATTACCTCATTTTCATTTCTAAAATTTAGATATTTTCTTTTCTCTGGACTAAAAATAAATGTACAGGAGTACTCTAGCTAACAACTTAAAGGTAGGACTTTGGGCTTTGTTGCTGTTGTTTTTGTTGTTGTTTGCCTCAATGGTCCAGTGATGCTCTAGATTTTCTATTTGATATTAGATATCCTATCACAAATATGCTCTGTATATGCATATATGTTGACATTCCCTAATATAAATGAGGGGATACTTTGAAAGACAGTAGGAAAATAGAAGAAAGAAATAATATAAACTTTCTGTATTGATGAGTGACTTTTTGATGCATTATCATTTAGATTGGCTGCAACAGTTATATCTCATAGTTAAAACGATTTAAAATTATTTATTCTTAAACACATTAGCCATTTAAAACACTTTTCAACCACAAACAGTGCTGTAATACAGCATTTATCTTACATCTAGAAGCTCGAGCCAAGGAATTCTGTGTGGACTGGTTTGGGTGGGATGGAATGACTATTCGATAAGTTGCATTGGATGACACTATCTGTGTTTACAGATGCACAGTGGTGGGTTTATACAGCTACCACCAATGGGACTATTAAAAGGCACCATTCAGAAACACCCTCATATCAGTGGAGACAATCTCTAGTATTTTTTTACAGAGTCCTTTGTGTTTTCCATAGGAGGAGAAAAGAGGTCTGAAGAACCTCATGAGAGCCCTTATATACTTACGTTAGTGAAAATTCAGAAGATTTCATACATTTTATAGTAAAATCTCCAAGGAATGAGATCATTGGGTTAAAGATGCAATCTTATTGAAGTAGTTGATAAATAATGCTGTGGTGGAGGTGCAGAGTAGTCACACATTTCTCCTATTCTGTGGAGGAAAGATGCTGCTGGGAAATTGAAGTCTGTCATGGCACTCTCCTCATTCCTAGGTTGGTGCCATGTGTCTCCCTCATGCAAGTGTCAAATTAAATCAGCAAATTATGCTACTTCAGATACAGTGTCCAGGAAGGAGAGGTGATTTCCACATTGTTTTGTCTCCTCTGTCTGTTAGATTAGGTATTGATGCGCAAAGGAACATTCAAAACTAAGCGCTAAATAAAAAGAAACCATCACAAATTGAAACCTCAAATAATAGTGAAAACAGTTTTTTCTCCTATCAAGCTGGTCCTTTGTGTCAATAGCAAAAATATGTCTATAATGTAGAGGCACTAACATTCTACAGTTTTTGATTATATAGTTTATTTTTTTATTTTTTAGATATGAAGGTAATTTCTAAGCCAGGCTTAACAGGGTAGAAAGTAAGAATCAACTCCTCGAAGTTGTTCTCTGACATCATACATACACCATGGTTTGTACACACACACACACACACACACACACACACACACACACACACACACACACACCTAATTTTAAGCAAGTTATCTTCTTATTGTTCCTTCTGTACATATTTGAAAGAAAACTTCCAAGGACTTCTTTAGGGGTGACTTGGAACTTCCGAGAGTTTGGTCGCCTCTGATGGAAAGTCCAGCAAAAGTAGCTGCATATTATAAGCATTGCTATGGCTAACTAAAGAAGAAAAGCTTCTCATGGGCTGAGCCACTGGAAGTCCCAAGAGCAATGGTTTTAGCTGCTAAAGGTATGATCATAGTTAATAACAAAATTGTACTAAGTCCAGTGTGGGGACAATGTCAGACACCCACAGCACAGCAGCAAGATTTCACCTCTGACTTTCACTTGGGAATGTATTGATTTAACTAAAAACAGATTAATCCTCCAAAGAGTGAAAGGAGAATCATTGTACCATTCTTCAACTCTTTCCATATTATCATCAAGCAGAAAGAGCAAATTGAATTTGTAAAGCACATGAATGGAGTCAATGAAAGTGTCTAGCATGAAGATAAACAGTACCATCAGTCACCGAAATGGCTCCCTTGGTGTCTCTATCTATTGGGTATCAAGATAAATGACACTCCATTTCCTTGTATTTATATGCAATTTAGCCCACAGAAATACTTATTTTTGATACAATGATTATGCAAGACCCACAGGAGGGCTCATATTCATTACTAGAGGTAAATGATAAAAATATAAAGAATAAGTATGTTAATTTGTTTGTTCCTTTGGTAGATTGTTTGTTCATGGTCTGTAGCCCCAGGGTAAGTCTTCCATGATAGCTCCAGGTAAGATCTGCTGTACTCAAATCCTTTTAGAACATAAATATTTTTATAAAGTTGTATTGTGAATGTACACGTGAAATGCCCAGTTGCTGTTATGAACCTGTAGAAAAAAATTCACAACGACAGTGGTAGGATTAAAAATTTGCCTGAAAACAAAATGTTATGCTCGTGTTTATGAGTTACTTAAATCAGCTGTAAAGACACAGGTAATTATTTAGAACACTCAGAGTATGCAATTGTATATAAGAAACTAGATATAGACAGAACCAGAGATATCAGCCATTGAAAACTAGATGGATTTTAAAATTTGTGCTTATTAAATTACCCCATCTGCAATTTCCTAATATATGGTTCTGAGACTTAGTTATTTGCATTCATTACCACAAACTGTAATTTCCATTAGTTTATGTTACAGTACTCATTTTCTTTAAGACCCTACTTAGTATTAGGCAGAATTATCTTTCCCCATTGTACTATATAATACTTGCTGAATTTAAAAGTAGAATATTTATAAATGGATGCGTCTTGTTGGCTGATAGCAGAGGCAGATGTCATTTGCCAATTTGGCCAGTGTTGAAGAGTATGTCTTCATGGCAACAACCGAGACAGAGGTGGTAGCCCTTCTCACAGTACAGGGTTTCAAGTACTTGCTTGAGTTTTGTCTACTACAATCCCATTGACCAAATCAAATTTCAAGGCAAATAAAGAATCAAAGACTGAGAAAAGGATTGCAGAAATCATACTACTGAAGCTATGGATAGAATAAAACTGAAATTAGTAAAACATATTATGATCTTCCCTCTTATTCCAATAACTGATTTACTTCTCATATGCAAAGTACATTCATCCCCCCCCCCCACCACCCACCGAAGACTTCCAAAGCTCTCATCCAGTAATAAAATTGGGCTTGAAATATGGACTTTCATACCACTCCTAAATTGGCGATAGATACACTCAAAACCTAGCTGAAACTTCAGTCTCCAAATAGTCAATAGATAGCCATGGTACAGAAATAAAATGATGTAACTAGTCAGCCTACTTTAAGTAGGGTGAGAATGGAAGTTACAGTTTGCCTTTGTCCATGATGATTTTGAAGCTCATTGTAAAATTGTTGGTGGGTCCCTCTACGCTTTGACTAGACCCATTTTAGCTCCCAGGGAATAGTCACCTCCGTTTATTGTTTGTTTTCCATGTGGTAGAGCTCAGATTCAACATTCTGAAGGCTCCTCCTTTCTCATATACTTTCTGTGGCCATTTCTAAAAATACCCACTGAGGTATATGTCTGTTTTGACAGTGATTTTGTTTGTTTGTTTCTTTATTTGCTTTTCTCCAACTAGCTTCTTAGCTTTGTAAAGGAGATAGTCTATTTGTCTTTTTTCTATCAGAAAAATGTCTCAGTTTCTTTTAATTTAGCTGGCAATCACTTTAATAAACATAAGTTTCTATAATACTTATACATTTGATTTCAATCAGTACATACAACTGATTTTTCAACTGAATACTTTTCGGGCTTATTTCATGATTAAATATGCTTGCAAAATGTCTGCATCAGACACTTAAACATCTATTCCTGGAGACTAGATGATCATCCTTTGATGAGTTTCCTAGAGAATTGTGAGAGCATCAGTTGGTGTCTCTATCTTTTGATTGAGCTCAATTCAGCTCTTAGAGAACAGTCTCCTCCATCCACCATTTGTTTTCTACGCTTTATTTGAAGGCTTTTCACTTGAAGTGTGTCCTGTCATTGCCCTGTAAGAATTTAAACTATGACACATTACATATAAGAACATTTAATTAATTTTTCCTTTTTTCTAGTAAAAATTTGAACTGTTATTTATTAAGAATCACTTAAAAGTGACTCGTTTTAATGTTTATCTCTGAATTTTCTATTTTTTTTTTTTGCTTATTATTAAAAGTAAAAACTTAGGATTTCTGCCAGAATTATAGAGTAGATTTATTTTTTCCCTATCTCTCCAGGTAAATACAGACAAAGGCTCTGGATATCCTATGAGAGAATTTCAAATATTAGAAAGCTTTAAGTCAGAGAGAAGACTCATTGGCTAGGGATCCTAGGGCAGGAGGAATTGAACAGAGGTGCATTCCTAAGATTTCTTTCCACCTTATTTATTGTGAGAATGCTAGAGAGGTCAGCAGCACAAATCTGCCAATAACTGCAGGCAATAAATCTTAATAAAAACCTGCTCTCTTTTGCCAAAGGACCCAAAATGCAACTTAATAAAACAACAAAATAAAACTTAGATAATGACTATTCTACTGATTTTAAATACTAAGAAGAACAACAACAAAAAGTGTTTCACTTCTTTTCCTCCCAGTAAAGGCTGATTAAAATCTTGGATGCTTTCTGGTCCAAGCTGCAATGAAGTACTCTTACTGCCCCATTTACCCCATGAAGCAGTGCGGAGAAAGCCAAGTATGCATCTGTGGGGTGTTCCAGGTGAGCAACAGCAAGGTGTATTTCTCTACACCACAAATTTCCATGGTCAGCTAGTACTTTGTGTGCAGGCTGGTTTCACATCATCCTTATCTCAATAATAATGATGATGCCTCTCCCTCCCTCCTGAAGTTGGTTAGCAGCCCCTTACAAATAACTGCCTATCCTTGTATTAAGGTGGAAACAGCTTCGAAGCACTACCGTGTCCACAGGCTGTGTTATGTTAGTGGAAGTTTTAGAAGTGAAAATTAGAATAATTGGAATAAACTCTGTGGGCAAGGACAGAAGCAGAATGGAGCACACAGGAAAGCATTGGTGACCTTGAAAGTAGAGCCCAAGCAGTAATGAGAGATGAGTAGAGCCACAGAGACCAGGGATGTTGTATTTAAGTACTCATGTTTGTGTCACCAGAGATCCAGAAAGAGATTAGAAAGAAGGCAAAGCCAAAGAGTATTGGAGAAATGTGATGGAAAAAAATGAATGAAGGTGGCAAATGGTCCAAGCCTACATGATAAGCAGCTGAGGAAAGTGTAACTACTTATACATATAATCATTTTTTAAAAAGTGGTTAGCTGTAAATCCATCATGTCAAAAGTTACAT
Source organism: Tokudaia tokunoshimensis (assembly GCA_036184795.1). Taxonomy (NCBI): domain Eukaryota; kingdom Metazoa; phylum Chordata; class Mammalia; order Rodentia; family Muridae; genus Tokudaia; species Tokudaia tokunoshimensis. The sequence continues at coordinate 34,052,168 of BTHU01000009.1, read as the reverse complement.
TCTGACTTTTATAAAAAAAAGTGGAGCTCAATGTATTTTCTAGTTCCATCCATTTGCCTGCAAAATACATGATGTCCTCATTTTTAATAGCTGAATAGTATTCCATCGTGTAAATGAACCACATTTTCTATATCCATTTTTCAGTTGAGGGATATCTGGGTTGCTTCCAGTTTCTGGCTATTATGAATAAGGCTGTTATGAACATAGTGGAGCATGGGTCCTTGTGGTATGGTGGAACATCTTTTGGGTATATGCCTGGGAGCAGTATAGATGGATCTTTGGGAAGAAACATTTCCAATTTTCTGAGGAAATGTCAGATTGATTTCCAGAGTGATTTTACAAGTTTGTAATCCCACCAGCAATGGAGGAGTGTTACTCTTTCTCCACATCTTTGCCAGCATGTGCTGTCAGTTGAGTTTTTTTATTTTAGCCATTCTGATTGGTGTAAGGTGGTTTTGATTTGCATTTTCCTGAAAAGTAAGGATGTTGAACATTTCTTTAAGTGCTTCTCAGCCATTCAAGATTCCTCTGTTGTGAATTCTCTGTTTAGCTCTGTTACCCATTTTTTAATTGGGTTATTTGGTTTTTATTTGGAGTCAAATTTCTTGAGTTCTTTATATATTTTGGGTATTAGCCCTCTATCAGATGTAGGGTTAGTGATGATCTTTTCCAAATCTGTAGGTTGCTGTTTTGTTCTATTGACAATGTCCTTTGTCTTTATAGGTATGTGTCCATCTGCAATCCTCTGCACTATACATCCATCATGAACCTGAACCTCTATGTCATTCTAGTAGTTGTATCCTGGGTCTTATCCTCTGCCAATGTCCTTGTGCACATCCTTCTCTTAGCTCGACTATCTTACTTTAGACACAATACCATCCTCTCCTACTTCTTCAAACTCTCTGCCAGCTCAGAAACCACCATCAAAAAACCATCATCCTTCTTTTAGATACAATGATCATTACCCTGCCACTTATATCCAACCTGGTCTCTTATGGCCTCTTTAGAGTCACCATTTTGAGAACACCCTCCATCAAGGGAATCCACAAAACCTTGGCTCTCATCTCTGTGTAGTTTCTTTGTACTATGGAGCCATTATTGGACTATACCTAGTCCCCTCATCTAATAACACTAATGACAAGAATGTCATTATGGCTGTGATATATAGCCTGGTCACACCCATGCCCAATTCATTTATTTATAGTTTGAGGAATTGGGATATTATTTTGAGTGAGGTAACCGAGATCTAAAAGGAAATGCATGGAATGTACTCACTGATGCATGGATATTAGTTTAAAAAAAAAGTACAGAATACCCATGATACAACCTATAGACTATAAGAAGTTTAACAAGAAGGAAGGCCCCAGTGAGGATGCTTAATTCCCACTTAGAAGGGAGAAAAATATTCAAGGGAGGCAGAGGGAGTGAGAAGAGGTGGGAGAAAGGATGGGAAGGGGAAAAGGGGGGGCAGGATCAAGTATGGGGTAAGACAGAGAAGCTCAGAAGGCCAGTGGAAAAAAAATGGAATTATGCAGCTGCAGAGGGTATGAGGGGAAATCCCAAGGCAATTCCAGAGACCTGGTATGTGAGAGGCTCCTGGGACTCAATGGGGTGACCTTAGTTGAAATGCCCAACTGTGGGGAGATGGAACCTGAAGAGGTACAGTAGATAGACAGGGCTCTGAGTGGAGGAACATGGTTATCAACCCACCTTCAAAATTTTTGCCCAGAATGGTTTCTGTCTAAAAGAAATTCAAGGACAAAAATGGAGCAGAAACTAAAGGAAAGGTTGACCAGTGACTAACCCAACTTGGGATCCATTCCGTGAGCAGGCATCAAATGTTGACACTATTACTGATGCTATGATGTGCTTACAGACAGGAGCCTATTATGGCTGTCCTCAGAAAGGCTCTACTAGCTGCTGACTAAGACAGATGCAGATACTTATTGCCAATCATTGGACTGAGTTTGGGGACCCTTGTGGAAGAGTTAGGGTAATGACTGAAGGTGCTGAAGGGGATGGCACCCCCATAGAAAGACCAACAGTGTTAACTAACCCAGACTCCTGGGAGCTCCTAGAGACTAAGCCATCAACCAAAGAGCATACATGGACTGATATGAGGTCTTTGGCACATACGTAACAGAGGACTGCCTTGTCTTGCCTCAGTGGGATAGGATGCTCCTACTCCTGTAAAGACTTGATGCCCCAGGGAAGGGAGATGACTGAGGGGGAATGGGGAATACACCTCTCAGAGGCAAAGAGGAGAGGGGATGGGGTGAAGAACTCTGGGAGGGAGATCAGGAAGAGGGTCAACATTTGGAATGAAAATAAATAAAACAATTAATTACAAAAATGAAATTGAGCTATATACAGTGTCTTTTAATTAGAGGTCTCAGATTTCTGCATATATCTCCCCAAATGACTTATAAACTTGCAATTCTTAGTACCATCTAACAATATTTTTATGATAATATGGAGGAGTAGCAAAAAGAAAAAGAAAATCTGGGACAGATAAAATAATTTTGAAAGAGAATAGGTAAGAGAATTGAGTTCATGCAATTTAACTACTTGATAGGCACTGTAGTAAGAGTGTTTGATACTGGCAAAGAGAATAAACACATTTAACAGAACACAAAACCAAGAGATAACAGAAACACAATGAAAACTTATAACTTTGATTAAAGGTCAAAGGGAATTCAATGGGAGGTAGCTTAATAAATAAATTGTGCTGCACGACTTAAATATCCACAGACAAATAGAAGACTATATTGGCTTTTCAAATATTTAATTTTCAAATAAAAATGAAGTAGAAATATATCTCATGTTTAAGAGTAGATGTGAAGCCGGGCGGTGGTGGCGCACGCCTTTAATCCTAGCACTTGGGAGGCAGAGGCAGGCGGATTTCTGAGTTCGAGGCCAGCTTGGTCTACAGAGCGAGTTCCAGGACAGCCAGGGCTATACAGAGAAACCCTGTCTCGAAAAACCGAAAAAAAAAAAAAGAGTAGATGTGAGATCTTCCTTGCAATTTTAAGTTTTCAATCTTTTGAGATATCTCTTACTATTGTTCAAATGGTTGCAATTTAAACATTTCAACAATTTGTACGTGTTGGCGATATTCAAAACCTGTGTGCTCCTGTCCTTACCAAATTTCATCATTATTACCTTTATGATCACAGCCTTTCTACTAATGCAAGGTGATATTTTACTGTTGTTTTAATTTAAATTTGTCTAATGATTGGAGATGTTACAGATTTCTCATATAATTTGTGGGTCATTTGTGTGCCTTCTTTTGGGATGACCTATTCAAGTCTTTTAATATTTTAAAAGAGCTCTTTGTTACTGAGTCCTTGACATTAGTCTCTGTATCAGTTTTTTATTCAGTTGCTGTGATAAAATACCTCAATGAAAGCAGTGTAAGGAAGGAAAGGTTTGTTTTGGCTCACAGTTTGAGGTTATGTTACTTTCTCCTTGTTTATGTTTCTAGGATCTTAGCCCACTGTATGGTGAGACCCATAGTGGATATGTGCTCCCATCCTTATTAACTTAATAAGATAATTCCGTACAGATATATATCAAGATGATGCTACAGCTCATTAAGTTATCAGTGGAGATTAACCAACACAGTCTTTTAATTAAGAAATGATTTGCAAATATTTTGGAAAAATTTCCTCTTGATCTTTCAACATAACCCAATATTATCAGAAAAAAAGTCTGTACCCAAAGAAATTGAAGTCAGGATGCTAAAAACTGCTCAAAATAGCCAATGTATTCAAGTAACCCAAATATGAATAGCTTATTTCAAGATAGTGTATTTGCAAAATAAAATGGTATTTCAGTTAAAAATATATTTTGCCACTTGCAACATCAGAGAGAAAACTATGTTTATAGATAAATATGTTACAGTTTGATAAGTGGACTGTCTTGATATTCTGCTAATCATGGCAGCTATAGTTAATTTGTATTTCAAAATGATCAAAACATTTTAAAAGCTCCTAATACAAAGAAATGATAAACATCTGAGTTGTGAATACATTGATTAGTTTGTTTTAATCATTTCATAATGTATATATGTATAAAATTGTTTATTTCCATAAATATGTGCTATTAGTAAATGTTATTTAAAATAAAATAAAAACAGTATACAGAACTATTAAACTTATATGACAGAACATAAAGGAATCTCCTTAGAACCTAGGTCTTGCTGGCTGAAGAGTTCATCCACATGACACCAATATATGACACATATTATCTTCACGCAGGAGAATTAAACTAAGCTCTCATCTCATCAATTAAAGTGTGCATTTAGAGAGGAGGGATAACTTCTGTCTTATAGCAAAATAAAACAACCATAGTTGACATAAATTGATTCAAATTAATTGAATGTTTCAATATAAATTTTAGGGTCCTTTCAATGTTCAGAACATAATGGAATGCTAAATGTCAAGGTAAAGGACATGCTAATTACTCTGACTTGATCTTTACATTTTTATACATGTATCAAAATATCTCCTATATCCAAAAATATATGCAGTTGCCATGGGTTAATTAAAAACAACAAATATTTACAATAGATTAAAAACTTCAGTATTGATACCACATTAGTAAAAGTACTAGAAGCAAATACAAGACCAGTTTATGAAAGTACTAGAAACAAATGCAGATCAAATGCCTGTGAAATTAATCTTTTCAATGATTTCTTGAAAACAGCCCCAATAACTTAGATAAGAAAAGCAAAATAGACAAATGGAAAGGCTTCAAAGTTAAGCACTTTGATTATGACCTAAGAAACAGTGTGAATAGGCCTGTGGAGATGGGGAATATTTCATACTGTTGACACCCTCTCTTAAATACTAGTGGCTTACACAGATTTGAGCTACCTTTCACATTTAGGGCAGAATCAAAGGCTATGTTTTGTGGCTTAGCTCTGCTCATCTGGCTTTTAAAAAGCAAGAAGCAACAATATAAGCTTTTCTGCGGGGATTTCCTCTTCCTACTGAATGGATCACAAGCTTTATATTTCACTATGGTAGTTACACTGTGGCTTAATAACTTCTTTATCTACTAGCTTGCATAAGTACTCAAACCCCATAGAAGTCTTTCCAATTAGAAGAAAAGATTAGTGCTAGTTAGTGTCCTAGTTAAACCATTTGAATAAATATCTTTAGCCACAGTAGATGTCAGTTACAGATCAATTGTTCTGTCTATGGGTGGAGTGGGGTAGTGTGTAAGATGTTCATCATTGATATAGCTTATCAAGTTGTGATTTTTTTTCCTCTTCAACATGTCCTTGGGGAACAATGAAATGGGGTCATTAAATATGTGCTCGTCATAGATCAGATCTGATTGGATAACCATGTTAACCATCTCTACTCTTGTAGAGATCTTGTTTTCAGAAAATTGAGGCTTGCACACTAAACCCTACCTGCTGCTTGCTTTTAGTTTTCTCTTGCAACTCTCAGCCACCTTTCCTCCTTTGTTGTTTTTCTCTTTTTCAGAAATCATCTGTCTGTCTCTTCTTGAATTAATTTGCTTTTTTTAGTTTTTTCTTTTCATCATCACATAAGAAAATATTCTGTATGAATAGAGAAATATATTCGGGTACTATTACTAATAACTTCTCATTATTGAGTGTATTAACATGAATGTAGTATGTAAAATGGGCAGATTCATGGTTTTTGAAAAACATTTTTATTGCCTATGATTTCAAAAGCTCAAGTGACATGAATGTAAAAAAATAGGAAATATAATTTGCACAATTCAGTCTTGAGAAACATTCTCTCTTGAAAACAGGAGGGAGGTAAAAATTTCAGTTCAGTGATTCATTCATTCTCCTAAGACCCCTAGGCTCTCCCTTACCTACTCCCCGTCGTTTGACCCTGACTCCCTACATCTGTTCATAGAAAGCTCTAGAATCAATGGAGGGACTTACTAAAGTGTGATATCTGTCTTTGGTGGCTGTGAGGGAGATATCTCGCTCTGTAGACAAGGCAGTGTCAAGTGAAAACACGTCATACAGGAATTGATGCTGCTTTTCTGGCGGAATCATCAAGTGCATGGCCTAGGGTGGAGAGAATGTCACTGTGAGTATATTGGTGACTAGAAGGCTGGTGAGGGTCCCCAGTGATCTCCTTCCCTCTCTGAGCCCTGCTGCTCCTTCTATTGTGGAAATATTTCTTTCAAATGCAGAATGTTGAGAGTGACTCTTACATTCTATGTGCTGAAATATTAAATTTTTTAACTTGTGTTGTTTTTTGACTGATTTCCATGTATATACTCAGTACATTCAAACACACAACTGATTTGTAAATAGCTGCTTCCTTTCCTAACACCCACGTTTCAATCTCTGGAACTCTTATTGTAATCCATAACAGATGAATTTAAGGGCCTCATACACACTCTCCCATAGATCTATTCCTGCCCTTGATTACTCTTGTTAAGCCAAGATTAGCTCTATGCTGCCTTGAAGTTTTCTCTTGCACATCCTCACCTTCTTGCTTCATCCTGCCTTTCTTCTTTGGATTTTGTCTAGCCTATTTCTTTGTTAACTTGAGTTTACTTTTCTGTCATTTTTTTGTCTGGCACATCAGAGCCTTATTATGATTGACAGATGTTTAGGAGAAAGGGGTACCTCAAGGACTTAAGAAAATGTGGCCAGGGAAAATGGCCAGTTCACCATCCCCAGAAGCTGTTATACAAAAGTACCAGTGGGGTGGCTTAAACAACAGAGCTTTGTTTTCAGGAGGTTTAGAAGATGGCTTGGTAGGTAAGATTGTTTGTTGTCTGAACATGAAAGCCTAGGTGTAAATTTGATGGCCTTTATGTAAAAGAGCAGAGCATGGCTGCGAGCCACCGCAAACCTATCCTTGGAAAATGGAGTCAGGGAGATTCCAGGAGCATGCTGTTCAGTCAGCATAGCTGCAACATCAAGGTTCCAATTCAGTAAGAAATGCTATCTCAAGAGAAAAAAAGCCTAGGGAAACAGAGTGAGAGATTTGATGTTATCCTCTGATCTTTGCATGTGCATACACAGGCACTTATACCAAACATTCATGTGCATACATCACACACACACACACACATACACACACGCACACACACACACACACACACACACACACACACACACACACACACGCACATACACACACACACACATACAAACACCCAAAATCAACTTAAATTCAAGAAGTAAATAAAATAAAACAATAAAATGTATTTATAATTTTGGAGGCTTGATCTTCAAGGTCAAGTTGCTTGTTTTTCCTGATGCTGCTGTGACCTGGAAATGGCTGCCCTATCCTTGTGAAGTCACATGTTCACTTTCAGCACGTCATGTTGGATGTACTTCTCAGATTGGATTAGGAGCTAGTCCAATGGCTTCATTTAATTGTAATCAGTGCTTTAAGCAAGATTTCTAAAGAAAACAACATTTTAGGATATGGGGCAAATACTTCTGTAAATTTGAAGTGACACAGAGTAGATTTCAACAAGAATTAATTTGTGTTCCACATTTATTACATATTACATGCTCCTTCAACATATTGATGAAGCCACAATACACCTGTACATGCAGTTTTGATATCTCAGAATTTTGAGTTTTTAAACATTAGCAAATTTTGATGTTAGGGAGAAAGAATGATGGAGCTATATGTGCAACTGTGAGAGTTACAACTGTATCTAGAGCCTATGATTAAGCAGAACAACAGCATTGGCAAAGAACGACTCCAGATGATTTTGGAATACAACTGTGAAGATTGACTTGGCAGCATGCAATCTCACAGTATAGATATTGGTTCCCCAGCAGGCAAATAAGTGCCCTAGAGGGAGAGAAGGGGTAAAGGGCAGATTTCTATGTTAGGAAGATTCTTTCCTGTGGAGAATTCTAAGAACTTGGAAGAGAACAGGGGGTGGCATTTGGCAAGATCGGAATTTTCCCTTCAAAACAACAGCATTCCTGGAGGTTGTCCTGAGTGTGGGCTGCATTTAACACCAGGGAATCTTGCTGTGCATTGAACAGTGAGCCCAGTCCTTGATTTAAAATCTCCCAATCTTCAACTGTCTCTTTGCCAATCCACCACTCTGGACCACAGTAATAACACAATATTGATGCTTTTCCTGGAACCTAGACTCATGTAAAATGGCTTGAAAGTGAAGCTTGGTGGTGGAGAGCTTAATGGCTATGGTTATGTCTGTTCACTCATGTTAGTCTGTATCTAATGAACCTTGAAAAGTGAAGAGAAGATGAGGCAGTGTTCTGAAGAAGAGTTTGGGCACTTAGCATCAGAAATGTTCCAATCTTTTTGTGCTACATTCCAACCATTAACCTTGAAATAGCAATGATCTTAAAGAACATTAGCATTCTACTCCACTATAAACTAGGAAGAGATGTAGACATATGTCTCTGTACTGGGATGCACACATGTGTTCTTATATGTTGGGGAGAAAACACTGATACTTAGACTTTATCCCAAATTCTTACATCAGAGTTCCTTACAATGTGTCCTTGGCATTGGTAGATTAAACATCTGGGAAGGATGAGCAGGACCACATCAGTTTGTCAAGACAATACTATCTGGAAGAAGACTGCTTGGTTTGAAATGAAATGCAGTATAACAATTTCCTGGAGGCAGTAGACATGTCAACTCACATGAATTTGCAGACTCCACATTTCTTTAAAGGACTGGTAAATTGAGGTACAGTGTAGAAAATAATATTGGTTGACAGTTCATAGTTTATAGATAGCTTAATAAACTGGTGGCAGTTTCATATAATAGACTCAGTCATTCTCAAAGTGACTGTATATCTATGTGAGTCCCCAGATTCTGGCCTCCACTCCTAAGTTTCTGATTCAGAAGGTCGGAGAAAATTCTGGGATTTACATTTTTGTAAATTCCCAGGGATACTTATGCTACTGATTGGGATCTATAATTAGAGAGATGCTGCTTCAGAAAACATGTAGGTGAAAATGTCTTTCAACTACATTTTATTGTTAATTGGCCTAGTGAGAATCATACCTAAAATTCTTCTTCCTAGCAGTTACAGATTATTACAATGGCATAGGCATTTAAATATCAAGAACAGTGGGTTGAGGCTTCAAGAAGCATTAATGATCAAAGGAAACTGAGTGTTCTGACTCCAATGTGTAATGAGCTGGTCATAGTATGAAACGATTTTTCTTCCATAAAAATAAGCCAGATGCAGCAAATATTTGTACCCAATCAATGGGCAGAAGCAGCTGACCCCTGCTGTTGAATTAGGGAAGGCTGAATGAAGTTGAGGGCTACCCTGTAGGAAGACCAGCAGTCTCAATTAATCTGGACCTTTGGGATTTCTCAAACACTGGACCACCAAACAAGCAGCATACATCAGCTGATATGAGCACGATAGCACATGTACAATAGAGAACTGCTAGGCCTGTGTTCATTCAGAGATGATGCACTTAACTCTCAAGAGACTGGAGGCCCCAGGGAGTTTAGAGGTCAGGTGGGTTGGGGGGTAGGGACATCCACGTGGAAACAGGGGGATGGGAGGAGGTATGGGATGTGGAAGAGTTGGAGGGTGGACAGCGGTTGGCGGGGTGGGGAATAAAATATGGAGTGTATAAAAATAATTAATAAAAAATAAAAATTTAAAAAAGGGAAAAATGATGCCCTTGATTTTCATAGCCAATGTAGTCTATTTGCTTAGTTAATAGAAGTGATGATGAGCAGTTCTCAAGCCAGTGAAAATAAACCTGTTCTTCACTTTTAAAATGAAAAAGTTAATGCTCACACAGATTGTTGGAGATTTCCCAGAAACAATCTAAGCCTAAGAAGGCTGTCAATATCTGCTTGCAAAGATAGGTCAGGTCAACACAAAGTAGGAAATTATTTTGTGTTTTCTGTTAGAAGCCATTTACTTTTAAATGTGTTCGTATCACAACTGAGAGATTACTGGCTGCTTCCACTCTTCTTTGCTTTCAAGCAAAACAGCAACATTTGTTTAGGTTAAAGTACCAAGTATAACACTGATTCTGACTATTAGTGAATACTTCCAAAGAGTGTAGAGTGAAAGTTTCTATTTTTATTGTATTACAATATATGTCAAAATTTGTTGGGTATTTACATTTTCTCTTTCTCTTTTGAAACTTCATTGACTTTTTGTAATTGCTCAGTGATTTATACATTTAATCTTGGTCAATCACTTGATTATGGTTGCCTATGATATCTCATTTTTAATTGTTTTGTCTAGCCATTTTCATTTTTATAAAATATGAAATTTTATTTATTTGCATTTTGTATCTTTCAATCATTAGCCTAACGTGGCAGAAGTCAAATGATTATTATTTTCATTGTGATGTTTTGAAGAGTATCACAAAATTAGAGAATTTCTATCTTCATACTCATATATTATTTTTGTGCTATGACTAAGAATACTGCTTAGTATCTGCTGAATTTCCTGAGACTTTCTGTGGGGGACTCAGTGTATATATACATATACACACATATACATATATATACATACATATATACATATATATCCATATGTGTCTGTATGTGAAGGATGTACATCCTCTAATTAGTAAACTGGTAATCTTGTGTGAGCATTTAATGATTCTGATAGTACTTTTACTTAATGCCAGAAAAGTATGCCCACCCGTTTGCTATGTCTATTTTTCAGCTACTCCTTTAATTTCACTAAAATGTTGAAAATACGTTTTATGTTACGTTTTTCCTTTGCTAGCTTACAGTTTATTTTGGTATCTATAAACTGTAGATATTCAACGAATATTTTTTCTTACAGAGTGCCTGGATTTACCTGTCATTTAAAGAAATTTGTAGTCTGAAACTTCATGTGAGTTGACATTTTTATGCTTCCAGCAAATTGTCAGAGGATGCAGTTTGTTGAGCTTTTCCCATCATGCTCAGCAGCTGTTCTACAAATGTTGATGTCTTGACAATTCAGATTACTCCTGCTTTCTCTATCTCCAGGTAATAATGTAGATTTGTATAAAAATATAGTCTATACCTGGCTGGATACTGTATAGCCTTTTGCTTCAATTTTTTTTGGGTGGTGTGCATGATAGTTGTATATGCATCTTTGAGACAGCTAATAAGCCTCTCATGCCAACTTAAAGTCTCAAGAGTTTCTTTCTCATGCACATGGGCTGTCTCTTTAAAGTGTAATCACCAGCAAATATAACAGTCCTTCCTGTTAGAAGGCAGAGGCTTAACTTCTTTTGGTAAACTTCTAGAGACATTGGCTAAAGTCAGTAGAGCCTTCAGCTCCTGATTCTCTTGTCTTCTACTCTGGAGCAACGGGCCTACCACACCACATCTAGCTACCTACTAAATTTTATGGCCCATTGTTCCAAATTTGTAAATACACAACTTGTCATAAACATGTGATATTATTTTTCCTTTGGCTAAAGCAATCACAGGTGGCACCAACTGCCAGGTTAATCTAGGTTGAACTCTTCAATAGATGTTGTTATTAACTTCTCTCATCCTGGTCTATCGTTGGTCCTATATGATTGGACCTTGAGGGTATATCTATTTGGCTTTTGAAGAGGATGGGGATCTCTTTTTGTTTTATTGCTTCATGAATTGTCTTTGATGTGTAGCACGTTATGCTGCAATACTCTGTAGTAAAACTTCTTTCTATTCAATATTCAATATTTGTCCAAAGATCTCTGGATGTGTCTGAGGTTTCCTTTCTTTTTCTGAGACAGGACTTTTCTACATAGATCAGACTGATATCAATCTTGGAGTTCTATTGTCTCGTTCTCCTGTACAGGTGCATTCAACACACCAAGCTTGGAATGTTTTATTTTAAGTATATTTTCTAATACATATTTGCTATATTGGTTGGTAATGCATAGTTTAACATTGAAGACTTTTGTACCAGTAGCTTGAGTTGAGGGAAAATGACTTGCCAAAGTTTATGCACCTTATAAATGCAGAACAGGATTTGAATGTAACATTCTCTCCTTCCACAGCCTATTAATTTCATTCTGCAACATTTATTGTAAATGGAAACATTGCTAATTTGTTTACCTGTTACTTCACTGCATTCATAAACATTGGCTTATGATTGTTGAAATGAAAATTGCAAAGGTTTGCTTACTGGATTCACTCAGTTGACTTGGGGAGCAGTCCTTTGAGTGGAGGCTAATTTCTTTGTTTATAACCAAAACTCAAACCTGAGCCAACATGCATGGTAATAAAGAATCTTCTGATTTCTGGAAGGATGGACTGCCATCCTTAATTTAAAGCATTTTGTAGAATGCAAAGCATTCATAAATGACTGTAATATTACCTGTTAAGTGATTATCTTTCCTTTTTTCATTGCTTTAGCAATATAAACAGACTCAAATGAGCTAACTGGTGTTTTCTCTCTCCTTTATATTGCTTTCAAATATCAGTATCTCCTGGGAGAGCTAAAAAAATCAAATGTCATTCCTTGTCTAAAATTCCAGTGCAAAATGAATCCTACAGTTTATGATGATATAAATGTCACTAACTTACATACATCTGACTTAAATTATGCTAGTACTTTCATCTTTTATATTCTTTTAAATGTTTCTCTATATGAGACAATTTAGACCCCTTTCCAAAAGTCTATGTCCCCAGATTCATACAAATTCAGAATGTTGACATATTTATATCTTTTTATAGTTTTCATTAATGCTCAGAAATGATAAACTCAAGATAGAGTTAGCTGATAGGATAGTGGAAACAGAGGTGACATCATGATATACCTGCTTCAGGTAAGTCTTCACGAGGCTTTAGGCTAGAGGATGTCTCTGTTAAGCAGGACGGGATTCACTATCATTGCCTTGGTGCCTGCAAATTTTCTGAGTCCTTTACATAAACAAACTTTATTTCTATTAGGTCCCTAGAGTAAGTGTAGGTGGAGGCTGTGCAGTCAGCTTCTATGTAAATATGCTGACCCTCACCACTGATCCTAACTTTTACCACAGCGTGGGCTGTAGAGAGCCTTAATTGCGGTCAGGGATTTTACAATACACCTTAAATTGAGTTGAATAACTGAAGAAGCCTACCCTTCTTTTCAAGAACATAAAAACAATTATTTAAAGACAAGATCTTGGTTTTTATACAGTAGTCTGAACCTGGGTCTTGAGGATGTATAACCTCGCTTTCACAAAACTACATAATTCCTCCTCTACTCTTCAAATGGAGCCTGCTAAGGTCCAGTCCAGTCACTAGCAGGGTCATATCCTCTCTGCAGAATGCAGGGGCATATTCCTCCTTACTCTTTCTGGTTGGCATAACTCAGCTCTTTGTTTTGAGGACTCCTGGAACATATATTGAAGAATTATTTCTACTTTTAGCAGGATTCAGGTTTCTTATAATCCTGGTTTGACATTTAAAAATATCTTTTATTGTTATATTCTCACTCTTTATAGTTTCTCACGCAAATCCTATCATCAATTAGGTTAGAGTTCCTCTTTATGTGTTATGTTCCTTTTTTCCTTACCACTTTCAAAACCTGCTGTTTATAATTGCCTTTTAATTGTTTTTACTATGATAAATATCACCACAGGGTCTTTGCATTCATTTTGTTCAATGCTGTCTAGTAACTTTAAAAAATATCTGCATTTAATTGAATTAAGAAATGTTTCAACTATTTTGCCTTTAAAAAAATAATTATTATTCTTTAATTTTTTTATAGTCCAGTCCTATCCCCTTCCCTGTCTGCCATCCACCCTCTGACAGTTCCTCATCCCATTCCTCCTCCCCTGTCTTCAAGAGGATGTCTCCACACTACTCCCCACCCCACCAGACCTCCCCAATCCCTGGAGCCTCAAGTCTCTCAAAGGCTAAGTGTGTTTTCTCTCACTGAGGCCAGACCAGGCGGCCCTCTGCTTTATATGTGTTGGAAGCCTCATATCAACTAGTGTATGCTGTCTTGTTGGTGGCTCAGTGTCTGAGAGATCTCAGGGGTCCAGATTAGTTGAGATTGCTATGGGGTTGCCCTCCTTCTCCACTGTTTCAATTCTTCTTCCTCATTCTCTGTACCCAATTTTCTATGTCTTATTGACATGCATATTAGATAAATTAGTATAATTTAGTCATTTTCTTAGTCTCTAAATTATCATTTTCCAATATTTTATTTCTCTGTTCTTCACTTTGCATATTTTCATATTTATTTGTTTATATTTACATTTACAGAAAAAATTATTTTAACTAATTGATGATAAGTGTAAAAGCTACTTTGTAGTACTTACTTGCTGGTTCCAACTTCTTTTTACATTTTATTTCTCTTTTTTTTTTGGGTAAATTTAGTGTATATTGATGAGACTAGGATGTTAATTTGTAGAGACTGCATTCTGTTGCTTTTCTTTCACGAAGGTTGCTTCCATTTGTTAGTAGAAAATGCCTTGGCTCTGCTCATACTACAAGCTCCCTTGCTTAAGAGTTAGGCATCGATTGATTCAGATCCTTTTGTCTGGACACTGTCTGGCTCCTGTTTGGATCTCAAGGACATAGTTCTACAGATATCCTATGTGAGCCCTTTTGCCACAGTGCATACCCATCACATTTAATCCCAAGTCAAAAGTCAGATAAGTTAGAACATATTCTCCAGGGAAGTGTATATTGGCTTTCCATCAGAGTTGATGTGTTCTGTTCATTCTCTAACACATTTAGATAGTTATTTAAAAACATCTATTTATTTTTACTTTTTTATGTTCATGAGTTTTGCATCAATGTATATATGTGTACCATATGCATGTCTGGTGCCCATGAGAGCCAACAACATTTTTAGATTCCCTGACACTGGAGTTAGAGACGGTTGTTAGCCTTTATTTGGGTTCTGGAAACCAAATCTAGATCTCAGCAAGAGTTGCAAATACCCTTTACTGCTGACCCATCTCTCTGGACCCTAGAGAGTTTCTTTCTAACACTTTCAGGTATTATAGCTGCCATCTGCAGAAAGGTACATCTAATAGGCTAAATCTGTCCTATTTGGATGTGAAATAAATCTTTCAGGGTAATTTGGGTTCTGGCTATTAGTGAAACAATGAATATAATTAGTTACCTTTCTACTAGTAAAAACCAGTGCTCTTCCAGGGTATGGGCTCTCAGCATACCTTGTATTACCACTGAACTGAGAATCCTAATATACTTTAAGAAGCTCCATTCAGATTTAGGTATATCATCCCCAAACACAAAAAATGTTTGCAGATTTATTTTCAGCAGCTTAGTAGTAGAATCATAGCCACTGAAATTTTTTTCATTGCTTTACAAAAACAGAATGTTTACAAAGTGCAGGACCTAATGTTATATTTAGGTTTATAGTAGTGAACAATATATAGATAGTCTATACAATAATGTTTATGTGTTTGTGTGTGTGTGTGTGTGTGTGTGTGTGTGTGTGTGTGTGTAGACATTAAGACTGGCTCTTTTTCGCAGTCCCATGCTCCCAGAAATAAGACTCAGACTCAAAACATATTTCCAAATACTGTGGTCATATAGCTAGACTCTTCTCTGACTAGATCATAACTTAAAATAATTCATTTATTCTACTTTACATTTTGCCACACAGTTGGTTACATGTGCTCAGGTACCATGCATCTGTCTCAGTCACATCATCTCAGGCAAATCTCTTGCCTTTTGTCTGACTTGGTACTATCCCATAATCCTTTTTATCTCCTAGATGTTTCATTTCCTATTTCCTGCCTAAGCCATAGACCATCAGACTTTTATTGACGGTTCCATAAGTGTACTGACACAAGATATTTTCCCTCTCTGTCTCTGTCTCTCTCTTTCTCTCTCTCTCTCTCTACACACACACACACACACACACACACACACACACATCAACATTATATTCTATCAAGAAATATATGACATGACATATAGTAGGGAGATTTTAGGGTGTTATAAAAACTCATATTGTCTGGCATGACAGTTTCTGCCTATAATACTGACATATATATATATATATATATATATATATATATATATATATATACTGGTTATGAGGTCAAGACCAACCTGTACTATGAAATGACAGATAATCTCAAGGAAAACAAAATAGAAAAATAACTTACATAATATATATGTAATTTTATCTAGAAATGGTATTCAAGTTGATACCCAAGTCACAAGAGGGAATTATCCAAGTAATAGAGGAAAGGGCAAGAAATGAATATAATGTTCAGAGAGAGTATGCATAATGGGCCCAAGGAATTAATAGCAGGAGCAATTCCTATATGTAAAGGGAATAGAGAGTGGGTGCATCGTAGAGCACAAGGAAAACTGTGGTGTGAGTTGGGGATGGAGTCTGGGGACCACAGTATATATCATGAAATCCATCTTAGCCTACTCTGTGTGCTAGAGGCCATCCCTGTCTGCAGGACTCTAATTGTTTTACATGGTGGAGGAGCCAGACTGAGGGAGACGAAACTGTGAAAAGAGGGTAATGTGTTTTGTTCTTATGGACAAACCATGATGTAGCCGGGGTCCCTTCTAGGACCAAGAAGTAGTCCTCTCCTTATTTTCTTTCAGGCTGTCAGACTCATGGTAACAGTAACCTCAAACTTTCATGTAATCTACATCATTAGGAAAGCAGACTACTGTGAACACTGACTATACAAATAATGCCTGACATAGCTGGAAAGAGAAGCAGGTCTAACAAGTACAGGAAATAATGGTCCACGATAGTTAAGGAGTCAGGGAAAAGTCATACACAAGACTTCTGAAGCACTGGCTTGGGCTAACAAGTTGGAGTTTGCCAGGAAACACATTTTAAACTAACCACGCTCAGCTGCTTTTCCTGAAGGCCAAACCTAACTCCATTATTGGTTAGAAGGTTAGCAGTTAGTCATCAGGACTTGAATGGGGGCAGAAGAGAGGAAGGATAAACTGCAGTACATTTGAATTTCTGTATGTCATTCATTACTCTGAGAGGCCCTTGGTCGGGGGAAGGCTCCATGCCTCAGTGTAGGGGAATGCCAGGGTGGGGAGGCAGGAGTGGGTGGGGGAGCACGCTCATAGAAGCAGGGGGAGGGAGGATGGGATAGGGGGTTTCCAGAGGGGAAACCAGGGAAGGGGGATAACATCTGAAATGTAAATAAATAAAATATACAATAAAATAAAAAAAAATCTTACTTTAGATGGTAGATCTGCCTTACAGATCTCAAAATAAGTTTCTTTCCTTGACAAGTCACTTCCAAAATTAAACAGCAAAGGGGATTCTAGGAAATGCTGTTGTAGCTCAACCAGACAGACAGACACAGTACAATTTATACAGACAGACAGTACAAATGAGGTTACAATTCTATTAGTGTCTGGCTCAGCCATCATCAAAGAAGCTTCCTTCTTTAGCAGATGGGAACAAATACAGAGACCAACAGTCAATGTACAGAAAGTGAAAGACCCCAGATCACTCAGTCCCAAATAGGATGCTTCCATCAAATCTCTCCTTTTAGGGCTCAGGGAATCTTATTGAAGAGGAGGCAGGAAGATTATTAGAGTCAGAGGAGATGGAGAGCACTAAGGAAACAATGCCATCTAAGCACAGCAGGGCCATTATACACATGAACTCAAGAAGTCTGTGGTAGCATGCACAGGGTCTGCTCAGGTTCTCACCACAGAACTCAGAGTAGAAGTGGACACATGCCTCCACCCTAAGCCAGGAGCTCCCTCCAGTTGATAACCAATCACAAATGAAAAGTTAGTTTTCTCCAACAGAGTCTCATTGGGGATACAAAGCACTCTTAAAGGCAGGACTATTGCCCAACAGTAGTTGGCCAACACAAAACGAATTCTATGGCATTCTTGGAAGTTTTTTTTCACATAATGTGTTTTTTTTCAGCACATTTTTTTAACCTTACAAGTCATTTGTACATACATTTGTGTTTTTATGGGATTACTATGTCTGTCTATAATGTGTTCATCTCTGTATCTATATTAATTTCTTGTGCTTTTAAAAATATTAATTTTACTTATGTGAGTACACTTTAGCTGTCTAAAGCCACACCAGAAGAGGCATTGGATCCTATTACAGATGGTTATGAGCCACCACATGACTGCTGGGAATTGAACTCAGGACCTCTGGAAGAGCAGTCAGTGCTCTTAACCGCTGAGCCATCTCTCCAGCCCTGTTTCATGTGCTTTGTTTTTGGCTCTTTATTCCTCTCCCAATTTGTTTTTATTTTATTTTATTTTTCACATGACTATTCGTTTTCCAATAAGAGACAGAAAGTGTATGAAGCCTGATATAAGGCGAGGTGAGAAGAATCTTGGAGAAGTTGGGGCAGAAGAAACAGTCACCAGAAAAATATTATATGAAAAAAAACTACTTTCAATAAAAGATAAATAGAAAAATACTGTTAATGCTGATCTCAAGCATAATGAGCAGGTCTCCTGTTTCATGGCTGAACATACCAATGAAAACAGATACACAATTTTCACATATCAAATAACTCTGTGTAAAAAGGGAGAGAGTGAAAACTTCAATTCTAGCAAAATACTCATACTGCTATTAGCAAAAGTGTAACTTCTCATAGCTTTGTCCCATGCTACTTTCCTATTGCTGGTGAAAGAAACCAAAAAACAACACCAGCAAAGTCTTGCTGGCTTTAGGTAACTCTCTTCTTGTCTTAAGAATCTACCCAGAAATGAACCCACACACCTATAGTCACTTGATCTTTGACAATGGAGCTAAAATCATCCAGTAGGAAAAAAAGCATTTTCCCCAAATGTTGCTGGGTCAACTGGCAGTCAACATGTAGAAGGATGCAAATTGATCAGTTCTTATCTCCCTGTACAAAGCTCAAATCCAAGTGGAAAAAGGACCTCCACATAAAACCAGAAACACTGAATCTAATAGAAGAGAAAGTGGGGAAGAACCTGCAGCACATGGGCACAGGGGAAAAGTTCCTGAACAGAACACCAATAGCTGATGCTCTAAGATCAAGAATGGACAAATGGGACCTCATAAAATTACAAAGCTTCTGTAAGACAAAGGACACTGTCGATAGGACAAAACGGCAACCAACAGATTGGGAAAAGATCTTTACCAATCCTACATCTAATAGAGGGCTAATATCCAATATATACAAAGAACTCAAGAAGTTAGACTCCAGAGAACCAAATAATGCTGTTAAAAAGTTAGATACAGAACTAAACAAAGAATTTTCAACTGAGGAATACCGGATGACTGAGAAACACCTAAAAACATGTTCAACAGCCTTAGTCATCAGGGAAATAGAAATCAAAACAACTCTGAGATTCTACCTTACAACAGTCAGAATGGCCAGGATCAAAACACAGGGGACAGTAAACGCTGGAGAGGATGTGGAGAAAGAGGAACACTCCTCCATTGCTGGTGGGATTGCAAGCTGGTAAAACCACTCTGGAAATCAGTTTGGTGGTTCTTCAGAAAATTGGACATGGCACTACCTTAGGATCCTGGACATATACCCAGAAGATGCTCCAATATATAATAAGGATACATGCTCCACTATGTTCATAGCAGCCTTTACTTATAATAACCAGAAGCTGGAAAGAACCCAGATGTCCCTCAACAGAGGAATGGATACAGAAAATGTGGTACATTTACACAATGGAGTACTACTCAGCTATTAAAAACAATGAATTCATGAAATTCTTAGACAAATGGATAGAGCTAAAAAATATCATCCTGAGTGAGGTAATCCAATCACCAAAGAATACATATGGTATGCACTCGCTGACAAGTGGATATTAGCCCAAAAGCTTAGAACAAACAGGATACAACTCACAGACCACAAGAAGGTCAAGAAGAAGGAAAACCAAAGTGTGGATACTTTTATTCTTATTGGAAAGTGGATCAAAATACCCATGGCTCACAGCCAACTAATAGAATGAACATAGGGTCCCCGGTGGAGCAGCTAGAGAAAGGACCTAAGGAGCTGAAGAGGTTTTTGACCTGCAGGTGGAACAATAATATGTACCAACCAGTACCCCCAGAGTTCCCAGGAACTAGACCACCAACCAAAGATTACACATGGAGGGACCCATGGCTCCAGCTACATATCTAGTAGAAGATGACCATTTCAGACATCAATGAGAGGAGAGACCAAGGGTGCTGTGAAGGCTCGATTCCCCAGAATAGGGGAATGCAAGTCAGGAAATTGGCGGGGCAGTGAGCAGGGGGAGGGGGAATGGTATAGGGCATTTTCGGAGGGGTAACTTAGAAAGGGGATACCATTTGAAATGTAAATAAAGCAAATATCTAATAAAAAATTCTATTTAGTCAGGCTTGAGGTATTCTCTGCAAACAGTCGGCTCTTGTAGGTTCCTCCCTATCTCTCTTCTACTGCCTCTCTCTCCTCCAGGTTCTGGAGAAAGCTTGCAGAATACATTACTATGCTGTCAGCAGCAAAAGTCTGGGAACATGACATGACAGTTTTCCCTGTGGACACTGGCTGACATTCACTGCAACAAGACCTGGGCTTGTATAACTTCTAGCATGATTTCTTGGCCTTCCCAGCTTGTGATGTGTGATGGTTCTTCTTACTGACTGCCTTAACTGAAGGCATGACTAGACTTTTAAGCCTGGCTGTAGCATCATTTATTTAGTTTGGTGTTTGGATATTCCTTTTTGCCTTTTGATTCCAATGCTACTTTTGTCCTTTGTCACAATAAAAAGAACTTATACATCCATCCAGGAACACCTAAGAGCTCCTAGATTCTTTTAGCATTGCAGGGAGGATGCATCACATTGGAAGGAAGGGGTAGGTATACTACCACCTTGCAAATATGACAGGCCCTCAGTTTTGTTTGTCCCTTAGCACAATCCCTTGGTCCTTAGATCTCTGCTTCCAATAGAAAACTGAGATCTGACCAATTCTTTCAGTCAGCTATTAAATTTTCTTTTTCTATATTATCTCTTTCAGTGTAATGCTTATGTAACTCATGAGAGTGAATCATTTTGAGTATAAAGGGGAGCCCTCCTTACTCGTTAAGTTTTAACCATCAAGCCTATTGCAAATCATTGGGAAGTAAGAAATCTAAATTTGTAATGTAAAGCAAGCAGTAACATCCTTGTTCTGAGCTCTATCAGTTCCTGTTGTGCAATTTTCATGAAAGACCGAGGGCAATAAAAAACACAAACAAATAAATACCCCAAATCAAGAATTTGATTTGTAAAAATAAACAGAATCCATTGCACATTCAATAGAATGTGAAAACCAGTAGAAGAAGACTGGGATTTGAAATGATGTAGTAAATTTGATCCTGCCTCTAAAAGCATCCTGGGCCTTACTTCAACATGTTGCAATACCCAGCTCTACACATTTCATCTAAATTTAAATATCATGTTTTAGCAGGTCTTGGCAAAAATAGCTTCATGCTTTATTCCCCAGAACATTTAAGATGGAAAATTGTGGAAGCTTGCATGTTGCTTTTAGATAATGCTCAACAGATTGGACTGAAACAAAATCCTGAGAAAACAAACAAAGTTATAACAGAGAGACACCGAGCTCTATAACTCTGCCCTCAAAATATTTAATGAAACATTCACAGGGGAAAATGCCACTCAATTAGAACAAACAGTGTTCCTTTGTCCTTAAACTTCAACACAAAAGCTTATATGTTCAGGAAGTATGTGTTTTGCATTCTGGCACACAGGTAGCTCCTGAGAGACTGGCAATAAATACCAGATTCTAAAAACAGCACTTAGGTATTATCCTATTCCTGCCTACTTTGAAGAATTTTTTTCTGTTGACATTTAATGATTCTGGATATTTACTGGTCCCTTTCAGCATCCTGGAATTCAATCACATTGAGCTGAAATCTTTAAACATGTCAGAAATTCTTCTGAATGAACATAACCGATGGGCTGAGGATGGTTTTATTTTTTTATTGTAATGAGTAATATTATTGCTTAATATTAAAGTCATAACTAGAAGAATTTGGAGAGCTGCTCCAGTTTCATTGGCAGTTCTGGTATAAACTATCTAAAATATCCCATTTTTGAAGGATTGCTGAAAAAAAAAGATATTTCTGAAGCAGTGGGTGTTTGTGGATTGGAGAGGAACCTGTGAAGCTGCAGAAACTGAGAGAAAAGCTACGCACACTGGAACAGTCATTCGAGTGATTTATTGAACATACTGCTGCAAGGGCTAGAGTTAGCAGAGACTTCTGTTTACTTCAAGCAACCTGCCAAGGAAGCCATGCTCTACTGTGATCACATGTGCCATTGGGACAACCTATTCACCTCTTTAGCACAATTGTGTCTCCAAATGATTTCTTAGAACATGTGTATTTTTAAAGTGAGGAGTGCTGGCAAATCTTCAAACTAGGAATTTAGGGGGTTGGGAAGGATATGACAGAAAATAGAAACTGCATTTTAAGAAAAGATTTGGGAGCAACTATAGGCAGTCACTTGGTACCAAACTTTATTGAAACTAATTTTTGAATTGGCATTTGTAGATTAACTTGGATTAAAGAATTAGCTTTTCTTCTCTGTATGGCATGTGTCTAGTTCAGTATGCTACTTCATGATAATAGAAGAATACTAGCTGTGAAGTTTTTGATTCACTGTCAAAATTGTTATCCTAGACAGTCCCCTTTTTATCATCTGTATCCTTAATATAAATATCAATAAAGAAATACTACATAACACATAGTGACAGTGAAGACTGGTGTGTATAGGGGTGGCATTTCCCTTTCCCTTTCCCTTGCCACCTGCCAGGCATGGCAGGCTATATTTAACGACACATGTCTCATGGCAAAAGTGCAGTAACAAGTCATATGAATAACTCAAGGCAAAAAACACTTTAAGTCCATACTATTTCATATATGCCTGTTTCTTTACTGACTCTCTTATATTTATAGACAGGCAGGCCAGTCCCATTGATTTTGTTTAGATACAATAGCAACTCATTATTTGAAAGTAGTTGAAACACAGGAACATTTTCAAGTTCTAAAGTATGCCTGCTTTTCAGCTGCATCAGCTAATTGAGGAACGCTGCTGCTTTAAGCTCAGAACTGTCTAATACGTATCCCAAATCATCAAAATTATATTAGTACCCTGGAGTTTTACCTCCATCTTAACACCATGCTACATCTATTTTTGGAAAGCAAAAGTATCCCTTTAGAGATAAAAGGGAGGTTGTCTCACTATGCAGAAAGGAAATAAACTAACATGTAGAGGCCAGAGGAGCACCCCTAAGGCTGAAACAGGGTCTGAGAACATGGTTTCTCGACTTATTGGGAGAAAATGCTTTTATCAATAAGCACATTCTCAAATAGAAATGCTAAAACAAGCTGACTGTAGAATTAAGAAATAAATTAACTCATTAATTCATCATTAAATATTGATTAGTACCTGCTATATGCTATTGCTCAGAGCACATTAAGAAAGAATGGTAATCTGGTGCAATTGTATAACTTATTATTAGTTATTGATACAAAAATTCTCAATTAGATTAACTATAAGATGATATATTTGTTAAGTATCATGTGTAGCTCTGTACATCATTCCCATACAGGAACTCAACATAGTAATTTATAAACTGAAAGTTCTACAGTCATATTTACTAGGAATAGCTTATAGCATTGCTTCTTGGAAAATTGTAAACAATGAATATGTTCATGTAAAATGCAAGAAAAACGTAGAAATTAATAACCAGAAAATGTAAAAAGTGCTAACCTTTGTATTTCTACATTTTGCATAGTTAATTCACACAAATGAAAATTTTTACTTTAATGGTCTATATTTCTGGTTCAAGGGGTTAATCTTTTCTTAAATGGATATAATTAAAGATTAATGACCTAGTCAACATGTGCAACAAAGCATTATGAGGTTTTAGAATGCATTAAGAATCTATGATCATTTAGGTTGAAAATATCACTCTCCTCATATTTAAAATATGATCTGTTTAAAAATTCTATAGAAATATTGTTCAAGTTATGATAGCAATTCTTTTGCTTATAAGTAAAAGGTTCACCTTGAGTTTGATTTCAAGTTTGAGGTATTTATTCCTTTTCATTAAAATAAAAAATAAATGATTCAGATCTGGAGTTATATGAAGTAAACTAATATGTTTCATCTAGCTAGGGCTGAAATTTACATCAGTTAGAACACTGAACAGGGTGATTTTGATTAGGTCCCAAGAGAAACAGCACTTCAACATCTGTGTGCATGCTCACATTCACATTTGCATATGTATTTACATTAAAATTCATAGGCTTCTTCTGACTACCTGCAGTGCAGGGGATTTAGTAACAGTGGGGGCTTTCTTTTTATAAAGGAATTTGAAGCAAATAGGGAGGGCAAAACTGTGCTTGGGATGTATTGTATGAGAGTAGAATATACTTCAATAACTAAATAAAATAAGAAAAAAAGAAACAAATAGTAAAGACATACATTAAATTAAACAATTTCCCACTAGAATATTACCTATGATGAATGTACCAGTTGAAATAAAATGTTATAACCCATGACACACACAGGACACTGTTTGCTGATACCCAAAAGATCTTTCAAATTGTCAAAGAATTTCTATCAGTAATGAAGGTCATTGTCCTCTCCCATTGCCACAAACATTCACGTTCTTAAGTTAGAAAAAGATTTTGGATTAAAGCAATTACCACTGAATTGCTTCTTTAATGAAATAACTATCATATAGAAAATCCCAAATTAAGAAATGAGCCATTCATAGTTGGGAAGCTAGCTCAGGAACTAAAGTTCTTGTCATGCACATACATGAACATATACATGTGCATACATATATATTTTATCTCCCAGAACTTAAAATTTGACTATGATAAAGTGGATATGTTGCTAGTAAGTTCAAGTAGTCTCCGTATGCACATAGCTAGATTTTAAAAATTGACAGCAACTGGAGGATTCAGGAGATGTTGTCTGTTTGCTTTATAATGTAGATTTCACTAAAAATGGTAACTGATCCAAAAAGTCTGTTGTGTAAAAGCAAAATGCCTGTGATGATCTACCAAGTTTAAGAAATACAGGCTTATAACACTATACAGTAGAAGAAAGTTTGAAATAGAATGGTGAGAAAAATTATCATTTGTAAAGTAGCATTTGAAGTGCCCCACAAGGTATATATTTACTTATCTAGGGTATAAAAAAATAGAAGGGCCATTGTGAAATGTGATGAAGGAAGGCAGAAAGATTCAAAGATGAAAGATTGAGAGAGAATTAGACTGGTTACAACTAGAGCAGAGAAATCTATTTAGATAGTGGAGTATAAAATGAAAGGATAGATACGATGTGATTTTTGATTTGGACAAATGAAGTTTGCAACCTCCTTTGTAAGAAATGGTTCTTAAGTTTTCCTTCCTCTGTTATGTTGTCCAGTTAACACGATATCTTCACCATTGACTTATTTCAAATACTTTATGAATTAGTTGCAAAATTTTACCAAAACATTTCAAATAAGTGCATTGATAAGCCAAAGGCTTTATGGAGTTTGCATTTTCTTAAATGTGAACGTATGATTAAAAGACAAAGACAGAGTGACCCGCTCCTGGAGGGAGCACCGCAGCCTCTGCCATTTTTGCTCTGGTGCTAGACCAGACAGGGACTCCAAGTAAACAGAGATTTCTCAAGTATAAC
Source organism: Tokudaia tokunoshimensis (assembly GCA_036184795.1). Classification (NCBI taxonomy): domain Eukaryota; kingdom Metazoa; phylum Chordata; class Mammalia; order Rodentia; family Muridae; genus Tokudaia; species Tokudaia tokunoshimensis. The sequence goes on along the minus strand of BTHU01000009.1, from coordinate 34,026,590 downwards.
ATCGCTTGGGACACAGCTAGCGAGGGTTCCACCTGCGCCCAAGAGCGGGACAGCTCTGTGGTCATCTGGGTGCCAGTTTTGTTGTGGGACATCTGCCCTGCAGAGTGACCCACGCCTGTAGGGAGTGCAGCAGCCTCTGCCATCTTTGCTTTGGCGACAGAACAGACAGGGACTCCAGGTTCAGATATATCCTGAGTATAACATTGCTTGGGACACAGCCAGCTACAATGCTGCCTGCACCCAAGAGGTGGGCAGCTCTGTGGTCATCTGTGCACCAGCTCTGCTGTGGGACATTTGCCCTGCAGAGTGATCAGTGCCTAGAGGGAGTGCCACAGCCTCTGCCATCTTTGCTCTGGTGATAGACCAGACAGGGACTCCAGTACACCATCTCCAAGTGGCACAGGAAACCAGCCATCTACCCAGCTGCATGGAGGAGTCAGGTAGCAGCACAGGAGAGACCTGCATTGCAGAGCAAAGGAGCCATCTTCTGCCACTCGGTACCATATCTAAGGGAAACAAGGAGGTAACTAACCACTCAGGAATGCAGAGAGGCCCGGTGGTATAGTAGGACCACTCCTGCTGCTAAGAGGAAAAAGCCTGAAACCCTGAGGACACAAGAACCTAGGAACAGACTGGGATAGAAGTCTTCTGATTACCACCTGCACCCAGAGTTGATCTGGGCCACAGAGGTACATACCTAAATGCAACTATAAGAGAGTAGATCTTGCAGAAGTACTTACATATCAGTGTTCACAGAGAGAACAGGTCTCCCAGGAGCACAGAGAAACCACAGTCAGAGACAGCAACACCAGCTTACACCAGAGATAACCAGATGGCAAAAGGCAAATGCAAGAACACCACCAATACAAACCAAGGCAACATGGCTCCATTGGAACCAAGTTCTCCAACAACAGCAAGTCCTGGATACCCCAACACACCAGAAAAACAAGAACTGGATTTAAGAGCACTGTTCATGATGCTAATGGAGGGTTTCAAGAATGACATAAATAACTCCCTTAAAGAAATACAGGAGACCACAAGTAAACAGGGAGAAGCCCTTGAAGAACTAAGGGAAAACACAACAAAACAGGTGAAGGAATTGAACAAAGCCATCCAAGATCTAAAGATGGAGGTAGAAACAGCAAAGAAATCACAAAGGGAAACAAGTCTGGACATAGAAAACCTAGGAAAGAAGTCAGGAGTCACGGATTCAAGCATCAACAACAGAATACCAGAGATAGAAGAGAGAATCTCAGATGCAGAAGATACCATAGAAAGCATTGGTACAACAGTCAAAGAAAATGAAAAATGGAAAAAACTCCTGACCCAAAACATCCAGGAAATCCAGGACAAAATGAGAAAACCAAACCTAAGGATTATAGGTATAGAAGAGAGTGAAGATTTTACACTTAAGGGGCCAGTAAATATCTTCAACAAAATTATAGAAGAAAACTTCCCTAACCTAAAGAAAGAGATGCCCATGAACATACAGGAAGCCTACAGAACTCCAAATAGATTTGACCAGAAAAGAAATCTCTCCCACCACATAATAATTAAAACTCCAAATGTACTAAACAAAGAAAGAATATTAAAAGCAGTAAGGGAAAAATGTCAAGTAACATATAAAGGTAGACCTATCAGAATTACACCGGACTTCTCACCAGAGACTATGGAAGCCAGAAGAGCCTGGGCAGATGTCATACAGATCCTAAGAGAACACAAATGACAACCCAGACTGCTATATCCAGCAAATCTCTCAATTACCATAGATAGAGAAACCAAGGTATTTCATGACAAAAACAAATTTACACAGTATCTTTCCACAAATCCAGTTCTTCAAAGGATAATGAGTAGAAAACACCAACAAAGGGAGAGAAACTGTACACTAAAAGAAGCAAGAAATTAATCCTATTCCAACAAACCCAAAAAAGATAACCACACAAACATAAAAATTATATCAAAAATAGCAGGAAGTAAAATTCCTTTTCCTTAATATCTCTTAACATCAATGGGCTCAATTCCCCAATAAAAGACATAGACTAAGGGACTGGATACGTAAATAAGACCCAACATTTTGCTGCTTACAGGAAACGCATTTCAGTGTCAAAGATAAACACTACCTCAGAGTAAAGGGCTGGAAAACAGTTTTCCAAGCAAATGGCCCCAGGAAGCAAGCTGGAGTAGCCATTCAAAAATTTGGTAAAATAGACTTTCAACCAAAAGTCATCAAAAGGACATGGAAGGACACTTTATATACATCAAAGGAAAAATCTCCCAGGAAGAACTCTCAATTCTGAACATCTATGATCCAAATACAAGGGCACCATAATTCGTAAAAGAAACCTTAGTACACTGAAAGAACACATCGCACCCCACACAATAATTGTGGGTGACTTAAACACCCCACTCTCCTTAATGGACAGATCAGGGAAACACAAACTAAACAGAGACACAGTAAAACTAACAGAAGTTTTGGACCAAATGGATTTAATAGATATCTATAGAACGTTTCATCCTAAATCAAAAGACTATGCCTTCTTCTCAGCACCTCATGGTACCTTCTCCAAAACTGACCATATAATTAATTGGTCACAAAACAGACCTCAACAGATCAAAAAAAAATTGAACTAATTCCATGCCACCTATCAGATTACTATGGAGTAAGGGTGGTCTTCAACAGCAACAAAAACAAAAGAAAACCCACATACACATGGAAGCTGAACAATGCTCTACTCAATGATACCTTGGTCAAGGAAGAAATAAGGAAAGAAATCAAAACCTTTTTAGAGGTTAATGAAAATGAAGGCACAACATACCCAAATTTATGGGGCACATTGAGAGCAGTGCTAAGAGGAAAACTCATAGCTCTGAGTGCCTCCAAAAAGAAGCTGGAGAGAGCATACACTAGCAACTTAACAGCACACCTGAAAGCTTTAGAACAGAAAGAAGCTAATACACCCAAGAGGAGCAGAAGGCAGGAAATTATCAAACTCAGGGCTGAAATTAACCCAGTAGAAACAAAAAGAACTATTCAAAGAATCAACAAAACCAGGAGTTGGTTCTTTGAGAAAATCAACAAGATAGATAAACCTTTAGCCAGACTAACCAGAGGGCACAGAGACAGTATCCAAATTAACAAAATCAGAAATGAAAAGCGAGAAATTAAAACAGAAACTGAGGAAATTCGAAAAATCATCAGATCCTACTACAAAAGCCTATACACAACACAATTGGAAAACCTGGAGGAAATGAGCAATTTTCTAGACAGATACCAACTACCAAAGTTTAAACAGGATCAGATAGACTATCTAAATGTTCCCATAACCTCTGAAGAAATAGAAGTGGTCATTGAAAGTCTTCCAACCAAAAAAAAGCACAGGACCAGTTGGTTTTAGTGCGGAATTCTACCAGACCTTCAAAGAAGACCTAACACCAATACACTTCAAACTATTCCACAAAATAGAAACAGAAGGAACACTACCCAACTCGTTCTATGAAGCCACAATTATGCTGCTACCAAAATCACACAAAGATCCGACAAAGAAAGAGAATCTCAGGCCAATCTCTCTTATGAATATCGATGCAAAAATAATAAAATTCTTGCCAACCGAATCCATGAACACATCAAAATGATCATCCACCATGATCAAGTAAGCTTCATCCCAGGAATACAGGGATGGTTCAATATAAGGAAATCCATCAATGTAATCCACTACATAAACAAACTCAAAGAAAAAAACCACATGGTCATTTCATTGGATGCTGAAAAAGCGTTTGACAAAATTCAGCATCCTTTCATGTCAAAGGTCTTGGAAATAACAGGAATGCAAGGCCCACACCTAAAACATAGTAAAAGCAGTGTACAGCAAACTAGTAGCCAACATCAATCTAAATGGAGAGAAACTTGAAGCAATCCCACTAAAATCAGGGACTAGACAAGGCTGCCCTCTCTCTCCATATTTATTCAATATAGTACTTGAAGTTCTAGCTAGAGCAATTAGACAACAAAAGGAGGTCAAAGGGATACAAATTGGAAAGGAAGAAGTCAAAGTAACACTATTGCAGACCTATATGATAGTATACTTAAGCGACCCAAAAAATTCCACCACAGAACTCCTACAGCTGATAAACAACTTCAGCAAAGTGGCCGGATATAAAATCAACTCAAACAAATCAGTAGCCTTCCTATACTCAAAGGATAAACAGGCTGAGAAAGAAATTAGGGAAATGACATCCTTCACAATAGCCACAAACAATATAAGGTACCTTGGTGTGACTCTAACCAAACAAGTAAAAGATCTGTATGACCAGAACTTCAAGTCTCTGAAGAAAGAAATTGAAGAAGACCTCAGAAGATGGAAATATCTTCCAGGCTCATGGATTGGCAAGATTAATATAGTAAAAATGGCTATCCTGCCAAAAGCGATATACAGATTCAATGCAATCCCGATCAAAATCCCAATTCCATTCTTCACAGAGTTAGAAAGAGCAATTATCAAATTCATCTGGAATAACAAAAAACCCAGGAGAGCTAAAACTATTCTCAAGAGTAAAAGAACCTCTGGGGGAATCAATATCCCCGACCTCAAGCAGTACTACAGAGCGATAGTGTTAAAAACTGCATGGTTTTGGTACAGTGACAGGCAGGTAGATCAAAGGAACAGAATTGAAGACCCAGAAATTAACCCACACACCCATAGTCACTCGATCTTTGACAAGGGAGCTACAACCACCCAGTGGGAAAAAATGATAGCCTTTTCAATAGGTGGTGCTGGTTCAACTGGAGGTCAGCATGCAGAAGAATGCAAATTGATCCATTCTTATCTCCTTGTACTAAGTTAAAGTCCAAGTGGTTCAAGGACCTCCACATAAAACCAGAAACACTGAAACTATTAAAAAAGAAACTGGGGAGGTGCCTTGAGCACATGGGCACAGGGGAAAATTTCTTGAACAGAACACCAATAACTTATGCTTAATTAAGATCCAGAATTGACAAATGGGACCTCATAAAATTACAAAGTTTCTGTAAGGCAAAGGACACTGTCAAAAGGACAAAACAGCAACCAACTAATTGGGAAAAGGTCTTTTCCAACCCTACATCCAATAGAGGGCTAATATCCAAGATATACAAATAATTCAAGAAGATAGATTCCAGAGAGCCAAATAACCCTATTAAAAAATGGGGTACAGAGCTAAACAAAGAATTTTCACCTGAGGAACATCGAATGGCTGATAAACACCTAAAGAAACGTTCAATATCCTTAGTCATCAGGGAAATGCAAATCAAAACAACCCTGAGATTTTACCTCACACCAGTCAGAATGGCTAAGATCAAAAACTCAGAAGACAGCTAGTGCTGGCAAGGATGTTGAGAAAGAGGAACACTCCTCCACTGCTGGTGGGATTGCAAGATGATAATACCACTCTGGATGTCAGTTTGGCAGTTCCTCAGAAAACTCGGCATAATACTACCAGAGGACCCAGCTATACCACTACTGGGCATGTACCCAGAGGACTCTCCAACATGCAATAAAGATACATGCTCCACTATGTTTATAGCAGCCTTATTTATAATAGCCAGAAGCTGGAAAGAACCCAGACGTCCCTCAGTGGAGGAATGGATACAGAAAATGTGGTATATTTACACTATGGAATACTACTCAGCTATTAAAAGCAATGAATTCATGAAATTCTTAGGCAAGTGGGTGGAACTGGAGAATGTCATCCTGAGTGAGATTACCCGTTCACAAAAATCACACATGAAATGCACTCACTGATAAGCAGATATTAATCCAGAAGCTTGGAATACCCAAGGAACAATTCACATATAAAGATACCAAGAAGAAGGAAGGAGAGGCACCTGGTCCTGGAAGGGCTCAATGTGGCAGTATTGGGGAATACCAGGAATGGGAGGCGGGAGTGGGTTGGTTGGGGAGTAAGGGGAGGGAAGAGGGCATATGGGACTTTTGGGGATGGGGAGAACCAGTAAGAGGGAAATCATTTGAAATGTAAATAAAGAATATACCTAATTAAAAAAAAAGAAAAAAAGACAAAGACAGACTTCTGGTATTTTTGCTTAATTATTGTATCTTTGTTCTATTAAGAATGAAGACATCCTGAGTTTTGCTGACAAATGGATGGAACTAGAAAATATCAGCCTGAGTGAGGGAGCTCAGACCCCAAAAGACATGCATAGCATGTATTCACAAATTAGTGGATTTTATCCCCTCCTCCCCCAAAAAGTACAGAATACCCAAGATACATTCCATAGAACTCAAAAAGGTCAACAGGATGAAGAGCCCAAGTAAGGATGCCTCAGCCTCACTTTGGAGGGAGAAGAAAGCAATCACAAGCGGGGAGGGAGGGAGGGGGGACCTGGGATAGAAGTGGACAGGAGTAGAGGAAGAGAGGGGACCCTGATCTAGTATTGGGTGAGGGAAAAGGACTGAAACCCTGCAGACCAACAGAAAGAATGAAAACAGACAACCTCAGGAGGTAGGAGGTTGGGGGGGGGAGCCTCCAGAATGCTCCAGAGATGTGGGAAGGGAGAGACTCTTAGGACTCAAAGGGAGGGACCTTAGGTGAAATGCCTGACAGAAGTGAGAGGGAACTTATAGAAGCTACCTCCAGCAGAAAGACAGGGGATCCAATGAGGGAGGGATTGCCATCCCACAGTCAAAACTCTGACCCATAATTGTTCCTGTCTGAAAGAACTTGAAGGATGGAAATGGAGAAGAGTCTGAGGAAAAGAAGGTCCAGAAGTGGGATCCAGCTTAAGGGGAGGTCCCAAGGCCTAACACTATTACTAGTATCAGGCTATGGAGTGCTCACAAAAATGGACCTAGCATGACCGCACTCCAGAAGACCCAACAAGTTGCTGAAAGAGTCAGATGCAGATATTTGCATCCCACAAATGGACAGAAACTGCTGACCCCTGTGGTTGAATTAGGGAAAGGCTGGAAGAAGCTGAGGAGGAGGGTGACCCTGTAGGAGGACCAGCAGTCTCAATTAACCTGGACTCCCAAGATCTTTCAAGTGCTGGACCGCCAACGTGACAGCATACACTTGCTGATATGAGGCTCCCAACACATACATAGCAGAGGACTTCTGGGTCTGAATTCAATCAGAGAAGATGCACCTAACCCTCAAGAGGCTGGAGGTCCCAGAGTGGGAGGTGGAAATGGAGACATCCTCATGGAGACAGGGGTGCAGGGAGGAGGTATGGAATAGTCAGAGGGCTGATGGGGGGGAATAAAATAAAATCTGGAGCATAAATAAATAAAAAAAAATTGGTTGAACTAATAATAGCTGGGAACTGGAGATGATGATTTGTTATTTATTCCTGACCTGTCCTTTATCACATTTGACCTCTGCACCCAGTTAAACCCTACAATCTTTCTATAAGGTCTAACCCCATGAGTCAGACTGACCTCTCCTCTATGTACCTTCTCCTGCCTGTAAGATCTAGCCTGTGCCCCACATCCAGTGCCCTGGCATAACTTTCCACCCCTTTCTAAGCTTTGAGTATACTGTAGGCTTCCACTAAGACCTAATCTGTCTGTCTCACAAGCTCCATTTGATCTCCTCATCCAGCCAGATCTAACCCCAATAATCCAAGTGTGGACCAGAGTGCACATCTGCACAGCAGTCCAGTCTGCTTTATCAACCTGAGTTTATTCCACCCAAACCATTTCCCACCATTAGGTCCATCCCTCTCATACATCCTCTCTTCTGCCCCAACCCACTCTGTCTATGTCAGGCATAGATCTAACAAAAGAAGTCCATATGCTCAAATGACGTTGCAAAAATAAAAACAATACTATGATGATTTGAATAAAAATGGTCCCATAGGCTCAGGTTTTAATGCTTGGGCACCAGAGAGTATGACTATTAAGAGGTGTGGCCTTGTTGGAGGAAGTGAGTCATTAGAGGTAGGCTTTGAGATTTCAAATGCTCAAGCCAGACAACCCTCCTCTCTCCTTTCTGTTGCCTGCTGATCCAGATATAGATCCTAAGACCAATATGAGAAATCAAGCCAGCATTTCACTTTTAAAAACTACCAGTCATGTGAAAATTTCTGCCAATGAGAATTACATAGATGAACTAAGACACAGAATCTAAAGAAAAAAATCATCAACTTAATCAAAACATTCAAGGAGCTTAGAGAAGTCACAAAGGCACAACTCAATGGAATCAAGTAGAAAGAACTTAAGGAGAATAAATGCCTGAATGATATTACCAGGTTTACAGAAATGCAGCAATGATCTAGGATTTGAAAACAGAATTTACTAAAGAGATAGAAACATTCGATTGGACTCAAGTTGAAATGAAGATGGAATTCTAAGTCCCATAGCTCAACTAGAAAGGGAATCTTTATAAATAGAAAAAAAATCAAGCAGAAGATAAAATATCACACCTCAAAGATTCTATAGGGGATGAGATGAAATAGGCAAAGAGTAAGAAAACTTTAAAGTACACAGGAAAGGAACATTCAAGAAATGTGGCACACCATAAAAGATCAAACCATCTATTTATGTAATTTAAAATGAATTAGCAGTAATAATGTTCAGAAGTGAGAGCAGGTAATCTATATTTGCATAAAACCATAGAGAGAATGCTTTTAGTCAAAACATTCTACTGCTTTTGTTCAAAGACCTTCTCTTTAAAGATTTCCTCCCTCTTCCATGCTTTTCTCCCATCTTTTGGAACTCTATGTCCTCTGTGTCATTCTGGGTTCCCATGGGATCAAAATCTGGAGCATCTTTAGTTCTATAGGACAAGGCACAAGATTTTCATTCTTTTGCACCCAGTGCAGTTTCACCAAAGTCCATTACTATTATGCTCATTTTCTATCAAGGAAAATATTGCTGAACTGTCTTATCTACTCTTCAGATTTTCCTTTTTAAAAAGAGGATTTTTAATCCAGCACCATTGCTGCTCTGGCAAAGGATCACATCCAAAGATCATCTAGGTCTACATGGTCCAGCCAGAATATAGACATACCCTTAGTATATATACATCATTAATTTCTAACAGTGAAGGTAATGCTGTTTTTGTAGATGGAACCCTTCATGTTTGTGAACAATAGGGACAGACAAAGTGATGAATCAGAGAAATATTTGACAGAATAAATCAGAGATAGGATACACCCAACTCTCAGAAGAACAACACAGGAAAGAGAAGCTATTTTAGAGCAGTTCAGAGATTAGGATTTGAGTCAGTTAGAAGTTAGTTTAGTTGAGTGGATTTGAGTTCAGTACAGTTGAGTGCATACAATGCAGTGGAGTTGAGTTTGCCTCTGAGTTCATACAGAGGCAGTTGAAGCTAGAGAATAAGAAGGAGCCAGAAGATTAGAACAAATTGCCAGAGTTAGTTTGAGGCCAAGCAGAGCAATTCTGTGAGAAGCCAAGGGAAGCCATATTGAATCACTCATCTTAGAGAGGAGTTTGATCCTGAACAGCTGAGTTGAACCTCCCCCTGCCCCACCTTGTCCCCAGAATTCAGAAAACTAGAAAGGGTGAGCTTATTCAGCAATAAGCCTCCAAGATGACAATTACATCTGTTGAATAAAAGTTACTTTTACATTTTTAAAGACTTATATCGTTGGTCTATTTATTTCATTTTCATGTCATTTCTGAAAGAAGCAGAGACATTTACATGAAATCTCCCATATTTAACTGAATGTTTCTAATACTTCTCAGTGAACATTTTCAGACATGTTTCCATGCATTCAAGAGAGTTGGGTATAAACTCTAGTGTCAAAATCCCATAGTTCACCTTTTTTTTTATCTTTTGTGAAATATTTTTATTTCTTTTTTTAGAAGTATTAGTCAGCTTTCCATAGCTGGGGACAAAATACCCAAGAAAATCACTTTTAGGGAGGAAAAAGTTACAATAAGCTCAGGATTTTAAAGGTTTCGATCTCTGGTAGATAGGCAATGCTGCCTTTGGACTTGTAACAAGACTAAACCTCATGTCATTAAGCATGTATCAAAGGAAACCACTCATCTCATGGAAGCAAAGAAACAAAGAGAAAGGAAAAGACAACCGTTCTAATATACCCTTCAAGGACACAGTTCATTAATGCAGATTTCTTTCTCAAGAGCCCTAATTCCTAATGATTCCACCAGTTCCAAAACGCATCACAGACTAGTGATCAATTCTTCACATGAGACTTTGTATAGGGGTCCCCCAAAATCCAAGCTACAATATTGGAATTTCAGAGACTAACTCTTTATAAGTTAGCAAATTACAATAAAGCAGTATTCTTCTGTTGATACTTGCATCATTATTTTCTCTCTTGAGCATCATACATATTCCTATCCCGATCTGTTCTCACAATCCACTGAGGTCAATTTGCAGGCCAGGAGGCTTTGTATGTTGTACAGTTAGTTTAATGAAACCATAATATGACATAGAAATTCATACATGTAAGCAAGGGCACTGTGAAGCCACTAAGCTGGACCACTCCATGGTCTAGTTTTTGGAGAAATGTTTCTTGGACATCAAACTCCTAAGGATAGCTCATGGGGAGTGGGCAGAGAGAAGAATAAAATGGTGAAAAAGCAAACAGAGGTAATGATTCCTTAACTGAGCAATATATTGTTAAGTCAAAGTATCAATGGAGTTGGGAAAGAGGAGGACAGTTCTCAAGATTGGGATTTACCTTGTGGAGAAATAGATTTTCACAAAGATAGAATAAGGAAAAGAAATAAAGTAGGACTTTAATTTGTAGAAATATTACCTCATAATTTTCTTGTCATTGTTACTATCTTTTTTGCTTTGTTATGTATTCATGTGTTTCTAGACATGTAGTCTATAAAATTCTTAGGATCTGTTTTAATGATTTATTATTATTATTATAGCACTTTTACTTAAGGTTGTTATCAACACTGCAAGTCTTCCTGGTATGTGCAGTAACTCAAACTTTGTAAGAGAGTATTTTACATGCTGTCTTCTGCCTCCAAGTTGGTATTACTAGGGTATACAGAGTTCCTGTATGTATTCTGTTTCTATCTTGTGTGTTAAAAACAGGCACTAATCTTTGTACAATGTACTTAAACCAGAGTAACATAGAGGTTCATAATTTAAGGTAATTATTGGAGCAAGTAGGCTGAGGTGCAGTGGCTTTAGCATATACAGATTCTAAGTGGAAAATATTCTGGAAATATGAGAAAGGAAAATGTAAGGTTGAATACCAACCTTATCACCAAAGCGCAGAGCACAAGTACTTATAGAGCATGGGAACCATGCCTAAGTTATCTTTGTATCCTTGAAAACATTTAACATGTTAGATATTCAGTAATTATAACAATGAACAAATAAAGTATTAATGAGGCACATCTTGCTGTCAGAGCTATTCCCGAATCCAGGTATATGGAACTGGGAGAGACTAGGCAAGAATGACAATTTAAATTCTGTCCTAGCATAAGGTATATAGTTATAACTCCAGGCATGTTAGCTTATTCCTCAAGGTCCTCTTGCCCTTCGCTATGATCTATAAAGACAGTTTTACTTGTAGCATTAGTCATTTTATTTCTCTTCATTTGTAGCCATGCTCCAATAATTTCCTTAAATGAGACATTTACACACTGTCTACAGTGGGTGCTGTGTCTGGCCAACATCCATTTATACATTAAAACAGAGAACATTTTAAGTGATGGATAGATTAGGATACAATTAAAATATGCGTTAGAAAGGTCATCTATTTTCTTCATTACAGCTTGTGACTTTGCTTGCAGTTTACTAATGTTGTTTAGTGATTCTTGCACCCCAAGGCTATTTTAATGAAGGACACATTTTAGAAATTCAAGAAAACAAACTTTCTAATAAATTGTCATTGTATGGCTCTCCATCAGATTAAATGCTCATTGCTAGAGGTTCAATTCTTGCAGGAAGCAAATGGAGTGTTCTTAGTGCCACTAGTACAAAACAAGGGTAGAGTGTGTATCATCGGAATAAAGGAAGCAGAACAACTGTTTCTTCTATTCAGCTTTTAGTGTTTTTTAAGCTAATATTCATTTATTTGCAAAAGAATGACATGATATGGCAGACTGTCCTTCATATAATTAGAACAGTTTTAGACACCAACTTCAATGGGTTTTTGCAGTGAGTTGGAGAGTGTGCTCAATAATAAATCCAACAATGAAAAGTGGGATTTAATACCCAAAGATCATGTTGGTGGAGATAGTAGGTATAAAATTATAGTATATGTGTATCAGGGAGAGATTCAGGCTAAACAGACCTAACAGAAACCTTCCGGCTCAGGGCAGGACAGGCTGGTATGACTTCACTCCGAGCATGGGAGAAATAAAAGAACCCAGTTATATAGATACTGATAGTCAAATACTAGAGGTGAGAATTTGAATTGAATTGACTTGGCAGGGTTCATACTAGACTTGGATAATGCACAAACTAGTACAAAGGGCAGGAGCCAGGAGCTAATTGGAAGGACAATTAGTTAACTGAAGCTCAAGAGGGAATTTTTCAACAGTGCCTGTCTTGGGAAGACAAAATTGCAACATTTTTATTCCAATACAAATCTTCTAACTATCTTACTACTTAGAAATATGTGTGTGATAATTTTTGGATTAACAGAATTGGTGCATTATTTACAATAATTTCTTTCTAATTTCTTTCTTATTTTCTCCTCTAGCGTTTTGCACAAAAAGCCATACTGGAATGCCAATAATTTTAGTTTTCTCATCCTGTTACTCTCTTACCTAGAAGAATTAATGTAGAGAATGTGCCTCATCACAAATACTTTATCACATTTTAATATGCAGAACTAAATGAGGTGAGTAGAAATGAATGGGAAGGAAAAGGTTGTCTGTGACAAATTCTTAAGCCACCCAGGTTGATAAGCCCCACGGTGGCAGTCTGTGGGCATATCCAGTTCTACACTTTACTTCTGTGGTTTTACCATTCCCATGTGGCCTTCAAGTTGAATGTCACGTTCACAAGCTTTCACATTGTTCTCTATTTTAGGTTTGAGTTAGTCACGCTGTGACATTCCAATATAGCAGAACAAAACTTTCTCATGTAACTATATAGTTAAGATAGGAAGGAGTAAGATGAAGTTTTAACCCAAACAGAGAAGATTCTGTATTCAGACAGACAGATGGGCTCTATGTATATTTGTATAGAAACCAATTAAGGTGAGAAGTTCTGAGTCTGCTTCAGACTCTTGAAAGCTTTGCTTAGAGCTATAATTACCTTCCTTGTGGTTCTCTTTGGCTTCCCTCAGCCTGAATTGTGCACTTCAAGCAGGTATAAATCTAATGAGCATCCCTCCAATTCCACTTACTAATCAATAAGTTCTTGTAGAGCATGGCTATTATTTTCTTTTATAATTACTCACTTTTCCAAGTGGGGAATGAATTCATCAAATAATCCACAGATGCTTAAAATCATGTTTTGTGCATAGGTTGTTGATGGAAGCACTGAAACTCTGTCCAGAACAAAGTACTTTGCTTTATTTCAATGACATCAAAATGTAAGGCCAAGGACAGTGCTGTATAGTCTTTATGCTAGCAATTTGGTTACAATATCAAATAAATGTACTCATTGTAAGTGTTACTTCTACAAAGAGGACAAAGACAAGAGCACATGAAGACTCTTTAATGTTGAAGAATCATGTTTTAAAGCATAACACCAAAGACCATGCTTTCTTTCTGTCTCTCCACAAGGCTGTGTACTCCCTACATTGCTTTGTCCTTGGAAAAGGATCATGGACTTTGCTAGCCAATGGCAGTGCTTCTGAGACATGCCTCCAAAATATATTGACAATTAGTTATTAGATCTAGAATCTCTGACCTTATAGAATGGCTGTATTTCTATTTAGAATTGAGAAAAGGGTCACTCTGCAGCTCTGCTTGCTTCTTTGGTTTCTGGGATAATCCTGTAGGGGGAATAAAGGACATCTCAAGGTGTTTTTCTGTTTGATTATATAAGAGGAAAGATGAAACACAACAGGACAGGCATTGTCTGAGAACATTTCTCCCCTTTATAA